>OX345657.1:7505000-8755000 GCA_947044415.1 Eupithecia dodoneata | reverse complement strand
CCATCGCTTGACTTCCTTAGTGTATGAATCAAATTGAGTATAAGCAGCATCGAACTACGGACCAAAAACAGTAGAACAAAAGGCTAGTGCTCTATAGCTGACTCTCGCGGTCAACCCCGTCAGTTGGAAACCCTTTGAACGAGACCCCGGTTCGTTCTGTTTAATTTTATTGTAACGAACGACATGTGTGGCTTTGTCCGCACTTTGTCGGACATTCTCGTACCGTACCTTTGCGACAGCTTGTAGCACATACGACGTTTGTACGATGTTACAAAATCTTAACTGGCTGTTTGTGTTGCCATATCCAGTCGGCCCGGGCCTACGTGTAAAAAAAGTATAACTTGGAATACCTATTATAATGTAGGTATGACAAATTAAACATCGCATTAGGCAAATTAACACGTTAAGGTGTTAGATTCTGAAAAGTAGATAGGTAGGGTAGATCTTATCGTAAATTATGAAGCTCACCTATATATCATAACTTAATTAACGTGTATGTTATTTGATATTGTACTGTACCACGCTATCTTACTAAATCCCTAAAGGTAAGATCAAACCTTAGCAAATATTCAGGTGTCAAAATTCTAAGCTTACCATTATAGCTTCCTAAGCAAGTTGAGGGGTTTGCAGAAACTATTTATTATCAATAAATAAATATTATCAATAAATAAATTTAAAAAAATTGTGAAGCATATTCTTTGTAAAAAGGCTTATTACAAAATATCAGATTATCTAGAAGATAAAAAAGCTTGGAACGAGTTTTGCTCCAACTCAAAATCTAACAACTTACAGATAAGCAAATCTATGTACTAGACACATAAGTTATGAACATACTGGTGGTTTCTTCTCACTTCTTCCAGTGGTGGACAAAAAATTGAAGTGAACATCAATATAATAATGAATAGTATAAAATATGACTTGTCTAAGTGCTTATTTGTAAGCCTAAGGAAATAAACTTTCATTTCATTTCATTTCATATTAAAATACCTCAAATGCGTATAGTGCTTGCTCAGTTCCATGAGGGGCCTGAATAGAACTTTGTAAATAGGTGTCCTTAATTAAATTATTAATGGCGAGATAATTTTGTGATGAACTTTTATATTTTCGCGCGACCCTTGTCATTTATCATGTTCATAAAATGGGCCCTCGGTTTAAAGAGTATTTTTATTTCATAAAATACAAAACTTAAAAACGGTAAACTTGGTTTTTACGTGAAAATCACGCTTGGGTAAAGCATTAAATTGAAATAAGTCTCAGCATTGAATTAAACAATTTAGATTTATTGTTTTAATTATTCATGTTATGAAACTTGCATACGTTAGTCTTTTAAGTCTCGAAATAATTTGCGAAATATAATTTATGCGCCCTAAACGTGTTTTCAAGGGCTTTAAAAAGGTTATATTTACCAACGCAGGGTCAGGGCAAACGAGCCACTTACAGGGGACTACTGGATTTAGAAGAAACCTATTTTATAACTAGTAAGGTCACACACCTCGGGAGCCCTTTGCCACTTTTAGTTGTCTTTTTGTGTTTAGATGTCTGATGTAGGAGTCTAATGAAATTATCAAAGCCTTTATAATTTAGACCTTGCAGGAATATTTTAAGCCAAATGTAACTCATAACAAAACAAAACTCGAAAATGTTATTATTAACCGACTTCAAAAAAGGAGAAGGATCTCAATTCGACTGTAATTTTTTTATGTTTGTTACCTCTCGACTGGGTGAATCGATTTTGATGATTCTTTTTTTTTTTGAAAGCTGGTCCAATTCTGAGAAAACCATAAAACCATGGCATCCATGAGAAAACCATATAAGCCTGAGCGCGACGAATGGACGAATAACGCCAACTGAAATCAATGATTCTTTTTTTAAACTAAATTTTAAATCCATGTTTATTGTTTAGGAATTTGAAGTCGGTTTATATTTTTTTAAAACACGCCAAATTATTTTGAGCAATATTTATGCTTTTACTGGCGTAGTTCTGCCACTTCGCATTGCACACTTGTGAACGTTGGAAATACTTTCACAATATTTTGTGTTTCGCCACCACCGACGGGGAACAACGGGTACTCAACCTGGTGGTAGTGTCATAAATTTCCACACAATATAGCCTTTTGCAAAACACAATTTCGTTGCACTAGCTGCATACATACTTTACATTTCTATCCATAATATAGTGTCACAGACTTGTCTGTTCAGGGGATAGAGTCCAACATTATGATTTCAAATGCTAATTCACTGCTAGTCAAATGTCAATATAAAATTGCTTTATTTGCTTGAGACCTTACAGAACTCTTACAAGAATACATTTACCTTGTTATGTTGTTACTTTTAGAGCTAGAGCAAAACTCGTCCCAAGCTTTTTATCGTCTTTATAATCTGATATTTTGTAATAAGCCTTCTAACATTGACAATTTGTTTGAATTTATTTATTGATAATTTTTGCAACTCACCTAGAGTTTTGTTATAGATGCTAGGCCCCAGTCAACCGAAAGAACATTTGTGGGCATTGTAGAGAATTCTCAATAAAATGGATGTGTTTATTTACCTATTGTTGTAGACAATCTCAATAATAGCATGTTTGTACCTTTGCAGAACAATAACAATGTGCAGAATGATGAGAAGCCAGCTGACAACAGAGACAAGGACCTTCGGCGGGAGACCTGCGGTAAGATTAGTACATACATCTACTATCACCCTACTTATCTTATAACTGACTAAGAAATCACACTCATAAGTATTATAAATGCGAAAGTTTGGATATTTGCGTAGATAAATTAATAATAATAATAAATTATGATGGACAATTCACACAGCTTCATCTAAGCTAGCATCAATGCAGAGCTTGTGTTATGGGTACTAGACGGCTGATATACTTATTACAATAGATTACTTAAGATAAATATAGATAAATATAGATTACTTAAGATAAATATTTTTATTTATCTATGTAATCTATTGCCCAATGCGCCACAGAGGTCATCAAATCGTCGTCGGATGCATGTATGTAGCGCAAGTGTTTTTACTAACACCTGCATATGCTAAGTTGGGACCATTTTGTTGTTAAAACTAAGTTTAATAATAATATATTTTCGTTGTATGTCGTATTTTCTGTAAGTGGTAACGATTTTTTTCTGTTTGTACATTTTATTTATGTTTAACTACAAATAACCGCTTTGATTTGATTTGATTTGTGTGGATGGACTTACTTACTTCGTTACTTCTTCACGCCAAAACTACTGAACGGATCAGGCTGTATTTTGCACAGATGTAGCTCTAAGTTTAGATTCAAACTAAGGCACATAGTACATCATGCCACACACTATTCATCCTAAAAAACAGTTCCCATGTTATAGAAATTACTTTTAAACGGTTTCATAGACACAACGCGTGTGAAGCCGCGGGCAGAAACTAGTTTTAAATATACACGTTAAGCGACATATCATTCAAATTTTATTTTATTTATACTTTTTGCACGAAAAACATAACACATAACTTATTCTAGAAAATTTAAACAAAGGCGAACTTAACCCTAAAAAGAGTTCTCTTCCAGCAAACCTTATTGGGAGAGAGAGACAAAGTGAAGAGAGAAGTGGGTACATGTAATTAAATTTAATCTAATTTTCTATAAAATAATATTTTGAGTATGTACGTCAAAAAGAATAAGTTGTATTTACATTGAGTTGTTTTGTTGTGGTGTAACAAGGTCGTCATTTGTTTTAAAATAATTAAGCCCAGGTTCTTTGTAGTTAAATTATTAACTAAGAGATACATTAAGTTTAAGAATTAATATATTTTAAACAAAGTAAACTTATGATTGGCCATTTGTAAACTCTTGTCTAGACTAATAACATTAATTCTAACTATGAACTTTATTTTACATATCGAATAACCATAGCGATTATTTTGTTCGAAATAATGCTTCGTTAGCACTCGTTCAACCTATTCGATTTGCATTTCAAAAGCATTGAAATAGCATTAGTTCCATAAAAGAATATCTCGAATTTCATTAGAATAACATCAAGTATTAACATAGAATGTAGATTTTGCTTTTATTCCCTTTGTTCTGGGTGCCATTATCGTGCTCTTCACGGTTGAGGTGGTAGGGACAAGCGTTATCCAAACACCTGCGACTCCTGAATCCTGTTAACTTTACACCTGGTTAAGTGAAGCGATACGGTCCAGTGCCTAAGCACACAGTGTGTTTATCAACATACACAAGCCAAATACGATTTAGAATGTGAAACAAACAACTACACAAAAAATCAAAACAAGGCTTGCTGTCGCGTTTCAGATGTATGTAATTGTAAGCAATATTTATTGAAGGAAAGATCTCAAATCGACAAGTAAAACAAATAAATATCATATAAATGACGTATAAAAATAATTAAATCACTGTTGCTCGCGCAATTTTAAGTTATGTATGGGCGGTTTGTTTACAAACATTCTACATCGAGTTTCGCCCGCGTATAGGTGTTCAGATTATACCATTCTGATTTAGATCGAACTCGCCTGTCCAAAACGCCTGAGTAAATAACATCACACTTCACAAAATTACATCGATGGAGCTGAAATTTAGCACAGTGTACATTTATTCTAAACCTGGAATAGCACACAAACTACTTTTTACCTCGAAAACCGCGTGCGACGCGGGAGGTATAAGTTAGTCATCAATAAGTATGGCATCCTGTTATGTAGTTTAACATACAGTCAAATCTTTGTAATTAAATACCATTTTAGGGTATCCAAAGTTGATACAGGATTAACTTGATGACTGAGACAATACCGCCAAAATTCAAAGGCTTCAGAAATAATTCACTTAATACCTATCTGTTCATTGTGAGAAATTGCGGTTACCAAGCCTCTTCATACAAGGATAATACCTTTGTCTGCGGTCTGCGTTAGGCGCTGTGCTATAGATATGCTGAATGTTCCAATTCCCAATAATGGTTTCATGTAAACAGGCTGTATTGATTTAGCGCAGAATTATCCTGGTTTATTGGGTCGCGGCAAACAACGGAAGTTGGGTACATTTATTATGTTTGTTTGTTTCAAACAAAATAACTACCAACCAATACTCTATTAGGTACCTCCAGTTAAAACCTCGCTTCGTGGCTTACACATAACTATAGGACACTTTATGAGTCTTACCCTGGCATTCATAAAAGCTCAGTATCTTATTTAGTACTGTTTTCCCTCGACTCCTACTCATTGAAAACAACAGAACAAAAGGGACAATCAATACTCATAAAGTATGGGGTTGGGTAAAGCTCTTTGTGAAACAAATCTGAAGTTATTCGAGTTTATATTTTGTTGCCGAATAATTACAAATAAAAGCTTCTCGTGGTAACCAGTTAAATTGAGTTAGGAGAGCTGATAGCGCTTAATTATGACTGACCGTGAAGCTTATTGGCATCACTACACGTCCAGCTAATTCATTTAAAATTTCAATGTACCATTTTATACCTAAATATACGTATTCTAAAGGTTTCTTATCGCCTAGCCTATCTAATAAATCATTCGGGCGCAAAACCTTCTGTCAAGTAAATATCAACAGAACACTGAGGGAGCTTTGAGCTATCCATTTGGGTTATATGTTTGGGCAAACATTACAGACATATCCTATTTTAGTTAAAACAAACATCCATCCGAACACCATAACAAAACAAATATGTTATACACGATGCTTAAAACGTCGAGGACATTTAGTAATTATCTCATAACACAAGCTCTGCTTCGCTTGGGGCTGTGTAAATTGTCAAGCATTATTTATTTAATTTATTTATTGAGTCATTAAGTATGAGCATAAGATGTGTCAACGAACGAGAAAGGCAAGAAACAGCAAATAAAACTTGCAGCTTTCATAGCTTAGAAATAAATCCACATTCATACTTCTGTCCGCTCATATGCCCCAAGAGATAGATAGAAAACACTTTATACCACACTAGACTGAAATAAATACTTAGAATAGAGAAGTTTAAAGCGCGGCCTTATCGCTGCGAGATCGCTTTCAGCGATAAGGCCGCCCTTAAGTTGCCTGTACATACCATAATACCTACATTACAAACATGGAGAGACAAGAAATATAAGACAAGAGGTTTTGACTTTTGAAGCTTAGGACTGTAGAGTGCAGATAGAATATTGAAGATTCAGCAGATATTCAACGCCCCTATTAACAATATTTTGTAATTCCCAGGTATGTGGTCGGAGCTGCTGCTGTCTTTCTCCGTGCTGTCAAACGGACGAACCATTCTCAGCACGGACCGACCCAACGACGGAGCGCTGACCTGTGTTCATGGAATGAGGTAAACAAATCGATCTACCTAATCGAAATCTACAGTCTTTTCTCGATTAGAAAACTAAACCGATCGGAAAAGAAGTAAGACTTTCATTTGCTGGGTGTTTTAAACTCGTATCTATTGACGTCCTCCAAGAATAGATGCGGCTAACACATGGTCATTGGTCATGTGCCTCAAATGATGGACGTCAATGCAAATTTTGGAAGGAGGACCTAGCAGTGACTAAAAATGGCAACGGATGATGATGATCATTTAACTCGAGCTTCTGTTGTTTAATTATTTGCGGCTTTATCCCCATCTGAATTGACATTTCACAGCAAAATGCTAATTTGACACTCAAAATGATGTCATTCTTTTTATTTCGATCATTCGTACAGCTGGGGTGTAGCCGCCTGCTGCAGTTTTTCCGGATAATTAAAATCTGGGTCTCTTCAAGACAAGAGAGAGAAAAGGTATCTTCTAGACTATCGTGATACATCGTCGGCCACATCTTCACTTTCCATCAGGTGAGATTGTGGTCAAACGAAGGTCTATAGACCAAAAAACATTATGAATTAAACGAGCATTCAACAGTTTGAGCTGTCCTATTCGTAAAATTAGTTTTTGCGACATCTATGACATTTGTGGTAACTTAACCACTTCAATAGGAGATCAGGGCCCTGTCCAGATATCGGATGACACGTTTGACAGCTACTCTAGAATAATTTCCCGCTGGGGCTATCAGATTGCTAGCCTGCACATCAGGAAATTAATTCAATTAATGCTAGCCCAGTCCACGTCAATCTATCCGATTATGATCGTGATATGTGGGATGAAATGATATAATAATCTCAGGTACTCAATTTTTAGAACCTCTATCTTTACCCCGCGGTTTAGCTCGCTTTTTTCCGAAAAAAGGGCCTATAGCATGACTAATCCGGTCAGTAGAGGCGCCTTGTTTTGGTTTATAATAATTTACAAACATCAAAATCACGAATATATTATTAATATTATATGTGAATTTGATTGCTAAACCTAAAACTCATATCTTGCGGATTACCTTCAGTAAATTCATCTATTTCGAAACGAATTACGGCCAACCGCACACTTTAAATTCGTTGAAGTGGGCTGTGGCCGGCGGCGGTAGCTTGCGGTTGAAAGGATTGGCGCGGTTTACTCATAGAAACCTACTGAGGCTTGGGCGTAAGCTTACGAAGTTACGACGAAGATTACCAACAGAAACTTGCAAACACCGGTCAACAAATGTTTAAAATGTTACATCGGCTGTAAAATAACGTCATTCGCTAAAGTGTCTCTTCAGCTACTTCAAGCGGTACCTTCTATTCGGCAGTTTTAAGACTGTACTTGCAACTTAAGTACCAAATGAAATTACACTATTGATTGGTGTCATATTTATTGCAATTCCTGTTCTTGATACGTTTGGGGTGCAAGCGCACTACTCGTCTGTGGAACTGCGCGGCGCAGCACTGCGTATAATATTCAACCAACTCATCAAAAAAACCGCGTAGTTCTACTAACGTGTACTAGGTATACGTTCCAGGTTCAGAATTTAATGGGTAAATTTCAGCTTTTTAGTAATTTTAGTTTGTAGTTTTGGCGTTGTTCTCATCACACAAACATTTTCACAACGGCACAACTTTTGCCTTTCTTTATAATATTCCATCTTTATAATAGTATAGAATGTATATAGGTATTTATATTTTGTTGTTCTCAGGTTCATGTCAGTGATATGGGTGATAATGGTGCACACATATCTGACCGTGTTCTACGTGGCTGACAACAAGGTGATGCGAGTCATCACCGAGCGGAGTTTCTTTTACCAGTCGGTTGGAAACGCGTCCTATTGCGTTGACACTTTCTTCGTTATTAGGTGAGTTTAGTTATAGCTGTTTAGAAACAAAGAAGTGTGAGTTTAGTGAGTAGTTTAGAAACAAAGAGTGTGAGTTTAGTAAGAGGGTTGTTGAGAAACAAAAGGTGTGAGTTTAGTAAGTGAGTTGTTTAGAAACAAAGAAGTGGGAGTTTGGTGAGTAGTTTAGAAACAAAGAGTGTTAGTTTAGTAAGTCAGTTGTTTAGAATGAAAGATTGTGAGTTTAGTAATTGAGTGGCTTGGAAACAAACAGTGTGGGTTTAGTGAGTTGTTTGGAAATAAAGAACTACATAGTTTCTGCTCGCGGCTTCGCACGGGTTAATTCTATGGAAACGTTTTAGTATTATTTCTATACCATGGAAACTGATTTATGGGATAAAAAGTTCGTGTGACATAGTGACAAACAATTCATACATTCGCATTTTTAATAAAGGTATGACTAGCTTCTACCCACGACTGTACATGCGCAATGCATTTCCTGTACAAAAGTATTCTTCCTTAAACAATGTCTATATTATAGGAATTAAAACTATGGTTTAAAATATTTTAACGGCCTCAAACAACGGGTTAGAAGCATTAAGACTACATCTTGATTTGACTAGATAACAGACCTTTCTAAAGGTTTATCAACCTTAATAATAATGTTATTGTCAAAGATCCTTGTTTCCAATTCTATCAACATGCAATATCTTACAATACGTTCTGTGTACTTTACGTTCTGTCGAAACATTATATTACTAAGATAACTCGTATTTCTTTCCCAAATTGGTATCATTGCCTTTTTTATAGCTTTTTCTGATCTAACGATAAAAAGTTTTTGCTTTTACTACAATACAATGAAATTACGAATAACATATGAAACAAATCTAATACATTGCTTAGTAGACGGTACCAATGTTATCCAGTATAGTATTAATAAAGAACCTTTGAAACTGGATACTATAAAATATAGGGACTAAGGGCCGTATTATAAAATCTTGCTCAGTCATAGATGCTATGCTTGAGTGTCGTTTATTCCATAGAAAAACGTTACTCAAGCATAGATCGATTAACGAGCAAGCTTTACGGCCATACGGCCTTTAACTACTTGAACTAAGTACAACGCTAAGTTATTCTTTCATGTAGGTAAACAAAGTAAATTTTTTTTTAAAGAAAAGTCTAACGCAATTGAACTCTCTTTTTCTTCGCGTCTCATTTTTACGTCACAAATCATCGTCATAGAAAACGAGACGAGGGAAAATAAAGAGTGCATTTGTGTTTGCGTACACACTTGTGCACGTATCATGCATAATGTTCCATGCACTGCACTTGGCTTGTCTTCATTGGAACTGGTCTCGACGCCGTGGTCGAAAATTTGACGCAGACGACTTTACGACGCTGATACAACGGACATAATTCAACTAAAGTCAAATAAAAAGACCAGCCAAAGAAGCTTTTACCGCATTGCAAAATAGTCTCTTCCCTGCAGTTTATGTCCTAATCTTGTAGATCCTGGCTTACTGCCACTTACTCTTACACTGAAACTGTAGATTTCTCTCGCGGTGGATTTCATTGAGAAACTAAAAGGAAGGTTAGAGAACGCGTAAATTGCACTCTGGCTTAGTGCTGGCTAATTCAGTTCGGTGTAATTATCTACCTACCTGGGCCTTCAGTGCAGAAATTAACTTGTTCATTCAACTGAAGCTATTAATTAGCTTACATTGTGCTACTATTTTGGATGGATCGACTCTATAACGGGTAATGTGATAATGCATCATTTGCGTCAGAAATTAGCATTATTTCAGGTAATTATGACGAACGAATGGATCGATTTTTGTGGTTCTTTTCCGGTCATGAATATTATATACTAATGCTTCCACAAAAAAAATTTAACCAGACATCTAACCTAGATAAAACATCGAAACTTTAAAAAAGTAAATTGTACTCTGGCTTAGTGCTGGCTATAAGTTTGGTGTTATTATATATGAAGACCTCTATGGCGCGGTGGGCAAAGGTCCGCCTGCGACGCAGGAGTTTGCGGGTTCGATTTCCGCCTCGGAACAATTGTGTTTACGATCTGCAGATATTTGTTCCGGGTGTTCTGGTCGTTATCTATGTATAATTAAAAATAACTATCTACATATGTCGGGTATTGTATAATGTATATCAGTAATCTAGTACCCATTCATTGCACTCTGCTTAGCTTGAGGCTAGGTGATGCTGTGTGAATTGTCCAGCATTATTAATTTATTTTTCGAATTGCCATGGTGACTCTAACAGAATTTAAACCCGTGATCTTACAACTTGGCTTTCTACTTTCTTTAGCCAACGAGCCGCTCGCTCCGTCCATCTGGTGTTGTAATAATGGAGATCGTAATAAATGTACCGACTGCAGCAAATGCTTGATAGCATCTGTTACGGATCCTTTGTAACAAGTATTTTGGGAAAACAGACCGCTTATTACATAAAAGAGAAATTAACAACGTGTTTTCTGAATTCGCACTGCGCCTTATAAATAAAAGTATTTGAAAGAGCCATATTTCGCTATTTCGTTCTTTATTCTTGGTACAGCAAGAGAATGAACAATTCACAAATTCTTGTTCCTCGCAATTATTTTATTTGTATTCTGGATTATTTTCTTTATGTTAGTATGTTTCTTTGTAAAGCTTTAGTGAGTAATTAGTCCGTGACGCCAACAAGTTGCTTTACCAGCGTTGGTTGCTGGCATGCTAGTCAACCAACTCATGCTGAGGCAGAGTCATTTTGTTGCTTGACTTACACACTTACACGTCTCCTCTTAGTTTAAGTTTATTATGTTCTGTGTAAGTCTTATAACAAATAAAAATTAATTTTTCTTTCAAATACAATGTTTTTGTTCACAGCGGTATCCTGGTCACCATACTCTTCCTCCGAACCGAAGACAAGAAAGCACTAAAGAAAACCGAACGAGCGCTAAACAAAAACCTAAACGGCTACACCAACTCTGCCTTATCAGTATCAGTCATCAGCCAACAATCATTCAAGGAGGATTTACTCGACAAGCCTAATAACGGATGCTACAGCAAACCAGACTTTCTCTACGTGGTGAAAAACTTCCTAGTCTTATTCAGCTATCGTATAGTCCGTCTTACTCCAGCCTACGCATTTGTCATCGGCCTGAACGAGATAGCACTACGATGGACGCATGACAACACAGTTTTTGAACCAGCTATCTACGATCATATTACCTGTGACAAGTATTGGTGGAGAAACTTGCTGTACATCAACAATTTATACCCTCAGAAGGATATGTGTATGGTCTGGTCGTGGTATATGGCTAATGATACGCAGTTCTACGTGGTCGGGATTTTACTTCTGTTGCTTTCTATCAAGTAAGTAAAACAAACATCAAAATATGTATTTATTAATTTATTCCTTGCACGATTATAAAACATAAAAATACAAAATTAACGACAAAGGCTACCTTAATCCTAGAAGAGTTATCTTCCAACAAAACTTATTGGGGGAGAGAGACAAAGTTATAGAATAAATACATTACAGAAATAGAGGACAAAAGATACAATTTTGACCTACTATTTCAATATACTACTCTGTATACATATACTATAGAGGTATTTACAATACATTAAATCTACAGCTTGGGATCAAAACTGGTTACGTCCAACAGATTTTTACAATTTATCGTATTTTTTTGTGTTACGGGTATTTTGAATATAGGTAATATAATTAGAAAGAGTGTTTTTTTTCCGTAGTTCTAGAGTACTCGCTTTTAAATTCTGTTGTTGGGAATAAAAATTAAAAGATTTTTTTACTTCCTGTAAAATAAGTCTCGATGGACGTACCCAGTTATGATTCTACACCCCTGAAATAATATTATAACCGATGATGTTGCTAACAACAAATTCAAAAATACAACTGAATATACAATCATTCTTACCCACAAGTAATGTTAATACGGCAATATATATATGTTAAACATAAAATTTTGTTTATTCACAGCAAATAAGGCACTTAATAGATATGTAGTTAGAGTTTACATTATTTATTATGACCAGACCATACGTTATATTGCGTTCTATAAGACTGATAAAATGTTATTGCTGAGGGCTTAAGAGACTACAATATTACCAACGGATCTCACACAGAATTCAGCCTAAGAAAATACTTTAAGTTTAATGCGGGACATTTTTAGTTTGAGCGTAATTCCCAGTCTTAAGAGACTAGGAAAAAATGGCCTATTTTTTTAAAAGCTTTGTGGACATTAATGCCAGAGCCTCATTTCGCTGCGCAACATTTATTAAACCACCCGTGTTTAAATAAAGTAAAAAATGTAACAGTAATGTGTTTGAATAAAATAACGTAATTGGTGTATGATACTACGAATATAAATATTGGGTGTAATCTAGTTGATTTCGTAATTTCATGTATAAAATGAATAAGTTATTAGGGAACCTACATCCAAAAGTATATTAATTGAATCTACAATCTGTATATTAATTGAATCTGTCGAATGCTGCCAAACACCATTTTAAAACTGCCGAAACCAAAAAATGACCAAAACACTTTGGACTAGTCAATTTATTTACGTGCTACGAAAGTGCTACGAGCTCGTAGCAAGTCAGAGCACCGTCATTTTTGTTTTACAACTTTGTAACAGCGTACACATCGATACTCACTTGAATTAGCACTTTGAATTGCATTATACATGCTATGTACAATGTAAATTGACGACCTCTGTGGCGCTGTGGGCGAAGGTCCGCCTGTGAAGTAGGAAGTTGCGGGGTCGTTCACCCTGCGTATCGCATTAACCTTTTTCATTTCATTTCATTTCAACTCAATATTTCCTTCTACAGGCATCCCAAATTCGCGATGACGTCACTAGGCTTCGTCATGGTGACATCGTGGGTCACAACAATCTACATTTCCGTGTGGCATCAGTACAAGGCGAGGATCCAAGAGCCTTTCGAAATGTTCGACCCATTGTATGACAAGCCTTGGTCTAGGATCGGCCCTTATCTAGTCGGTGAGTTGATTGTTGCTTGGACAGGGCAGGTAAACGTAAACAACCCATGTTTTGATTGTGACAATAGCCTTCCAAAGAAGGCATCTAGGTACCTGCAGTTGTATCATGTCTTACTTATATCTCTTATACTACGTAATAGCAAAAGACGTGCTTTACAATTGTACCTAAGTTTTATTGGATGAAAATATATAATCGGAACAACAGACTAGTAGTGAAAAAATAGTTCAAGGCCCAAACTTCAAAGAATCATAATATTGGAATTCAGGGCGAACAGGGTACTGAGTGATATAAGTTTATGAGAATGTCTTTGGGCCGGAAACTAACACAATGACTTGGCCCTCCGAATTGGGATCCCGTGTATTCCACGAAGAGAGGCCTCGCTGCTTTATCGATTCCTGAATCGGTGTAGGCCTCGAGCTTCTCTGGTAGCTTTTGTATTACAAGACAAGTCGTTATCTGTTACGAGTTTTCCTGTTATTTCCTGGAAATATGTTTTTGAAAGCCATTACGACATGTCCCTAAATCCGTCCACTTGATACAATATATTTTTCTTGTTTCAGCCTCGGTCGGAATTTTATTTATGGGTAGTAGTTAGTTTTGCCACAAATTAGTACCTACCTAATGTTACTTCGGTTTGGCCCCAATAAACTAACGTAGAAATCAAATCTAAGTTACCGAGGAAATAATCTTGCCATTTCCTCGATCAAAACGATATTTCTTTTTCATAGTCACTAGGTCTCGGGATCAAACTTTGAAGTAAAATAATATATTATGGCAAAAAATATGATGCAGTTTTTTAAAGAGAAAATACATGAATTGTGGAGAATTTATAAGGTACTAGCATGGTACTAGTTAGTAGCCTTCTGCTTAGCATGCGTTGCTTCTGTAAAAAGAAAACGTTTAAAGGCTTTTTATATAATTTGAGAACTGATTTATGAGACAAAAGTATTAGCCTGTTTTTTCCAGGCGTACGCCCCGTTCCCACGGCTGCTATTCAGTTCTACGGGAACGGTTTTAAACTGGATTCCGCAAAAACAATAATTGTTGTCTTCACACACTGTAGTTTGCATCTCGTTTATTGCATTAGATCAAAGCGGTTATTCGATCTTGTATGAAAACTCCACATGTCCCCGCTTCCCGCCTAATGAAACTATTCCCACTTTCTGCATACCGTTTTTTATAGATGTGGTATCTGGCAAAAAACGGTATGTAGGAAGTGTGAATACTTTCATTAGACTATAAATGTAATACTCAACGGAAACCTGCCGAAACCGTACCTGCAAAAATGTAACGGGGCGTTATGCATACTATGTCTATGCAAAATTTCGGCCCGATCCGTTCAGTTGCTATGCCGTAAAGTACCTAACAAAAATCCGTCTATCTATTCAAACTTTCGCATTTATAATAATAATGTGATATTCTTTGAATTTATAACATTTCTATTAACCCTGGCTGGGTAGGAGAGACCTTTTGTAGGTCAGTGGATATAAAAGTAAGGCGATAAACGGAACGGGCTATTCATAGCTTCACCCGGCGACCGCCTTGCTGAAAGATTCCTCATTTACATGTTCAGAGGGTCTCAACTTCTCAAATTGCTTACCGAGGACGGTTCAAGTGAACCCTTATTCTTTCTTAAGACTTATTAGGAAGTACGGAGCATCGAGTCATTTCCGAGAAGGGAGTTGAGAGTCCTTGTATTTTCACCTCAATTATAAGACAAAAACTTTTAAAATTCATATTTTATTTTATAGTAAAGCAAGCCGGTAAATAAGTATTTTTTGAGCAATAAATCAACTCAAAAATGCCTGTGGCTGAGTTACGAGACGTAGAATCTAGATTTGAATTTTTTCGCATTTCTCGCTATCTACCTACCTAATAAACAACATGGGTTCAACGCCTACTTGATATTCAGGTCTGCGTTGGATGATAAATGTTTCACACATTTCACAAATACACATAGGTTTCCATTTAAAGCAAAGTTTATCTCTGAGTTGTTACTAAATTCACCGTCAGTTCACGAACACTACGTGATCTATGCAAGCACTTTGTGTAAGCAACTTAGTCCTATCTAGGTGTGCACAGCACATTTGATACAGCATTATAAATTATGGCTGGAATTGCTAAAAGACCTTCGATAAACTTTACCTCTGAAAGGTGAATAACCAGAGTGGTGCTAAAAAGGTAATGCCGACCTGTAATTTGCGTTTTGGACGGCGCGGGCGGCGTATCCTACCTATAACTGTCCAAATTATTTAGATGCAATTTCGCTTAGCCCTATAAGACATAAACCTTGCAAGGGTAAAATTGTTCATTTAGCAAAGTTGTTTTGGATTAGTTTTGCGTTTATTCCAATCTTAGATATTTATGACTCATCTTAATATTAGATTTCTTTAACATTTTAAGAAGAACTTAAATGTAACCACTTTGTGAACTTTTTAGTAGGGATGGAATCTTACTCTTTTCTAGCTTCAGCCCGCGGCTTTGCACGCATATGTGTTCTAAGTACCACTTTGGTGATTGTGTGCAGGCTTCGCACGAGAATAAATAAAATAAAACCTACTTATAAGTTATTCAAGATCCAAAACTTTTAAAGAAAATCAGCTCGAACCGTTCTTTACTTTTGGAATTGGTGTCCATTCAATTGTCTCGCGTGAAATACACCCTCACAAGCTTTCGCCTTTATAATAATTATAGGTAGAATTGATCAGGATAAATCAGTGCATAGTACTTACGTAGATTGATGCTTTCTCGAAACCTCTGTAACTACATTAAATATTTTCCTATGTATTTTTATTTCCAGGCATGATGGTCGGCTGGTACCTTCACCAAACTAAATGCCAGATCAAGATGCCGTACTGGGTGGTCGCGGTCGGCTGGCCCTGTGCACTCGCGATCATGGGCAGTCTCATCTTCAGCATGGTCAACGGCTTCTTTGAAATATGGCCGACTGCTTTCTACATCAGTGTTGGACATACAGGTAAAGAGTAAGGCAGTAAGGTATATAGTAAAAACTGCCGAGTGTCAGAACACTTTTTTCGAGAAAAGGCCTTTGTTTGACCACAATCTCAACTGATGGTAAGCGGTTGCGTTTACATAAAGAGTGCACCTATATTTGCGCAAACACTTGTGCACTATAATATGTATGGTACACATGGTTAGACTCCGTTAAGACTGGCTGCCGCGCCGTTGCTGAAGTTCGTCTAGGAAAATACCATCAGCAAATCTTTATTTGTAAATAGCTTCGGTGGACAACAAGGATATTTTTGACAAAAACAAATTATAAAACATTGGACTTGAAACTAGTTCTCTCGAAAATGCACCTATTTTCGTGCGTAGATGGTCCCCTGTCTTCATTTTATGTATAAGATTTATTAAATTTAGAACACGAATAGAGAGAAGAAAAGGGTACCTCTAAAAATAATAAACTAAGCGAGAACAAGCGAGTAAGATTTTATTTCATTTCCGTATTTAACAAGAAGAATTCTGATGAAAAATCAACCGAACTGAAAGCTTCAAGTGACCCTTTGACCATCGGTTACTTTTACGCCTGATTAATCACGAACCTTTTTTCTTGCGGTTACGCCTAACAGTCTGTGTAATAAGAAATTATTCTTTTGAACCCTTCTTATTGGTACCAATCGGTTTGGAACAATACCTACCTACTTTGTTTCTGAATTGAATTCAAGTGAAAATCTATTGAATCGAAGACGACAAATGAATTCGTCCAGCGCTTTATACTCGCCTTTGTCGTCTGCGAAGCGTTTGGATCACAGATGTGAGCAAAGTGATAACTGTGGCAGATTAACTGACAATCACTTTCTGAATGAATTCTTTGTTTACTAACTTCTGACTTTGTAACTTTAAATGCTGGCTTTTTTAGAATATGTATACATATGTACATATGTCTTTTTCTATAAATATTTTTTTCGGTCTATTCTATCAAACTCAGATAAACGAAACTCAGGTAAACGAATCATTTTTTTTAAATTATCGAGTCCTTATTAACATCCTTCGCGCGCCATGGCATTTACTATCCTACGAAGATAAATCACCTATAATTAACCTTACCTCCTACTAACATGGTTCAAAATTACTTGCAGCATGGGGTGTAGCCGTAGCCTGGGTGGCGATATCCTGCTGCACTGGATATGGTGGACTCATCAACTCCGCGCTATCCTACCGAGGGTTTCTGCCTCTCAGTCGACTCACCTACTGCGCCTACCTCGTGCACCCGACTATTATGATGTACACCTCGTTCCTGCTCGATGGACCCTATCACATGCAGAACTCTTCTGTGGTAAGGATAGAGATCATTTTCGTTTGGTTTTCTTGTTATCATCAACTCTGCGCGAGAAACAGGCTCTCAGTAGACCTACTCAGCCTACCACTATATTCGATCGTACCGGCTGCGCCAAGTTCTCTTAGCTAATAAGTTTTTGGTACTCATCTTGATTATTGATATAGTAAATAACATCTGTATCAATAAATATTTTATGGAACTAAAATGTAGAAGTTGTCCATAAAACTTAAATGTAAACACAACCGGTTAATTTAGCAGCATACTGTATATTTAGTATTGCTAAGCGGTCCATCTGTTTGCCGTCTTAAGCTACCCAATCTCTTGAGCCCTCTTTGGCCAGTTTATCTGCTTCACAGCTTTAGAGTCATTTCAAAAACGTTTAGCTTCTTTACTTGCAGACAAGCTTCGTCGGAAAAGAAACATATTTTAAACAAAATTCCGATCTGGGGTTTTTATTGCCTCCATTCATCTTCATGTCAGTCGACGTTACGGGCAGCAAAAACTGCCAGCCTAAATTCTGTCGAGGCGCGAGCTATACCTACTAAACATGCAAATATGCGATGGATCGTTTCACTAACGACCCTTTGAACCCTGAACCTACTGTATTATTCTGCACGTCTGTCCTTGACAATTTACATTTTTTTGATTTTATTTTTATTCAGACAACCCTCTTGTAGGGAGTTTGTTTAGGTACATTTATTAACTGGCCGATGGCTTGTTTATTCATCATCATCATCATCATCATCAGTCTATATCAGTCCACGGCTGGACATAGGCCTCCCCCAATGAGCGCCATAGCGCCCTGTGCGCTTGTTTATTCACCGGTCATTAAAATAACATTGGTAGAAATAGTGGCTAGAGTGCTACAGAACAAACCAATCCGTTTGTTCTGAAATTCAACAGAGAGAAACACTTTTTCACGAAATATTTTCTTCCATAGAATTCCGCAAACTCCTTTTTGTCACGCATTCAGCCTTTCTCAAAGTTTTGATATGAGGCTATGATGCGACGACGCGTGATCCCGGGAAAGAAACTTTGATCTTTGGCTTGGGTTCTTAAGTTGGTTGGAACTGATTAAGTCCGTAGAAAAGTACAAAGGTAAATAAAAAACCATTATCATGGTTCGGTTATGCCATACTTACATATATGTATACCTCACGAACAAACCAAACAACGTAACTTATAACTTTATTTGCTTTGGTCTTGAGGCTGCCAAAATACTCGTATTTTCTCCCTTGCGGTCAGTGATTCTTTGTGATGTTGAAAATTTTGTGAATTTTCTGAAAGCTTTCTTTGATAATTTCATTTCTAACATCGCGATTTCTTCTTCAACAATTTTATTAGAGGAAAAGTTCTCTTTCAAGTTGCTATGAAACCATCGCCTGTACTATGTATATTTCATTTATTTTTCTATTATAAAAAAATAAATATATCTGTTAGAGCTGGGTTCATGACGACTAAATGAAAGCACCAAACACTTCTTGACAAGTTTATTTAGAGCTCTTTACTGTAGGAGCGACCGCAACAGAATGGTTGCTCTCTGCAATTACGGCTATTTATAAGAGGCACAGCTAGTACTACTCAAATAACTACTTGAAACATAAATCACAGAGTATTGAAAAAAAGTCTGTATAAATAAATTGTGACTACAAAATATTATTATTATTTCTTAACATCGTTTGTATAATTTATTAATTGATAAACAACAACCGGAAGTGTCTTCCCAAAATTACTAAAAATGTCTTAAAATACTATCATTAATTTTAATTAATTATTTCAGGCTTATTTTCAAAGATTCGCTGCTTTTTAATAGCAGCGCCATCATATCTGTATATATCCCATATGTATTCTATTAAGTCCCATATGTACATATATATCCCATATGTATTCTTAGGTCATCTAGCTGTAACAACCGTCAGGACTCAATCTGCCTGTTGTTCGCAAATATAGGATTTAATATGTATTCGTAATTATTACAAGATCGGGGTTCGAGTTAGTGGGAATTTTCCCATAGCAAATTGAAAATATCTGTCAACGATTAAATCAAGTTCACAGGTTTTACCAACCGTAATAAAATAGCCAGATTTATTGTTCTATTCCACTTAACCATAACTCAGCTTTGTTTATTATTTAAAATATTAAACGATGACATTTGAACTCCCACGGGACAATCAGACCCTATTCTTAATATAAATAAACGGATCACTTTCAAACGATAAGTGAAGTGCCTAAAACTTTTGGTCGGAATTTGGACCTTAGGTGCGCGGGAGTCGCCCTGAAGGGAGAGTTTTCGGGAAGCTGGAGATGGCAGTCGGGTTTTACGAGTCTAGGGCAACGGACCCCTAACTAACGCAATCGCGCGCGGTCTAATTAATATTTGAAAGTTAGTAATTGATTAAATTCAGTGTAGATTTGAACTTAATATAATTTCAGTGATTTAATTAACAAAAAGCTTGTGATTCATTTCATATAAAATTTGCCTAACAAATCATATAAAATAAAGGCAGATTTTGCTTATAATAATAAATAAATATAGAGTCTGTGTTTGGATCCATAACATTTGTTATGTGAATCGTGATTAATTCAGTGTAACGTAGAGCCAGTTTTTAACAGTCGCTCGAAGTCCGGTTCCAGCCAGAGCTAAGTTGCATGTTTTATTATTTATTCGTCAGATATTTGTCAAATTATAACTTTTATAAAATAACAATTTTCATAACCAAAATCTAAATAATTCGTAAAAGATTATTACATTAATGTTTTGACGTATATCACACGTATCATCGCTTCACGTTTATTACATTATGTATTTCAATGTGTACCTATTTTCAGCAAAGGAGTTTTGTTTAGACAAATACTGCAATTACATATTTTATTTGTATTTATCGTTTATTGAAATTTTACTGTGTTTACAGTTATCTCCAAGAGAGAGATTATTAATATATTGACTGTATTTTCAGTCGTCTCCAAGAGAGAGACTATTTATATTTTAATAACGAAATTATCTTATTAGCTCGTTGCAGTAGCACCATGGAAACATCCGAAAGTGATAAGTCCATTGCGAGCTATAAGACATAATTATGTAAATTGAATAATTACTAAAAATTAAATAAATACCATAATGGTATGATCTAGTTCCAAGTATGGATATGAATGACCTAATACAATTTTAACTGTATATTCAGTTGTCTCCAGGTGAGAGACTATCAATATTTTGATATCAATCTGACAATAGTTCGGTGCGTAAGTCACCATGGATACAATCCGAAAGTGATACCTTCCATATGAACTATGAGACGTATGCTCTCTGTTGGGTGAATCATTATATTACCTCTATATCTGGAATTATCTGGATTACAACATCAAGTAGAAAAACTTGAAACTAGAACCATACTACGGTATAACGCTGTAGAGTTTTGGCTGTGTAAAGAAGCCTTTGTATATGTGTACTCCTGAGGGAGAAAATAGGAGCTTTTCGGTACTGGTCAGATATTATACATATATCTAGATTAGTAGAGTTAAGCCCCGCAGATAAACTTAGAGGACTGACTTTTTGATATGAATGATTAGTTTCAATAAAATATCACAAATTAATATTCCCCTTTACTAAGTTAGATTAAATTCCGACAGACACTGACTAGACATAGGAGCTTTGATAAAAAATAAAGTCCTCTTGTCCCGATAATTATTTGTGATATGTTGTCCAATTTTGTCACAAACTGGAAAGAGAACTAGCAGTTTGTAGACTATATACGGAGGGGGCCTGTCCAGTCTGGAGCCGAGGGTCACTGGTAGGGGCGGCAGGTGGAGCCTCTATCCTTAGCCGTAATAAAATCAATTATACAAAATAAGATCGTTACAATTTGGTGCCGTGACCAGGATGATATTTATATATTACAGGATGTAATTCATATATTACCAGGATATACAGATTTTCAGATATACAGGATTTACAAACAAGGATATTCATTTATAGGATGTAGTACATATATGACCAGGATGTACTTATATTACCAGGATTAGAAGTCTGCCATTACTATTAGTGCACGCGTGACTAGGATATATATATTTAGATTTAAATTAGGATCAAACTAAGTTAATATAAAAAAAATTTACTTAAGAATAGGTATTCCTTTTCAGATAAGTGATTTGTCAGTAGAATGGTACGGAATTAGATTTATGTTATAAGAACGGGGGTCGTATAGAACTAAAATATGAATTTTGAATTAAAATTAAGTAGGGAAAATTATTTTATATTAAATTATAATAGGTAGAAACCCAAAGTGCGAATCTTTCGCACAATTTGCTGCTTGTGAAATGGAAGGTGCTTAAAGACAAACGGAATATATTAGGGATATCTAGAGACGTAACTAACTTTGAATTATTATAATGTTATCAGATGTTGCGGGTTCGATTCCTGCCTTGATGCAGATGTTTGTGCGATCTGCAGGTATTTGTTTTGGGATTTATGGGTGTTTTATCCAGCATTGTTAGTATCATTATACCTTATTCAGTTATAATATGTGGTTGTGGGTTCGATTCCTGCCTTGATTCTGGGATTTATGGGTGTTTTACTCAGCATTGTTATTATCATTATACCTTATTCAGTTATAATATGTGGTTGTGGGTTCGATTCCTGCCTTGATTCTGGGGTTTATGGGTGTTTTACTCGGCATTGTTATTATCATTATAACTCATTCAGTTATAATTATGTAGTTGTGGGTTCGATTCCCGCCTTTTCAGATGTTGGTGCGATCTGCAAGTGGTTGTTCCGGGAGTTTTATCCAGCATTGTTATAATTATTATTATTACCTCATTTAGTAATACGTTTTATAAAAAAAGTAAGCCTTGTTTTGATTAACTGACTATAAGCTACTGTTAAAGGATATGACTCAGTACAGATTCAAGTTCCAGCTTGTGGATATTAGGTACAATAAGTATATGGTAAGGCAACTAATACATAACTAAGCTTACTTTGGGGTCGGTTATTAGAGGGTAGAAATACTTCGGCGTATTTGAAAAAAATCTACAATGGAAAGTCGTCAGAAATGTTTGTGACTTTATTAGATAAACAACTACATACATTGAGGATTTAAGGACATAGACTCTGGGGTCGGGAATAATTAATTTAGGTAATCTTATATTTTACTTCTATTTGATTTTAGATTCTTTATATTTTAATGAGAAATTAAATAGCTCAGTTTACGATAAACATAGGGTGGTAATAAAGTAAACAGATTTATGGCATTTTTTACAGCTATTGAAATTTAACGTTAAGAGATATGGTTATCTGGACACTTGAGAATTAACTGATATTTTGAGAACACTCATAACTAACAGGGTTCTATTGAGCTGAAGTATGACGTTAATGGGTCGACGAATAAGTTAAGTAACAGGTACTCGTGATAATATTTTGGGTCACAGCGATAAGTGTTTCCCATAGGTCTTGCTAGGAAAAAACAAGGTAAGAGCACTTGACACAACTTTAAATAAATAAATAATACCGGAATATTTTGATGCTGATCTGAACCTTAAGACGCGATTATAATTCTGATGAAATAGTCATTGTTCCCAATACACTTAACAATACCTATCGAGAGTGAGTAGTCACGGTTCGATTTCATTTCAGTACGTATTTAGACATCTTGCTACTAGTCTAAGAACATTTTTTAAACGTACAAAGTATCTTACAAGAAATACTAGTTTCAGAATAGACAGGCGCTCTAGTAAATACTTAGGTGACGTGTTTATGATGAAATTCAACGTTGATCTTTATTCCCATCTGGAAAATGTCCGCTGTTGCCGCAGGTTTCAAAAGTATAGATGGATGTAAACTAATAAATGATATTTCATTTTGTTCAGTCCGGGAGATTAGTTTATCCGCAAATACTAAGAGAATAAAATAATAAGGATCAGTCGGACATTAAATCTAAAGATATATGAATGTTAAGCAGCTTGAGGTAGAATGAATTGCACAGTTCAGTTTGTCTGATTGGAAACATATTGGACTTACATTTCATATAAGAATCAGGTACGTGTAAAAGACACTCTATTAAGATTACAAGGGATGAAATAAAAAAAAATGGAATACTTTCTTGGATTGTAAATCACATAAGCTCTGTGTCACAGGTTAGAATGTGTGCTAATTCAATTGGGAGGATGAGTGAAGCGATTGAGGGATTTGATTGTTCATTTGTACTGAGTGAATATTAGACATAGCTTTAGGTTGCGTGAGAGAAGTGAGTGAATAACTTGTGTGCATTATAGTTTTTTAGAGAGCCCACTTGGATTATCACATTTCAGAACCTTTGACGATTTGATGGAGTTGGAATCATACATGCACCACAAATAAATTTTATGAAGGAATAATTTTGGTGTTAGGTTAAAGATCATATCAGATAATTTAATGAATCTGAGATCTAAATTACAGCTGCGGCTGACTTCATAAAATTTCACACTATACACGCTAGGTTCGAACTAAGCACACTATACACACATTCCAGAGTTGGAAAAGGTTGTTTTCGGATAAATCAAAATTGAGTTATCAGTCGATTTGGAATACAGATAACGGACAGTTGTGCAGGAGTTAGCGAGCATTTCGTGCGTAATCATAATGTAAGATCACAAAGAAATCGTTTGCTTACTATTCACTAGGAATTATCTCGACTCACAACCGAGGTACCGAAGTCAACTGTACTTATTCTGTCAATGAGCTTGGTAAAACAATATTGATTTAATTTACATTTTGCTCATGAACATTTCACGTATTAAATTATTCTCTAAATGTAGGTACTTACAAAAATAAAAACAATCATTTTCAATCTGGATTTACACACACACACACACACACACACACACACACACCACACACACACACACACACACACACACACACACCACACACACACACACACAATATGTATGATTGCAAGGTCCAACAGATTAAGAGCTAATAAAGTTTATATTATATTTGAGAATGAGGAGACAATCCAAAAGTTATATTTGCGATGTTAAATTTATTAGGAAATCTTTACTTCGGTTATCTAATTACCACCTGCATAAAGATTTGGGGTCGATTGTAACAACCGTCAGGACTCAATCTGCCTGTTGTTCGCAAATATAGGATTTAATATGTATTCGTAATTATTACAAGATCGGGGTTCGAGTTAGTGGGAATTTTCCCATAGCAAATTGAAAATATCTGTCAACGATTAAATCAAGTTCACAGGTTTTACCAACCGTAATAAAATAGCCAGATTTATTGTTCTATTCCACTTAACCATAACTCAGCTTTGTTTATTATTTAAAATATTAAACGATGACATTTGAACTCCCACGGGACAATCAGACCCTATTCTTAATATAAATAAACGGATCACTTTCAAACGATAAGTGAAGTGCCTAAAACTTTTGGTCGGAATTTGGACCTTAGGTGCGCGGGAGTCGCCCTGAAGGGAGAGTTTTCGGGAAGCTGGAGATGGCAGTCGGGTTTTACGAGTCTAGGGCAACGGACCCCTAACTAACGCAATCGCGCGCGGTCTAATTAATATTTGAAAGTTAGTAATTGATTAAATTCAGTGTAGATTTGAACTTAATATAATTTCAGTGATTTAATTAACAAAAAGCTTGTGATTCATTTCATATAAAATTTGCCTAACAAATCATATAAAATAAAGGCAGATTTTGCTTATAATAATAAATAAATATAGAGTCTGTGTTTGGATCCATAACATTTGTTATGTGAATCGTGATTAATTCAGTGTAACGTAGAGCCAGTTTTTAACAGTCGCTCGAAGTCCGGTTCCAGCCAGAGCTAAGTTGCATGTTTTATTATTTATTCGTCAGATATTTGTCAAATTATAACTTTTATAAAATAACAATTTTCATAACCAAAATCTAAATAATTCGTAAAAGATTATTACATTAATGTTTTGACGTATATCACACGTATCATCGCTTCACGTTTATTACATTATGTATTTCAATGTGTACCTATTTTCAGCAAAGGAGTTTTGTTTAGACAAATACTGCAATTACATATTTTATTTGTATTTATCGTTTATTGAAATTTTACTGTGTTTACAGTTATCTCCAAGAGAGAGATTATTAATATATTGACTGTATTTTCAGTCGTCTCCAAGAGAGAGACTATTTATATTTTAATAACGAAATTATCTTATTAGCTCGTTGCAGTAGCACCATGGAAACATCCGAAAGTGATAAGTCCATTGCGAGCTATAAGACATAATTATGTAAATTGAATAATTACTAAAAATTAAATAAATACCATAATGGTATGATCTAGTTCCAAGTATGGATATGAATGACCTAATACAATTTTAACTGTATATTCAGTTGTCTCCAGGTGAGAGACTATCAATATTTTGATATCAATCTGACAATAGTTCGGTGCGTAAGTCACCATGGATACAATCCGAAAGTGATACCTTCCATATGAACTATGAGACGTATGCTCTCTGTTGGGTGAATCATTATATTACCTCTATATCTGGAATTATCTGGATTACAACATCAAGTAGAAAAACTTGAAACTAGAACCATACTACGGTATAACGCTGTAGAGTTTTGGCTGTGTAAAGAAGCCTTTGTATATGTGTACTCCTGAGGGAGAAAATAGGAGCTTTTCGGTACTGGTCAGATATTATACATATATCTAGATTAGTAGAGTTAAGCCCCGCAGATAAACTTAGAGGACTGACTTTTTGATATGAATGATTAGTTTCAATAAAATATCACAAATTAATATTCCCCTTTACTAAGTTAGATTAAATTCCGACAGACACTGACTAGACATAGGAGCTTTGATAAAAAATAAAGTCCTCTTGTCCCGATAATTATTTGTGATATGTTGTCCAATTTTGTCACAAACTGGAAAGAGAACTAGCAGTTTGTAGACTATATACGGAGGGGGCCTGTCCAGTCTGGAGCCGAGGGTCACTGGTAGGGGCGGCAGGTGGAGCCTCTATCCTTAGCCGTAATAAAATCAATTATACAAAATAAGATCGTTACATAGCCCTGGTTAGCTCGGGCCGACGATGCTGTGTGAGTTGTTCACTAGGTATATTATTATATTAAGGTCACTTACCCTATATGTTATGGGCACGAAAAAATACTACGATATTGAAATACTAAATCTGATAGCATTACTATCGAAGCAGCCAATAATTATTTCACAACGTCAAACAAGGGACGAGCGTCTTCACTATATATTCAGTCCGATTTCGAAGAAAAGGGTTCAGGAGAAATAAAGTTATATGACACATTTTTATCATCCCGTCTCATCTGTACCATCCATTTGTGAGTACAGTCTACGCTAACCTTGAAGGTTGCTTTACATTTGAGGGTTTACTACTAGAGACTTACAATTTTGTTTCAAATGGTTGCCACGCTCTAGTTGAGATGTAAATGTTAAGCGATCAAATGCTGCTCGTCCAGATTTCCAATATCCGTAATCCTATAACCCCACTTTGACCCTTTCCGTGTCTGAAATCGTTTTAGTCACACTAATATTATAAATGCGAAAGTTTGGATGTTTGTTGCCTCTTCACGCTATAACTACTGAACGGATTGGTCTGAAATTTAGCATTCAGGTAGTTCTGGGCCCAGAATAAAACATAGGCTACTTTTTATTACATATATAAAATTAAGTTCCCTTGTTATAGAAATATCCTTAAAACGTTCCATAGAAATATACTTAAAACTTTCCGTAGAAACAACGCGTGCGGAGCCGCGGACGAAACTAGTTTTTCACAAACTATATGATAGGAAGATCCAACAGAACTGACACTAAACCCATTTCACTAGCTCCACATGCGGTTGTTTTGAAGAAAAGTAGCCTATTTGTTGTTCTAGGTCCGGATCGTTATGTGTGCAAAATATCAGCCCGGTTCATTTATTAGTTTTGGCGTTTACTTTGGCCAAATATCTTTATAACGACTCAACTCACAAACTTATAATATTAGTGGTAAGTATGTAGTACCTACCAAAGAACTTGCGTTTTCCCACAGAGTCCTAGTAAGTATACCCTGACTCGTACAATGGCTTTGACGATACCTACTCAAGTTCACAATGGTTATAAAGTTTGGTCGTCAATCAAAGACCAACGTTCGTAATGAAAGACGGAAGCCGAGTGCAGAGTTCAGACCAACTTTATCACATCTGGAGTTTCCTATGGAAGCTAGTTTTGTTTATGTTTCTCATTCCGACGTTCTATTAGTTTCGTATTCCTTCTTGCAAAAAATCTCATTTTATAAAGAAATTATTGGAGCCACGTAACCTCTGATCAAATGAGAGGTAAGGTAATGCCAATAATTAATTAAAAGCAACTCGATTCTAGAGAAAGTACTTATTAATCGACTACAAAAAAGGAGGAGGTTCTCAATTCGACTGTTTTTTTTAATGTTTGTTACCTCAGAACTTTCGACTGGGTGAACCGATTTTGATGATTCTTATTTTGTATTTGAAAGCTGGTGCTTCCCGTGTGGTCCCATTTGGTCCAGTTCTGACACTGGCATTTATGAGAAAACCATAAAAGTCTTAAATAAGCATTAAGTATGTGCGCGACAAATGGACGAATAACTCAATATCATTCTTTTTGTCTGTTCTGTGATCACGCCAACCGATTTCGATGATTCTTTTTTAAAAACTAACTTTTAAACCCATTTTCATTGTTTAGGAATTCGAAGTCAGTTTTTTAAATACGCCTTATATACTAAAGTCATTTAAAACGGGATATTTACCATGATTTGATTTTTGAGTTTTCCAATATTAGGTAGTGGTAACGTTCGTAGCAAAAGACAGAAAATGAGGGTAGATCGGTATATCTGCTCATAAAAACGAACTCGCAGTGTCTTCAGATATTCCGTGATCATGGCGCATGAAACTGTGCCGAAATATTGGTAAAATCAAATCATGGTAAATATCCCGTTTTAAATGAGTTTAGTGTTAATAACCATGATAGTTTCAGACGCCATATATAAGCGCTATAAAATTTCATATATTTCACTACCAACAACGCTAGATAGGAATGTTTACCAAAGCTACACATTGACCCATTTTCCTCTCTCAACTCTCCGGAGAATCTATCGTAAAAACTCTAGCGAATATTTTTCTAAAGATCGATGTTGGCCTTTGTATAAGGAACGTGCCCATTAATTAATTAAAATCTAAGTATTTATAAATCCGTTAAGCTGACAAGAAATGTAAGTACATGGGTTAGGATCGTCAGAGCAGATTTTTTATGATAGTTATGAAAATAGCAAGTCATGCACAAGATTGATTTTAAGATGCATAATGGAAAAGCTGAGAACATAATTAACCTTTGGTATACCTACAAGTACCTTTATAAATAATGATTTGAGATCATTTATAAGTTAAAAAATAGAAACTTTTATTTAACACGAGTACTGACAAAAAGTGACGTTCGGTATTGGGACTGGCATAATTTTTTGAGGAGATGGGGTCATTGGGCCTCTCCATTAAATTCAATTAATCAAGTTGTGAGTTATGATTTATTAATATTTTTTCGGAAACACCCAAGATCACGCCTTTAAATTGTAACTTAAATCGTATATTTTTTGTTTGTAGTTATTATTTGTACATAACCATTTACCGGATATATGTAGCCCATGACCCCCCCCCCCCCCCCCAACTCCCCAAAAAAATATATCGTTCCCAATACCAAACAACCTGTATACCCAAAGCTCAAACAGTAATGAGCTCTTCGCTAATGGTAATTTTGTTTCAGATTGCTATATACGCGGGGTACGCTGTAATGGCCTTCCTCGCGTCATTCGCCATTTCGATATCATTCGAGGCCCCGGCGGTGCGGATCCTAAGGATCATCAGCGGAGGCACCAAGAAGAACAGCCAATGAAAACTCTACACACCTACCATGAGGTTCATTATGTATTTCGATCTGCAGGATAATTACAGAGCGTTGACACTAAACTGGTTTTGCAGTGATAGGGCAAAGCTCAATACAAAGTTCTCGAATATTCAATTTGTAGTTATAGTTCTCGAATCAACTCAGAAATATGTCGAACAAAAATTGCTGCGTTTTACTTTGTTAGAATCACAGTTCAGATTCTGCAAATAGATGTGATTTAGAGGAAAATGTATTGCATCATCTTCATTTTATTACTCAAAAGCAGATCTAGGTTACCTTCATAAATATTATTGGGCATGATTATTCAAGGACTGAAGTATATGTATGTATGATTAATATCCTATTCTCTCTCTAAACTGCAGCTCTATCTCGGTCAACCCCCAGAAACAGTCGGTCCATCCAACCGTTTCGAAAAGCACTAAATATTCTATCGGACTAGAACTAAGAAGCCTGGCTCTAAGCTTTCACTCTAGATAAATGCTTCGGGAATTGCTTTACCATTGCAATATTGAATAGTGAATTTATGAATAAAGTTTTATGCTTAGATGAGGTTTTATGTATTTAGCTATTCACTAAGTTTAATGTCATAACAATTGAATACAAAAGTTATATTTTATATATCCTTTTTTGATAGAAACTGGGGCATTCGCAAAATGAAAGGAGTAAAGTGTACCCTAACTCCACAAATATTGACTTTGTCCGTACTTACAAAAATCTATTATACCTTGTTATTTACTCACTCTGACTTATGTCAATCGAGGAAAACAAAAGAATATCAGTGTTATTTGCTCACTCTGGCGTTTGTCAACCGAAGAAAACAAAAGACGAAAGCCAAGAGGTTTTCGTATGAGGAGGGTTTTCTTGACTTACATACGTCAGTTACGGGCTTGTTTAATTCCTGGTTAATAAATCTGACAAGTGAGATGCCTGCCTACCTATCTTACTCTTGCAAATAATAAACAGAAAGGGGTTTTGTGTGCAAAATGAGCTCCAATTCTCAGCAGTTGGGGTTTACGAGTGTCGATAACTCTCCGTTTAAGTTCTATTGGAAACGGATCTGCCGGGAATAGGTTACATTCAGAGAATCGCCTCTCAGTTGCAAGACTTGCAAGCCACTTGTACTTTATCTAGCTAACTTGACTCCTTATGCTTTTATGGACCGGACCCGACGACCAAACCGTATCTAACGTTTTGGTCGATGGACACATATTTTTCAGTCTCCAAAGTTGAATTTTGGCCACCGGTTTAGTTAGTTATGCAACATGTCCGAATAGGAGTTGGTTTGAATTCTTAAAAAAAGAAACATATTCAATTTGTGTTGACAAAAAGCATAGATTCTCTCAAATTTCTCTTCTATTGGCTTTAAAATTCTAAATGCAAATTAAAGCCTACCTCTGTAGAACCAGATCTTTATTATCAAACAAAGTTATAATCAAATAATAGAAACTAATTAGAACTAGTATTTACAATTGAAACGGTTTAGCGAACTGAAGACTGTTGCAAACATGTGGCTCAACCGACTGTAGATCTTGTATTACCGATTTTTATACCTAGCTCATTGGAAAGCATTCGTGTAAGAAAAACTGTAAAGACGAGAGAAATCTAAATGATAGCAGCAAACGAAACGTTAAAAGAACGTGAGAATGTCTTTCCCTGTTGGCTATTTTTAATTAAAATGTTTGTAAACACCACAAACAATTTCAAACAAAATTTCCTATTGTTCTTCCCTTTCAAGCTAAGACAGAAAACAGATTTGTTTCACTTGTTTTCCGCTCACAAAAGTTGTTCTCGAGAAAGCTATAAGATTCAGTTGTGTTCTTTTAATAACAAGGGTCGACATCACGAACTTAACTTAAACTCTTGAGTTTTTAATCTTACAGACTTTTCCGATTTATTACTTAGACCGATGGATGTATCCTTTCTTATAGGTAGTGTTTAAGTAGTTACCATTATAGTTTAAGGGATTTTGTAAATAAATAAACGATAAGATATTTGTGTTGTAAATACTGTGTTATAATAATAAATATTATTTAATTTAATTTTTTACTTATTCCTTAACGAAGAACAACGAGGGTTTTCCAGTGTCAAAAATTCATGTAGGTACTAAACTACAAGGTATTCGCCACAACGTGGGTACTAGGCTACTAGATATTCGCCACAACCTCTGTTGTGGCGAATTTCAAATAGCCTAGTACCTACATGAATTTTCAACACGTCTGTGAATTTTATAAGGTGAGATTAGCTACGTGCGGCTTTGTATGAACGTGCCAGGAGTAGGGCTGTCAAAATGCCTGTACCTACTGTAAATATGATAATCTCTGAAATGAATTATGAACCAATTTTGCGCGCGTTTACTCATGAAAAAGCTGTCTTGTCTTGACGGTCAAGCGCGGTAGATAAGCAATATCGTTCCACGACAGAGAACTGGGCCATCAAAACAAAAATACATAAATAGAAAATATTGAGGGCAATATTTTAACTATTCTGATCTAGGTAGTTTCGTATGTTCCAAGTAGCTTTACCTCCAATACTGTGTTCGTGGCGAGACAAGTGGGCTACTGAAGTACGACAAAGTTATAATAATACTGTTTGAGTATTACAATCTATCTCCGCATCTTTCAATGACGTTTACCTTCACTGCTATTACCACAAATTCAAATATATTTCAATTTGTCCCCCTGGGAAATAAGATGGCGGCCAGTTTAGTCAGACGATAGATAAACTTAAGTTCGATAAAGCTGGTAATACAATTAAAATGAAATTGCTTTTAGGTTTCACAAATACTTGCATTGTAGCCAGAAATCCTCTTTTCTGATGCACCTATATATACTCATGCATATAAAGTGAAAAACAATGGGAATACCAGCACGAAAGCAATAACATGATATTCATACCTACTTGAATTTTCCGAGCCTTACCTGCACCGGCATTATTGATGCAACCTCACCGATCTACGAGTGGCAATTCACATGTATATTCTGTATTCTGTTTCATTGTTGTCCATCATTTCAAAATGTTATTGAACAGTTGATAGACAGCTTTTATTGTCGTGCCTTCAGTCCTTCTGAGTTGGGTCGCGATGAAAATATACCACTACATTCAATGAAGAATCTCTGAATTCCTATATAAACCATTCCAGGAAAACGTCCATATTCCGACAAAACTACTCAGCCAATTTAAGTAGGAGTTAGAATATTTTGTATGAGTTATAATTCCTGCAATCTGTACAGAATTGATTGCTATGAAAGGCAACTAATACCATATTGATTGGCTGAATTGTACGCGTGATACCAACTACACTGTCTAACTCAATTATTGCGAGGGTCGGATGTTTTCGTTTCCACTGTAGTACTATAGTACTTACCGCAAGAAGTATAGAGTACTTACCTACCGAATAAAATCCGAAGTTTAGTAACGTCAGTAAAATAATCGCTAAAGACAGTCAAAAGTTAGCTCAAACTCATTACGGAGAACTAAAGATTCGAAGTTGTATGTCTAAGTGAAAGTTGGACGACACCTTAATTTTATATGAAATTCAAGAGAAAGTTAAAGTTGATAATTACACGGACATCGAGCCACCACCTGCAAAACTTCTGTGATGTCATAAGAACCTTTGAAGTCTCAATAAAGAGGTCCTTGACTCAAAGAAAGGCAAAAGTACAGCAGTAGGTACCTATTTCTCCCCAGTGTTTCAGCTTACAAAATAAAACAGAGCTCGTACCAACGCACCGTAAAATTACCTCGTATTACATATACGTATCTATAAGTCCCTGCATCATTAGTGGAGCTTTGAACTACTGAGATTTCAAACTGAAGCTCAAGTGCTCATCAGATGCGACTTTTTGCAGCGCCTTTTGAAAATCAAAAAGATCACGCGCCGCGCCACAAAAGAAGAAATTCACGGAGCGATTATTACCTACGATTCGCGAGTGGTTTCTCTTCACGAAGAACGTTTTATATCAGAAACACGTTTGTTCTATTTATGTTACATCGATCCAATGAAAAAACGTGATTCCTGCGAATTGGATTTTCATTTGGGTAAACCGATGAAGCTCAACCAAGTCCCATAATCAAACAAAACTCGCTCTTTGAACATCAATTCGAGTATAAGCATATATGATGTCAATGTTTTAATTTCAATCGATGTATTTTGAATAATGTTCGCTGTGACCAAAAAACATAAAAAATGATTTATCGAAAGTTGATCAAACGAAATGTGCGGATATTAGACAAAAAATTATGAATAAAAATCGGTTTTTTTTTTTCAAACCAATAAAAAATTCTTTATCATGAAATTTATTTTTATTTCTTACATGCTTGTTTTTTCCGATTTTAAAGATATTTTTTTGTCTAAGGAACGCACATTTCATTTGAACAAGTTTCGAAAAAAAAATATTGTGTAGTGACTAATTGTTTGTGAAAAACTTAAAAGGCGGATATTTTACAGTTGTCGTCAGCAAAGTTTGAGGATAAGTTAAGAATTAATAATATCCGTAAGCGGGTATTCAATTGGTTTTAAGATAATCGTGCTTGTTAAATAAATAAATAAATTCAATAATATAACAAGTGATACAAGAAGTCACGTCTTCACAAGATGTATACGAGGTAGAGGTACATTTATCTTTTAACCTTCTATAAACGTCCTGTAGTCGGCATCAGACAATTTTCTGAGTTGGTAGTTAAAAGCTTGACAAAATTCAGAAAGTTCCGTACGTCCCTTTGTATCGCACATAATGGATAGCCAGCGGGTTGTTCTGATTAACTTCACCGACTGCTTTCAGTGACTTTCATTACAAATACAATGTCTACGTAGGTTCTGATGGTCCTAAATGAAGATAATTGGTACTTTCTTATAGACTTTGAGTTTTGAATATCCGTTTACATTGCAAATATTGCAATGACTATAGGTCAAAATGAATGTTTGATTAGGTAACTTTAGCACTGAGCATTGGGGACATGTTAAACATATTAAAAGCTGGTTTACTCATAAGCTCAAACTCTCATTAACATTAATTTAACCAAATGCAGAGGAACCACAAAAAAGCAAAGAAAAATTAATGTAGCTCAGCAAGCTATGAAAAGAGATAGCTCTTTATGATGAGCTCGGAGTTTCTCTGAAGGATTCGGAACAAATTTATCCATCAGAGAACCAAATTTATCGGCATAACTCTAATAATCATCGAACACGAACGAACACAGGGGTCAAGTAACTTTGGTGAATTTTCCAATACAAAATATCGAGTGTTTATAGTTGAGGTAATAATGACTACTTAAAACTTATTAAATACTTATGGAAGCAGATATTGAAATTGAAAATGATCATTTCTAAGCAATTAAAGCCAAATGTCTCTTAATGTCAAGATTGTGTCACTAATTGCTTGGGTTTCTGCGAAACTATTAAAATATCATTCTAGCACCATTACGAGCTCTCCGTTCCATTAGGACGTGTTAGGGACGGCGTCGCGTCGCGTTGATACAGGCTTTTAACAGGCTTTTAACGGTATGTATGTATTTATTAACTTGCAATTTTAACTATAACGTAAGAAACATGTACAAAATCACACTAAGATTATAATCACAAAAGTTTGGAATGATGAATGGGCGATTGTTACCTCTCACACGCAAAAATTTCTAAACGGATTGACGAAACGTGTTGTAATTGCTTACAGGCAGTTTTAAGCTTCGAATAAAACATAGGCTTTTTATACCATGTGATATAAATATATTAATCCCTTTCAACGTTTCCATAAAAAAAAACGCGTGCGATGCTGTGGTATGCTATTCACTAAGATATCAACAACACATAATTTTTTTTATTTTTCTCACAGCGTAGGCCTGTTCCTGACGTCACCAGTACGGGTTCAAACGGAAGACCAGCGCTGGCTATCTTACGGATCTTAGCCAGCATTATGCTAAGTTAGGGCCTTTATAACAACGCTATACAATACCTGTACCTATTCTATAAGTGTTTATTTTGTATGTTGTTATAAATAAATGTCTTTCTATTCTTCTTGCCACATTTCAAGTTTCATTTAAAAAAACCTAGAACATAAAATAATGTTTTCATTCAAAATTAATTTCGTCAGTGACGTCGACACACCGAAATTCCACGTCTTAGTATCCACCTTAAAGGTGAATATAGACTGGCGCATTTACCTGTAAACAGAATATCAAGCATTCGCTGTCTTCTTACTCGAACTAAACTTGTAACATGCCGCTCAATGCTTTGTTACAACCTCATTTTTAATCCACAATAAGCGTTTTGGTGTAACATATTATCGAAAATAGGCAAGAGCGCGGGTGAATAACGGGGGGCGACGACATGCGCGGGCCGTGGGAAAATGTACGCAAGGTAGAACATTTTCACGTTACCGGTAAATGCTCACTCGCCGCGCCGCCCGTGAGCATTACGTCGAACACAGTGTTGAGCATCGAAAGAACGTTATATTACATGGAAATGCTCTAATACTCCCCTTAATACAATTATTTTACAGAAATTATAATTACGATAACGACATCTTTTCTGAAGAAAGGGCCTATATTAGAGATAAAATCGAGGTATATTGCTATACATTGGGTAAAAAAGAGGATTTATTTAAGTACTTCTTAATATAAAAGTTTGCGTCTATAGGACAAGCCCGATAATCTCATTACCGGGAATCCGCCTCGTTAGATCCGATACTTAGGCATTAGCATCTTATCTCTTCCACCTGAATATTTTCATTAAAATTTGGCGAAATTTTCAATAGAATAAAATGACAATTAGAATATTTTGACTTTAAACGATTTGGTCGCAACTGCTACGAAGCCGCTACGCCGTAGCATTCACGTAACGGGCTTTTTGTGGATATCCAATTAATCATGACTGAACGAACATGTGCTATTTATTTAGTACGTAGGTAGGAAGAAGATAGGACGATATTCTGTACGAGAGAAGACTTTGAAAAAGTAAAAAAAATTAAATCTGGAAATTCAACTTCAGACAAAAAATCTGTGAACTCGTAGAGCCCTTAGCTAAATAAACAGCGAATGAGTTATTTTAATAAGAAATACGTGACAACTCTTTTTAGACCTTTCAATTTAATCAAACCAAGTCTTACGTCGTTATTGTATTCGACTTGACATGAATTCTCTTTGTCAAAAACTAGATCCACAGAGAATACAATAACTACTTTTGAGTGACAGGTTAAATTCGAAGAAAATTAGTTTTACTTCTTTAAAATTAAATGACAACTCCAAAAAGTTTAGCATCTGTTTTTGACACCCCTCTTCTTCCCTATACAAACACCGGCTTTCGAACTCTATAAAGTACACTTCCAACAACTTCAGCTAACTTTTCCTACCTATCAAACCAAAGGTTGAATAGGTACCGCAATGGCTGAGTAATTTGCAAACTAAGCCAGGTCAGCCCTTTAGTTGGAGAACAAATCTCTACCTTGGTTATTAATAAAGCGGCTAAGATTGCAAAACAAGGCTAAGATTCTTAAAACTCTGTGAGATATAGATTGATGCTATGGCTCCAGTCGACCAAGGCGTGGCGTAAAAAGCAAATCATACAAAAAAGTGCTTCACTGTTTAATTTATGAAACACAGAATGATACTATTTTATTTGTTGACGGTTCTCCATTTGTAAGGCAAGCTGTGTAGCTTGCCTTTAGAGGGAAATAGTGCCTAGTAGGTAGTACTCAGGTACACACCGACCTAGGTACTATTTTCCTCTAAGTGACTCAGCAGGGGAGGCCTATGGCCAGCAGTCGACTAGTAAAGGACCATTTAGTAATGATAATGATAATGTTAAGCCTCGGAAGCTGCAGTATAATTTGTATAAAAATGAATAGGAACATTGGGAACCTTTACAGTACATTTTTGAAGTATCGTTTGGGTAATGGCAACTCAGGTATCTTGCCATTAGGAGCAAAACTTTTATATTTTGCGTATCTTAGGCAGTTGTCTCACCGGGAACGATGAACGAGTAGCGAGCAGAGCTAGAATGTAGAAACGAGTCGGGGCGTGAAGCGGGGAGCGAGTACGTAGTTCCGATAGTTGTGTAGCTCGGCTATCACTCGCTCGCGGCGGCCGGGTTAAACGACAGTCCGCATTGTAGAGAAATGACCGCTCGGCGTGAGTTTTCTGATCGCTGAGCGAGTGTTATTTTCCTGGCTCTTGTCGCCCAGCGACAAACTAGTGAAACGAGTTCTCGCCGGCAGTGTGAACAGTCAGCGATCAACTATTTGTATATACATCTCTTTTGTTTACACGAAATGTATATCTATCTGTACGTTTCTTGAGCGAGAAAATAGCCGATAGTTAGTATTTCTCTCGCCGGCGGTGAGATAACTGCCTTAAACAGAAAAGGACAATATATTTTTATTCTTATTTTGTCACCCGGCGTTGGTACGGCACCCACAATGCTTTTATTAATAAATCGGTGAAGTGTGAACATGTGGGATGGCTTACAGAGGGACTTAGCCGTCGTTTATCTGTTTACCTTGGCGGCTGCCGCTGATTATTTAGCGGCTGAGCAATTAAAACTTTATGCGAGAATTCAAAAGGTCTTAACACGTTCCTATCTAGCTATTAACTATTGAAACTTTTTTTGTTGGAAACGTTACGTTTCACATAAGATATACAAATAGTGCGTTTAGAGATAATTTTGACCTAATTGACCAGCGTTGCGTGGATTATGTTTCGCGGCTATTTCTATGCGGTTCGCAGTCACTCTTTATTCCCTCTGAGCATAAAAACAGCAAAGAAAAAAGAAAGCTTTAATAACCTTATTAATAAACTACTTTCTGCCCGCGGCTTCGCACGTGTTGTTTCAGACTATTTCTATCCCATGGGATCTGATTTATGGGATGATAGCCTATGTTTTGTTTCAGGCTTTGAACAACCTGTGTGCAATTTCAGCCTGATCCTTTCAGTACTTTTGGCGTGAAGAAGTAACAAGCATTCAACGTATTTCAAATATTAGTTTGATGTGAAGCAAAATAAATAAATTGGAGCGACTTTGATAAATGAGTTAACGACATACTCGTCCGGACTCCTTAAGCTACATTTTGTAGGCCTTTGTTGCCTTTTCTAGTAAGATATTTACAGTTTTCAATTAATACATGATATTTTTAATGAGAGCGGTTTCGTATCACTGCTTGAATACCACTTTATTTAAAGCTGATCTATAATTTGTTTAAATTTGAAATGTATCACCATCATCAACATATAATAGTCCACTGTCGGACATAGGCCTTACGAGCGACAGAGCGCCATAGCGCCCTGTCTTCAGCTTGTAGTTAAATATATAAAAATGTACTTTGTATTTATTATTTTTTATATATGACGTTTTCATTTTTATAATCTTAAGGAAATAAAATCCATATTTAATGAACGTGTAACTAGAAAAGATAAAGATGGAGTCCTTAGTCACCATGATAAGGGTAGCTTGTGTCGCAAATTAGTATAACAGGCCACATTATAATGAAACCCCCGGAGGCTCAATCTCAGACCTGTGTAATTTAATATATTAGAATATTCCTTTAATGTCTGAATGCGATATCAGTGGCCAACACGAATGTTTTAATAATTAATATTTCGTCCCTAGTCGAAAACCCTCAACTTGAAGGTCTTGGAAGCTGTCTGAAATATTCCTACTCGAATCAGATATTTAGATCCGATAAGCTTACGTTCGCTCTCAGCTCAAACTGAATAGACAATGCCACTGTGAATAGGAAATAGGAATCTAGTAGCAAACTGCTGATCTGTTGGAATAAAATGAGACCTATATATGTTCAGTACGGGACGTGCATGAAATGTCAAAGGTAGGTAATTAAATGTGTTTTAAAAATTCAGACGCGCAGTCTACAAGCGCGAGAAACGACGACGTTAACTGTGAACGTGAGGAGAATGCATTCGATGTCGACGACTGCATTTAACTTGAACGAATAGAAGTTGTTACCAACTAAAAAAAATGCGGGGCAGTCTTTGGGGACTGCCGATAGAAGTGAAAACTAAGTAATTTTATATTTTATTTATACTGGGAAGTGTGTGGTATACGGGTATGCAGACGAACATAAAACGTCTTTAGTTATTCATCCGTCAAAAAAGAAATTTTGATTTTTCAAGTAACGAAGTAACGTAAAGATACTATAGGTAACGTTACCGGACAATCAAAATCTATTGTTATGATTAATACTGCCTCAGTTTATCAGAGTTTATGATTTTAAGTAGTTTATTAAGTTCATATTGAGCAACTGATGCAGTATGTGTGTATTAAAGGTTGTCTGGCAGAGATCGCTTTAAGCGATAAGGCCGCCCATTGTACAACACATCTAGAATTATTGTATTGTATTGTATTGTATGTCGGTCGTTGGTGGCATAGGTAGGTACTAACAGTTGTACTATAAATACAAAATAGTTAGACATCTCGACGACCGATGTGGCGCGGTGGGCGAAGGTCCGCCTGCGACGCAGAAGGTTGCGGGTTCGATTCCCGCCTCGGAACAATTGTGTGTACGATCTGCAGATATTTGTTCCGGGTGTTCTAGTCGTTTTCTATGTATAATAAAAAATATCTATCTGTGTAATGTATTGTATTATGTATATCAGTTATCTAGTACCCATAACACAAGGTCTGCTTACCATGGGGCTAGATAATGCTGTGTGAACTGTCCAGCATTATTTATTATAAAATAAAATTAAGAATAATAAAAAAAAAAATCTACAATCTGTTGAGCGCGTGTTTAACAAAACTCGTTTTACGACGATTAACAGTTAGACAGTGTTTAAATTTAAATTAGAATTCCTGTTTAGCTAAACGATTTACTGAACTTAGACCTGTGTTTACGTTGGTTTTTGTAGTACAGCTGTAATTATTTAATCGGGACTGATGGCCATAGAATAAACACTAGTTTCTACTTCCGAAATTTCAGGATTAGTGGGCCCGCGTTTTCAAATTTCAGTAATTAGGGAGATTAATGGTATGCCAGTGAAGCTGTCGAGTTTAAATCGGATACCTAATTCAAATTTTACGAAGATATTTTATTACAGAGGGTAATTTTAGAGAAATTCCTTTTGGGTAATTTTATCTTTCCACACGGGTACGAGTAGGTAATTTTGCTCGCTATCTCGTTGAGCGCCACCTTCTAATTATTATTAAGGATTGTTTGAATTAACATTTCACATGTTTACAGGCACATTTAGAAGAAAGAAAGAAAGAAAGAAAGAAAAGAAAAGAAAGAAAGAAAATACATTTATTTGACACCATACATAACACATAACACGACACATTACATGGTAAGAAAATAATAAAAACAAGAAAAAAACATTACAAGGAAAATATAAGATATACAGAATAGATTAGATACATTTACAGTGGAGTAACCTATATAAGGCAGGTAGCCCTTTTTAAGGACACTGATATATATTTTCAACTACAGTATATGTATATCCCTATATTGAAGCTGTTCCCTATAAAACCACCAATTTAATATTGAAAATGAGGAATTTATATTTTCGGGACCCTAGGTCCGTGGGGTCCCGAGTCTCTGGGGTTTTAGTAGATATATTATCTGAGCGTCGTCGTCCGGTCGAAGCGACGCATGACCTGAGAGCTGGTGAGTATCTGGCGCAGCGCATGCAGCGCATCAGCATTGCCATACAGCTGCAGCGGTGCAATGCAGACAGCGTCTTGGGGTTGCTTCCGATAGGTATTGATATGGATCAGTTGAACTACCTGTCGATTGTTTGCAACAGTCTGCAGTTAGCTCAATTGTTTAAATTGTAAATAGTAGTTCTTGTTTGTTTATATTATTTGATGATTGTAACTTTCTTTGTAAATAAAATTGTAAAGCCTAAAACCTTAGCAGGTAACTAGAACTAGCGCCCCGCGGCTTCGCCCGCTCGGAAATCTATGTGTCACATCGTTTATAAACGTTCCTCTTGAACCACTATTTAAAAACCGCATCAAAATCCGTTGCGTAGTTTTAAAGATCTAAGCATACATAGGGACAGACAGACAGCGGGAAGCGACTTTATACTATGTAGTGATTACGAGACTTGGAACCTATCAGGTCAAGGGTATTTAACCGCCACTATCTGAACGTTTTAATCTATAAGGTATAATATCTCCGGTCTCAAGCAATCTTCAGCCTAATTTTCGTCTTTTCTCATGCAAAACAGCCCCAAACAAAAAGCAGCGCAGTGTACTCGAGATAAAAGAGCCTAATGATAAGGTACCTACTTGTAATGCTTTCAGTAACAAAACAGAGAACGTCGTACGAATTACAAACAGACAGACGGGCCGACAAGAACCCTGGACAAGTGGCCGTCGTGGCTAACGACCTGCTATAACGAAGATGACATTGATAAAGCACGACCCATTTCCTCGGTAAACAAAGGAACGTTTTTAATCATCACCGTTTCAGACCTTCTTTATATATACAGGCTTTTTGCTCTCTATAATAGGTAAGTATATTATCGAGAGAGTCCAGCTGATGTATTGGCGTGCCATGAACTTCAGATGCCATTGGGTCATTATGTAGATTCACTCGCTGATTGTAAGTTCATAACTCTAGAGTCCAAACGTAAAAATTTAGAAGCTTAGCTTTGTTAGGCTTTTAATATTGTGCATAATAAATTTGATATTATATATCTTACAAGTAAGCTATTTACACAGCCCCGAGAACTACTCGCTCGTTGTTTACCCTTAAGGGCCCATACAACCTCAACTTTGTGTGAAAAGGCTAGACATATGATTTTGCGTTCATAAGAGCGGGACAGGGCATTGCAACGCAAGTCCAAAAATCAAGTTTTAGCTTATTACCTATTAATTAGGACATTATTTGAAAAAACCGAAACATTAAACGGTTAAACGAGTGGTTCATTATTTGATACAAACGTAGAAGGGTAAATAAACACTACAATGTTTGATGTCGAACATCGTAAACTATGGATATTATCAATTTATCTCGTCATTATCTATGTTTGTATAAGCCCAAAACCGTGAAAAGTATGCATTTAAAAATCTCTTCTGGAGCACCTTCATTCACCAAAATCGCTTTAGCCGTTTTGATGATTTCCGCCACACATAAGAAACACAACAATTTTAACCAACGCCTTACGGGTAGTACAGAGTATTACCGCATTCATAGAATAACTTGAAACCCAAGATGGGTCATACTATTATATATCATACTATAATTTAGATAGAACACCTATGTATACAAGTTGGGACTAGCAATTAAAAAAATACACTAGCAAGCTAAAGTTATCAGCAAAGGGGATTGAAGTACTAATTACAAAGTCTTCAGCTCCCTAGCATACAAAGCGGCAGGTAACGATGAAAAAATGCTTTGAAATTCAGTACCTATGAACTTTTAATGAGGGTATATGCAAAAGTATTGGAAAGAACTGAAAATATAGCAGAGTGACCCCGACATCGATTGATCAACTAAGACTTATTAAGTACTAGTTTCTGCCTGCTGCTTCGCACGTGGTTTTCTGGGATAAAGAATGGTCTTTATTTTAATCCAGGTCTAACTATATCTTCGAAAATTTCAACCCGATCCATTCAGTAGTGTTGATGTACAGAGGTAACAAACATCCAAGCATCTAAAGATCCAAACATTCGCATTTGTAATATTCGTGTGACATTAAAATATATGAATAAGTACATAATAAAAGTAACGAAAAGTTTGAAATTATTTATAAGCTATTTATAAACCAATAAAGCCGCAGATAGAGAAAAATAGAAAACAGAGGATCAATAACATGAAATTTCACGGAGACTCGCAGAGTTGGCTTGTGGAGTTATAGGTTTTTGTGTAGATGGTGGGTCTCTCTCAGCCAAGTGCAATCTGGCCAGCCAATACCTTTCATGTTACATTGCAGCGATATGTATGACGAATTCTTTCATTGAATGATACATTTCATTTTATGTTTCTCCAGTCTGTATGCACTATTCATAGAAATGACAATCGTCTAGGGTCACCGTCGTCGAAATCATTTTGGTTATTCTACTTACTTGAAATGTAGAGTCTGCCTATCCAAATAACGAGAACTATATAATTGATTTAATAACCGCGGCCGTACATCGCAACTGCGAATGAAAAGAACTAGAGGGGTCTTGAATGGCAGTGTAGTGCCAGAGTCGGCACCTTAATTTCCTGTCCGTTCAATTCTGAGAAGCGGTGTAAATGTGCTGAAGCTGTAAGTAGGTTATTGGGAAACTCATGCTATTTAGGGAATAGTGTATACTATGTCTTGAATGAACAAATAATATAGTGAAAAGAAAATAACATGTGAGAAAAATATGAAAATAACCTTAGGTAGTTGACAGATAGGAATAGATTACCTATCTTGGTAACTAAAGCTTCTAGATTTAGATAGGCCAGTTATCGTTTATTAAGTTTTAATTATTTAGCAATGATCTGCTCCATTGCTTTCAGGATTAACTTTATGTATGATAGTTGACTCAGGTAATTAATGATAACAGATTGTTAAATACCAATTTGATAATAAATCCGATATCTACATAACATTAACATAATAGATTATACAAGGAAATAAAAAAAAGAAGTATTGTGAAAGGTTTCGGATGCAATGTTTTAAATCGTAAACAAAAAGCAGTATGGATAATATCAGTCCATCCCAAAGAATTCAAATAAAATAACAAATAATAGTGCAAAGATTAACGATGTTTATTTGCCAGAATATATGTAACATTATACTGCACGTATGATAAATTTAAGAACTACGTGGTTCTTAAATTTATCATACGTGCAGTAATATTCTACCTAACATAGGCATGCAAATATTAATTTTACAATTTAAACAATATTAATTTAATTTATATTTCTAAATTACGAATTTAAAATTAACGGACTAAATTAATATTTAAAATTAAATAATAAATGTCAATGAACATTTCAAAGTCCTCTAAGGGCTTCTTCTGTGCAATGTTTTGACTAGAAAACATGTTTGTGTATGTAAGATAAAATAAGTCGATGGCCAGCCCAAAGATAGATGAGTAAGTGTAACTAAAACTGATAACCTTAGTCACCAAGCGTAATCTTATCATTCCGAATAACTATCCCAATCACATTAAAAAAACATTACCAATATATCTTTCTTATTAGTCCCTCGCGATGTTGCAAAGCGCTAACATGCATTTAAACTTTACGCACACTTTGTTAGCGCTCGTAGTTCTAAGTATTTCGTTATTTTACTTATATTTACGCCGAAACTATGCATTTTGGAAAAACCGTGGCATCCCCTACGAGAAACCGAACATTCTCGTTGGAAGCCTGTCGTTTGTGATGAGAACAAGTGTCTGGGAATACTTTCTGGGTCTCAGGAATCAATTTGATAAAGAAGACTATGTTGGGATATTTATGGGATGGAAACCAACACTGGTGGTGCAAACGCCGGAACTTGCCAAAAGGATTTTGATGAAGGACTTTGATTATTTTCAAAATCGGACGCTCCGCTTAAACCCCTCGGCGGATCCCTTGGGGGCCCTCAACGTGTTTACTGTCAAGGTATGTACTTATCAAATTAACTTCTGTTGACGAACCGCCCCGTCTGACAACAGATGAACTGTTGTACAGTTTGGCAGATACTTTATAACATAATGTACTTTTTATTTGGAAATAAATAAATATTTATAGATAGTGAAAATATTTAAATTTGAATTCGAAAGAGGAATGAAGCCTATCAAAACGAAAATTTGTTACGAGCGTCTGTACGCTTCCCTGTAACTTTGATACCTACCAATGTCGTTAAATATTTTCCACAAAAATATTCGTTTGGTGTTGAAAGCCCTTATTATTAAAAAAAAAACCAGTTTGTTTAATCTGAGTATAAACGTATATAATATATATATAAATGGTGACCTGGAACAAATATAGCCTTTTCTACCCATTTTAACTATTATTTTAGAATCCAACCTGGTCTACGATGAGGCACGAGCTATCACCAATGTTTACTTCGCTACGATTAAAAATGGTCACAGAGCTGATGAATGTGAATGCTACAGAACTGGTTCACAAAATAAGACGAGACCACATTGACAAGAAGGAACCAGTAAATATGAAGGTATCCAAAATAATAATAATAATGCTGGACAAACCACACAGCATCATCTAGCCACAAGCTAAGCATACTAGTGTATGGGTGTCGGTTGTGTTAACTCGCTCACAGTCATATGCCTGGAAGAAATTGCCTCTAAGCGATAAGGCAGCCCATTGTATTTTTATGTTTCATGTTATGTCTATGTTTTTGTTTAATATTTTGGTACTTATACCATAAAAAATTGGTTATGTATAAATTGTATTTTTTACACCAAGGTTTTTTTAGTTATGGTACGTAAGCCATCACATGGGTTCAAGACCCGGGCCATTATTAAAAAAAAATCTAAAAGTTCTTAAGTTTCAGCGTAACTAACGAACAGTAATTTATTGTATAGCAACATCTATTATAATAGTATTAATCACTATTAAAATTTAAAAAAGAACAAGTTCATGAAATATATCCATCAGTTCCAACATCATGCTATATACATTGTTAGACATAAATATACAACGTAAGTCTTGGTATATGAAGTATCGTTTTTTTCAGGAACTTTTCTCAATGTACACTTCAGACACTGTAGGGTCCACAGTTTTTGGCATAAATGTAAGCGCACTTAACGATCCTAATTCTCCTTTATGGTATATCACAAGCAACATGGTGAAATGGACCTTCTGGAGGGGCCTAGAGTTTTCTATCTTATTGATGATACCCGCCTTGGGTAGTCTTCTAAGGTAAACCCAAAAAGTTTTACATTTTACTATCTAAGTAATGTTGATATACATATGTATTTATGTACGCATAACATAAGCTCTGCTTAACCGCTTAACTTAGAGCTAGATAATGTCTCAAAAAGTTTTACATTTTAGTATCGTAGTAATGTTGATAGGTATATAAATAAATAAATAATTAATGCTGGACAATTCACACAACATTATCTAGCCCCATGGTAAGCAGAGCTTGTGTTATGGGTACTAGATAACTGATATACATAATACAATACATTACATAGATAGATATTTTTTTATTATATATATAGAAAACGTTCAGAACACCCGAAACAAATATCTGCAGATCGTACACACATTTGTTCCGAGGCGGGAATCGAACCCGCAACCTCATGCGTCGCAGGCGGACCTTCGCCCACCGCGCCACATTGGTCGTCAATATGTATTGTCTTGTATTATGTATATCATTTATCTAACACAAGCTCAGCTTACCTTGGGGCTAGATTGCTGTGTGAATTATCTGCATTATTTATTTATTTATATCACACCAACCGAGATTAGTTCATCTAACGTTACCTACATTTTGATTGTTTTCCTGGAACTCAGTTTACAAAAATAAGACTCGCAAGAGCCCTCAAGAAAATTCTTAGCAAAGTAACTTCTATAAATCTTTTTGTTCGTGTATTTTTCATCAAAACTGTTCACAGGTTACAATTATTCTCCAAACCCGCCACGGATTACATCAAGAAATTGTTTTGGGATGTGGTAAAGGAACGCAAACAAACGGGCGAAAGTAATGACAAAGACCTCGTTAATCATCTGCTGAAACTGAAGAAAAACCTGAAACTGCCAGCGGAAAGCGGGACGGGTGAGCTAAGCAACTATCTGCCACATTAGTAGCAATTCTATGCCTGTTTGTAAAGAGGTTTTAGGTCTCGGACGTTTTCTTTTGTAGCGGTAATTATTGTAGGTTATACATAAAAGAGGTTTTAGGTGGTAGTCGTTTTCTTTAGTAGGGAAAATTATTGTAGGTTATACATAAAAGAGGTTTTAGGTGTTAGTCGTTTTCTTTAGTAGGGAAAATTATTGTAGGTTATACATAAAAGAGGTGAGGTCTTAGTCGTTTTCTTTTGTAGGGGTAATTATTCTAGGTTATACATTAAAGAGGTTTTAGGTGTTAGTCGTTTTCTTTTGTAGTGGTAATTATTGTAGGTTATACATAAAAGAGGTTTTAGGTCTTATGCGTTTTCTTTTGTAGGGGTAATTATTGTAGGTTATACATAAAAGAGGTTTAGGTCTGAATCGTTTTCTTTTGTAGAGGTAATTATTGTATTTATACCTAAAGGAGTAGCGTAGTGTTTTCGTTAGGCAGGTTAGATTTCCAGGTAGTTATCACACAAACTAACCAACCTAGGGTAACAAACCTACCTATAGGTTAGGTTGAAGCTCCAATTGATGCTTGTTGATAAAAATGCGATGAGTTCTCGTATTAAATAAATATAATTTTAAATTCTAATTACTAACGAACAGAATCGTTGTAAAATGAGTAAATGCTAATACAAACACTTTGTAATGTTGTAGAATTGGCAGATAATTTGATGCTGGCACAAGCAGCTGTGTTCATCCTCGGATCGATAGAGACTTCCTCGACGACTCTCTCTTATTGTCTGCATGAGTTGGCACATCATTCAGAAATACAGGTTTGAAATAAACTTCGTATACCTACATGTTTAAAAGATACAACAATTTTACCGCTTCTTTTCCCTTTTACAGGAAAAACTTTACAAGGAAATCAACGACGCAATAAAACGGAAAGAAAAGGACGTTTTGGACTACGATGATTTATTGGAACTGAAGTATCTCACAGCGTGTATATTGGGTACGAAATGTTCATTGAATTTATCGTCGGGGCATTGTCAGTCACTCACGAAAATTGAAATATGTACTTACATTTTATTTCTTCCTAGAAACTCTTCGAAAGCATCCACCGGTGCCATATTTGGAGAGACAGTGTACAACAAAATACAAACTGAATGATGACGTCACTATAGAGAAGGACACAAACGTTTTTGTCAATGTTATGGCCCTGCATTACGATCCAAAGGTCTTCCCCAACCCGGAACAGTGGCAGCCCGGGCGAATGAACGGCGTAGCTGAATCAGATAATTTGCAGTTCAGCTTATTACCCTTTGGTGATGGACCACACTTTTGCATCGGTACGTGATACAAAATTTCTCTATATTTCGTTAATGTATTGTATTCATGTATGTATTCATTTTAAGCAAATCCACCACCATTATAAACTTTTATCAAACCAAAGCATTAGGATTATTAATTTCAATTTTCCCCCCTGAAATCCCCCATAAGGGGGAAAACCATTATACCTATAAAATTCTTATGACAGAAACTTAGTAGTAATAATAGAAGCTATTCCTACATGTATATTCTATCTCATCATCATCATCAGCCTATTAGTCCACAGCTGGACAAAGACCTCCCCTAATGAGCTTCATAGCGCCCTGTGTTCAGCTTGCCACACCCAGCATCTGCCTGTAGACTTTCGCAGATCATCATCCTACCTGGCAGGAGTAGGTACCATCTATGAGACATACATATATCACATATCTGTTTGGCGCCCAACGTGGGACGTATAGTAAGCTTAGTATTATACGCCCATAAGTACCTATATTGTTGTTGTTATTTCGAAGCCTGACTCTTGTTTGACCCTATTTAGGCTCCTTAAATAAAATACTTATAAACACGCTATTTTCCCAAGAACATTCAAAGCAACCTAAATGTTTATTATATCACCTAATGCCGCGTTATTTTGCTTACCCTTTGTAAGTAGGCACTAAAATTCGTTACAACTGTCGGCCTCCAAACCAAACGGGGAAGAATTTCTACCGTTTCTGTAGGCCAAATTCTTGCAAACAGATTTCTGGGATAAATATCTTAAGTATTTTTGCACGGTGCGCAACATTGTTGTAATGGAAAACATTCAAATATTGACCAGTGTAGGCACTTGAATGGGCAAACCAATATACCCATTAACGAATAAGTAGACAATAACTACTTATAGATCTCACGAAGAATCTGCTAAAAAAACATTATCTTGTATAGTTTTTTGGAGTTTATCTGTTAAATGTGTAAAACTGTTTGTCTTCCAAATAAAGAAAAAAAAAATATGCTAGATGCATATTACACCGTTTGATGCTCTCATTTCTAAATTGTACCCTTTGACCTGATTTTTTTTTGTTTTTATTTTTGACATGCACATAATGTATTTTGAATTTAATTTTTAATTTGATTGATTAGTATGAATTTTATTAGATATATTTAGAATTTATCAATTGATTGTTATTGTAGTGTATTGCGTTAATTACTTTAATTTGATTGTTTAATGTTAAAAATTTACTTAACTACCTATTTTAGTTTATAAAATATAATGTTTGACGTTTTGGTATTTATCAAAGTCAAATCTAAATAAATAAATATAAGATAATGTTTTTTACAACTTTTTCTCACTCTTTTTTTTGTAAATTAAGCGACGCGTGGCCCGAAAGCTGGTAAGTATCTGGCGCAGCGCATCAGCATTACCATACAGCGCAGTGGGCAATCAATTCAGCCAGCCTCTTGGGTACACTTCTGGTATTGATATGGATCAGTTGATCTACCTCTAGATTGTATGCAACAGTCTGCAGTCAGCTTAACTGTTTCAATAGTAAATACTAGTTCTAATTTGTTTCGATTCTTTGATTGTTATTTTCTTTAAGTACCTAATATAGATATTATTTGAATTGTAAAGTCAAAAAGAAAATTATGATGCCGTTTTTGTGAAGTGATGAGAATGCAATGGTTATCGTTTTTTTTTTTTTTTTTTCAGGAAAACGCTATGGAGTGATGCAAGTGCGCGCTGCACTCGCGCAGGTGCTGTCCAAATACAGGGTGATGCCGATCGCTGATGAGCCCTATCGAGTTACTCCGGACCCTTACAGCGTTTTCTTGTCGCCGATAACCGGCGGTCGGGTTCATTTTGAATTGCGATAATAAAGACAATGTAGCTAGGTACCAAGAAATAGATTCAAAATGGCTTCTCCGTCCTTTATATATAAAAATAAAGAATACCAGACAATACACACAGCATTATCTAGCCTCAAGCTAAGCAGAGCTTGTGTTATGGTTACTAGATAACTGATATATATATATAATACAAAACATTACAGAGATATATATTTTTATTATACGTAGAAAAACGACCAGAACACCCTGAACTGATGATCGTACAGACATTTGACCCGAGGCGGGAATCGAACCCGCAACCTTCTGCGTCGAAGCTCCGCCGCGCCACAGGGGTCGTCTTTGTGTATAAATAAGCGATAAGCGAAGAAAAGATTACATAAAGGAGATTAGTTCAACGTGGATTCACTTAAAGCTTTAGAAAAACATAATTGTCTTTTGAATCTGTAGACTGTTTCTTTAAATTTCGTGTTAAGTATTTATTCTCTTTCCCTAGGCCTTTGTTTCATTTTCATTTAACAGCAGCACAAAATTCCAGTGTTTTTACGCTGAATATAATTTCAGTACCTATCTGCTTTACGGCCCATTACTTCTGATTGATTGCTTACTTATCGTTCGCGTAATAAAATGTCAATGTCATACAATTCCAGAATGTTTATGTGAAGATTTATATAAATATGTAAATAATAAATAATGCTAAATAAATAATGCTGGAGAATACACAGCGTTATCTCGCCCCATGGTAAGCAGAGCTTGTGTTATGGGTACTAGATAACTGATATACATAATACAATATACTACACAGATAGATATTTTTTATCATACCTAGAAAACAACCAGAACACCCGGAACAAATATCTGCAGATCGTACACACAATTGTTCCGAGGCGGGAATCGAACCCGCAACCTCCTGCGTCGCAGGCGGACCTTCGCCCACCGCGCCACATCGGTGGTCTTAAAAGTAGTAACAACAAATTATATATTTTGCATTATCTTGCACAATTGTTGGAATTATAATACAACATCCCAATTAGAAAGATAATAAAACTAAAAAAACTACGTCTGCCGAGTCGAGGTCTCCACTCATGAACACGTTTACCCAGAGCGGTTACGGTTGCGGTTGCTAATTTCTGTCACTTAATTTATTTATAAGAAAACTATTTATGAAGAGGCTGACCTGAAAATGTATTTAAATATTTTTATATTTTCTTCTAACTATCGCGAGACCAAGATAATTTGGAAGGGTAGCTCTAATAGCTATAGGTAGGTCGCGTAAAGTGACGAAAAATGACCCTTTAATGATAAGCCCACTGTGTTTCTGCCAGCACTGAATGTTGACGAGGGTCATTACCGATGCAAATGAGCACGACAGCCAACAGTGGCTAATAGAACAGACATAATAGGCCGGTGCTTAAATCTGCCCATCACACTAATATTATGAATGCGAAAGTTTGGCTGTTTTGATGGATGGATGGATGTTTATAAATAATCCAATTTAGTATATCCACGATCATAATGACCACCAATCGGCTTCAAGCAAAATATTTTTAATAAAATCACTTAAACCATTTCAGCCGATAGATAGGTAAAGTTAGTCTTGGCAGTTCCTAAATGTTTCCTTGTTCAAATAGGAAAACTTACCACTGACAATAAGGGATCTACGTTCGGAAATTCGGAAAGCAATTTCTATTTTTCGTTTTAAAACACGTTTTCCAATAACGTACAGTACACAGACAGACTGTTCCGAAAAGTAAACAAGACGTATCTTCCACCACACGCCACATTTCAGTATTTTTCTGTTCTGCTACTGCTTTCTGTTAATACAAACAATAACATTATATAAGCGACTGTCCGTTATACAGGGTGGACCAAACAATGACGTTATAAAAAAATGTATGCCTCACCCTCGGCGGGTGTCCGAAAATATCCCATGTATCTCTGATTATTCGTAGTTTTCGAGTTATGATTTTTTAAACTTTTCTTTGAGAATTTTCAGGCGGAACGGTTTATAATATACTTTTTTTGTGGTATTTAGGGGTTTTGTTATTTTAATATCCTATGAATTGTACTTTCTTGTCTAACTACTCAAAACAACTTCAACTGTCTAACTTTTTGGCTTTAAGGTTAATGAGATTGAGATACAGCCTAATGACAGGCGGACAGACAGACAGCAGAGTAAAGAGATAATAGTGTCCCTTTGGGTACGGAACCCTAAAAAGGCTACTTAGCATTATGGTCAACGCAATAGCATACTGCAGCATCTGATTAGTACATCAAACTATGATTTGAAGAATGAAAAATGGGCTGCGAAAGCGAAGAAAAATGAAATAATATAAAAGTTAAAACGATTGAAAAAATACCAATGAACCTGAACATGTGAAAGAGTCCCCAGTTTTAATTTATGGGAACCTAAAAGCCAGACACTCCCTCTTCGTGTAGAGTAGATGGAGCAAAGCGTTACAAGCACTTTTAACGACATACGAGTTAGTATATATATTTGTAGACAGGGTGTCCCATATATGACTTGTCTAAGTGCTTATTTGTAAGCCTAAAGAAATAAACTTTCATTTCATTTCATAATGAATGGACAAAATGGGACACTGTATATATTGGGCATGATTCAAATTCATCAACGAAGTTCAAGCCTCCTTCCCAAATTTTTAATGAAGTTTCAGTGGCGAACATGGCCAACTCAATCTTTTTAACATTCTAAATTCAAATCAATTTTCACGTGTAGAAAAGATTTTGCCTTACTTGAGAGGAAAAATACTTTTTCACTTCTCTTGCTCAAAAACCATGCCATTACACTGTAGCTTAACGGACATACAACACGAGTCTTCTCCCTTGGGATTAAATATATATTTTTTTTGTTAATTTTATTCTGAAATCATCAGCCAGTACACGCCATTCGTCCTCATAAATAAAGACATCTTTTTGGTATTCCATTTACAAACATTTTTTTTTAAATAACGTTCATACATACAATTTGAATTCATTTTTGAAATAGGAAATAAATGTACCTTCTTGGTGATTATTGGGTTTTCGTGTGACTCTTCCTCCGTGGTAGAAATCACTGGACTTAGATCACTACAAATTTAACTGACGGCGAATGTGGTTTCTTTAAATGAAAATATCATCAAGTTAAAAAAATAAAGTAAATAATATGCAAATGGAACAGAAGGGAAAAGAAATATTGCGCTCGCTGAGTTAATATGATTCAATCTGTTGCGATAAAAATCACGTGAAATATATTTAAAGGCTTGAAGAAGGACAAATTCGTGAATAGAGAAGTGAAATAGGGTGTGCAATATGAGAGAGTTAGTTTTGATTTATTTATTTCTCGCAATCGAAGTGAAAAGTATTGTTTTTTTACTTGGGCCAATCCCAAAATCACCCACTATAGCATCACGTCATCATGTATTATATTATCTGTGACGTCATCATTCAACATTTTAGGAATTCAACATTCTGTTACTAAAGGATCCCTCGCTACGCTGCTCGGGAGTACAACCACCTCGACTGGGGTGGACTATAATGGGGTGTTTTGGTCCCCTGTTAAAAAATATACAATTTTTTCTCAGTGTTTTTTAGCATCAGTGTCATGAGTTTCGAGCTAGAGTGCTGAATTCGTTTATTAGTAAAAATATAAAATATCGAAGAGTTAAAACATTTTAGTATTCTCTTGGTGAAAAGACTGTAATGTTGAGACGATACTAATATGCGTAAATCCACACTAGCGTAGCGGCTTAGAAAATACAGATCTTTGTGACTCAGCACAGCCGTAATATTTTTCGAACGAAACGCATGTGCGGCGCAACACAACCGCTGTGTAGAGCGGCAGGCAGCACGAATTTAAAAAAAAAAAAGATCGCAGTCGTCGAAAAAAAACCGCAGTCAAAGTGTTAAAGGTAGAATTTCTTTGTTTTCTAAGAATTTCGTAATTGGAACTCGGCAATCTGGCTCGTGTTACGGAGAAATAACACACCTATATTCCTTTTCACAATCCATCTGCCCCGGCGTGCCCTGCCCTGCCAGTCATTGCCGACATGAACAAATGTAATCAATCCGAGGTTGACACACAAATCACGGTACAATCCTATTGTAGGTGATCCAAACGTTTCGCCGCTCCCCTGATGTATTTATTATTATGTATGGATGGCTTGAGAACGAATTATACTCGTACTTATGATATCATTGATGATATCATTTTATATCGACGATGGATGTACGTGGTGGGCGTGGGGGGCCGCCATAAACCAAATGTTTGTACTGAAAATACTTGTTCCGGGTTTTCTAGAATTACATCTATATTTTCAGCTTAGTGGTTTTGACATGAAGTAACAAACATCCATATCAATTAACAATGTACCAGTATTGATATTTGGATATTTATAACGTTATTTATATTGGATAATTACGTTTTCTTATGATCTTTAGTACCTAACTAGCTACGCCCCGCGGCTTCGCCACCGTGGAAATTTATGTGTCAAATGGATTAAATGATAAAAAGTATCCTATGTTAGACTCCTGGTTCTAAGCTACCTCTCCACCAAGCTTTTCAGCTAAATCGGTTCAGCCGTTCTTGAGTTATAAATAGTGTAACTAACACGACTTTCTTTCATATATATATATATACATATAAATTAACTTGTTTAGTTAATAAAAAAGACCAAAAGCTGTTGTTTCAGGAACCTACCTTAAATAACAGAGTTTTGAATCAGCATTTTTCACCTCTCTAGTCCATTCCACAGCCCTGACAAATAAAAGCTATTATTCATATAATGGACAATGTTTTTCTTCACTCGTCCAATAATCTTCCGTTCGGCAACCTCGGGCTCTACAAACCCGTAACGACCTCCAAACCAAATTTAAAATCTGGTTACCCCAATATTGAAATTCCTCGCGCCTACCAAATTTAATAATTCGCTTAATTCCCACAATTTACCTAAATTTTCTGCATGTTATTTTCCACGGAAAAATAACAAATTGGTTTTTTATCAGCGTTATTTTAGCCTGCGGTCACCCGCTTCTGTGTGGAATTCTTTCAGCTTTTGCTCTTTCGATCTTATTAATTCTATGACACAAAAGTTACTGTGAAGTTTGTATAAATTACTCAAAAAAAATCTATAAACACTTGATAGGTAATGCGTATCTGGCGCAAAGCATCAGAAAGAAAGAAAGAAAAGAAAGAAAGAAAATACATTTATTTTATTTATTTATTTATTTCATCAGCATCAGCAGCGGGGTAATGCGGCCATCGTTTTGGGGACGCTACCGACTAGTATTGATATTCGCTTCAACATCACAATCATTTTCTTTTCATTTCACAATGAAATTATTTGACATCATAATATGATTGCTTATTATATTATTCGCTTCAACATATCTAACATGGATCAGTCAGTTGAGCTACTGTAACGTTGTATCATTGTCTGCTAGGTGACACTAATTGTAGATTGTTTGCAGAAGTCTGCAGTTAGCCCAATTGTTTCAACTGTAAATACTAGTATAGAGTATCTATTATGAAACTATAATAGTAAAGAGTCTATACTATTATCTGTTACCTTTTCACGCATACTCGGTTGAACAGATAAGACAGCATCGGAAATCGTGCGAAGCCGGGGTGGGTCGCTAGTTTCTTATAAACCATGTAGGAACATTTTAATTAGTAACGTACGGGAGATATATTTTTTATTCTGAGCGTTGGTAGGCAGGTGTCTAACAGGAAACAACATCCAGCACACGCCTTTTTCATTTTATTTTCAGAGTAATTCAATAGACGCTAACTCCATCTATCAAGGGCGCCTATCTGGCCAGAGAGAGTCGATTTATTAAGAGCATAAAATTTTTTCACAAACTTCGTAAGTGCTATTTGCGTAAATGAACTACACTACACAAATTCGATGTAGAATGTTTGTTAACAAACCACGATATAAAGTATAGAGAGTATATTATAGTATATGTATAGATATAAAGTTTAAAACTCAAACTTATTTGCGAGGCTTCCGTCATTCGGGACCGCTAGGTAAAGGGACCGCGGTCCCTTTCGCCGGATTGAATTATTTTACGCTTGGCGTCGAGTTTCAGATATAATAATTGTAAGTAAGTATGAAGTTTCTCAAATCGACAACTGTAAATTGCGTATAAAACGACGCCAACTGAGTAAAATTTAGATTTAATATGGGTGGTTGGTTTACAAACATTCTACATCGAGTTTGTCTAGTGTATAAGTACTGGCGGCCTATACACGAAATTTCGAGTTTCGCTCACAGATGACACACTAACTCAGTCATCTGTGGATTTGCTCTATAGGTCGCGAAATTCTCTATAAATTCTGTGAACATAGCCTCGAATGCAAAACTGCGCATGGTACAGTTGAGTGCATAATCATTACTGTGAGAGATTAAATTTGATAAAGGAGCTTGCACCTTACCTACCCAGGGAGTTGTAGATATGTTTTTCTAGCCTGCCTACGACGAGCCTGTATTAAAAAGAATAAAATAATTTATTCATAGCACACACACATGTTATACAAAAAAGGAAAACACTCAAAAATATTAAAATACAGAATAACATAAGCCGGATTTCAGTCTTAAACATAATGTACATTATCTATCTCTATCTCTGATATCTTGGACATGTAGGCCTCGAGCCTACTTCTCCAAGATTTCAAAGAAATCTAGTAGGTACCTAATTATGCGCAAAGCTTTATGAATTCTTGGAAGAAACTGATACATTTTAGACGACAGTTTCTAGGTCTCTGGTAAAATGTTAACAATGAAGCTAATGAAAGCATGTTTCTTTATTTTTAAATATTAAGAGGCCTGCGGAGGACGTATTTTCTATACAAACGTAATACCAAAATTATTTCTAATTAAAGCATATTTCCACTATAATATTTCATGTTTTATATTTGAATCTAGGTTCCTGGATAGTTCTTTTTTTCTCAATTTACATACCTAAAATTCAATGAAAGCCAATCGCATTTTGCACATTTTTATGCGTAAATGGCCAAGTTTTCTTCCTATTTGTTTCGTATTATAAACAACAATGTATTACGCGTTGTTTATTATGGAACATAGCTTATATTGTCTAGTAACAGAATAACAATATTATGTGAAGAATACGTTACGTAAAAAGTTTTCAGTCATAAAAGTAAAAGTAAAAAATAATTTATTTCTTTAGGCTTACAAAATAAGCACTTAGACAAGTCATATCTTATACATTAAATTATTATCAAAAAAAAAAATTTTACTGTTCACTTAAATTTTTTGTCCACTAGTGGAAGAGAACATAATTTTTGGTATTACGGAACACAACCAAATTCTTTATATTATACCTCTGTAATTAGTATAATTGGCCTAAGGTCGTTCTGATTACATTAAATAAATAAATACCAAATTTTGAACGGCTAATATTGCTATCGCGCACGCATAGGGCGCGGCGCAAGGGTTAAACAGGGACAGCGATATTCGAAGTGATTTTTGCAAGCGCCTTGAATTGAAGTTAGAAGCGAGGGTCGCCGGACCCTTAAGGAATGTTTCCTTTCCGTGTAGCTTCTTATCTTCAATATTTGTTGTAATTGCCCTCCATATCCGTATAAAGTATTACATTATTATGTTACATCTACCAGAGTATTTGCAAAATAAATCAATTACCCACATAATTGAAAAACTACAAGGTTCCTCAACTTGTGGTGATTTAATGACTACTAAGATACTAACGAGCAGATTTAATGAACTGAAAGCGAAAGCTTTTTAAATGTGGGTTGTTCGTGAAGCATAATAGATAGGGCTTCAGGCGACGGCGTTTTGATGGAAATAAATTGATCGAAGAAAATGAGGTTACTTCAGGGTTACCTAATATCAGCGGATATAAAGGAAAATTGTAGGTATGTTAATATTTAATGTCTCTTATTTTGGTAGCCAAGGATCCAAAGTTATTGAGGCTACGATCAATAGACTAATGTTGTCAACCGAAAGCAATATTAATTATCAAATATCAAAATCCTTTATTTCCTTTAGACCTTATGCCTTGCTATTGCTTTACTTGCACAGTACGCTGCGTACTGAGATGCCAGACACATAATCTTATGAAAAACATCTCGAGTTGTCTTTCGTTCCATCGAAGTTTGCATCAGCGGACGCGGTAAAGTACTCTTAAGGTAGCATTCCGTTCTTAGCGACCGCGACGCGCGTCCGCGAATGGGTCGCGCGACCTACTGCTTGCTTAATATGATTTTATATGGTCGCCGCCGCGCCGCGTCGTTGCGGGTCGCGGTCGCTAAGAACGGAATGCTACCTTTAAATACAATTGTGGTTATTAATTTTTGTAGGTTTATTAAATTATTTCCAAATATTTTCGTCGTTTCGGAGGTTGCCAATCAATTTGGTCAAGTTCAATGAAATCCATCATGGTAAGTGTACTCCTATTTCCGCACTTAGACTCCGATTGGTCCTTTGTGCGTAGTGAATGAAATCCATCATCTAAGTACTTGAGTAGGAGAAGATCCACAAATACAATTATTTCGTTAAACGGAAAATATCGTCCTTTATGTTGCCAGTTCAATGCTCAGCTACCGAGACAAGGGCATTTATATTTGAGATGAACATCAATCTTCTCAATTGGACCGGATTCACCCAATATTGGACACGTTTCCCTCAAACCGTTTGCCGAGAACAAGCTACAATTTCCACGGTTTGACTCCAACCAATTGTCTCTTCAATTGGTAAAAGCTAAACATGCTCTGCATGCCTACTAGTAAAATAAGCGCTGTTTTCCTTTTATTTATATACCTATGTTTTTACTATGTTTATGTTTTTATGTATATAACCCGTAGCCGTTACATAAGTTCCTGAAAGGTAGGTAATAAATATCACGAAACGACCCTTATAAAAAGATTAGACTTGATAAAAAAACGACATTTAATAATCGTCTTTCCCGTATAAGTCTTACAAGTCAGTGATGTAATATAAATAGGTAATCATCTTCAGCCTATAGCAGTCCACTGCTGGACATAGGCCTCCCCCAATGAGCGCCATAGCGACCTGTCTTCAGCTTGCCGCATCCAGCATCCACCTGCAGTCTTTCGCAGGTCGTCATCCCACCTGGCCGGAGGGCGTCCTGCACCTGCTACGTTTACCGAGTCGTGGTTTCCACTCAAGAACACGTTTGCCCCAGCGGCCGTCGGTTCTTCGCGAGTTATGGCCGGCCCACTGCCACTTCAGCTTGCTAATTCTTAGAGCTATGTCGATAAATTTGCTAAAAATAGGTAATACTTGATCTGAACTAAACTGGAAGTAAGGAGGTCGTTGATGACATGTAGAACGAATTTTCAGTCCAAAGCATTTTAACTTCTCTATTCCCGTTTAAGATTGGGGGTGCCCTGTTATCGTCCCGTACACACCCCTACATATTTACTCGTAGCAATATTTCGGCTCACTTGCTCTCGTAATTTCAAATTTTCAAAGTCGTAATAGATGTGTTGCCTACTATGCCCATATAGTAAAGGATTTTATTTTTTATCGTAAGCAAGCCTCTGTGCTTCCTCTGTGGAGCGCGGGTGAAGTTCTGCCTGCAACGCAGGAGGTTGCGGTTTCGAATCCCCCTACAATCTGCAGATATTTTTTCCGGGTGTTCTGGATATATTAAATATATCAGATATTTAGTACCCATAACACAAGCTCTGCTTAGCTTGGGGGTAAATAATACTGTGTGAATTGTCTAGCGTAAAAAAAACTTAGGATGAATTTAAAAAAATACATAATAAAATCTATTTTCCAAAACATACAATAGAATAGAAGGTACAAATTGTTACGATCCTCTAAACATCGACAGGTGTCATAAAACTAAAACCCAACGGTTTTCGTTCCCACAATGTAGATGTCACATAGGGACAAAAAGGTGTAAAAGTACCTTTTCCCTACGTGACACACTCCAGAGCTTTTTCGTGGTTCAGTGAAAAGGGTGGCCTTATAAATTTATGAGTCAGAAGGGACCAACTCTGATAATCGATTATCACTTAGAGGCTATTTTTGGTGAGTATTTGAACAATTACAGTAGCGAGCAGTCGATTCTATAGAAATTTATATGGAACGAAGGAAGATATCACACTAATATCATAAACGCGGAAGTTTGGATGGATGTACGGATGGATGTGTAATTGTTACTCCTTCACGGAAAACTACTGAACGGATCAGGCTGATATAATTGTATGCAGGTAGTTAAAAGCCTGGAATAAAACATAGGTATAATTTATATCCCATAAATCGGTTCTCAATCGATAGAACTAACTTTAAAACGTTTCGAAAGAAACAACACGTGCGAAGCCGCGGGCAGCAACTAGTGGCTAATAAAGACGTAATGTGTAGGAGATTCAACGAAGTATATAGGTAGCAAAGTTCAATAATTGTCGAAGGTAAAAAGTTTGGATAAGTAATGTACGTAATAATAAGGAGCTTCGGGCTATCATAATGTTATTATGATTATGATTAATCTCTTAGCTCACACTTAGACGCGACCTGTGACGCGACGCTGTGCGCACTTTGATTAAAAATATAACTTTGTTTACTACTAGTTGCGCCCCGCGGCTTCGCCCGTGGAAATCTATGTGTCAAATGTTTTATAAACCTTCCTCTTCACTCTATCTATTTAAAAACCGCATAAAAATCTGTAGCATAGTTTTAAGAGCGTTTATTATTTATTATTATTTATTATACCAAAACCAAACATCTATCTAAGTAACTTTTTATCCAAGGATCTCATCAGTAGGTTATATTTTTTTCTTAATTAGATATGTCAGTATTTTCTATTATTTTGAGCTTCGAAACTGATGCTGAAAGGGAAATTATGAAAACCTCTCACAAGCTATCTTGATAGAACGCGTACATACTATATTAATCGAAATATTTTATAGTCAAACTATTCGGACACTAAAATTTCCTAAAATTATTAGTAAATAACATATACTATAAGATAAGTGGTTCATGATATAAACAGGTTTGAAAAGTACTGTTTCTGCGCATTTTAGGAATAAACGCTCTTAAAGATATAAGCATACGTAGGGACAGACATCGGCGTCTCGTTGTGAGCTAACCCTAATTTGTGAAGTAACTGCTTCAAACTCTACTAAAATATAGAACTAGGAGAAGGCCCGCGATCCTACTCATAATAACAGTGGTCCATTGTTTAATATTCAGCAATTTTGCGATTTTACTTTCGAACGAAAACTTTTATCCCTCGTATGGGCTCCCATGAATACGAATTTGAAATTATAAGGTTGCCGTCATATATTATGACTTCCCTTTAGCGAGTTACACAAAACTAATAACCACTCTCGTACGTTCCCTGAATTTACAGTTTCAACTGGAGCCCTAAATAAATAAGTAAATGTACACTAGAACAGTTTGGTTTAACCTCTTGTAACTTAGGTGTATGTTGGTTTCAGGAAACAGTTTTAAGCCCCTATGGACCGTAGTAGGTACCTAATAACCGTATCAAATGCCGCCTGGTTACTGGCATTTTAACATGGCATCACAACAGACGCTGTATATTCAATAAACAGTCGAGGTAGGCATTTGAATTGGTGGTATGCTTTTCTCGTAGCCAAACCTGTTAAGCAATCTAGCTTGGCCACGAAGAAACACCCGCTATAAAACACTGCCTTCTCGGGCGGATTATAATAATGGTGAATACAGTATAAATGAGATTAATATCGCAAAAATCCAAACGATTTAGCACGCCGCCGTGCAATTCCACCTTTGTGAAATAAATTACGTTAACGATCCGCCAAAAATCTCATAAACGCCGCCTGCTGAGCTTAACCAAATTAAATGAAGCACAATGCCTGCTCCCTTTATTAAACACGACCATAAAGTGACGGATAAATTAGAGCTAAGATGATGAGAGAATTTCAATGATCGAAAGAGTTTGTAAACTGCCAGCGAAATACGTTGGTAGGTCCATTTTTCCCGTGGACGTACATATAAGTTTACTAGCCACTTTGAATCTTCGACAATTATGGCCACAACACTGGACCATATACATATCTACCTACTTTAAACGGCAAGTTTGAAAACTACCATAAGGTGACGGAAATTCGTGGTAAAATCATAATCATATTAATTTCTTTTTTCTTGTATTGCATTCATTCTTTAGGTCTAAGCTAAGTAAACGGTTAGTTATGTCGGTAAATTGATGCAAAAAATTCAACAACATGAAGATAACTCTCTAACAGGTAACTAAGTGTGGGACGTCTACATCCCTGATAAAATCATGGATAAGTTCTGTAAATATTTTAGCTTAGCGATGCACCATATTGCAAACGGACGAAAAGAGAGAGAAAAAAATAATTTTATTTACCTCAAAACTACTTACACAATAGACTTAAACTATGCTAATTAACAACAAGAAAACATGGCACCTTACGTTATAGCTGGCAGACCAAAATATTCATGTAGTTTACGAGAAAAGGTTGCATCAACGAATACACGTATTATAAGAGTTATGTGGGCACAGTTGGTAACGAAAATAAGATGGTGGCAGCTGCGCGGGCAAGATTAGCCAAGGCTATAGGCTAAGCAGGCGTGTTCCCCGAACTATTTCCATTGAGCTCTGTCATATGCTGGATATGATAATGAAATGGTAAATAGTTGCATAACACAACTGTACCGCTGCTCGAATCATTTCAACCTAGGTTAAGCTACTTATCGCTTTGCATTCTTAACTAGATCATGGTTTCAGGAACGTCTACGGAAAATTTGACTAAAACTATTTCGTCTAAAACAATTCTACTAAAATAATTCGTCTTAAACACAATCCGACTAGTCACAATTTCACAAATCGTCTAAAGGTTAAGGCAAGTTTTAGTGGAATTATTTTAGACGAGTCGTTACTAGTGAAATTGTTTTTAGAAGAATTATTTTAGTCGAATTGTTTTAGTCAATAGTTAAGTTAGTAGAGGGAATGGGATGGTCTGAGCTTTATTCTAGTTTCCTTCGAAGCATTATGAGGTACATGAATTTCAGCAGTAAAACTTTTGAACTCCACGTAGAGTTCGCAAAACTTACCTTAGTATCGCATGACCAAAGTCGGAAACTTAAAGGAATCTGGTAGGTGGTACTAACCTATTTTATGGGTCCTAATCTTTTTTGGCAGCAGAAACGATTCATAAGACGCAGTGAAAAGACTATAAAAGTGAAAGAATCGATTCTTTTAGACAAAAGCAGTCCATCTTTGCCTGGTTTAGACTGGCTGGTCTACTAATGGTAAGACTATAAATAAGGGCTCAACTCCTTGTTTCTTCTCTTGCTAGACGTCGACTAATTGGCGTAAAAATCCATTATGTAACGCCAGGCACCTATTTGTTCTTCAGAGCCTATCGAGATTCCGAAGAAAGGCGAGCGTAATGGACCGAACAAAGCGGTTTTTAACGAATTCGCGAAAGACCCAGATTGCTATTGATGATACGAATTTTGTGGTTTCATTCCGTTTTTATCAATCTCCACTTTTGTTCGTTTATCATTGTTTATCTTTTTTGCCTTCTTTAATTCCATTAGAGAGTTAATGCCTTCTTTAATTCCGTTGTTTTACAAAACTATGCAGAATGATAGTGCGAATAATATGATAATATAATTGAAAATAAAATTAGCGTTGATGAAAAAACAGCCACAAGTATTTTTTCTGTACCTACACCGTATTTTATTCCGTACCAAACATAAAACCTCGCCTCAGACCGAGTGAAAGTTATGAGATAAAGCCCCTGAACAATTTGCAAGCTCGCATACAAACAATGATGTACCTACATGCCCAAGAATCTGTAATGAACCGGGCGACGAAGATTTCATTCGGAAACAGTGAACTATCGCTATCGGGGTTGCTGAATGCACCGTCTCCGAAATATTTCAGTTCCAGTTCGGCTTTAATTTCCATTCCATTCGGGAATTCAGTCGCCGGTCGGGAGCTGGGCTGGGCGCACGTGGCGTCTCCCGCGATCTCCCGGGATATACGTGCGAACTAGTTTCACATCCACTGTACTCTTGTCCTCAAATTTCACTATGTCAATTCATGAAGCTTGGATTTCAAGTGCATAGCGCTCAGGTGAGTAATGACTCGAATATTTCCGTCCGGGACACCGGAATAGATTTTCAAAATTCACATGCAGCCGTGCTATCGGTTAGTTGGAAACAATTTAGGTCAGGAATATGAAATTACAGCAAGTTTCCGCACTTGCTGTCCGATTGTTATGAAACTCAGTTATAGGAAACTAATTAAAAGCACCCATTGAGAGTTTTGCTATTTGCAGCGGAACCGTAAAAAACTTTTCAGTTCCTACTTTTATTACCGCTTTTTATGTTAGCTGGGTAGTTGGTAGTATAATAATTTCGTTTTGTTCTATCCTTTGTGAAAAAGGTATCCGAAGCTCACGCTAATTGGGTTTCGTAGCACTCTTCTTTGGAATATTTCCTTACACCTTTACCAACAATCAGCTTTCGTTTTAATTAAAATAAAGAGAAGCCGCTTTATTACAAGAAGATATAATTTTACAAATACCTATTAATAAGTTACGGTTTACAAACTCCCAGATTAAAGAGGCACCTACATACTAATCCATAAGTTAAGCAACAGAAATAAATAAATTATAAAATATTTAACTTATAACTGTACTTTAAACTTAATGGTCCATTGGTTTCTATTCGAATTCATCGGAAGAGCTCTCGAAGACATAAAAACTGCCGTAAAAGTAATTGAAACTTTCAAAGAAAGTATTCATAAACGAGACTTGCAAAAATTTATGAAATAAGTATCTACTTCAGAGTGGGCTTTTTCTGTTTATGTGTTTCGTAAATCAATTTATTTTACATAGAATACGTGGAGATGTTCTCGACCCCAGATGGGACAATTTTATCATATGTAGGTATATCACTACATAGTATAAAAAAAAGAACAAAAAAGAAAACAAATTCGCTTCCCCTTGTCTTTCTGTCCCCTTTATTTAATAATAATAAATAAATAAATAAATAATGCTGGACAATTCACACAGCATTATCTAGCCCCATGGTAAACAGAGCTTGTGTTATGGGTACTATATAACTGATATACATAATACAATTGCGGTTTTTTTTTATAGATAGAGTGATTCAAGAGGAAGCTGTATAAATCATTAGACGCATAAATTTCCACGCGGGCGAAGGAGCAGCTAGTAGATTATAAAATAACATTATTTTATTTTTAAGGGTATTCGTACCGTTGGGGTTTGGAACACGCTCCCTGCTGCTGTTTTTACGGTCAATTTCAGCCAGGGTCTCATCAAGACAATAGTAAATAGTATCTTCTACACCTTTGTGATACATCATCCACTTCGTCACTTTCCATCAGGTTAGATTGTGGTCAAATCGACGACCGATGTGGCGCGGTGGGCGAAGGTCCGCCTGCGACGCAGGAGGTTGCGGGTTCGATTCCCGCCTCGGAACAATTATGTGTACGATCTGCAGATATTTGTTCCGGGTGGTCTGGTCGTTTTCTATATATAATAAAAATATCTATCTATGTAATGTATTGTATTATGTATATCAGTTATCTAGTACCCATAACACAAGCTCTGCTTACCATGGGGCTAGATAATGCTGTGTGAATTGTCCAGCATTATTATTATTATTATATTATTAAAATGCAGATCTTTTGACTATAAAAAAGTCGTTTACTTACTTGTTGATAGATTTTTTGTGAGAAAACCAACGAAGTGGGTATCATAGTTACTAGCTTTAGTAGATACCTATGTATTACCAAACTCATTGGATAAAACTAAATAGGGAATAGCCATGAAGATTCTGCAAGATAAAATGCACCTTTCAATTGCATCATTGGTGCCTCAACGTGTTAACTTTCACTCTGACAATAAACCTGGTCTTCGATTCCGATAAAGATTAGAATTTTAAGTTAAACATAAGAAGTTTAAAAGTAACTCTCTAAGTAAAATTAAGTGGAAGCATCCGGCTTTCGCAAGCAAATTATTTTCAGTTTAATCTTTCAGATTTCATCCTCTGGGATAACTTGCCAAACTTGGCAACTGGATTTTTCATCTCGGTAATTACTTTTACAATTCGCCGTCTTTTACGAGCGGACCAATTTCGCAAATGTGACGATTATTTCAATATCATTTTAATATTCTTCATGTTAAAAACCTTAGTACTTATCTATACGTACTTATTACTTTATACAGGCTGTCCCCCAAAAACCTACATTCCCCAAAATAGGTGAAACTAGAGCCTTAATTTTAGAAGCAGGGTTCGATAACAAAAGATAACGCTGCAATCTAGCTGGAAGTATATTTTTTATATAGGTATAATTTATTGTAATAGCATAATTTTTATATAATCAATAGGTAATATTTCGTGGAAAACAAAATTACAAATGACTGCCCTTCAGTGATGAAGATGTTCTGGCCATATTTTCCAACATACCTATTCGTCGATTATTTTTGATCTAATTTTACCCATTTTGGGGATTGCAGGTATTCGAGAGACACCCTTTATAAGACTCAAAGCGCGGCTTCACTCATGATGTAGCACCGTATTGGAGAACTCTGTAATGTTTTATCTGCCTGTGTCACTCAGGGATAATGTAGTTTCTAATAATATATTAATTTAATTAATTAAAACTGAATTAATTATTAAAATCGGACTAGTTGTTCCATCCAATACATACATATATGAGCAGTTAATCCCTGCTCATATATTGTTTTTTAACTCATTTTAATATTGGTGTAGAAATTTACACCTTTAATATAGTGTTATAATTATAAATAATATGTATGTGAATCAGAACAGGGAAATATCCAAAGGCTATCTATAGGTATCTACATGGTACTCAACCACTCCCAGAATATCAATAAACGAGATCCTAATCCCCATCTGATCAAAAATTAATATATTCGACGAACACATATGTGGGGCCTAAATTATTCCATACCTCATGAAACATGTATGGGTTGAAAAAGATTGTGATTGGTAATTTTTCCTGGAATTGTTCCAATTCTACAACGAAATGGAATCTTATTTAATACGAGATAGCTAAATAAAATAATAGTACTGGTAATTGTTTATGAGTTATCTGTTCAGACGAGTTCATTATCTGTTATGAGCGTTTGAGTATTCATCGGTAAGATAACCCAGATTATAATATAATAATTATATATCTTCATAAAATTAATTCTACATCTCGAGTAAATTTGGTAGATAATACTGTTTGAAAAGAAGGTAAAAGTACCAAGGACTTTGGTACCTATTACCCAACCCAAAACTAAAGCTGATAAGAATCTTTTGTAAAGAAAGAAACAAAAAGAAACGGTATCTCCCGAATAAAATTAGGTAGAGCGAAAGCTCAAATAAACTTGGTTTTTCAGTATAAGGTGAGAACCTAAACTTTCCGCGGTAAGTATCTCTTTGATATCTTCTCCTATTTTTAGGGAGAAACATCAGGAACAACGTGAGCGGACCAACAAGGCGGACAATAGAAGGTAATTGTGTAAGATGAGTGCCTTCAACTGGGAACCCCCCGGTAATGAGGTTCATTATAGCTTTTTTGTTTGGTTTGTTGTATCCACAATGGTTGCCCCTAACGCCGGATACATGATACACACGGTACAATACACAGTAATATTATACAGGCGAAAGTTTGGAATGTATATACTCGTAGATTTTTGACGCCATAACTACTGAACGGATCAGGCTGAAAATTTGCATCGATGTAGCTCTAAGACTAGAATCGAATATTAGACTACTTTTTATCACATAAAACAATTTCCATAGGATATAACACTTTTTTGCTTTCGGTGGCTTGCGTGTCACCGCAGCCATATAGGCCTATTGTGATCGGCACTTTATACGTTCAGCCCTGAAGCTGCGGCGGCGTTCAAAATAAACTTTAAAATGTTCCATAGACACCAACTACTGAAAACTTGGTTTTTGAGTTTTCCAATATTTCGGCACAATTTCATGCGCCATAATCGATCACGGAATAACTCTGAGAAGCCGCAGTCAGAAACTTCTCGTTTCTTATAACTAGACTTGTTTCTAACAAATAGAACATTGTCTCTATATATTAATATATTTATTTTAGGAGAAACATCGGTTCAATAATTTCCTGATTAACACAGTGTCTAGCACTAAGGTGACCATCAATAGGTTCCCACAAATAGCTACACATAATATAATAAGAAAACACAAGTTAGCATACACTTAGCAGTTAAATAATAACTTATTTGATTATCACTAGGCATCATTCACACTCAAACAAAATACACACCTATCTACACCAGATATCTATATATATCCCCGAATCAGAATCATGTTATTTTTATGATAAGTCGTCAAGAGAAATAACTAATTCAGAGATTAATTCAGTGATCAGTTAATTAGAGTACCTAGGTACGAACAACGGTTATGATTTTATGACTCAGAGTGAGCATCGTGTAGTTAGCTGTACTAATAAATAAATAAATAATGCTGGACAAACCACACAGCATCATCTAACAAGATAAGCAGAGCTTGTGTTATGAGTACTAGATCATGATAAACTTAACACAATACAATTACATAGATTGATATTTTTTTACTATACATAGATAACGACCAGAACACCTGGAACAAATATCTGCAGATCGTACCCACAATTGTCCCGAGGCGGGGGTCAAACTCGTAACCACCATCGTCACAAGTGGACCTTCGCCCAACGTGCCACTGAGGTCGTCATATACTAATGGTATTGTGGCAAACATAGTCGATACAGGTATTTCAAAAGGTCTCAGCCAAGCTTGCCTCTAGCAACCCTTTTTACTTCACCACCAACCAGCTATAAGAGCATGATTACGCACTATGTAGTGAGTCGAGTTAAAAGGTTATTTTTGGTTCATGGACGCTAACATTATGCACATCACATTAACATTATAAATGTGAAAGTTTGGATGTTTGGATGTATGGATGGATGTTTGTTATTTCTTCACGCAAAAACTACTGAACGGTACGTGCTGAAATTTTGCTTCCAGGTAGTTCTAGGCCTGGGATATAATGACGATTGACTTCTATCCCATAAATCAGTATCCATGGAATTACATTACCTGGAAACGTTTCCAGAAACAACGCGAGCGAAGCCTCGGGTAAAAACTACATAGGAATAAAAAATACTTTTTATTTGCCTAAACATTTCAATAGTTACCTTAAAAAAATCGATAACCTTATTATCTTTTGAGCCGGATTTGATATGAACTCGAAGGACCGTGAAAAATAATTTGGAAGGCTATGAATAAATAAAGATTACTTTCCTCTAGTCGGATTAATTTTACCTATCCTATTCTAGCGAGGGGCAGAGTCAAATTAACTCAAATATTACGACGACCTCTGTGGCGCGGGGGCGAAGGTCCGCCGGCGAAGCAGGAGGTTGCGGGTTCAACTCACGCCTCGGGACAATTGAGTGTACGATCTACAGATATGGGTGTTCTGGTCGATTTCTATGCATAATAAAGAATATATATCAATGTAATGTATTGTATTATGTATATCAGTCATTTAGTATCTACCCATAATACAAGCTTTGGCTTAGCTTGGGGCTAGGTGATGCTGTGTGGATTGTCCAGCATTATTTATTTATATAAATATTTAAAAAAAAGTCCAATAGCTGTAGTAAGTATAAAACACCACGCAAACCTAGTTCCGAGAGAACAGTAGCAAACTTATTGCCCTACATACATATAATGGAGTTAGCCATCCCCATACTATCTACCCATACTTATACTATAATCAACCCTCCGCCCTTCCTGTAACTTTTACCCGGCACTTATCTACCTATCTGTAGGTACATACATAGCTACCAATTATAGGCTACGTGGCCCGTGCCGCTGTTGAGTGTCGAATGAGTCATAGGGTAATAGTCATCGACTACGTAGTCGTTGGTAATAGTAAAGGCAGAATGTGTTAGAGAATTTTTGAATATAATTTACATACTATGTACAATATACAAAACATACGTATATTAATATAAGTACAATACACATATACGATACAAAAACCTTTAACAGAACTGCTCAAAATTCAAGGCTTTATTATTATAGTGCGAAAGCCTTCGCACTCAGGGTAATCTAAGAAATTGCGGGTTCATTTCCCGTCGAATACGCTTTTCTGTGGGATGTTATTTAATTGCTCAAAACTTATTTTTCAATTAACTCATATCTTTCTTTGTTTTACCAATGGAACTAATTAAAGCGGATAATAAAACAGTAATACAGAGGTTCATAGTGTTACTAGAGATACATAGTGTTGGTCAGTGTCTTTCTCTGAAAACTATCACCTGAAATGAGAGCCGGTAAGGTGCTAAGGAAACCCTTATTTATGTAATATCCTAGGAACAACAGCGTGCCTATAAATGCTGACAAACAAATTATACCTAGCACTGCAAAAATCACTAAGGTCTAATCAAATCAATGGTTGTAAAAGTCGACATTTTCCAGCATTAACAATGTTTTTTTTTTTTCAGATAGACCATGACCACCGCGGGGCCGCTTGGTCTTCTAGACCGCCTGACCAACGTGTCAACGCCCACTAGTCCATCTCCAAGCAACGTGGTCAACAAGTCCAATGCCAGCAAACGGCCTACGCCCATCATCATATACCCCACTGGTAAGTGTAAAGGCATAAACGTGTTCGTGAGTGGAGACCACGACTCGGTAAACGTTGTGTAGGACGCCCTATCACGAATGACGACTGAAGGACTGCAAGGTGATGCTGGATGAGGTGAAGACAGGGCGTTATGGCGCTCTTTAGGGGAGGCTTATGTCCAGCGGTGGACTAACATAGGCTGACGATGATGACGAAGTGGAGAGTCCTTTATATGTATTATAGAGACATTCCGACAACGTTTTGTCATGATTTCCGAGCTAGGTGGGTTGGTACCCGCAGAGGTAGGGTTAATTTGCTGGAGGGTAACCTCTGGGGAGAGCTCTGGCTGCTGCGTCATCAGTCCTTGAGTCCCTTTCCTACCCCAAAGCGTTTAAGTTAAAATATGGGGTCAAATAGTGATCACCCTTACTTTAAATTAGTGAGCATAAACATTGTAATAACGAAACCATAATAAAAATATTTAATTACCGACTTGAGTATTTGCCAAATAAAATTGGCGATAACTATTCCCAAGGCCGCAAGAATACCCAATAAAATATTTGGTAAGCACGGACGCTGTTTCATCCCATTTAAAAGCAAAATGAGCTCCAACTTCCCAAATTCGCTCCAAACCTTTTAAGAGCGGTGTATCCAATTAGTTCTCATCAGTTTTAACTAATTGCGCCAAAGCAAGCACAAACCGTAGAATCCACTTAGAAGCTGATTTTCCCCGGCTGTTTCTTCCGTCCCCACATTCGGTCTAGTGAATAATGTACAACGGACAGGGCGATTAATTAGTTGTGGGACATTTACGAGTTACGGTAAGTAATGAGCCTATAACTTAAACGGCAATCATGGCCTTCCTGTGTGAATGCGTGGCGGTGGCCCTAAAGATACGAGCCACACGCAAAGATAAGGTGCAGGGACGGTTCGGATTAGAGGTCCAGTTAGAAAATGGTAGTGAGTATTACGTACCATTAGTTAGATACTTACCTACCTCCTTTTAGGTAGCTTCGCACCTAACATTTTAATACAGAAATACAATTTATTGGTAAAATCAATTTACATGTCAAATTCTCATAAAAATATTTATAATACAAATATTACATAATTAAATTTAAAAATAAAAATTAAAAATAAATTACATAATAAAAAACTTGGTAGGTATATATATAAATAAAATACGGAAATATAATCAATTATAAATTTACTGTTCTTGTAGGTCGTTTACTAAATAGAAATTTTGGTCGACAAGCCTATGTTTCAACCTGTATATACTATAATACCTAATTGTCCAAATATTAGGTAAATAAACCTTAAAGTTTTCAGACCTTGTATTATGAATGAGTAGGTCCAGATGGGTCATTTAATTACACTACTTTTAACACATACAAATTATACACAGAAATCACCCAGACCCCAAAATAATTACTTACAGTAGGTAATTATTGAATACTACCACCGAGCCAAGTCATTCAAACGAAATAACAGCGCGTAATTTCTCAAACTTTGATTCATAATCGTAACAATTACATCAATGTTATTAGTTTAACTCCACAACACTGCCTGAAGCCTACTAAAGCTATTATTTCATGCGTAATTGGATACATTATGGTTGCCCCTGTTTCTGAATGCTCCAGAGATGGGAGAAAACGGGATATTTCTTCTCGTTTCGGCTTCCTTTGGTTATGACTGATATCCCTGAAAACCCTTCAGGGTGAAATAAATCAGGACGAAAAGGATTAGGGGCTGGCAAACGCTTTTCACTTTCTTTCATTGGACCTGCCGATAAGTCCTTTTTGAGATTTTTTTCACCAACGTTCAATATACTAAGTAAGGTTGACTTCCGCCTTTGAGATTGAACGAGATCAAAGAAATGTTTGCTATAAGTTTATAAGCAAATCGTGTGAAAAGTCGATGCGACGCTTGAAATCCTTTTTCATTTTATCGTGTTTAGGCTAAGTAATTATGTAACAATTGTTTAGTTCTGACGAAATATTTCATTAAATTTTAAAGTACGATAAATCTTTGGACATTATTTCTAAATCAACTAATTTATAAGATGAGAGGTACCTCTATTATATTTGGTATATCCTGTAAAAATAGAACTCATCATCACCATCATATGTTAGTCCACTGCTGGACATAGGCCTATGGCGCTCTTTACCCCTATGGCGCTCATTAGGGGTAATGAGCGCCATAGCGCCCTGTCTAAAAATAGAACTATGTATTTAAATAAATAAATTTGTTCCAGTGACGCCGGAGTCTATAGTGGTTCCGATTGTATCATGCATTTTCGGTTTCCCACTATTGGCTCTAACCGTCATCTGCTGTCTGCGGCGGAGAGCGAAGTTGGCCAGGTAAGTTCCGTAACTCAATATTGAAATAGCAATATGCTCGTTCCGAAGCACTCGAGCCAAAATGAATATTGAACTGGGAAAGAAAATTGAGTAAACTTAATTGAATGGCAAGCCAGCAACTACATTTCAGTGGTAACTTATCTGTAGGTACCTAAAGTCATGTAGGTCCCTTCCAATAGAGTCTATTGGATTCTATTGAATAGACTATAATTTAGTTTAGGAACGAACTAGATGTGAAAACTGCATTTAGACTCCCGAATTCCAATAAGATGAAAGGAAACGCTTTTAGGTACGATACGACCATTAGTGGATTATGCCGAAACTACATGCAAGGTTCCGACAGCTTCTTGGTTCCGACACATCCGACGAAGTTAGACATTACCAAATGAACTTGGCTCAATTCAAACACCAATAAACAAGACTGGATAAACAGTTATAGCTACTTTCCCCCATGACAAAAGCTATAGAAGTAACAGAAAACAAAAATAAACTGCGAAAACCGAACAAAGGGACCTCGCTTTACCTTCGTGCCTGCGAAATGTGCAAAGCTATTTTACGCGGGCGGAGAATCATAAGATAAATTTATAATGAAGGCAACGAACGGCTCGATACACGCTAAGCACAAAAGGAAAATACTGAATATTCTGGAGTATTTCGTTGTTCTTTAATTGGGATAGGAACTATACTAAACGGTTAGCAGATACAGTCAGAACATGCACAGCACAAAGCTAAACGCTTTATTCGATTATTCAATACAGACAGGATGAGCTTCCTCCTATTCCCCTTTGACAAATTAAATCGCCTCCTAAATGATCCAACACAAAACGTCGATCTTCGAGAACTATCAATTTCTAAAACATGTTCTGAAAACTGAAACGCGGAGTTGCAAAAGTTGCAAACTTGTGAACATGCCAAGAGTTTAGATAAGTATCACTTTACTTGCGATCACCCTTCAAAAGCTGAGACTGGTTCAAGTACCCCTTTGTGCCCCTATCTACTAACATAAAATCCCCTGAACGTATCTTGCATATAAACATACAGTCCCGATTGCTTTTCAATCGTCTTATATCGTCTTATCTTCCCTGAACGATGATGTTCGCCTCACACCGCCATCGCTTGAATAAAAAAGATCCCGCATTTTATGAGGCTGGATGGATAGCATATTTCAGAAGCGTTTTGTTGAGATCTAAATATTGAGAATATAGTTTACAGATACGTCTTATTCCCCGTTGAGTATGTTTCATGCCAAGTCTTATAGATTTTTTATGCAACTTGAACCTTTGAATCAAACATTTCACTCTCTTGATGTCGGGAAGTGAGTAAATTGCTGCTAGCTGTGTTTTCGATTGGCTGGCAAATCAATGGTGAGGCAGATCACCAAGATTTGAATGAAAATATAAAAAATATCTCTACATAGGTAGGTAGGTTCAAATAACATGGGTTGGGGTTCTCTTTTAGGCATATATAGGTAGGTATGTTTGTGTTAGAGAATCCCGCTATTCCTTATCATAAGGTTCGGTACATTATTTAAAAGAAACAAAAATAATTACATTTCATTCTGTGCTATTTTTAAACACACAGTTAGTCGGATTCGTCTAGATCACATAAGTGATTTAGATTGTCGCTAAGTATACAAAAATCATAGGTTAATAAATAGCCAAGACATTTAAAGCTTTTTTTTTGTCACAGAGAACGAGCTAGGAGAAGGAACTGTGAGTTGGACCGCGGGGAGCTCTCCGTTGTGCGAATGTCGCCCGCGAAGAGCAAGCAGCGAGCGGTCAGCTTGGTGCGGTCGCCACGGCAACAGCCGACACTGGAGCTGGACACTGTGCTGGAGGAGCGATCCGACCCGGAACAGACTACTTCTTCACAGGTAACTGAGGAGATTGTTATTTAGAGAACAGGCAAAGAAGGACTGTGAGTTGGCTCGCGGTGAGTTGTCAGTGGTGCGACTGTCGCCCGCGAAGAGTAAGCAGCAAGCAGTCGGCCAAGGCAACAGCCAACACTGGAGCTGGACACTGTGCTGGAGGAGCGATCCGACCCGGAACAGACTACTTCTTCACAGGTAACTGAGGAGATTGTTATTTAGAGAACAGGCAAAGAAGGACTGTGAGTTGGCTCGCGGTGAGTTGTCAGTGGTGCGACTGTCGCCCGCGAAGAGTAAGCAGCAAGCAGTCGGCTTGGTGCAGTCGGCCAAGGCAACAGCCAACACTGGAGCTGGACACTGTGCTAGAGGAGCGATCCGACCCGGAACAGACTACTTCGTCACAGGTGCGTAAATTGTTATTAGAAAACGAGCAAGGAAGGACTGTGAGTTAGCTCGCGGAGAGATGTCCGTGGTGCGGCTGTTGCCTGGAAGAGCGAGCCGCTAGCGATTTATATTTATTTACTTAATTAATTGGAAAATCAACAACTTCTGAAATAGATTTACGTACTTTTTACGAAAAACAACTCATATGGACTATGAATTGTTTTTGGTAAATGAGTGCTCAAAAGATGTTTCCGATTTTTAAAAATGGAAAACGTTTGGGAATAAGTTAAAAGTATATAGAACCAAAGTTGTAGAGAATTTGATCAGCTTTCAATACGTAGTATAGTATAACAAAATTTCAAATGACGCATCGTTCAAGAGATGCAGGTACCCAAAAAAACTTAAAAATGATACCTTCTTTGAAAATCTCACTCTTAGTATGTTCGTCTGCCAAATAAAGTTCAGAAGTCAAACTTTATGCCTTTAACCTTTCCATACACAATCCTTCGTAGACTAGACTATCAGAAGAAATGTTGTTTCCAAGTTTCGCATAATAACTTTATAGTCAAATGCATTGGGGATAAACCATTTTGCATTATAATAAGTTTGAGAGACGGGAAGACTGAGAGGGGGAGCCCAGTCTTCCCGTCTCTCAATCTTCTCTATAAGTTAAAAGTTTTATGAGATTGTCTTAATCACGGAGTGTTGATCGACCCTTTAGTTAGCTCAAATGTATATATTTTAAACTAGCTGTTCCCCGCGGTTTCACCCGCGTTAAACACGAATTTCACTTTATTAGGTGAATTTTTACACCTCGGTTACCACGTTATATTATTGGAGTTTTAGTAAGAATCCCTAACTTTTTGAAAATATAATATAGCCTATGTTCACCGGGGATAGTGTAGCTTCCCAGCGGTGAAAGAATTTTTCAAATCGGTCCGGTAGTTTCGGAGCCTATTCATTACAAACAAAAAATCAAACCTTTCCTCTTTATAACATTACAGAAGTGTTTCCATACAGTAAATTGTTATCAAACCTTTGTTGTCAAAAGAGCGTTGCTAGGCAACCACGTTTATTTAGAAAAAATGGCGTATTGATATGCAAGGAATTTTATAGGTACATTTTTCACACCTTGGGTTACATTATTGGAGTTTTAGTAAGGATCCCTTACTTTTTTGAAAATAATATAGCCTATGTTCACCACGGATATTTAGGCTTCCTAACGGTGATAGAATTTTTCAAATCGGACCAGTAGGTTCGGAGCCTATTCGTTACAAACAAACAAACATACAAACCAACAAACAAACAAAAAATCTAACATTTCCTCTTTATAATATTAGTATAGACGACTTTTAAATTTATAAAAGGAGGATGTTCTATGCTCTGCTGTATGTTATTTATTATACGTATTTGTGTATTTTATTTATTTTTATTTTATATAAATACATATTTTATATATAATCTAGCTGCGCGCGCGTGGTGATAGATAGTTTGGATATTATATAATATATCTTCATAAATTGTACCCTGTGTTATTCTGATGTATAAGCTACATTATTGTAAAGTTTCATTAAAATCCATTCAATAGCTTTTACGTGAAAGAGTAACAAACATCCATCCATACTTACAAAGTTTCGCGTTTATAATATTAGTAGGATGTTCGTCGATTCCTCCGTTGATTATGGACCGATTTTTAAAATTCTTAGGCTCTTTTATAGAGAACGAGCCGTGCCCGTGAGATTTGATTGTATGATCCTATTTTCATACTTTTGATAACTTTCACGATTGTTTGTCTAACAAACGTTTTGTTCTGTCGGTTTTTGGTCTCAGGCTCACTGCTCTCTGCATCATCAAGCCTACCAACCATTCTGTCACCTCTTGTATCCTTCAATTTGATTTATTAACACAAATTTTTAGGTTTTCTAATACTATATAATAATTGTAGAATTTGACAGGTCATTTGATAAGGTTTATGGAAAAAAAACTTATTTAGTACTGTGTCAAAAAAACATCTTCTGTGGTTGGAACCATATACGGTTCCACAGATCACCAACGGAGACCGTGTCAACAGATTACCCTCTGAATATCATGAATTGATGAATGATGAATGAAATATGAAGAACTGACAACCATTGGGGTAAACGTGTTCTTGAGTGGCAACCGCGACTCGGCAAACGTAGTGTAGGACGCCCTCCGGCCAGGTGGGATGACGATGCAGATGCTGGATGCGTCAAGCTGAAGACAGGGCGCTATGGCGCTCATTGGGGGAGGCCTATGTCCAGCAGTGGAATAACATAGGATGATGATGAATGAAATGTGTATTCGTTTTGTAAAGGAAATCTACAAGTTATACTTTATAGTTCTATTGCTAAAGGTTGCTGAAATACTGAGCATTTTGTTTAAACTTTGAACCTTTGGATTTCCTCCATAGGAATTTCCAAAATTCCTTTCTTCATCACTAAGACTAGTTTCGCACCAAGACGAACCACGCCTTATTTTATAGCGTCTTAAAAAATCCTATTTTATTATTCGTTGTAGGCTGCTTATGAATATATTATAGCCTATTGGCTAGCCTTTAAATGTATTATAATTTACTGTGCTGAATCTTAATAATTTTCGAATACCTACCGCATATTGCATCACAAGGTTCCGCGGCCGAAGCGAGGCTGTGGACCATGACATTGCTTCAATGATCTTGAGATTTCGATTCAGTTCTTCTATTTACGCACCAGAATGTTTATTGTTGCAAAGATTTTGCGTATTTTTTACAGTATATTTCGAAAAGTTAACTAACGCATTTACATCCCAGCTTCGGCGATGCGATCACGAATAAAATATACGTTGGCGGTAGTGCCACTCACAGTGTGTCAAGGTATGAACCATCTTCTAGATCCAGATATGTATCAGAACTGAAAAGATCTACGACAGTTTCTAAAATGGCTTTCTTTCCAGGTGGAGATAACTCCTGACCGTGAAGTGGGAGCCATTCTCTTCGGGGCTTTCGGCGCCGGCACCGCGGTCGTGGCCGCCAGCGGTCGTGACAGCTAGCGTCGGGGCTCAGCCCAGCTCGGCGCGCGCTCGCCGCTCTGGGCCGCCCTCACCAGCCAGCCGCTCGACGTCGAGATCGACGAGGCAGATGAAGACACCCTCGACGACAGCTAACATCTGGACGAGCGCTCCGTTACCGATATCGGGGAGCGCATGAAACTCTTTCTAGATATACCGCTTCGGTTCTAGCGAAACGAAACCGTAGGGTTTTGTCACTTGTACGGAAAAGATCGACTCTAGAACCCAAAGTGTAAATCTGTAACTGACATCGGAGAGCGAATGAAACTGTTCCTCTAGCAGAGCGCAAACTGTACTTTTAGTGACTTACGGTTATAAAACCTCATCTAGAACACTATGTGTGAATATAAAAACAAGGATGGTGAAGATGACGCCACAAATAAAGGAACGTTGTGTGACAAGTTGATTTGAAGATTGTATTGTTTTATGTATTTTTTAAATTTAATCTATCACATTTGTTTCCGAACTTCCATATCTTGTTACAACAATCGTGGCAACTGCACGGTGACGTAAGCAAGTGTCTCTCCCGGAATGCCAGAACAGATTTTTTGATCATGCCTTAAGCTGCACGCGCAACTGTCCGCGCCGCAGGAGCCGCACTCTTTTTACTGAAATGTGGCGCGTTCGGCGCGGATAGGCGCAATATGCAACATTACTATTTCATATCACTCTGCTGTGCTATCACTGTCACTGTGCTTGTTGCGTGAATGCCTACCGCGCTAATTACTTTAATTTTAATTTTCAACCTTATTATTGTTTAGAGAACTCTAGTGTCTAGATAAACCTATGTTAGGATTTAAGATACTATAAACAAAATGTAACAAATTTGTATCAATAAATAAATATATCTATCTATTATGGTTTATAAAATGCGATGACTGCGGCGAGAGCGACTCCGACGGGCGAAAAACAAATGACAGGACGCCAATAAAAATCTTAACACACAAATCCATAAATTATTCTAAGAAATTATGATGTGTGTTTGTATGAAATTAGATTGGTTTTAGTGATTTATTAGTAACGTATGACGATGGCATTTTATATGACCGCTTTAAACCCAGAGTCATAAATTTATTTCAGTATTTCAGGGAGTACGACATCGTACCCACTAATATCGCATTCTTGGATATGAGTAAGTTAGTACGATGCGAAAAAATACTGACACTGTTAGGTGAGCTTATCGAATGTTAGAAATAATAAACAAGGTAGGAAATCTTATGATGTTTTTAACGTTTGCTAAAATATTTATAGAGCAATCCTCGGAATCGCTGAAATAAATATTGAAGCATAGAGTGAGGAATCTGTAAATATCGATAGTTTTGTTTAGTAATGGATGATGATCGTAATTTAGAATTGGCAATAGTATTTGAAACAATCAATGATTGAATGTAAATAAATTTTGCACAAGTTTTGGAAAACCCATAGATGTTTGTTTAGTCACTCTAGTGCATAGCACATAGGTTATTATTAGGGCACGTAAAGCTTTCTAAATAAATTTAGTTGGTTACTAACATGTTAGTGTATTGGTTAATTTTTGTAGTAGGTGGTTAGGTACTTGTGGGCCACAAATGTAAATAAAATGTAAACCTATTTACTAGAAATGTAACATTATTAATACTGGTGACCATGACCTTTGAAAAAAGTAGAAAGATAATAATATATATAAATAATAAATACGACTCAGCTATAGTTGTAAATTGTAGATAGGAATAAGTTTAACATAAGGACTTTTATAATAAATAAAATAATCATATCATTGTGATGACGACCGATGTGGCGCGGTGGGCGAAGGTCCGCTTGCGACGCAGGAGGTTGCCGGTTCGATTCCCGCCTCGGAACAATTGTGTGTACGATCTGCAGATATTTGTTCCGGGTGTTCTGGTCGTTTTCTATGTATAATAAAAAAATATCTATCTATGTAATGTATTGTATTATGTATATCAGTTATCTAGTACCCATAACACAAGCTCTGCTTACCATGGGGCTAGATAATGCTGTGTGAATTGTCCAGCAATATTTATATTTATTTATTTATTGTTAGAATAACCCTGTTTAGCCTAGATTAAAAAATATAGTACAATTAGGTAAAGCAGTAAATAAAATGGAAACATTTCGTCCACCATTCGTACCTATTAATTAACTAGATGAGTTTCTTTCCATAGTAGATCAATACTGTACATCCGGAATGAAACAATAACCCTAATTGTAAATATTGGACAGTCAGCATGAATATGTAAATATCAAGTAGGAACCAATATACATAATATATGTAATTGTTTGCGTATGTAAGTTCGTAGTTTCGTCAGTAGGTATATTCATAATGTTAATATTATATTAATTGGCACAATAGTATCTAATAATGTCATATTTACACCTATAAAATGTGAACTAATCGAATAAAACTTAATGTTTTGTTTTTCGTTGTACATATTACCTTCCTCTTAGATTACATAAATCAATGGTATTAAGTGATAGCCTTGTCCTACAACTTAAAACTAAAGTCAAGGTCTAGTTTTGAAATCTAATATAATCAACACCAGGCTGTTTATTAGCTACGAGTAGATACATTTGGCATTCATGGCTATTCAAAGCCATTATACTCATATGATAGTAAAAAAGGAGATTGGTACGTCTCTCAACGCTTACTCAAGAAATGGCATTTGTTGCCTGGAAGAAGTCTCTCTTAGCGATAAGGCCGCCCATTGTGCATCGGAACCTTTGTTTGTATGTTATTTTCTATTTTTTTAAAACATCCATGAATACTCGGAGTAGAGCATCATGTAGAGCCCATGTCAATGAATAAAATATGGTATAGCTGACGGTAATGGCTTTTACACGCCCCTCGACAGTTATCGCCGACGAGGTTGCTGGGCAGGGCACACCGTGGCACGGCATCACGTGAGGACAGGCTTATTATTATACACCTGGGTTTATATCAGTTCTATCTATAGATAGCGTCAAGCTGAAGACAGGTCGCTATGGCGCTCATTGGGGGAGGCCTATGTCCAGCAGTGGACTAGCAAAGAATGATGATGATGATCTATAGATAGGACTTACATTTGTACAATGGATAGAAATATGTAAATAAAATTGAAGTGTGAGAAATTAAATAATATCAAACAGTTTTAACATGGTTCAAACAGGGAAATAATGTGAACATTTCTGAATGTTCGAGCTGAGGTAAAAATCGATTTTGACATTTATAAAATAATAGTTTTTTAGTAAGTGCAACAAAAGGCCAATTTTTAGAATGCTTGCCTGTCTGTCTGGTTGTTTCAGCTAATCTCCGAAATAGCTGGCACCGATTTTGACGGGACTTTAATTAGTAGAGAACAAATTGTATAGTATACAAATACCAGGCAAGGTTCCACGCAATGAATAAAAAAACTCGTGTAATTGTGTATTCGCTGCTGGTGAAGTCAAGGAGACAACACAACGACAATCTACATAGGGTGTCAAGCCAACCCCATTAGCCTCCGTTGGAAGTCCCGTACAAAATTATAAAAACTATGTAAAGACACTTGTACATGTAGTTTGTAAAACCGCATTATCTTAGAGTTAACTATTAATAGTTATATATGAATATCTGTAAGAGCCAGAAGTTGCTAGAACTAGGAAATGAAAGTAAATGAATAACTAACTTATTCGAACTTCCTATTACTAAAGTTGTAGTTTACGACGTATGGTCTGATCATAAAGAAATAAAAAGTCATCGGTCTAGGAAATCTATCGGTGTAACCAAAACTAAGTCAAGGTCGCAGACACAAAGAGAACTCAATTAAATAGGTATGCTATCTAAGTACATTATTGGCTTAGGTGCCTACCGCCAATGATCTAGTACTAATTACGTGCTAGCCTACTTTTATATCAGTACTTATTATAGTTTGGTAACTAGTTTTTTTTTTAACTGGCGTGATCCTCTTTTGTTTTACGTATACCTGGATTTATAACGTCGTCTTCAGCGTGGAGTATAGGAGTAGTAAGTACCGACTGATAACAACCCTCCGTTCCATGTATAATATCCATCGATTATCCATCCAACCGCATTTCAGAATTTTAGAACTTGAAAGCTGGAGATAAAACCTCAGCTCGAACATTCAGCGATTTTAACATTTTTTCTTGTTTGAACCACGTTCGAACTGTTTGCACTTTTATTATATTGTATATGTGCCAACTCAAACAGATGCTATTTTTATAGACCCAAGAGCGAAAGAAAGAAGTTACGAAAAATAAAGTCATTCGGCGTTACTAAGGTAACATTTATAGAAGGATATCTACGTCTTTTAGCTTTTCTCTTAAGTTACATTACAAACGTAGGGGTTATTGTTATTTTTATTTCCCTTTTGGCTCATAAAACGACGTACAAAATGGGCATAGATATTTTATATTATTCTTAACGATTTCAGAAGCGTGTCGACCAAATGGCAAGTGTCGTGTCGATAGGTCAGATCTCTGGTCAAACAGCTCTACAGGCAAGACCTTACTTGTTTATAACTTAAAGTAAGAACTTAAAAAAATTAACGTAAAAGTCTATTTATATCTTGCGTCAGAACCTCAACAGTAACAACCTCACAGCACCAAACGCAACGACAAGACCGACCAACCTGTACCTTCGACAAGAAACTGAAACTTGACCCAAAACGAATCGGTCAGATGACAGTGAATTGGCCCAACAGCAAGGTCACTCGGTGGAACTTGACTTGCCCACAGGCAGTGAACACGTTGGATTCGTAGAACATAATATGGTTCGATCTACCGAGCGATGTGCGTGCATCGTGCGTGCCGGCAATATCATATCCTTCCAGTTTAAAAATTAAAACGATAATGTATGTTAATGGTCAACTGTAGTTATAATCAGTTGCATGTTGGATTTGTGTGTTATTAACTGTGGTGAGTACTCATTTGCTTTTCTGTTTAGACGGTAAGGGTGGTTAGGTATCCTCCAAAAGAACTCCTGTGTTAATTTGCAAATGTGTGGTCAGGGTAGTTAGGGGTCCTCCAAACGAACTCGTGTATTAACTTGCAAATGTGTACATTGTTCATAAAAAAAACACTTTTCGACTTGCAGAGATTTAGAGCACTTGATATCCTAGCTTCTTTACATAGTATAAAACAATATCGCTTCCGCTGTCTGTTCTCTTAAACTACTCAACGGATTTTTATGCAGTTTTCAGCAATAGAGTAATTTAAGAGGAAGGTTAACAAACCATTTGACACAAAAATTTCCACGCGGGGCGCAGCTAGTTAGATATAAGTCAAAGTAGCTTAAACTAATAAAGAACTATCCTGTCTCGAAATAATATTAACGTTTCATCTCAGAATTTACCCACTTAAATTGAAACAAGAGCCAGCCGGCATTTGAAGGTATGACATTTATCTAAAAGCCAAGCCATGTTTGCCGGCAACTGTTCGATCTAGGAGCTTTTGCGCAATAAAGGATAGGCCTTCGTCCGCTTCTAAGGCGGGTGCAAGTATGTATCTACGTACATATGGTTCCAAGCACTTAATAGGTACACTTACCTAACCTATAAACTGGCTGATCAAATGTGTAGGACCTACCAGAAAACGAATAACTTCTGAATGGAATGGGCACCGATTAAGAAACCTTCCTGCCAATTGCCCCCACATGCCTGGGGCCTAGATGTCAGATCAATTTTATGATTATTTCCTAAGCTCTACATTCGCTTAGTCTTTGGACCATTTAAATATTTTCTCACGAAAAATAACAATGACCGGAGGGGAAAAGTTAAAGTGTAATAAATAGTGACATGCGCGTCCCAAGTGAATGTGTCCATTTTAATGTGTAGGATTTTTTAATTAGATTTTAATTCTTAACATATACTATTACACTATTCGTATATGCTTATGTATTTTGCAACATTCTACAACATTTGATCGGTAGTTTTTTTATATAATTTTTGTGATACTAACCAATTATTATTTATTTATTCTTATTAGATGATGATCGTATTTCACATTTTATTTTGCATTAAAAGACATTCACGGGTCCAAGATAGAAAGAACTATACGAAAACGGTAACACAGTGAATCCGATCACGAAAACTAGAATACAAACAGGTTTTTTTTTGTCCGTTAAAGTATATTCTTTTGTGAACTTAGATTGAAGAGAGCGAAGCCCATAAATAATTCAACTGATTAAACTCAGATCAAAGGAATGCTACGAGACAAGAATTACAGAGTCACTATTAACATTCTACAAGTGTAGACATTTGTAGAGTCCCTAGCATAGATGACCTGCCAGTTGATCATTTGTTCCATGAAGCAGAGTGGATTTGCTTGCTCCTTCACCATAAATTTAACCATTTGCATTGCATTTAATGTTATAAAAGGTAAAGAATGCAAAATAAAATAAGAATAATTAATTATTATAAATAATACAGGAAAATCCACGAAGCATCATCTAGCCCCAAGCTAAGCAGTGCTTGTGTTATGGGTACTAGATGACTGATATACCTAATACAATACATAGATAGTTTTTCTATTATTATACATAGATAACGACCAGAACAACCAATACAAATACTAAGTTAGCATGCCGATCATATTCCTAAAATGTAGAGCCTTAATTTATACATTAAATGCTCATATTATATAAATATTTCACGCTATTTAATTATGTTATTGCTAAACACAACACATAACTGATACATATTTATTTGCGAAAAAAATTTAAGCGATTTTCTTTCCGCGTCATCTCAAAGTTCGTGCGGCAACAAGCGCTCGTCCTTGATCCGCCCAAAAAGAAAATTGTTAATACGATTAGCAAATATCTCACATTATTCTGATCGAAATTATCATAATTTTCGACTGTCAGAATCCTTGCCCAACCGGTTATCATCACAGTATCCTCCATCTACGGAGTGGTGTCGTTACAGAGTAACTGCGCGCAATTTTGCAATTGTTTCAACTCGTTTTCAAGAACATACAAAAATAATGTTTTGTGGACGTCTTAAATAAGCGAAAGTTAAACATTTCATACCCACGAGGAAAACTTTATAAATGTAAATAAATAATGCTGGACAATTCACAAAGGATTATCTTGCCCCAAGCTAAGCAGAGCTTGTGTATTACGTACATGGTACTAGATAACTGATATACATAATACAATACATTACATAGATGGATATTTTTTATCATACATAGAAAACGACCTGAACACTTATAGTACCTATATGCGGATAGTATAAACATTTGTCCCGAGGCGAAAATCAAACCCGCAGCCACCTGCGTCGCAGGCGCACCTTTGCTCACCGCTCCACAGAGATCGTCTTGTCCAAAACGTGCTCATATCTGTAATTTTGTAAATTTTAAGTTGTTAATTTACATATCCTTCGTCATCGCGAATTTGATAAACAGATTATAATTTTACGGACGGCCTACGTGAGATATCTACATTATGTCTTGTTTATAGCCCATAACTTAGCAAAATAATCTGAGCAAAAACATAAAATTATTCAAAAATGTACAAATATATCAAACAAGTTGTATGCAATCTTCGTCTATGCTATAAAGCTTCAGTATAAATAATTTAAACGTGGTCGTTTGTGGAAGTATCTTGCATTATTAAGTTTCACCTAATTAACTTAATGGGCTAATCGCTTAATAAAATAGAATGCTAACTAACCAAATATAACTACTCTGTGATACTCAACGATTCCAGTTTTAGAGGTTAGGGTCAAAAACTAGCCTTGAATGAATTCGCAAATTATGAATGAGTTGTTCTATAAAAAAAAATCTTTAATATATTCGTATTGAGGAATATAACGAAATGGTTTCAAGTTTCCTAACCTTGAACTTAAAATCGTAAGTTGTTGCCGTGTGGCCAATCACACTGACCGCAACAGCTTACGATTTGACCGGTAGAAGCTACTATGCCTTACTTTCGAAAAGGTTTTACTTTCAAAAGTTATAAATAACAGATTAGATTTTTGATTTTTCCAATATTTCGGGACAGCCAATAAAAACTTACTCGCGGTGACTTCAGTTATTTCGTGATCATGGCGCATGAAACTGTGTCAAAAATCTAATCATGGTAAATATCCCGTTCCGGCTTTTGTGTTGACCAAGATATTTTAAAAAGTTTTAATTAACAGTTTTGTTTCATCTATAATCCCTGATAGTCGTAGGGATAAAATAATATCAGACTGCCTTAGGATGGCAAGCTCCCAGCGTGCGTGTTTATAGCTTTTTTGAATTCCATTGACAATATCGGAAGATTTCCAGAAATATTTCTGCGGAAAGCCGCGGCCGTTGCACTAATAGTAGGGAATTGAACTGGCTTACTAAAATGCATTTAACCAGTCAATGGTTGCAGTTCAATTGCGTCAGTGAATTCCTGCATGCCCACTTCTCAGGGACGAAGCCTTTGGGCAAACAACTCGACGTAAGTCGTTTATCATTGTCTCGTATTCTTATTAAAGTGAAATAAATTGTTTGTCCGTACGTTTCCTTTTATTAATTCTCTGCTAAGTGCCCATGGTGATGTGCAATTATATGAATTGAATTATCTACGATATTGTTTTAATAATGAATAAAAATTACAGTCATGGCCTCGTCAAGGTCGGGGGCAAATGCTAATTTCATAATTTATTTATCGTAAGGTGAAGTTGAAGCGGTCCCAGGGAGACGATGGATGGAGGCCACTCACGACCGCTATTCGTGGCATTTCGTGGCGTCATTTGGGGGAGGCCTATGTTCAGCAGTGGACGTAAACGGGCTGATGATGATGATAACGTGAAGTTACGTAGGTAGTTGGCTTGGTCATCGATATTATTTCATTATATCATTGCAAGAAATTTCACACATTCGTCCGTGGTTACATTTTTTGGTTCAGATACAAAAGATCTCGAAGCGCTTTTGATTTTCTGTAACAAACAATAAATAAATATATCTATGTATCTATGTCAAAATAAAGCCATAGTCATGGCGAACCGACTAATTTGGTAGAATAAGGGGCCCTGGTAATTTACATATAGGTACGTACGCGAATCACAGTTCGGAATATCAAAAAGGTGTACCTAAGTTTATAAGATAAGCGCTGAGCAAGGCTAAAGCAATCCACAAGCGGTCAAAGTTTCGGTGGATATTTGTAGAGTCATTGTGAGTCGTGAGGTAGGCATGTTACGCTAATTTAATTTGCAACCTCGTACCCATGGGAACAATTCTTTAAATAGGTGTACGTAATAGGAAAGATGTATATGTACATCTAAATAAAAAGTTTTTACGTCAACCGAGTCAAACATAATACAAAAATTATTAGGTAGGAAACCAAGCAAATACGAACGAGTAGTAAACAAATTAGCAATATTTGCATGACTACATAAGATATAATTAAGCAGTTAAAATAGTAGCTACTCTCGGTGCAGTGTAGGCAGACTGCAATCTCGTTTAAGCAAACACGCTACTGCATGTTAGCTTTTAGGTGCTAATTGAGTCGGTTTTTGCATGAGCTCGTAAATTTATTGCCAAGGCGATTATGAATTAATGCAAGTTGGCAGCACTTAGGAGCCAGAATCAAGTTAACTGTACAGATGAAGAACTGATTAGGATGTTAAAGATGATAGCGCTCCTATGTAAAAAAAAAAACATATTTATTAATCAGTAAATTACGCATAACATGACTCGGCAACTGAGGGAATTTTTGGTTAATTATAGGTGGTTTGTTTACAAACATTCTAATTCAGTTTGGCTTGTGAATAGGTAGAATTAGGTCCTTGCGTAGCCATGACCTAAAGATTTCACGGAATTCTATAAGGCAAATAAAATATGTAAGAATTAAGACACAATGCCTTATTTCCTGAAATACTAATGTTATTGGAAATTCTAACAAATTCTTATCAAATTAGACAATGTATCCTCAATCTAAAACCTAGATTGATTGCCTACTTGACCTAATATTATAATTACATTTGTTTATTTTGTAAATGAAGACAATGCCTGGGCTATCACGAATTCAAAGCAAAAAACCTCGAAAGTAATGAATTCGTAATAATATCAGTTATCTCGATCAAAAGTTCACACAGCCTCTGATTCGGATGTCAACCATTTACTATAATGGTCACAACCATCAACACATTCATGTAATACTAGGTGATGGTCGCAAATTATTATGATTTCATACAATGCTGGTTAGTTGTCATGTCAAATAATCAGTTAAACATCAACATCATCGAGTTTGTGAGTTAACTTTATTCTTCAATTGCGATGAGGTATCTCGTATCCATAAACCAAATCAAGGGTCCAATTCTACTAACCAACACTTTACTATGACAACGGTATCGTCACAGAATCGTCCATAGATGAAGGAAACTCCACATAGTGCGTACTGTGCATGGAGATATTGATAGATTGGTTTCAACCTTGATACGTTTAATACCTACGCGTCCCTCCATATGTATGTAGTTTTTTTTTTTCAAAGTGATAATTAAATAAATAAATGCTGGACAATTCACACAGCATTATCTAGCCCCATGGTAAGCAGAGCTTGTGTTATGGGTACTAGATAACTGATATACATAATACAATACATTACATAGGTAGATATTTTTTATTATATATAGAAAACGGCCAGAACACCCGAAACAAATATCTGCAGATCGTACACACAATTGTTCCGAGGCGGGAATCGAACCCGCTCCTGCGTCGCAAGCGGACCTTCGCCCACCGCGCCACATCGGTCGTCTGTTCTGATACTATTGTTAAGGTGAAGATCACTTCATAGTAATTCGGATAATCGGGAATATCACAAAAAATAATCATAATTTAGTGGAATTAGGGCCCTGCTTACTTGGGCGCCAAATGAGGATGTGTCCAGCATTTAATAAACGGAGATTTCCAAGTCGCATCAAATCATGCGGCCGCACGTCCTCATCGCGCAACCTAAGTATATATTTTGTCTATGCAATGCACTAAATCAAACACGTCCTCCAATTTTCAAATCAATTGGTACAATGGTTCATTTATTGGGGCGCTTATTGGGGAGGCCTATGTCCAGCAGTGGACTAACATAGGTTGATAATGAATATTTTACATTTCAATTAAAATATAATCCAATCAACAAAAATCATCAATAATTATGTCATTAGAATAATAATAATATGTAATCATTTCAACAATATTATTTCGTCAATACTGTAAAATAATTTTATTTTTTGTGTAAGTGCTTATTTTGTAAGCTTTTTCGACATGTTTCGAGGCGAGGTTTGAGTAAGTATCTACGCCCAGCGTGAATTCCTAATCATTAATCAAATCACAGACGTGTAGAGATTTATCTGCGTAAAACCTTGCGTGAAACATTACACGGCAGGCAATCAAACAAGATGTTTACTTCAACTTGGATTCATCATTCCGGTTGACCTACTGCAATAGCCTTATGATAGTGACACAAACATGCAAACCTACCTCTAGATTGGCAGGTAGTCACCATTTAGTTCATGGATACCGTAATGAGTTAGACGACAAGCTAAACATCAATACGAGCTCATTGACCAAAGACCCTTCAAAAGGTACAGAAATGCTACTGACTGATCAGGGATCATGTCACGTAGATGAACTGATGTCACCTTCTCAGTAGGTATCGCACAATACTGGACTCTGGACATTTGTATTCATTGCAAATTCCTAGTTTGATGCTATTGATAAATAGCATCAAACGCTCAGTGACCTCCAAATATTTTAAACGAGTAGGTTCTTCATACTGACATGTCGCGGTATTACAAGTACCTACATATTTATAGCAAGTGGATATTGCCACATTCTATTCTGGTTCTTGTAGGTAGATAATTTGGTAATTTAATTTCGTAATACGATAAGAACTAAGACTTTTTTTTGTTGCAGTGATGAAGAAAGAGTAAGCTCAACATGCGATGGTTATTCTTCCTGTCCTGTTTGTTGATAGTAGACATAAATGCCCAACAAAGCTTCTTCGATTTCTGGACCGATCTATTTCGTCCGTGGCCTCGCAACCAACATGAGGGTTTTGTACCAGATTATACCCCTGAAGAATTTGAAGAGTTCGACTTCATTGTCGTAGGTGCGGGGTCTGCAGGCAGCGTCATTGCAAACCGACTCACAGAAGTGCCTCAATGGAAAGTTCTACTCATAGAAGCTGGTGGCAATGAAAATTTCTTCTCGGACATCCCCATATTCGCCCCATTCATTTCTCTTACACCCATGAACTGGATGTACAGTTCCGAACCAGAGAAAAAGGCTTGCAGAGATTTGAGAGGAAACGTCTGCTTTATGCCACGAGGGAAAGTGCTCGGTGGCAGTAGTGTACTGAATTTTCTAATCTACCAAAGAGGACACCCTGATGACTACAACGATTGGGCCAGAATGGGCAACGACGGGTGGAGCTACTCTGAAATACTGCCATATTTTAAGAAATCTGAAAATGTACGGATAAAGGATCTGAGAAATTCTTCATACCATGGTGTTGGTGGGTATATGGATATTGAGCATTCTCCATTCTATAGTCCTCTGCAAAATGCATTCAAAAAAGGGGGTGAGGAACTTGGATTCCCTTGGAGAGATCCTAACGGGGAACACGTGATAGGATTCTCGAAGCCCCAAGCAACAATGAGGAAAGGTAGAAGATGCAGTTCATCAAAGGCATTCTTGGAACCAATCCGATACAGACGGAATTTGAAAGTGACGAAATATTCAACAGTAAAAAAAATCCTCATAGATCCTCTCACACAAACAGCATATGGCGTAGAGTTTTTGAAAAGAAATGTAAGGTAAACTATCCTCACCTATTATAATTTACTATTAAATTTTGTTCTCGTGGTCCCCCGGGAATATTGCGAAATTCGTTCTTAGTGCTCCCCTGGGACACTCAGGGAATATTTTCTCCTTATGCCTAGATTCATTTGGTTTCTGATCGAGCGAGCAAAACGAGTAAAGATCTCAAGTAGACCGTTCCACCTTTTAAAACGTTTGCTGCGTTATTGATGTAGTTTATAAATAATTTTAGTGGTTTCTTAAAAGTATAATAACTTCCCAATGTTCAAAAACTACAAAAAATCTTTATATTGTTTTCTTCGATAAGCTCTTTACCATTTAATTTTCATGAAAAACGGATATCTATTGAATTTTTAGATATGTAGGTTGCCTTAGTCACGAGATCAAAGTTCGAGGCAAACTTCATGTTCCACAGGTATGGATTACGACTTTTACAATAAGATTTATCGCTAACTGTGGAGCTCTAAGTTGCATTGTTTATGCAGCATTGCGCAAATTTCGCTGCAACGTCCTGTCCTTTACCGCTGAGGTACAAGTTAAAATTTTGAAAGATAATCATTCTTTTAAAATGTCTGGTAAAAGTAAAAGCACATACATGTCGTGCTACTGTGATAATGGAGACTGGATTTTCACATTGAATTTATAATTTGTGGAACAACAACGAGCACTTAACCTTCCCACGATAGTCAATCCTAAAGGCCTATTTAGTAAGCGGTAGTGAAATCCGAGTGGGCATCCTACCGTCTCTAAAATACTTGACGGAATACTGCACACCGCGCAAATCCGAGCGCCAAATCCAAACAGATAACATAAGCTACTGCTCCGGGAAGTCAATGCCGTAGATCTGAACATGAATAAGATAAGGAAATTCATCTAAATCCAAGTCATTAAAGTTGTTATGATAGGAACCTATTTATAACTACGCAAAGATTTAAATGACAATTCAATCATAGTTAGGTTTATAAAATTACAAAGAGAAAACAAGGTTCGCAAGAGGCCGGAAACCGAAATCGCGGCGTCCTGGACACTGAAAGTGCTATTTAATGAATGTTTTAATATTTCCAGGCGACAAGTAAGAGCTCGTCGCGAAGTGGTCCTCTCAGCCGGGACCATCGGCTCAGCACAACTACTAATGCTCTCAGGAGTGGGCCCCGCAGACCACCTTCAAGAGAACGGCATCATACCTCTAGTCAACCTTCCTGTAGGATACAACCTTCAAGACCACATCACCTTCTCCGGGAATGCCTTCATTGTGAACGACACTGGACTTTGCGTCAATGATGTAAGATGAAACGATGTCTATTGTCCACCTACCCACGCTCTGATATGATATAATATAACCCTTTTTTGGTCCTTCGACCCGGATGTTTTCTGTTTTGCATATGAATAGTTTGTGTGTGATGTAATGTAAGAATAAGCATAAGCAACATTGAGCATCAAACTTTTGGAACTATCATGATAATTAAAACAACAGTCATTTATAACGGGATATTTACCAGAATTTGATTTTTGTTTTCTAATATTTCGGTACATTTTCATACGCCATGATCACGCAATAACTGAAGATTCCGATTCCGTGATCATGGCGCATGAATCTGTAATTGAAGTCACTAAATGGTGCTCCGGTGATACCTCGCCGGTTCTTTTGTAATGTACGAATTCGAGATTCGATCTGATCTTAGAGCATTACAATACAGTACTGCCTTACTTACTGAAAAGTGAAAGCCAAATGCAATGGTCAGATAGCAAGAAAAAGTAAAAAAAAAAAATCTACTCACATATTAATGCTCAGTTCGACGCCATGCAATGGCGTCGTTGAAAATGTTGGCAGATTAGAAAATATGGCTTAATTCGGAGAAAATAAATTTCATCCAGTCTTCACCCGCGTTCATTTATACCCAACGCACTATATAACACTATCAAGATTTGAATGAAGATGATACGATGATTCTCCACTCAACTTCACAGATCACAGCAGCGTCCCCAGTGTCAGCGGCTGCGTTCATGGCCGGCCGGGGACCGCTGACGCTGCCCGGGGGCGCCTCCGGTCTCGCATTCATCCGGACGAAGGTTTCCGACGACCATTCTCCGACCAGACCGGATATCGAGATGGTCATGGGGGCAGGGTCGCTGGCTGGTGATCTGTTGGGCATTTTACGGTCTGTGTTAGGTAAGAACAGTGTTGTATTCAAAACTAGCTGCACCCCGCGGCTTTGCCCGCGTGGGAATCTATGTGTCAAATGATTTCTAGGCATTCCTCTTGAATCACTCTATCTATTAAAAAAACCGCATCAAAATCCGTTGCGTAGTTTTAAAGATCTAAACATAAGTACATAGGGACAGACAGACAGCGGGAAGCAACTTTGTTTTATACTATGTAGTGATGGTAGGTGGTCAAAAGAAAGGTTTATAAACCATTTGAGATAGATTTTCACGCGGGCGAAATCGCGGGGCGCAGCTAGTTTCACGTAAAGTAAAGATGCTCTTTGGACTGCAATCATGAATTTTTCCTGCACTAAAATTTCTTTATAATTTCTAGGTGTAACAGACAAATGGTACTGGAAAGTGTATGGTACCTTACCAATGAATGTGAAACAACGCACCTTTTCAATAAACCCGGTGCTGATCCGACCCCACAGTATCGGTCGCCTGATGCTGAGGAGTGCCAACTTCGACGACCATCCTAGGATCCAGCCAAATTACTTCGATCATCCCAAAGATTTGCAGGCGATGGTGGCTGGCGTGCGTATGGTAAGATATATATTCATACAGTCGACATCATCGAGAGACTGAGCATTACCGGTAGAGAACACCATCCACTCGTGTCTCGCTACGGAACGTAGACTACTAGAATCGTTGTGTCTAGCCTAGGAAACTCTGGATATTAGGCTAGACACAAAAATTTTAATCGGTAATGGATGTAGGTAGGTAACTGAAGTTTTGCCACGGTGATACGCGGCACGGGTAAAGTCTGGCCCTTATGCGCATCTAGCATGTCCCTCAATGATCGCTTTCGCCTAACTCGAAGGTGTTCCTATATGGTGAATTTTCCCCAACTCGCCCACATGTAGTTTGCTTGTGCTGTTTCACCTTCTAACAGGTATGTTTCAAATATTCCAGATAGAAAAGCTAGTCGGAACAACCGCCTTCCAGCGCTACGGAACCAGATTACATGACGTTCCCTTCCCAGGCTGTGAGGGTCTGGTCTTCGACTCTGATCAGTATTGGGAATGTGCTATCTCGCAGACTTCTATTACGTTAGATCACCAGGTAAGTTAAGTTCATAAAATTGAATTGTAATTGGTTAAAGTTTATCGTGTCTTACATGGGTATTATGACATTATCCCATAAGAGTCAATAAGACAATTGTCAGCCGTGTGAGTCCTATGTCCAGCAGTGGACTAGTAAAGGCTGTTGAAATGATGTGATGTGAAGGTAGCGAGGTTATAATCTATGCGGTTTCTAATATTTTCAATGACAAGGAAAAAAACTAGCGAAAACATTCTCTATGACCCCATAACAAATCCTACTTCTACCTACCTTCTACATACTAATAGAGCAATTGCGATAAGATATTTTGGACAAAATTTGAGATGCGATCTGCGCATCTTTATCACGTGGTGCGCACTATAAGAAACTCGGTGATTATACTATACCTTCTTTTGTTTTTCAGGTGGGCACGTGTAAAATGGCGCCTGCCGGTGACCCATCAGGGGTTGTTTCCCCAAGGCTACAAGTCCACGGCGTCAAATCTCTAAGGGTAGTCGACGCGTCAATAATACCGCGGATACCGGCTGCGCACACGCATGCACCAGTAGTCATGATCGCGGAAAAGGCTTCCGACATGATCAAAGAAGATTGGGGAATTAAAGTTTTTTTTTAATAGAGCATGAACAATTTCTTATGGATTATAATCAGCTGGGTACCATAGAAATGCGATAACCAAAGTGCTAAAATATTTTGGAATAATCCATACTATCATGAAGTCGTAGAATAGAAACTATACTAGTATTAGCTAGTCAATATTCTGAACCAAATAATTGTTTAAAAAAGCTAGAGTTAAGTTATTTTTAAATAATAAAAAAATGGAAACTGTTTTAAAGTTTTATGTATTCAAATCTTAAAGTTACGAAATCAACATGACTAATTTAATATCTACAGCTTTAAAATACTAAAGAGAACTTGTACAGCAGAAATCTGGATTCTAGAAAGTACCTCTTATTAATAGGTAATTAAAAGAGGACTCATCTTCACTATCCAAGACTGAAGCTAAATAGGTGATGGACCAGTTTTTGTTTTTCTATTTAATTTTCTGTACAAGAAAGACATTCTTTTCTCAATCTCCTTCCATTTGGTGGGCCTTAAAGTAGGTGTGTGTGTTCTTGCCCACATTTTCTTCTTTCTAAGCAGGATCTGAAATAATAATTAGATTGGATAAATAAAACATATTATTATATATATGCTTAAATAGTAGAAACTAAGAAAACTGTAGCAATGTACATTACTTTGAGACAAAATTTGTTTGTGAATAGGAGATGTATGTATATTGTACAATAAGACTCCAAGTGAGTTGCAAAAATTATCAATAAATAAATCTAATGAATTTTGAAACATATCCTTAGTAAATAAGGCTTAAAAATAAAGCACTTAGATGTTTGATGATTATTTGATGAAAGGGTGGCCTATATCCAGCACTGGACTAGTATAAGGCTGATAAATAAATAAATAATCAAAAAAGCTCTACATAAGGCAATTAATTATTAATGAGGGCATTTCATAAGTTAACACTTACATGATATTCCTGAGTCGCTGAAACTCCTCGGATCCACGCAGGCACATTGTACAATGTTTTGACCGGGTGTATTCTGCCAGAGCCAAGTATGTCTATATAATCATTCTGCCCAAAGAGTGCCTTGCGCTCAGTCCACGGATTTGCAGGCCTGGCAATTGAAGAAACAATAGAAGTATGGAATTATTGCTGTTAGACTTGCACAATAAAGAACTAATACTACAAATACAGCACGCATATTCTGTCATAATAACAATGCAGGCGGATAAGTGTGCGCAATGCTGATATTACTTAATACACAGAAGAAAGTCGCCCTTAGTCGACTCTTACGACACCCGTTGGAGAATCAATAAGGATGTTCAAAGGAATTTTCACTTTCGTACCTATATTCGGGGATCGGAAGTGCCTTTCCTTCAGACCTCGGAAGTAAACCACCACTCCAGATCTTCTCTTCGTAACCATATCGTCGTACTAGACGGGTTTTTTCGGCATGGTATTTTGATCTGGAACAACAATACAACATTTACATTAGAACATAGCAAGCCAGTAGCAATCGCACTTGATATAATAAGCAATTTCACGTAGGAATTGAATTCTAACCTAATTATGTTGATAGTAGGTTTCCACAATCCATTCAAAACCGAAGAACCTAACCACGACATTATAGAACCCACATAAAATCTACACAATAAGACTAATTGAAAGAATATTTATTATATTTAGAATTTTAGTTAGATGCTTTTCCAATTTTCGTTTTGGTTGGCTCTCCTCTCTCACTCTACACAAAAACGATTGACAGTGACAGATGATTGACTTGACAGTTGGCTTGACTTCAACTTAAACTTCTTATTTTTATGGCTCACTTTGTGAAGAGTCATAAACTTTAGTAGAGAAAAAACCGAGAATTTAATTTTATTATTGATAACTAAACAGTTTGATCTTTTCTTTGCAAACTCTTTATATATTTATCCTTATCCAAATAAACAAATGATTGTTTAAACTGTGGGCATGGATCCCATAAACGTGAAAAAAGGTATGAATTTCTTAATGTTCAAAAAAAGTTGAATAGATCCCAAGGTCCCAAACTCAAGGATCAAGTTATTAAATTTTTTTATTGTTTTGGTTGGCGTTGAACTCCCTCACAAGCACCTTTAAGGTTATCCACTCATTATGGGACACCCTGTATAGACCCCTAAATAGGCTAATTTTATCGCGAAAAAAAGCGGCGGGCAGCTATTATGCTTATTATTATATGTATATTCATAATTTATTTAAAAAACTTCTAATTCGTCGTTGTCACTAATAAATAGGAAATATTTAGGGTAGCTTGTTGCTAGTAATGTAAGCAGGTCTATCCGAAAAGCCCATAGGACAGTTTCCACGTTTTGAAAAAAAAAGCAAAGCAATCCAACAAAATGGCGGATCGTCTGTAAAAATCAAATTGTTGTTGAGTTTTTGTGAATTTATCTGTTGAAAGTACGTAAAATACAGTTTGTTTGCATTCTAACAGCTCATCTAAAAACGCAATAATTTATGCTTACGCTTGAAACTGTTTATAATGTTCTAAATGTGAGTACCACAAAATGATCATTGTGGAGGAAAATGCATTTTCTGTTTGTTTATCCGTTCCCAAAAATGTTCTACATTGTTTTCCTACTATCATTGATGATCCCATTTATCTTATACTCTTGTTTATACCCAGTGGCGCATCAATAATTACTTGAAATGGTTTACGATGTCTATCACTACTGTTGACACAATTCTAAAACTATTGTGGCCATGAGTAATTGAGCGCGCAATTGCGTTGTTTGTTTACCTTTCGTGATAATATTTCTCAACGAGGATTGCTATATCTGTAAGAAATTCATAGGCCCTACTAACTTAAGTGAATAGATCTAGTGACTACAATAAAACTTATTTTCAGATACAAAATAATGTCTAAAAGAGACCAAAGTGATCGAAACGAAAGGAAGTTGGACCCGAGTGATTACGAAAATATAATTCATCAACACAGCATATTTGAATCATCCAGGTCAAAACACCACCAAGAACTTCCTAGTTTCCCAGGGTTTACTAATGCTGAAACCCAAACGAAAACAAGTGATCTAAAGAATCAGCCTGTGCCACCTGCATTGTCTGTAGCTCCGTGGCATAATTACCCGTGGTGGATGCTGGCTAGCACATCGAGAGCAATGCCTAACCAGGATGACTATCCTGAAAATAGTGACCATGCAAAGGTCAAACAAGAACCTTCTGGAGCAGGAACTCCTGACAGGGATCCACTCCAACCTGATTACCATGATGCAGAGCACTATCCTGTTGGGAGAGCTACACCACCTGCAGGGCTAGACTCTTTCTGTGACGATTGTTCTGATCCATTCTGTGATTCAAGTACAGCCATATGTCGAAAACTCTTCCACTGCCCTCATTGTAGAAAGAGCTACCCAACAATTCTGGAGTTCAACACCCATCTTACAGGTGTACACCCTGCTCAAAAACCTTTCAGATGCCAGATCTGTTTAGAGCCATTTTACAAAAAGTCACACCTACGTCGCCACCTAGATTCAAATCACACTCGTAAAGATGTTAACAAGTGTTCTGTTTGTTCAAAATACATTAAAGACAAAAGTAACCTTCGTAAACATATGCAAGTCCATACTGGGCGGGTGCCTCAAAAACAGTTCAAATGTGACCTGTGCAATAATAAACGCTACATGTCCTTGGATAGACTGACCAACCATAAAGTTGTATGCACCGGGGAGAAAGTTCTCAAATACTGCGATATGTGTAATAAAGTATTTGATAATTCTCGGTCACTAAACAGTCATAAAAAAGTTCATGCCAGAGAACTGAAATGTGAAAATTGCGGTGAGCAACTACGATCATTGGAACAGTATACAAACCATAAAATGGTGTGTCATGGATCTTCATCACAGGCAAGTGCAGGACATAGTGGTTCCCCCGCTAATATCCCTCCACCCATGAATAGATGCTGCACTGAGCCAGGGCTGTGTGAGCATGACAAGCCAGCCTATCTGAACATTCCTGGGTATGCAGCGAGCAGAGTGTTGGATGGCCGTGTACTTGATGCTACCATGTCCTCATTAAAATCTGGGATCAACAACTGACGACACCGAACCATAAAAAACTAATAGAGAATAGATTTTCAACCAATTCTTTTTTAAACAAGATTACCAAATAATTAAACGACAGTAATAATTTTCATGATTGAAAATTTCACAAGACTGATGCAAATATCCCGCCTCACGACTTGCTTTATTATTACCATTTAAAACATAGGATTTAGTTATGTAGGTTTAATTTCAGATAGAATAAGGGAAACTTATTTGAGCATATTTCAAATAACACTTTTATATTGAATGTCTTCAAATAGGCTCAAATTGTTACCTACATAGAAAGTTCATTTATCTGTTCATTTAAATATTTCAATAACAAGTTAGACATTGCCTTCAAATAGTAATTTTAAAGGTTAACTCTTAATGCTTTGACTGATTTAGTGTAACCAAGGTGTGCAGTATTACAAACATTAAACAGTTTTTATTTTCTATATTAAAAGTTGTGAGAGGTATATTATTTTTTATATGTTTTTTTAGATTATATTGTCTAAGTTATCATTGTTTAATTAAATAAGCAAGCGTAAGGAGACTGTATGATGAGCACACTATTTTTCCAGTGCCCTCATTTAATACATTATGTATATGCTCCAAAGACAAATATATCTGCAGCGGTATACATATTTTAATATGTACTTTAAGCTTTTATACAGAATTTAAACAAAAGTTTAGGTCATGATATTGACCAATAGAGTAAGAGAGTTATCAATAATTATCAGCTTCAAAATGTGCAATAAACCATTGGCAAAGCCTTGATGAAGTTGTGGTTAGAAAAATGTACTAAACCCAAAAATATTCTTGAAGTGTTATACACTGAAACCTCTGCTGCAATCTATTTGATAGTTTAGGAATGTTTGTATGTGTTAGTGTAATGTTCATAGCCTCTATAAAATGTTTGTACCTATGGTGTTAACAGAATCACTTCCAATTTGTATTTAAGTTTTAGTGTAATTGGAAATGTTTTTGATTAATATAAATTAATGTAAGTTAGAGGCTATTATTAAATTTATTTAGAGCCTTTATTCCCTTATATAGTGGTTATAGTACTCTTAAATTTTATCCGAGATATTGAAGATACATTCAGTAAATCTATTGTTTAATTCTACGACAAGTGCCGATAAACCATCCTTTATGAATGTTAAAGGCCAATGATGATGATTATTTCAATAAAATATTTTATTTATGTGTTATTTTAAAATAGCACTCCAGTTTGGAGACTTTTTATAATAATCATATTTAGTTGTTGCTATTTACAAATTGTTATAAAACTTTTATCTTTTAGTTTATTTTTAAAATGGCATAAAATAGTTATTGTAATTCATAGTACTTAGGTTATTGTTTTTTTTTTACATATTTTTTTAACTTTAGATATGGATTACTTATTGATAAAATGGGCTATAGTTTTCTAAATTGTTTTAAAAATAATTGTAAGAAGTATGTAATTTTAAGTGTATTAAGTAAGGAATAATATTTCAATCAGAATCTTATTATTGTAGATTTGATATTTTGTGGGTAGGCCTATAATATATAAATTATCTTTCTTTTATAATATACTTGTTATTTGAAACTGTAAGTTAACACCACTATTTTATAATTTTGATACAGTTGGGTCACCATTTTTATACATTATTGTTTTGTTATAATTTGAGGTGCATTGTCAAGCTTTTCTAAATTAGATATAAATTGCACTGTGTGTGATGCTTTGCTTAGTTAAGTTTGGCTGGTTAAATACTTAAACCATTGTGGTAGGTAAACATTCAAAAGCATACAAAAGTGCATCCATTTATTAATGTATTTGTGAGTTTTAAAGAAGCGCTGCGCCGCTTTTGCTAAGTAATGTCTTAAAAGCTTTGTGTAATGCATTGCATTGCACTGACCATTATAACAAAACGCACTATGTGGTTTTATGGTATGCCTTAGATTAAGAACCTTATTCAAAAATGAAAGTTTTCAAGCATATTTGTACCATAAAATATTTGGTTAAGAATATCATTATCAGTAATCACGGGTTTTACTGTCTAAGTCTGGGTGATTTACCAGGTAATTAGGCGATGACCTATCCTTAGCAGTTTTGATTTATTTAAATTCAACCATTTACTCAACAACCTTTAAAACCTGCAATACCTACATGATTACTTTGTCCAACCTAACATATTTTAAGAAGGGTGTGTAATAATTAATAATACATAGAGGCACATAGAATTAAGAAAAAAATGTGTTCATATGAATTTAGTTAGGGACATAGATTATGTTAGTTTGTCTATTAGTAAAATTAGACTGTAAAACAGTAAGTTCTGTTATATTTATATTTGGACGCAATTTTCATAAAGGCGTTTTCCAATCTTCAGCCTTCCATTGCGTATAAAGACAGCCAAATTAATACCATGCATATTTCTTGAGATGCTATTGTTAAGTACAATGCTACCTCTTTCACCGTGTTGGTTCGCTTTTAGTTATACCTATACAATAGTTGGATAGTTATTATTATGCGAGCGTTAAGTTGCGATGTTGTATGTGGCTATTCCATAATAGTGTATCCTACCTATCTTATTAATTACCCTTTACATACTAATCACGAATAAAGAAATTCCTTTCTGTTGATATCCTTTGTTTTAATTTTAATTATATCTTTAACTACCTGTAGATTGAGCAATCGATAATTTTGGGATATCATTTTATTACACTCAGTGTTACTCGCAGTTTCACCCGCGTTAAATTTGCATTTCACAAATTTCTAGGGGGATAAAAAGGTGATTTGTCCCGTTCAGTAGTTTTTCGTGAATTGAGAACCTCGTCCTTTTTTTAGGTCTGATAAAAGTAGTAAAGGTACCCCAATGCGGTAAAAAAATACGAATAGTCCCGTGAATCTCTCCCTGGGGACAAGGACTAAAAATATACCCAATGTCACTCTGTCTTTACAATTAAAAAAACAATGCCAAAATCAAGTGGTTTGTTTGATTTTGTAGGATGATGTGAAGAAAGAACAATTTTATGGATAGGTATTCATGTATATCTTCCCTAGGAATTTGAAGTTTTTCAAGGTCCAAAATTATATGTTACTCTGCGTTCTTTCAACTATCTCTGCCAAAAATGAAGTCGATTGGTTGCTTAGTTAGGGTGTTTAGGAAGGACAAACAAACACACTTTCGCATTTATAATATTAGTTAGGCAGCTTACGCAATTTAATAATAAAAACATTATATTATGTCAAATTATTTTTATTGTTCAACTTAGATTCATTAGATCTTATATAACAACTCTTCCTCTTTTCACAGATGCTTTGACGATTTTAGACTTCTTTTCCTTTTTCTTTTTGCTAATGTTTTCCTTTCTCTTCTTCTGTCTGTCTTCCTTCTTCTGCTCAACATTCTTGATTCTTGTGTCCCAATTCTTTTGGCTATGCTTCTTCTTTTGTTCCTGTTAGAAACAAACCACAAAATATTAGGAACATACTTGTACGGATTAATCAGTCTGTTATAATTGATTTATTTAAAACTTTATTGCACTCAGGTACAAATCAATATAAAAAAATCTTTTTATGAAAAACTACTAAAAAAAATTTTATGAAAAACTAACTACAAGTCTTAAAAGTTTATATTATAATTTATTTAGATCATGATAATACATACAATTTTCTTGATAGATTTTTTCAGAAGTGTCGGATCATCCTTTACTTTCTGGCCCTCTGCTTTCTGTAAGACTGTTTTCCAAGCAAGCTTTTCTTTCATCTCCTTCACTTTACCACCATCATCGTTTTCTTGGAGCTGTTTAAATTTTTGTTCTTGTTGTTTCAAGTTTTCAAGAATCTTTTTGGGGTCTTTCTCAGCTTTGTTTGTTCTTTCTGAAATATAAAAGAAATATTGTACTTTCTTATATTGATTATGTTAGTCTTTTAATTGGAGTTGAATCTTACCTCTTTGTCCATTATTAGCAAAATCGAATTTAGAAAATACAAGCTTGCTGTCGCTGTTAAAGACAGGTTTTGGAGCTTCAATATTCAATTTTGGCTTTTTTTCTTTCTTAACCTTTTCTGGCTTTGCTTGTTCTTCTACAAGGGGTGTAGTATCAGCTATCGGTTTTGGTTTCTTGTTCATCCTTTCTCTCTTTTTGATTTTCTTATTCAATTTACTGTTTAAACTTTTTTTCACTAGTTTATTTTTTAGATTGAAGTTGTGTTGGGATTTAATTTTCTGCAGTTTTTCCTCAAGTTCTGCTATACTTCTTGCCCGTTTTGGGACTTCTCCTTCATTATCTTTATGTTCATTTTCATTGTCATTGACAATTTCATAGTCCAAGTTTTCATCGCTTTCTGTAAGATAATAATTTTATTACAATCTTCCCGGCCTAAGGCCATTCAAGGCCAATATATTAGTTGCAATTCATTATTATAGACTTTTAAAGGTCCATATTGTGAAAGCCTGCCCAGTCATTGCTTAAGTATTAAAAAACTTATCTATTACCCAAAAGTTTATAAGGCATAGATCGATGGCTGAGCAAGCTTTCATAATTAGGACCTTAGCTTTAACATAAACAATTAAGTTAACCAACTTACCCCTCTTTTGTATAGGCATAGCCGAGAGAATATTTTTTAGAAATATTAGATCTTTGTTAAGTTCAGCTTTCAGATGCTTTAATTTTGCAGGTTTTTTTGATGAAATCATCTGGAAACAAATAATGTTATGGTCAAGGAAATACTGGAATTAGGCACCATTTAAATTATCTATATTTTATATATATAATTATCTATAAGAACTTCTACTACTACTTAGTTAACTTTATCACATCAACAAATAATAGGTACTTCAAAGTAGGGACTCAGAAAAAATTTCTTTCAACACAAAAGCACAATTGATAGCTGTAGAAGTGAAGAAATACACAGTAGGATCCTGCCCTTCCTCTGGTCGATTCACCGGAGGGTATTGGGTAATCTGTGTAAGTCTGCTCTTACAAAAATAATAACTAACCTTTGAAGCTTCGTAATAAAAACTGTTGTATTGAAGTTATGGCAGTGGATGAAAGAAGTCAAACTAAACAGCTTCGATATTTATTGCGATTTGCAACAAAATCAATGGAAATACAATGAACAAAAATATAAACGTATGTGTGAACACGAACAGTCCCACTTCTAAGTCGCACGTAAACATAACCTAGAAACTCAGGAAAAAGAATAAAAATAAAAAACCACTACTACGATACTACGACTACGAAACGAACGACTGACTTGACTTTGACTTAACTACCCAACCCAACCCAATTCAAAAGTTGTCAATGGTTTGGTAATAGATTAAGTAATTTTTTTCGTTCATGGGTTTGGTTTTTATCTATCTATCCTATCTAGGTTCAATTAAAAATCGAATGAAGATAAATTAGAAGCAAGGAGTAAAATACAGAATAATATATATATGCGCGGATAACGCGTGTTATTAAGGCGCAATCTAACGCGAATAAGTCATTATTCGCGTTAAATTGGATCTTAATAACATAAACGCGTTATCAGATTCAGCGTTATTACGGCAATTATAGCGCGTTATTTTTGTACCTATTATGAAAACATTACTACACTTTATTACTATTATTACACTTTGACTGCGATTTTTTTTCGACGTCGTCGTTCGAAAAATATTACGGCTGTGCTGAGTCACAAAGATCTGTATTTTCTCAGCCGCTGCGCTAGTGTGGATTTACGCATATTAGTCACTTGTAGAAAACACATACCGTGTGATTTCAGCACTCAAAGTGTTAAAACCATTTTGTGGCGAGCCCAAGGACCCACCCTTTTTAAGGCACAAATAGGTAATTTTTTTTAGTATTGCTTTGCTAACATCTCGTAAAAGACATAGAACGTCATTTTCTATGACGTATTATTGTACGTAATGAAAACTGCTAAAAATATTTGAGAAAGAGATATTGAATTTAACTATGTTGTAAGTGATAGTATGATCTGAAGATGCACTGAATCCTAAGGTTTGGATATGATGATGATGGTATGAATCTGATGACGGACCTGGCATCTTCACAAACGTGTTTGTGCTGATGATGGGCAATAGAACCTGTTCACGCAGTATCACTGACTTAATATAACGGATTTTTTCCGGAGCTTTTTCTTTTTGATTACCGGCAAGGGCAACACTGTCTCAAACCAACAGCTGACTGACTGATTGTTATTTGTTTACATTTTTTGTAAATTCATTTGTAGTGTTGTTAACATTAGATTAGTTTGTGAGATTTGAGCGTCTGGATTACCCAACGCGATGCGACTAATGCTCTTACGGAAATATTCAACTGCTCTACCAAAAAACAGTAAATTCATTGAAGAATTACAGATGAACTACATCCCGACAAGTGCCTTCCAGAGGACCCTGCTAACATGTGGATCAGCTGCGATCGCATTGTTCAATCCACATCGGGGAGACATGATAGCCTGCCTCGGAGAAGTAACTGGAGAAAATGCACTACAGTACATGCAGGGAAAGATGCGCGAGACACCTGAGGGAAACGAAATACTAAAGGAACAGCCGAGAATAAACTCAAAGACGGTTGCGTTCGATAAGCTCTCAAAACTCCCAGAAAACACGCTTGGTCGTGTCTACTCCGACTTCATGCGTGACAACAATATCACCGCTGATTCTCGACTACCAGTCCAATTCATAGATGATCCGGAACTAGCATATGTCATGCAACGTTACAGGGAAGTCCATGATTTAGTACATGCTACTCTGTTTATGAAAACAACTATGCTTGGAGAGGTAAACATTTTTTTTACTTTTTAGCAATAAGTCATGTAAGATTCTTACACTGGAATGATTGGAATGTTACAGGTTGCTGTGAAGTGGGTGGAAGGTATCCAAACTAAACTACCAATGTGCGTCAGCGGAGGCATCTGGGGAGCAGCCAGGTTGAAACCAAAACACCGCCAGCTCTACCTCAAATGTTACTTGCCCTGGGCAATAAGAACTGGAGTTAATTCTCAATTCTTACAAGGTAACTTTAAGTTTTAAAGTTAGTATCTTTAAAATTTATCTTTCTTTATTAATTATTCAAATAAACAAAAACAATTTCTTTCCCTTGCTTTCAGGGATTTATTTTGAAAAGAGATGGGAGCAGGACATAGATGATTTCCACAAAGAAATGAACATCAAGAAATTGAAGTAATTGGAACTGACTGTTATTGAACTCATTGCCCAACAATATTAATAGTAGATTTGTTTTCCAATATTTGGCACAGTTTCATGCACCTATATCACAGAATAACAGAATGCATTGCAGGTGTTTTTATTGTCAGAGACATACTGATCTACCTTCATTTTTTTCTCTTGCTACCACTACCATCAGTTTCATTATCAAACACAGCTTAATCACGATACACATGACTGTTGGTACTTACTTACTCACAGTGCCTTCAGATATTTTGTGATCATGGCGCATGAAGCTGTGCCAAAATATTGGAAAACTCAAAAATCAAATCAGGGTAAATATCCTGCTTTGTTATAAATGACTTTTAGTATTAGTACTTCATATTTTGCTATTAACAAATAGGTAATGTACATTCTGTTAACTATAGAAGATAGGTACTTAGCATATTTAAATACTGAAATTAAATATTTTTTGTTATGAAAACTGTTTAATCACAATATGTTAGACATTTGCACTATTCATCATTAATCTTAATCAATAAAAGTAAAAAAATCACAGAAGCATTTCAGAACTACGTCCATTTGTATTATGGATACAAGTTGCTCTGTCCCCAACTTCTACCAACCACTCATACCACACTTTGTGGGTGTCAACACATCTCCAAAATGTTGCTTTGATTTTATCACCAGCACGAACACGTAGCGGCGTCTGAAATAGAATAACACAACTCTATTAAAATGTAAACTTATTGATAAAGCTGCTGCCCCGCCGCATTTTAGCTGCGAAGGTTCGTTTGTCTAACAACGTGGGTCTACTTTTCAACTGCAGGTCTGCACACACTATAACATGATAATTAACGCACGACTCAAATGTAGCGCAGTTTTACGTACTCGTATCACTCCCCGGAGTGACGCTAAGCACCTATGTACCGCACAATGACGTCATTAATCTCATATTCGTGTGTAGCGTGTTCATGATTGCAGTTTGCATTTTCTCGCAAGGATAAGCTAGTTACGCACATGCATAGCAACTCTGTGCCAACGTTAGCGGCTTTAAACCTAGTTGAAATAATCGACATTAATTTCATAATCATATTAAAACAGTAAAAATATATATGTCCGTATGACTTAGTTATGAATACTAACCATGATAGGTATAAAAATAGGAAACCATGATATCATCCCAGGACTGTGAGTAGATGGCAATATACTGATCATTTCCCCTCCATACAAGGAACAATCAAAATATCCTCCAAAACCATGTACCACATTATCTTGAGTCACTTCCCAAGTGACAGTTGCTTGTCGGCGATTGTCTGTCAAAGGCAGCCCTCTCCAATCTGTCATTTCTTGACCCTCATAATCTAGTACTCCTTTGGCAGGGTGATCAAATGTGAACACCGGCTACGGTAAAAATAAAACAATAAGATTATTCATTATACATTTTCAGTATAATAACATAATGAGTACATAAGCGGAGGCTTTCTGTCCAGCAGTGGAATATCATAGGCTGGCGATGATGGTGAGATACTAACCTTAGCTTCGGCTATAGTATGCTTATTCTGCATGTAAACCACCCACAATGTTTCAAGATTTTTTTCCTTTATCGAATGGGTGCCTGCGTATTTTGCTGCTGCCCAAAGCCTTGCAGAGGCTATAGGCGCCACATACGACTTGTACTGACTGGGGATGGATATACCACCGGGTTTGAGCAGTGCAGCTGCGCCGTCTAAACACTCAGGAGACAGCTCGTTATCAGCCCAGGAACCTGCAAGTTTAAACTCTTGGGTAAGTAACACTAAAATGTAGGAAAATATTTTGGTACCAATCTGGGCATCTCTTATAAAATCCAACAATATTGTTTAATTCTATAGAAAAATTATACAGGTACATAATGTTCATTTCCTTAATTAATAGTTTTGTAACGCCTTAATTTATTATAATTTTTTAGGTAGGTAACAGTAGTAAAAATAAAAGCAACTATTTTTACCATGATGGTAGAAACCTTGTAATTCTAAGAAAAACCTTCCGAGGCGACGACGACGTCTCGGGCTACGGGAAGGTATTTCATATAAACCGCCGCTGAAGCTATGGTTCCGTTCGGAATTGTAGCCATGCCTAATAAATGATCTATCAGAACTTTAGTAGGATTTACTTATATGCGAATGATCTTGTAGCTAAATGTCTTGAAATTAAAATAAATGTATTTTAAGACGTAAAATTTACTATGTATGAACATGGAATTATTATCGATTTTTATTTCTTGTTCAACTTTCCCAACCCTATGGTGGGTATACCCTCAATTTAAATATTATTGCGACCTTGAAATAACCAATCACAACGCCTTTGTTCAAGTTCTCGTCAACCGCACCTTACGCCAGTCTTGGTGCGCTAGGATTCGAATAAAGTCCTGTAATGCAGTATCTATGGAGGGGGGGTTGGAAATCCACGGGTAATCCGTGAAGCGGGTCAACTACGACTCTAGTTTGTGTTGGAAGAACTCCTCACACAGTATCTCTAGCGGGGGTATAAAAGCCACCCTGCTTTATCGCTATGAACAAGTGAATGCATACCTAAAAGTTCCGAGATGATGATATCAGCTTTGGGTGTTAGATTTAAGCGACGCATATCCCCCGGTACCACTATGATGTCCCGGTCGCGCCACACTTCACGTACTTGAGCAGCTAGAACAACCACTGCGCATGGATTCTTTTCTACAACGATTACCTGAAAATCATTAACTCTGCATTTAGGTTGGTTTTGCTATTATCATAATAACATAAGAGGCATAGATATCTTATGCTATAGTATTTTTTAAATTTGCTTTGCTTGTATGTCATTGCAGCCAAGATAGACTTATTGTGATCACCACAAATGGGTTGAGAGTATAGTTCAATTACCTTGACTTTTGTATTAGTGATGTCAGCTGCATTGAAAGTGGCTCTCACAAGAGGTCCCCTACCAGCCCCAAGCACCATCACAGTAACTGGGTCTGGGCTTCCAACTTCACTGGCTTGGTTTTGGTCTATATGGTTCTGCTCCATTTTACTTGCAACCTCATTTGTACCTTTATCATCTGGTGTTTTACCATGTTTCTCATGAGGTTTGCTTTTTTTTTCATGTTTATTTTTGGTCATATTTTTGCTATGATCTCCAGATGTTTTACTTTCTTTTTTATCTATTTCTGCATTATCACCTTGTCCAATTTCAAGTTTTGAAATTAAATCCTGTACTGCTTGCTCATCTTTTTGTGCCTTCTGCAAAATTTACAATATTATTTTATGTTTTCCCAAGGTTTGCCTTTTGTTTGACCACAATCTCACCTGATAGAAAGTGAAGATGTGGCTGATGATGTATCATGAATGTTTAGAAGATACCTATTCACTCTCGTCTTAAAGAGACCCAGGTTATAACATAAAATAATAATGGGAGATTAACTGGTTAGGTACCTTTGCTTTGCTTTTAAAATATGTTAATGCTCTAGCAATTGCCTTTTGATACTGGTCATATTTAATTGGATCCTTTTCAAAGACATTGTAGGTGTGAGTGTCCAAGTTGTCTGCAAGTGGTTGAAGTGGGGTTTGCAGAAAGTCTTCCCACCTGCACAAACAAATAAAGCTTAGAACATAAATAAATATAGAATAATGCTGGACAATCCACCTTGACCTAGCCCCAAGCTAAGCAGAGCTTGTAAGAATGGTTACTAGATAACTGATAAACTTATTACAATATAATTATGAACTATTTTAGATTATTATTTATTTTGCTGAAATCTCTTCAGTAAAGGTCTCAGGGTATGTGCTCAGAAAGTATGATTTCACAGCTTGATAATTATCAAAATACATTTATTTAAGCCATAATATCAGCAATATCATGAAAATGATTTAGGCAACTTTGTGAAATAAATAAGGTAATACAGATATTTACCCCCGAGCATACTGCAGCATAGCATCATTACCAGCATTGGGCCTCCTCATCCAAAGCCTCTGCATGTATTGTACATAATACTTTATGTCGTGTCTCTTAGCACCGCTAATTATCACCTGAGCCTCGATCTCTACCATACTAATAACCAAATGTTGGTGAGCGCGGGATAGTACTGGGAAGCTGAAACATAAATATTTTAGGCGTTTTAACTATTTTTGTTGCATGCATGAACTGCAGAGAAGTGGTCTTTTGATTTTTACACTGTAGCGTGATAGCTGATAAAACCGATTACAGAATAAATGGCCTACACAGATAGTCAATGTGTCAGTAAGCAGTGTACAGTGTGGTGATAATGAGACAAAAGCTTAAGGCACTATCATATCAGTATAAACATATCCATATAAAATAAGATTGATTTATGAAATGGGCAATATGGGAAAACATGAACTCTTTGTTACCCTTTCTTATTGTTGTGAAATAGGTAAGTGGGAATGACTATAGCCTTAATTGGCTCACCAAGCCATCTGTCAATGACTTTTTGAGAAGGCAGGTCTGCTGATAGCTCTAGTAAGACCCCAACTCGCTTGTCCCACTCCAGTCGCTCATGGAATTTGGACCACCAGAACCAAGTCTCGTTCCATGGATCATCATCATCTTCTTGAGTCTCTTCATTGGTGTCCACACTCATAGGTGTTATTTGAGAAACCATTGGTACTCTAGTCCATATAATAGAAGGGTTGTGGCTGAAAGCACAAAATCATGTTAGTTAATGATTGGAATTTGGAAACATCTAATATAATTTTTTATTAAAATTATTGATTACCTACCTCGACTCAAAATATGAAAGTAACACCCTCGCTAAGTTATTGGAATCACAGCCATGTAAAGGTATAATAATAGCTGGAAGAGCCAGACCTTTGCAATAACCAAGTTCTTCGCTCAAACCATCTTCATGTTTGCGTCTAACCACTGGCGATTTTTCATCCACGTTCCAATGTTGGGATAAGCGTCCAACTATTCGAGTAGTCCAGTCATGAGGTGAGAGTATCATATCCGAACGGGTAAAACCACCAACTTTATTAGAACTCGAAGAGTGCTGCCGGGTAAAACGTGGATGTATCAACGGCGTCACTATAAATGAGTAGTTGTTTTGTAAAGCCTCGGTTAAGCATCCTTGTAAGTTTGGAGTTGTAATAAATTCAAAACCACATGATATGTCATGAGCAGGAGACATTGTACAAGTCTAATTCAAGGAAAAAATCCATAAATTAGAAAAATATTTTACGAAACCACAATCACCGCCAATTCGTATTCTAAGATGACATTGACAATAATTATTGACTGACATTATTATAACAAAGATAAGTAACTTTTTATTATCTTTGGGATAATGTCCCCTCTATACTTCCCTTTCTACGCTTCTACACATGGACTAATAGTGTAATGTGCCGCGCCGTAACGTTAGCCAACACCTTGGCAAACCGTTTATGAAAGTGTCAACAACACGACGAAGACGACGTTCATATAATTTGCTTCGGTTCAGGCCAAAATGTGCGGACATTAGGAAGTCTTGCAAAATAAGTTGGATTAGCGGTGTCGATTGTGACACCTTTTGTTGGTGAAAATAAAATTTAATTATTTATCTGTGATGCTGATAATATCCGTCTCCGTCGAAACCTGCATGGTGGTAGCTATGACGATTTGCCTGGGATAGGCAAATCGTCATAGCTAGCGACAAAGTATTTGCCAATACTACACGTACTACACATGTTGGCCAACAAAAGGGCACACCACACATGTTGGCCCACGTGTACAGGAGTCTAATATCTAATTATCAACATACCATAAAATGAAAACCATGTATGGTTTTCATTTTATGGTATATTATTTCTAGTGTGCAGCCAGCCATAGAAAATTTATGTATTACAAGCCAAAAGCACAGTATGTTTAAAGTCGACGACCGATGTGGCGCGGTGGGCGAAGGTCCGCTTGCAACGCAGGAGGTTGCGGGTTCGATTCCCGCCTCGGAACAATTGTGTGTACGATCTGCAGATATTTATTCCGGGTGTTCTGATCGGTTTCTATGTATAATAAAAAAAATATCTATCTATGTACCTAATGTATTGTATTATGTATATAAGTTACTAGTACCCATAACACAAGGTTTGCTTACCATGGGGTAGATAATGCTGTGTGGATTGTCCAGCATTATTTATTATTATATATAAAAGTCCGTATACTGGTCCGTGTACTGTGCCAAAAGCCGGCAAAAGCAAGATGCCAACAACAACGATCTATGTGAAAATGGTTTGATTGATAGTGTAATCACTACTCCCTTGACTTGATTGATTGAACACACAATCTCCGACTGAACTTCTCTTTCTAGGGACTGAACAAACAAAAGAAAGTGGAGTAAACTAAAAAGAATGAAAGAAAAGAACTCTGTAGGACTTGTTTATGTTTTAGTAATAATATAATTTTGTACTTCTCTTTTCTATTTGTGTATGTGATTGCAATGAAAAAATGGTAGAGCAAAATCCTTTAAAAGTTGCTCCTATAGGTGCTGGCAGCAGTTGTAATGGATTTTATAATAAGCGGGGAAGACCACGCGAAGTAAATATTATCCGTTTCGGCCCTCAGCCTCAGTCCATGGTATCAAAATTATTGCTGCAAATAAAATCTGAGAAAACTACTGAACTGGAGTCACCATCATCTGTAAATTATTCAAAACAGAGTCCAATTGAAGATGACAAGTATAACAAGCCCAAAAAGTAAGTTATTGTCTTGGCTATTTATTTAGCACTGATTTTTGAATGTTTGATTGTTCCATTGCTGAAGAGTTTGCTGTTGATTAGCAACCAACATGTTTTCCAAATTTATTAATGAATTTTCATGGTGATTATTGTACTATAGAATTGATCACAGGCAGGTTAAAGTCCCAGCAAAATGTAAAATATTTTTTATTTCATTTCCAGGAAAAAGAAGAGAAAGAGTCTTCCTAGTTCACCAAAAATATATACATGTGATTTCGAAAACTGTTCATATTCTACAAAACAAGCTTCAAACATGACTAAACATCTGAGAGTGCACACTGGAGAAAAACCATTTCTTTGCGACCGCTGCTCGTTTAGAACTAATTTTGTTAACTCATTGAAATGTCATAAGAGATTACACACTTCAGATAGACCTTATAAATGTACAGAATGCAGCTACAGTTGTAATAGTGTATCCAATTTAAAAAAACACTCCCATACTAGGCATAACAGCAATGAAACAGCAACGTCATGCTGATCTGAAGTCAAGATCATGTTCAGTATTTGAAGGATTGGAGGCTAGTCATAAATATACTCAGTAGTAGGATCTAAGAAGCAATTAGGTATTATATAATACTCTATATAACCTCAAGTCATCTGGAATAAAAAATATATTAATGTCCAAAGCTTTATTTTTCTCAATAACCTAAATACATGTATAATCCTAAAAATATATAACTGGTATATAAACTGCCCAAAGTACTTAAATAAAGGCATTCTTCTTATTACATCTTAATAACACACCATGATATTTGTAAACATTTGAGCTGTTACAAAATAATACTTGTGGTACAGTTGTTGGCAAGCATCAGTGACAGTGTTCAGTAAAGTCTACGACTACAGATTCGCGCCAGCCAAAGAGGAAGTAGCCCGTTGCTGAGCCAAGGACTACGGCCGCACATAGCCATGTGTTGTATGTCATGAATACCAACATCAACATGTAGCTCACTAGCACCTGGAACCCATGGAGCACTGTTTGCCATGCATGTGCTGTGCTCAACATTGTAGGTCTGGAAAATAGGAATTAGAGATTATTAATAATTTCTTTATCAGCACACTATCTTATTTACTGGGTTTGCTTAAAACAAAAGTGAGATTTAATAATGTGATTAATATTGGTTAGCCTCTGCAGTATGCATGATCCCCAGCTAGTAAATCAGCCTTAACTATGTGAGTCGTGCAAGTGTAAACAAACTAGCGGTGGCGCGGTAGCGACCACTTTAGATAATTTCTTTGTTTAATCGAATATATAAGTAGTGACGCTAGTTACACTATACTTGTCGAACATGGCCTAGTGCGCCATGGATACTGGTACTTGAAAGTTAATTATAATACGTCGTATTAGATATTTATATACATTATACTTACACATTTCTTTCAAGGGTGTGTGGCACAGGCCTAAAATAGAAAAGGTCTTTGTTAGTATGTTACAGTTAAGATAAACATGGCAATTAGCATAATTAATAAGTCCTTGAAATAATGGCTCATAGAAATTCTGCATGTGAGCAGTTAAATTATAATTCAAGTGAAACGGTTGAGTAGGTATGATGATGTCTAGTTCCAAGAATAAGTTCAATACTAAGGATATTCTTGATTAATTGCCTGTTATACTCAAAATTAGTAAATTATTTTTAGTTAGCGTAAATTGCGTTATAATTTTGTTATGTTTTAAACCCCTCTAACTGAGTAGACACATAATTTAAGATACCTACATCTAGATTATAATTATAATGTTCTGTTATCCTTATGCTGGGGGAGTATTTTAAACAAACAAATAAAAAATTAATTTGTTTCCTGCAGTAATGTGACGACTATGACGAGATAAGTTAAGGATACAATGGCAAAGGGTAATTGCCCAGTACCTACTCATAAAAGGAAAGTGCGATATTGGCCTTGCTGTGGCTATTAATATTTATAACTAGCTTCTGCCAGCGATTTGCACGCGTTTTTTGGATGCAAAAACATGTGCATGTTTTTGTTGGAACAAATTTCATCAGTGCACAATGTCAGTCTGATCCATTTAGTCGTTTTGACGTTGTTTTCGCTCAAATATTTCACATCATCGGCACAAACTTTCGCAAAAATATTAGTAGGAAGGAAGTTTAAAGTGAACATACAGTTATCAAATTGCGACACATCGCGGTTTGTTCTCACAAGTTATAAACTCGCTGTGCCCACAACTAGGCTACACAAGATAAATGTATCTTTTAAAGGGCAATGTATACGTTTCTACAACAAAACTCCAAGTGAGTTGCAAAAATTATCAATAAATAAATTTAAAAAAATTGGGAAACATATTCTTTGTAAAAAAGCTTATTACAAAATATCAGATTATCTAGAAGATAAAAAAGCTTGGAACCAGTTTTGCTTCAACTCAAAATCTACCAACTTACAGATAAGCAAATCAAATTTACTAGACAAGACACATAAGTTATGAACATACTAGTGGTTTCTTCTCACTTCTTCCACTGGTGGACAAACAATTGAAGTGAACTATAAAATAATTTAATTGATAATAATGAATAGTATAAAATATGACCTGTCTAAGTGCTTATTTGTAAGCTTAAAGAAATAAAAACTTTTCATTTTCAGTTAGGCCATGGCACTGACCAACGGATGTGATGCAATGCAATTATAAAGCACATACACAGATTTGGATGTTTGTAAGGTACAACCTACTTATGTAGCGGTTATAATTATAATTTGACCAATGCTTAAGCATTAAATTAGTAGTTTAGGACACTGCTGCGTTTCCCTAACTATTAAGATTTTTTATTGAAGATAGTACATAGAAAAGAAGCCCGGAATTATTTTATGATTTGGCGTGACTAAGTTAGAAACACGTACGAGCTTCCGCATTTATAATATTAGTTTGATGACTGGACTAAGTAAACATGACCAAATTATCCATATTCTCTCTCCCCAGAAAGAATTAATAACATATTAAAGTAGAGACTTACTGGATAACCTGAGCATCATCTGGAGCACACGCATTGGTGACGCCCTTATCAGGACCCGCCACTGCGCAATATTGAAGCCCTGTATACGTCCTCCATAAAAGATGTTTTCTGTAGTATTTGAGACTGCAACAAATAAATTATGTATAATTGTGGGTGTCATAAAGGGCAGGGCATTACCTGGACAAGGCTAGAACAGGACTACAAGGTTTAAAAACGTTAGAACGGAGTCGTAAAGACCAGCAAAATAGTTTAAATCTAAAGGCCTACCCAACAGTGGCTGAAGTCATGTTACAGATGATGATATGATGATTATGTGGGTATCATAAAGACAATTATGTTTATCGCATTGCCAGAGGTGTTCCACGGGTTTCCGTTTATAGATCCAACACTCTATGGTTTATTGTTAACTTGCACGGAGTTTTATAGAGTTCTGTACCTACTAGCTGTGTGCCGTGCTTACATGTGTACAAACAGGTCTTAAAATTCATATTCTTGTGCTGTTCATAGTGTAGGTACATCATCGACATTACCGCTACTTAATTAAAACGTTGATCTCTTTTTTAAAGTCTCAACTTACCCTTCATACATTAAAGCCATTATGTATATCGCAAAAAACGATCCTAAAAACTCTCCTGATTCCGTTACATTCCACCACGAAAATAGAATAACTTCTTTAAAACCACCGTGAAACTGTAACAAAAAACAGAGTCATTGACCAGTCAATCAACAAACGTAACCTATAGTAATGATGGAATGGTACATAAAGTATAATGGACGCTGACTACAAAGTCGGCGTAATGATTGATTCAAGGTGATCTAAATAGTAATTTTGCATTATATATCGATAAACAATTTGTAAGAAATTATTTAAAATTATTAAAAAAAGCTAAGCTTATTAAAAAGTCAATTGCGAGTAGGACTCGCGCACAGTGGGTTCAGTGTAATAGGAAGATCCCGTTTCTTGCAAAATATTATTATATAATTCTTGGTCAACGGGAAATACCCTGTAGGTTTTGTGCACGTGAAATTAAAAAAAATGGCATAAGCGGTGTAACTTTTTATTGCGTTAACTTAAAAGTTTGATTTATATCGTGGTTCCAAGTATGTATTCCTTCCGAAGCCGCCAAAAGTCCGGTAACGCTCTCATGGCCCGCAGAAGGCGCCTCAACGGTAAAGTTAGGACCTAAGTAGTGGGCCTTGTGCGTGTTGCTTGGACAGCACATACAAGGTGCGAGCCTCGGCTTGGGCTGTTGCCAGCTGTAAGAGAATAAGGAGGTTTCGCCTAGGTGCAGGAATACTCCTAAAGGCGGAAGCGGAGCATTCTTCGACCCCGCATCCGGCGGGGTCGATTTTTGGTCGGATGTGTAGTGTGCGGAAGCAAAATTATTGCTGTCACCTCTGGGTAAGCGTCGGTGATTGGGTCACGGTGTCGACGAGAACGTGCCTCGATCTAGGTAGGAGAGTTATGGCTCCAAGAGGTTAGTGAGTATTTGATATTCATTTATGTATGTAACTACCTACATACAAATACCTCGCGTTCCTGAGAAACGGGTTGACAGATGGATAACAGAGTGAGTAAGGGTTCTTTTTTCCTTTTGAGGTACCTACGGAACCCTAACATCCTACCGAGGTCAAATTGATTTCAAAAGGACTTCGTAAACAGTGATTGATAATGCAACAATGTTTACGTTGAAACTTGTAGAGCTGGTAGGTAGGTACAGGATATGTAGGTATGACGTATAAAATAATGCATGTTTTTCGGAATAATTTACGATAAGATTTACCGGTTATTAATTATATAGATAACCAGTAAATAGTAACCGGATATGTGCCGGATCTCCAAGCGAAAATGCCATTCTAATACAATAGGTACGTCCTTCATTATTAGCTTGTAAGACAATAGTCACATTTACACGGCGCCGCGGCGCTTTAGTAATTAATTAATTCAGTAAATAATAAATAACATAAGAACGGCCAGAATAAGATCGCATGCAGTTACAAGTCGGTCTGGTTTTAAGTAGGTATTTACTAAGTAAGAATAATTTATTTCACAGATAATGGCAATTAACAAAGTTTTGATACCATCGAGTTTCAGTGTGTTTTCAATTAACTGTAAAAGCGAGGCAAAATATTGAATTCCTTATCATTCTAGTAAGTTTAAAGTTTTGTTTGATGTCGAGGAAAGTACGTTTATGTATTTAGTTTACAATCTATTATACTAGTTTGCGTAGAGCTGACACGATTAAATATTGTACCCACATATTATCAGGACACTTTCAACGTTAAACTAGTCTGTTTTCAAAGTGATTGCTATCGGTGCGCTTATCACTGTTTCATTGTAATACTAAGAGGTATCAATTTTACTTCTATCGGTCAGTATAAAAGCGCAATAACATTTGAAACGATCACTACATACACAATTATAAAACTAAATCGATTCCCGCTGTCTGTCTGTCCCTATGTATGCTTAGATCTTTAAAATAATAAATAAATAATGCTGGACAATTCACACAGCATCATCTAGCCCCAAGCTAAGCAGAGCTTGTGTTATGGGTACTAGATGACTGATATACATAATACAATACATTACATAGATAGATATTTTTAATTATACATAGAAAACGACCAGAACACCCGGAACAAATATCTGCAGATCGAACACACAATTGTTCCGAGGCGGGAATCGAACCCGCAATCTCCTACGTCGCAGGCGGACCTTCGCTCACCGCGCCACATCGGTCGTCAAAACTACGCAACGGATTTTGATGCGGTTTTTTTAATAGATAGAGTGATTCAAGAGGAAGTTTTATAAACTATTTGACACATAGATTTCTAGCCTAAGCCGCGGGGTGCTAGTATTTTATTAAAAAAACTAGAATAAGTTCTCTTATTATTAAAAAAATATTAGGCTCGAAATTGACTTACAGTCATAGACATATCCATGCCGGAATGCTGCGACAACGAGTGGTGGCCGTGACTATGGTGATGATCATGACCAGCTTGCATCGGTACTGCCCCATAGTCCATACTTGGGCTTATTGAACTAGAATTAAACAGACTCTGAAAAAGTAAATTGTTACTTTAGAGAAATACAAGTCTTATTTACAAAAAATCTAAAACCCAACGAACATTTTACTTGGAACTGGTCTTGATGATTTGATGTTTGGAACGGCTGTGCCGATTTTCTTTAAACATAACTAAGAACAATCTCGATTAAGTCACCGTTCAAACAAAAAAAAACAAAATTCAAATTGGTTAAAATCCGAGCGATGTTAAAGATTATTATTGATTACACGGTGTTTATCGTGTGTATAATTCAAATTTCCCTCTTTTCGTCAGAGGTTAAAATTAAAACGAATCTAAAAAATTAAGTACTAACAAGGGGAATCAGGAACAAGTCCATCCTATATTACATTGATTAAATGTATTAAAAATAACAATGTAAAGTTAATACTACAAAATAGTAATATTATACAATTTGTACAATCTTCTATAGTCACGCCAACATTTCGTACCCCATACGCCATTTATTGAGTCAATGACATTTAATTTGCTGAATTGATGCTGAGCGATAAACAAGGGAACTCTGCGTTATTGGCTCGAGTCTAAATAAAGTAAAAGCGAGTAGTAAAACCGAGCACTGGCTGGCTACATAATATACGCCACGTTATGTATGATACAGTTACACAATACCCATTCAATCAATGTGAAAATTAACAACTAGTTATATGAATTACGTAATTATCAAGCCTACCTACTCTGAGAATTTGTCTTTAAAACAAGCATGTGTATAAATTGTTTGAAGTAAGTATCTAGATTGTAAAATAATTACATTCCACTATGAATAATAATAATAGTTTACAATTTACGTAGATCCAAGAATGTAGAAGAAATTGTCACATAACCATCAGGGATTGTACATTTCTTGTAGTTCCTTGTTATCAACTTACTTTATAGCCTCGTTACGTTAAAGTTAATTAAATAAACCGTCTATCTCAGTATTACTATGATTAGTTAGCTATGAAATAGCTAGATAATGATCATTGTCATGCAGGAATCAGCGATTCTTACATTTTAATAACACAACTACTAACGTAGTTAAAGAAGACAAAGACATAAATATTGCACTATCGGTATTGTAATTTCTAAGAATAGAAGTAGTGTATAATGTGCAGCAAACACTATCCATTCCATTTAATTTCAGATAAAAAAATCTTAAAAGTTCCGTTCCTAATGTTGTGTGTGAGTATCTTAATTTGCAGGAACTGATATTAGATTTGTTAAAGATAAATAAAAGTGCGAGTCGGACTCGCGCACGAAAGGTTCCGTAAGCTCTATAATAACGGCAAAAAAAAAATCATGTCCTGCATGGGTCATTGATTAATCTGAGAACGAGAAACCGGGGCGTCGCGTCGGTAAGACAGGTCTCGGTGCTCTCGGATTCGGTATATCCAGCTGCTATTGATAAAATTTGCGTAATGTAGCTAGCTGCTAGCATAAACAATAATACATACGGTTCCATGTGGCATCTGATGCGTGGTGTTCATGTTTCCGTGGTCATGGTGCATGTTCGCATGATCCCCGTATTCATGCTCCATCGCTCCATGGTTGTGCGCCATTGTACCTGCAACAGAATACGGGCAGGGTTAAACGCGCCGTACGACGAAAACGATTGTTTAATAACTTCAATGGCAGTTTACATAATATTATCGTCAAGTCCAAAAACACTTTTGACAATACCTAACTAAACAGGGGTGTATTAGGTATCATTTACTACCTGCATATTATAATAATGTCATCGCTGAATTATAATAACAACGTTAGAATAACAGAATAGAAAGAGCCTGAATACTTTTTTCGTAGTACTAGTTTCTGCGGCTTCGCACGCATTGCAAATTTGCCTGCATTCACATTTTGCCTGCCTTACACTAGTCTGTCGTACAAGATATCTATGAAATCTAATATTTAGTACATATAAGCTTTAATTGACATTATCTAGACTAGAACTGTTCACTTTCAACCAGTAAAAGACACGTTATAATTATATTATAACTCTAATATCAAAGACATTGTAGGTATTCATATTGCTCATTTATTACTAACTAGTGTACCTACCTTATGAGGTCAAGAGTAAGAAAATAGTTTTATGGGTAAATAATTACTAATTAATAATAATTCTATGCACTTTTCCTTCTTACACGAGGCCTTCTGACGAGACAATACCTAAGTTTTAACTTTGTTTGCGGTGCGGGACGGCAATTTAAAAATTTGAACAATATTTTTTGTAATTTTTATCTATTTTGTATTATTTTGCTTCGTTTTGGTTATTGTGAAAAATGGCGTATTATTATTAATAATTCGAATTAATAAGAAGCTTACTTTTCAAACAATAATACTACAAATAACACCACTGAGGAAGGTTGGCTTGGCTGGCACTCTATGTAGTTGAAATGCGTCGGTTTCCTCGCAGCGCTAATAAAGTATAGGTAAACGAAAACCCGACTATGTAACAGTTATGGGTCATTGTGAACTTAAGCGTGTTAAGTATGAACCTTGTTTGTGTTGATGTGCGAAGGAAAGCCTACCTGCCGCCCCGCGACGACACGCAAACCTCACTCACCCCGATGAAGTATATCGGCCCATGACCAAACACGTTGAACATTGAGTAGAAATGTTGGTGTTCTTCCAACTCAAGCTAGGTAGTTAACTCGCTTCCATTCAAAATTAATTCTTCAAACGACGATGGTTAATACAGTAAAATATTATATACGCTATACAGATATGAGACAACGCAACTATTGCGGCAACTATGTATAGTAGATATTTCACTGCCTTAATTGATTTTTCCCTTAACTTTCACTTTGACTGCGATTTTTTTTCGACGACTGCGATCTTTTTGTTAACCTAAAATTTCGTGCTGCCGCTCTACACAGCGGTTGTGTTGCGCCGCACATGCGTTTCGATCGAAAAATATTACGGCTGTGCTGAGTCACACAGTTCTGTATTTTCTCAGCCGCTGCGCTAGTGTGGATTTACGCATATTAGTCACTTGTAGAAAATACATACCGTGTGATTTCAGCAATCAAAGTGTTAATGCCTGATAATATTTTGTACAGTTTAGACAGAGATGAGAACAGAGTTTGGTAGCCACCAAGAGCAACTTCTAGCGTGAGTCGGGGTATTAACACCTCATGTGGTTCTCATAGAACAAAGATAATATTCGATATTTGAGAGATATGACAATTATTTTATTAAAAAATATGTATATATTTATTTGTAATGATATCTGTAATTACCCTCTAAAAATAGCTCTGAAGTACGGGAGAAAGCAGATAAGAGTGAAGTGTCTTCTGGACCTTTGTGATACATCATCACTTGTTTACCAGTCTCTATCCACAATCAAAAAAAAAAGTAGAGCTGGTGAAAAATTATGAACTGGGAATGACATTAAAAATCCTAAAAAAACCTGACACAGCAACATTTATTTTTTATTTTTTTATATCTTTATTTATTTATGGAGTTTTGTCACAAAGTGACTATGTCACTCCCATATGAGATCAATTCTTTATATTACAAACATGCAGCAACATTTTAATGATTCAATTTCTGTCTTGGGACAAATATTCATACAGACTATAGATATTTGTTCAGGGTTTTCTGTGTATTTTTCTGTACATAATAAAACATATCTATGTATGTTGAGTATTGTAATGAATGTGTATATCAGTCATCTAGTACCCGTAACACAAGCTCTGCTTAGCTTGGCTAGATGATGCTGTGTGAATTGTCCAACATTATTATTATTAAGCTATGTTCTTACTTAAGTGTTTGAGCAACAACCTAACAACATACCTAGCTCATTTAATTATTAGATAAGAAATAAGGAGTTTTATTTATACATATTAAGGCAGAGGGGATAGGATGTTCTAAATATAATATGCTGCAGGTTACTATTTGTTTTCAAGGAAATGCATTTGGTTGTAAAAACCAAACAATCTTAAATATAAAAAAAAATATGCAGCAATGTCCAGCATTAAAACAATTTAACTTAAGCTGGTGTTCAGGAAAAGATGTTCGGACAATCAACATTTCCATTGGTGGTTAAATATAATGTTGATTGGTAAAAACTCCTGTTGATGGTCAATAAAAATGTGATTGACCGCAATTATCTTTTTGAAGAACCTTAGTCAGTTCCCACAGCTTTGCTTCTTTAAAGCTAGCACAATCCTAATTCAGGATTGTGCAAGCCTTATACAGTATTTAATGGTGAACTCTGTCAATATAGATAGCTGAATCCCACCTTTATTTATTAACATATAAATGCCACCCATGAAAAATGCACAAACTTGCAACAGGCAATTCAACAGTTTGCATGCAACCAATTTATAAGTACATTTGACATTCTGCTTTACATTGGAGGTAATATTTTAGAAAGTATACAGAGGTCACATCTGGATTGTACAATTTAATCTCAATGTCATTCAGTGAAAGTAAGAATAGTTTTAGGGGTTTGCAAAAAGTAATTGTGTGGGTACTTTAGAAAGTATCTACTCTGTTAGTGTATGAAGGAACCTTTTAAAGAGGTCTCTAATAATTATAGTAGTTAGAGTATAACAACGAACAAAACGATTATCTGTTTTATTACAGTTATAAGGCATAAAAATCTTTACATAATTCTTACATGTAACCACTTGCCTTCCTTTTTTGGTACGAAGTTGCACTTCTGGCAGAAACAAAACAAGTAATAAATTCAATCAAACTTGGAGTTCTATTTAAAAACTTTACGATATATATCCATTTCAATAATTTACTTCGTGCTCTTTAGAACCAGCAAAACAAAAAGTCAAAAACAGACAGACCAGACAGAATCTATCCACAAGTCCACAACTCCACACAACACAAGCGAGTGAAATGAAAATGCAATGCAAGAGCGAGATAGCTAGTCACCAGCCCTAGAAAGAGAAGTCTATTAATCAATGTCACGTCACCAGTAAACCAGAAAGAGAAGCCGCAAATATCGGTAGAATCTGAAGCACAAATTGAGTTGACTGACAGTGACAGACTTGACAGTCCACCACGGCTGACGCTAACGAACAACTACTTGCTACACAAGCAAGCCCTCCAAGCAACAAGCAATCGTTCGGACCGGCACACTGCGCGTCACATTTCAATGTAGCACTTAAAAAAAAATGTGTATTTTCTATACTGGCAAGTGAATATTTTTCGTCCGTGAGAAAATAATGGTAAAGTACTGCCATCTTATTAAAAAACACCCTGCAGGTTAGGAATTTTTTTCGGAATAGAATAGAATAGAATAGAGTAGTGCATTAGATAGGTGATACAAAGATTTTTCTTTGCATAATAGGACATCTACAATCATAAGCTTCACTAAGTTTACTAACGGTATTGTTGTCTAAAGTAGGTAGATTACTAATATAAGCATCAGGCAGGAAACTCAAACCAGCAGCTTCATATATATTTATACTAGTTTCAGCCTACGGCTTCGCACACGTTGTTTCTATAGAAACATTTTAAGGTTTTTTTGGATAAATATCCATAGGAACTGATTTATGGAATAAAAAATACGTTAATTTATTACATACAGGTAAACATTTAACACTAAGTACCTAGAATTATTTAAAGTCTTTATCTGTTCTAAATAGCCTGTATATTTAATGATAAAAACTACTTTGCAAAACTAACGTAGGTAAGTAAATTTACTATCTATCTACTAGTATCTACTCATCTATTTTAGTAATAAAAGTACCGACTTCACATTACTATTAGATGATAGCGGACATTACCTACATAAATAGATATTTTTTTATTATACATAGATAACGACTAGAACACCAGGAACAAATGTCTGCAGATCGTAAACACAATTGTCCCGAGGCGAGAATCGAACCCGCAACCTCCTGTGTCGCAAGCGGACCTTCGCCCACCACGCCACAGAGACACACAGAGTCGTCAAAATATACAATTTCTAAAAGAGTTAGTTGCTACTCTTCTTGAGTAAAGCCCTCACTCATTATTATATTTGCTATATTTATAAAGTTTAGGCTTCGGTGAAAAGTTAAGTCAACACGTTTAAGAACCCCGATCGGGAACTGCAAAAGTAGTTCAAGTGTTTAACTAAAAGCATTTCAATCAAAATGTCAAATATCAATTAAAAAATTATACCTACAATAAAATAAAGAAGCCAGAATAAGAGCTTCCACCTTCATCCACGAACATAATAATATATAATATTAATGACTCCTTCCATACAATTTAATAATGAATGTTTGTTTGCTTATTAGTTTCTTTTTTAAAGCTAAGGAATGGGACTTTTTTAATAAAGCTGGTAATACTGGTCAAGTGCGAGAAATTAATTCGGGAAAAACCTCAATGAAGAACTATTTCAATCCGATGATATACATGATTTGTTTCGTCATCTGAATATGAAAATACGAAATATAAATGTTTTTCATATTTTTCTATGATGCTTTTTCAGTATTTTCTGTTGCGGTACGAAAATAATTATTTTATGATTATAAAAAGGATGACGCCCTTGTTGCCGCTTGCGCTTGTTTAGCCGCCATGTCTGATGTTCGCTGAATCTTCCGAGTTTGTGTCGTGCTATTCTTTATTGTTTACAGCTATTTGTGCATTTGATTTACCTAAAACAATGAACTGATAGGATATTTGAATGACCAAAAATCAGTTGATTGTGTTGTGTGAATCCCAAGTGATACAAATCAATAAAAACTTGCGTTTGAAGAAGTGACTCTATCATCGTATTTTTAGTTCATCCGCCATATTGGCGTTATTATTTCTTCGTAAGTCTTTTTCCATAATTATTTGGGCATTTCTGGTGTTAATTTCTTGAAAATTATGTATCCACTGGTTCACAATTTGCAAGGCTTCCTTTTGATGTAATATTTAGCTATGCATGCTCGAGAATTAGCCTGTATTGCAACATTTAGTTCGTGGCCTCCTTCTAGGCAATTTTCTCAGAAGAGCGCCTAAAATGAGAACGTAATTTCGTTGAAACTCAAAGGCTAAAAGTCAATTTATCCGTTTTCAGGGGCTTTAGGTAACCGCTTGCAATGTTTTTATGCGTATTATTGTGTTCATTGCTGTTGTATGATTGTCATGCAACCAATAGGTAGGTACTCTAGATTTGAGTAAACCTATCCCATTTTCTGTAATTGTCTGGTGTTATGTACGTAATTCTTGGCAAAGTTGTGCAATCTTACTTAATTAGGTATTAGTACAAACCTAGTTGTTTTTCTCAACCTAAGACATCTTAGGTCATTTTCCAAAAGACTACCCAGCCAGAGAATGTTCTAGATTTTGCTGCTAATGTGCTTTGGTAGTGACCCACTTTTACTATGTCAGTGTATTATAAAACCTTAAAATCAAGTTGCCAACCATTTAAAATGAAAACGAAATTTCCTATCAGAAAGAGTAAATAGCCCTGTCTTGATGCAGGGAATAAAGTATTTTTATTAGTAGTTAGGTAGGTTATGATGGCACCTACAACATCATCGACTAGCTCTGAATTGAGATGATTAAAATTAACGGACACAGATTTGACTAACATATCAATATTAAAAATCTCACATGGATTAGCATAAGATGTAAAGCTTCATTTGCCTGAATATTTGCGTAGTAAAAGTATTGATTATATGATATATTGATTCACAACCCACATATTTTGAATATGTATAAGCTACACATTGAAAATAGGAATATTTTTCCCCACAAAGCATTATCTGGTAGAAAAAAAGATGACCCAGATTTTATATAAATTTTTCCCTCCATTTTAAAATTTTATATGGCTTTGATAGAAACAAGCTTCAACAAGCATGAATATGCTTGAGTATCCATAGAACTTTGTATGTCGGAAAATATAGCATCATAAATTATACAAGAAATTTAATGAATAAATGTATTAATGTGTAAAAAAAATATGTAATAAAGATATATACTTTTCAATAGAAAAATACATCAGATCTATCATATCATCAGATTTATAAATCCCATTTGAAAGTCAGTTCTGTGTAACCAAATGTCCCAGCTCCCCAGAGTACCAGTAAACAACCATTTAAATGAAAAAAAAAACATTGTGTCTCAAAGACAGTGCGCAGAAGCAATATGTGAGTGATGCCCCTTTTTGCCACCGTTTGGTCTTTTTGTTTTTCCTTTGTATTTGTTATTGTGATGAAAAACTATAAATACTGATGTTATTTTGAGGTTACAAGATTTAGAAAGTTTTTTGTTTCCAAGGAAGTCAACTCATTACGTTGCCATGACTAAATTTCCACCTGTGCAGGTTACCTTGGTGAATGTTGATGTCAAGGAAACTTTTAGAGATCAATTTATAGAGTAGTATTATGATATTTATTTACAATTTGGTTTGTTTTATCTGCATTTATTGTGCTTTGTTTATATACATGAAAGTTATATAGTTACGGTAAAATATACAGTTTTTGGAATTGTGGCATTGAGGGTGTTGAAAGGATGTGATAGTGTTGTTTTATGTTATTGCTTAGGATTATCTGTTGCAAATTCTTAAAGTTTTTTTTTTCAGTAAAGATATCTAGCAAATGTTGCTATGCAAGTATTTTGAATCATGGCTTGTATTGTTACAGATTTTGTGACTGTCTCTCTAACATTGGAGCAAGGTGCTACAATTTTTCTTTTTCATCCATCTACCCTGCAATACAGGCAAGGTAATGTAAGTTGACATGGTACCTAGTAGAACAAAATTTATACAAATTCTTCCATGGTATTGATAGGTAATTTAATATACCTTATATTGTTGCTTCCAGGTAGATAATGATGATTGGATGACCTCCGCAACTTCCATCTAGGTGCAAAAGCACCAACACTGATTTATTATGATAGAATGGTTTAGTGTTATAAGAGGGTATAGCTGATGCCTCTAAGCCAGAGATTGGATGAACCTCTTGTTACGATTGAGGTGAGAGTTGGTGGTTTGGTATTAAACATGTCAACTTTTATAATTTGTTCCCTATTACAGTACTTGTATGTTTGGCAGGTAGATTGCAGACTCCAGCACGATGCAGCAGGCTGTCGATCCTCTTGCGACCACCAGCACGGTAAGTTCTCACTCAAAAGTAAAATTTTAAGTATGTACATTATATTAGTTATATTATTACTTTTATTTATTTGTATGTCTAGCTGTATCAATAGAAAGTGTCTATATCGGTCCAGACGACGACAGACAAAAATGTTGATGATTGTTTTTTGTTATAAGTAAAAACAATCATCATCATAAAAAGATATACATTTAAATTTTATTTATTTGTATAGGCAAGGTTGAAATACTTAATGTTTTTCTACCCTTTGTAGAAATAAGGACAAGTTTTCTTTATCATTCTACAATCTCACCTCACAGAAAACAGACTAGACACATATTCACTCTTTTTTTTGAAGAGTTTTTTATGGTTGGTTATTGGCGGGGAAAACGAAAATTGAGAAGCATTGAAGAGACCCAGGTTGTTATTGGCGGGAAAAACAGCAGCAGGCCAGTCAGTGATATTGTTTATTATTCGACAGCCATCGGCGGAGACGGTCAATGGAGCGCCTCCCGAGAACGCGCCTCGTCGGCAAGGGCGGATGACCAATCAGCTAATGTTCCTTCAAAAGAACGTCATGAAGGCTGTGTGGAAGCATCAGTTTGCATGGCCATTTCACCAGCCCGTTGACGCCAAAAAGTTAAATCTTCCGGTAAGTTAACCATTATGGTAAAAAAATTACTAACTTCACTCATATTATTGTATATAAAGAGTCAACATCTAAACTTGTTGTATTTTTTAGGACTATCATAAAATAATCAAGCAGCCAATGGACTTAGGCACAGTCAAAAAGCGTCTGGAGTCTAATTACTATTATTCGGCGCAAGAATGCATACAGGACTTCAATACTATGTTCACCAACTGCTATATCTACAACAAACCAGGCGAAGATGTGGTAGTGATGGCACAAACACTAGAAAAATTGTTCTTGAACCGGGTAAGTTTAATTAGGAATTTTTATAGCACAAAAATTATAGACTCGGGCGGTATGCGAACCTACAACCTCTATTCTGTAAGTGAATATGCTGGCAATTATGGTATTAAGTGGACCACCTGACCAGCTAAAATATTTGGGATGCTGCTGTACGGCTCTTGTGCCGTGAACTCTCCATGAGAGAGGAAACATTCTAATTATTTAGTAGGTATGTTTGAGTTTTTATTTGGTTGTGGAATTCTAACATCCTTTTTGTTCCCCACATCCGATTCATGCAGGCATTCTTAATCACAATGTTTTTTGTCAACTGAAAGGGAGGACAAGTGATTTATAATGTCTAATCGGTTTTGGGGAACATGAACTTCCCAAAAAATACCTACTTATGACCATCAAATTCAGCCATGATGTTATATTTTAGATAGCACAAATGGACAAAGAAGAGAAGGAGATTGAACCTCCGTCAAAGGGCAAAGGCGGCAGTACGAAGAAGAGAGTCTCTGGGGTTGCGGGGCCGACGGTACCGGCAGCGACCCCGCACAAGGCTCCGGTCAAGGCCCCGGCGCCCATTCCAGCGCTCGTTGGCTCTACGAATACTACCACTACCCCTTCCGTTACTCCCCCGGCCACACACACTGGCTTACCGCAGCAGGTAAGAACTTCATTCGTAATTCGGACCGGTCCTTCGCTACACGTATTCAGCGGTTGATATTTTTCGATGGTATCGAGACGTGATTGCGAAGCTATCATATATATCCGTCGATTTCTCCTTCAATTGTCTACTGATTTTAATTATTCTTTTGCTATTGTATAGTATAAAGGATGATCCCGAGATGGTCCTATAAAATTGTTATTCCCGATTAATATTTCTCCTGCAAAACCTGGAAAACTTTGTTTTTCAAAACAATGAAATATTGTATTTGCGGTAGCAGCGCATCTAGCGTGCGGATATGGAACCACGTAACTCCCATAATAAAGTCACGATGACGTCTCGATTCTCGATAACATCAGTAACCAAACTCAGGGTTAAGGCAGTTGTCTCACCGGGAACGATGAACGAGTAGCGAGCAAAGAAACGAGTCGGCGTGAAGCGGGGAGCGAGTACGTAGTTCTGATAGTTGTGTAGCTCGGCTATCACTCGCTCGCGGCGGCCGGGCCATACGACAGTCCGCATTGTAGAGAAATGACCGCTCGGCGTGAGTTTTTTGATCGCTGAGCGAGTGTTATTTTCCTGGCTCTTGTCGCACAGCGACAAACTAGTGAAGCGAGTACTCGCCGGCGGCAGTGTGAACAGTCAGCGATCAACTATTTGTATATGCATCTCTTTTGTTTACACGGAATGTATATCTAACTGTACGTTTCTTGAGCGAGAAAATAGCCGATAGTTAGTAGTTCTCTCGCCGGCGGTGAGACAACTGCCTAAGGGAGATTGCCTTGTGGGGAATGGAAATGAATACAAGCGTACTAAGCTTCAGCATGGGTGTTTTGACTAACCAATGGTTTTTTTGTAGGTTGCGACACAACCATCCAGCTTCCATGTAGCGCCGCCAACGGCGACGCCAGTGACCGCTATTCCCGCGGTCACGCTTTCCCAAACGCAACCTGCTAAGGTACGTTCTTTTTTACGCCTGATTGCAAGATGAAGGCGTTTTATGACGCTGATTGTTTGTGCAAAAAAATGATGCCAATAATCTCTGAAACTGATAAGTATTTTTTTTAAAGAAAACTATACTGTTCTGAACAATGTATGATGAAATCTGCAAAGCCATTCTAAAGAAATGGTGGCTTTAAGTAAACACTTCGCGGGATTCTTCATCAAATCAGCCCCTACTCGCTCGCTGCTGGACGTAGGCATCCCCTCAGAACGCCAATAAGAGCGGTCTGAGCCGCCTCATCCATCATGCATGAAAAAGTAACAGCGCCGGTACTTGACCATAAATATATTTATCGAACATTTGTCTTAGGTCAAAAAGGGTGTGAAAAGAAAAGCGGATACAACAACGCCTATGGGCAGCTCTTTTGAAGGCGGGTACACGACGCCCACTATCGATCAGCAAAGCGGACCTAAGCCCGCCAAGATATCTACAAGGAGAGAAAGTGGGCGGCAGAAAAAGGTACGTTAGTCTTTTATTAACAGGAAAATATTTTGAATTTGATTGATGCAATGCATATATTGAAGATTGATAAAATGATAATATTTTACAGACTAACAGGGCAGGTGATGATGGATTCAAAATGGGTGGAATGTCTCCAAGTGTGGCAGCTGGTGCATCTCATCATTCAACCATGACTCCTCAGATGGCTAAGGGCAAAGAAAAACTCTCTGATGCACTGAAGAGTTGCAACGAAATTTTGAAGGAACTATTTTCTAAGAAACATTCGGTAAGTTTCATGATTTGTACAAGAGGAATTTATTATTTATTTAGACTTTTTACATGGAAGCGAATGTTTTTATTCACAGTCGATTTGAATAAAACCATTTCCGTCTTTGTTTTTGTCAGCATTAGGGGCCGAATTCTGCTAATAAAACACTACTTAAATGTTGTATAACTAATCTTTGACCAACATTTTTCGAGATTGATGTCATTATGTAAAAGTAAACTATTGGTTCCGCAATGTCAATAAAATACATACATACTAAATTTTGTATGGCAGAATGTCCCCATGAGACTAGATAGTTTTTCTCGATGTCCATAGATGAAAGAAACTACATAGTGCGTGCAGTGCTATTCGCACGGAGAGTTTGATTAGAAGCGCTCGTTCCATCTGTAGATACAATTGTTAACGTGAAGCGTATAATTGAGTGGGCCCTTAATTGCTCAACTTACGTGTAAAATTTTCTTTTGAAAGGGTTATGCCTGGCCGTTTTACAAACCTGTTGATGCCGATCTTCTTGGACTTCATGATTACTTTGATATTATCAAAAAGCCAATGGATCTCGGTACCGTGAAGCAAAAGATGGATAATCGTGCTTACAAGACAGCGACAGAGTTCGCGGCGGATGTGCGCCTAATATTTACAAACTGTTACAAGTATAACCCCCCGGATCATGACGTTGTGGCGATGGCTAGGAAACTTCAAGACGTGTTTGAAATGAGGTTAGTTTCTTTGACATTTATTGATGCAAATGTTTCAAAGCCATTGGTGCCTTATTATAGTCTAAGGTACTATCTTTTGTACCTATACTTAATGATTCGTATTATTCAGGTATGCCAAGATCCCAGACGAACCTGTACATGTTGGCGTCCCACATATAGACAAAGGAAGTTCCTCATCAGGTTCAGAATCTGGCTCTGAATCAGAGTCTGAATCCGATGGTTCAGATGAAGAGCGTAATAACAAAGTAAAACTTTTGGAGAAGGAATTACACGCGCTTCAAGAAAAGATGAGGAAACTTGTAGAGGAATCAAACACAAAGAAAAAAGCCAAGAAGAAGACAAAGGATAAGTCTTCTAAAAAGCCCAATGCTGTACCCAACGCTGTTCCTAAAGCAAATACAATAGCAGCTTACGCAGCTAAGGCGAATACTATAGCCGAATCATTGGGCAAGTTGAGTAAGTACCAAATTCTTCATTATTTTATCATTTGTTTTTGTTATGAACTTCATATTCCTAACAGTTAAATATTTTGCAGCTGCAGCGACCGCCGCTCGAGGAAACAAGACTGGCAGCAAACGCGGGGCCCTCGCAACAGGTGGTACGACGACTGCCGGACCGGGCGCCAAGGGAGCCGCCCGGGGCGCCGCGGCCAGCAAGAAGAAGAATTCCACCACCGCAGCCGTAGCACCGGTGCCGCATCCCATCCCGCAAAACGACACTGATGATGAAGATATTGCGAAGCCTATGTCGTACGATGAGAAGCGACAGCTCTCGCTTGACATTAATAAACTGCCAGGTAATGTAGCAAGCTGTGATAGATAGTTGCGGGGATCCTAACGGAATGCGCGCGACTTTATCGTTTAGAAATGTGCTATGAAAATATTCAAAGATTGCTTGCAATTCGCTAATAATGTACCCTTTACCCTTAGTTTACAAACTCTCCCATTTAGTTATATGTTATGTGTAATCATCACACATCTTACAATTTTTAACCAGTTATATTTTCCAATACAGGTGACAAACTTGGTAAAGTAGTGCACATAATACAGAGCAGAGAGCCATCACTACGAGATTCAAATCCGGATGAAATCGAAATAGATTTCGAGACCTTGAAGCCATCTACCCTTCGAGAGCTAGAGAACTATGTTGCATCCTGCCTACGGAAAAAGACACGTAAGCCTCATTGTGAGTGATACCGACATTATAACCTTTTTCCTTCCTATCCTTACTGTTATTTCTTACACCTGGCATACAAACTTCAGTAATTTATCCTAATCCTCACCACCATCCTCATCCTTGAAATAATGTTGGTAGTTTGCTTTTTGATGTCGTCATGCAGTAAAGGCACTAACGTGTTGATATGTCTATTCAGATCGCAAAGTATCTGGAAAGTCCAAGGATGAACAAATGGCGGAAAAGAAGCAAGAACTAGAGAAAAGACTTCAGGATGTATCTGGCCAACTAGGAGCGAACAAAAAGCAGCAGCAGAAAAAAGGTAAAGCATTTTCTTTTGTAGATCTAAGAATTAGCAAGCTGACGTGGCAGTGGGTCGGCCATATATCGCGAAGAACCGACCACCGCTGGGGTAAACTTTGCTTCAGTAGAGACCAGGACTCGAGAGTGGGCCGATCTGCAGGCAGATGACGGTGGTATGGCGCTCATTAGGGGAGGTTTATGTCCAGCACTGGACTAACATAGGCTGAAAACTCTTATTTACTAGCCATTAGATTTAACGATCCAAATTTATAAACAAATAATGATATATTACTTGTTTGTATATTTTGTTTTTATCAAAAAGTTCTTTATAATCCCACATATCTTTGTCCCATTTTGAGAATGTTTTTATTTGACAGAAGGTGTAAAAGACGGCCTCGGTGGCGGCATGTCGTCCTCATCGAGCTCATCCGACTCATCTAACTCGTCGTCCAGCACAGACACCAGCTCCTCCGACTCCAGCGACAGCGAAGCAGGTTAGACTTCCATCACATCCAATAATACCAACCAAACGAAAACAACTCATTCGAACATCAGACAAAACAATAATATACCTACCACTTGGTAAAATGTAAATTATCTATATTAGACCTAGATTTTAAAACTTTGCATTTAAATTAAGACAAATATTACACAATTGTAAGAAATTTCAAGCTTTGATTATACACATGTAGGTTATTAGATTTTCTCATTGGATTACTTATGTGTAAAAACAAGATATATTATTTTACCTTTGCCAGTATTTTTTAAAGGTTCCATTTGTTGCATTACCTTCCATCTGATTAAATATTCATAGTTTACTATCAAATAATCTAGTCTGAAATTGATATCAGTGAATGAATGACTGACGAAGTGTGGGATGTTGAAATAGTGAAAGGCATCTGGGGAGATTGTATTGTATGTTTATGTATCTAGTTTTAAATGATGGTTGTTGGAGGTACTGTGTACCTAGGATCCTCGGCTCATTTGCGAGTATGAAAGCTTTTTTATAATCTATTAGCGATTTTATTTATTGACTCATGTACATAATATTTGAATGGATACCAAAATGCTTTTATTTTGGATATTTAAATTTTTATTTTTAGATAAAATTCTCAGACTACTTCATCTAAACTGTATGAGTGATGGATGAGAGAATATAGTTCGGACTGCTATTATTTTAAAGACAATTAATTTAAATCAGGTGAGTATTTCAACTTAAGATCATGCTTATTATCATGTAAAGATTTTATCCAGATAAACGTTCAGCATGAGTGGAATAATGTACAGAAATGGTGCTGTTTGTACAGTGGGTAGTTTATTTGTAAAGATCTGTAAATCACTGTGAATGTAAAAGAGTTAAATTGCCAAACCACAAGCAGCTCTCAGGCAGAGCTCCAGATGACTGCGATTGTTTGCTTGCACTGAGTGAATGCTGAGAGAGAAAGAGATGTTTTTGATGTTTTTTATTCTGTGATATTGGAGAGGGATACCACCTTATGTTTTGATTCAGTTTTGCATTCGGAATAAATATTTGGCGCGAAATAAGAAATGTTGGTAAAGGCACAAAGGGTAGTGAGGAGGAGAAGCCAGCTTTGGTTTTATTCAATTAGATAACAATTTTCACTGGTGCCGGTACATAAAACGAAACTTTTGGTTTGCTTCTTTAAACCAATAGGATATACCTTTTCGCATAAGCTAATATTTAACATGTCCTCAAGTGCGGTATTGTTTCATTTGCATTCATAAACTTCAGTCTCTATATAATTATTGGAAAAACTCAGATCTCACGGTACTAATTGATCACAAAGTGTGGAATGATAACAATGAAAGCAATGACTAAGCTCGGTCATGGATAGAAGGCACACGCAGCTAGCAGGCTAGAGTAGTTCCGGGCCGGGGTCGCGGCGCAAGTCGCGCGCCATTCGCCGCCGCACTATGCTCTCGCGCAGACCACGAGCCAGCCTCTATTGCAAACAATTGTGTAAGGACGGATACCACATTAGCATTATTAGCAAGCAAAATTAACCCCCCCTTGTTGGACCGGACTCTCATCTCACAACTAGGATGTAATTTGTGACATGTTTTTATTAATTTTCTTTGAAAAGGTATGTTTTATTGGTTTTATGCTTTATATGATACACATTGATGCTTGCTCTGGAAGATTAATGTGACGTCTTATCAAAATTCTATACCTGTTACAATACTGCCGAAAAAACCTAAGCTGGCCTCCTTCCTTCACAAATTGTTTGCAAACCTAATGATTTATTACAGATTATTATGTTGATTACCCTAATATTTTGTAAGTTGATCATAGCTAAGGTGAAATAAGCCAGTCCAATGAGGTACTTTATTTAACTCTGATGATTCATTGGATTTAAAATGTGTGCGAAATTATTTAGAACCGAGCATGTCTAGGTATTAAATAATAAATTTACCTTTAAAAATATACTCCACATTATTCAATTATTTCTATACAGTATTTTCATAAAATACTGCAGTTATATTAAGTACCTCGTTTTTATTTTGTATAACAGAACATTATCAATGCTTTGTGAATTGTCCAGCATATTATTAAAATGTACTGTTAGGCACTTTAAATTGAGATGTTTTTGTTAAAATTGTAAAAATTCATTATGCAAAATTTTTCCCATCCTTAAAGACAAAATAAACTGGAACACAGACTGCATTCAATTCAATTAATATTTTCATAAGGTTTATAATGTACTAGTTGTACTTTAATTTTACTTGTAGAAATATTAACACTTGTATTAGCAAAAAGAAGTAAATTTTGTTAGTCATTTGAAATTAAATTAGCTAAAATTATGTTCTAATATGTGTAAAAAATGAACATGTAAAGAAAATTGTCATAATGTTTACAAGATTTGGCACATAAAACTTAAGTCTCAAAAATAAATCGAATATAATTACTATAATAATGTCACTGTTAATGAAATGGAACTTCCAAAATTATATGACCATTTGTTTGAAACATCACATGAAGTTAACAAATAATAATAAAATGTTGAGCATTTTATGAGTTCTATCTTGAACGTAGGTAGGTAGTTGTTTTAATTGTATGAATTCTAGATACCTATCACTTACGTTCAAAGCTAGTTAAGTCGTCGGCAATTCTGTTCTAAAAGACTGTTGCTTTGTATCAACATATTCATAGATGTGTTGTCAAGTACAATTCGCGGATTGCTTAGAGATTTTATTATAATATATCACTTATATAAGTTAGTATAAAAGTAACATATTTTATATAAGTTCCTTCATAGCCTTACCGGCTTTAGAAAGGAGAGGACAAACTTCAAACTGTATAGTTTCTTATAAATTTTCCTAGATCATCATGATTGAGTTTGTCATTATGTTTTTATATTTTGATCAGCTGACATTTGTAAAGGTAGCGGTGCTGTAGGTAACTATAAATGTTTTATTTACTAGTCCGTCCGATTCTGCGTAACCCTTTTCTTGTTCAACTGAACTATAAATTCTTTCCATACTCTTTTCAAAATTGTTCAATAAAGTTACGTACGGGTCCGCTGTCTGCGTGTAGTCTGATCGCACTTAATTATTTTAATAAAATATGTGGTGCAATTAGTTATTTAAATATATATTAGCAGCGCAACATTTAGTTGTATTTGTATGTCATCTTGGAAGTTGCATAAGTGTTTGCAAAAATACCGCGTCACATTAATGATGATTTAATCAACTCATGACTTAAATTGATTTAGTTGTAAGTGAGTGAAAATAATACATTGTATATATTTCAGTATATGTATACCGATTTAAGTAAATCTTTTAAGTAATTTATTTTGTATTTCATTTAGTTACCCTGAGATCTGAGTACAATTAGAAAATCCATATTTATCTGCATTGAGGTAAGAACAATACTGGCACCAAATATACACTACGTTATCGCATTAGGTTGTGCTTGCGAATGGACAGGAAAATTAATGCGCGATCGTTCTTCCGGGGCGCTTTAATATCACATCAAATATTAATTATTTACAGGCACTGGATCAGGAAGAACTCCTAAGAAGAAAATCAAGAAAATGCATCAGCCACCGCAAAACGTAACTATCTTTTAATGCCTTTATAGAGTTTGGACGGTTGACGAGATTTCTCATCGACTGATTGATTGTATTCGCAGAAGATAATTCCGCCAGTGATGCCAGTGAGTGCACCGCCCGTAGTAGCACCGGCGGCCGCTCCTGTGGAGCCGGCGCCGGCGCCCGAGGCCAAGCCTGCGGTAACGATCCCGCCGCCGGAGCCCACGCCGCCGCCGCCGGCGCCGCAGCAGCAACCTGAGGTCAAGGAGCCCTCCCCGCCCCCCGCAGCGCCGCCACCTGCCCCCGTCCCCTTGGTGATGGCTCAACCTATGAATAATGGAAATTCACTGCCAGACTCCTCAATCGCACCTACCATACACGAAATTGAGGAAAAGACACTTATAAAAGCAGAGCCTCGCAACGGCCTTGACAAGCTTGATACCTCGCACTACATTGATCCCATCGAGCGTTCGCTGGCCAGTTTGGAGCGAAGTCTCAAGGCGGAGGTCCCGATGGATGATAATTTACCCGCATCAGAATCTTCTATGCGTCTTGAGGAAGAGTTCTCGCTGCCGAAACCGCAGATGATGCCTGACGTGGCTCATCAAACGCTTATGGCGCAGCTCGGTGGCCTCGCCGAAATAACTCGTATGCCTGATCAAATAAAAAACGAAATGTATGTGCCGCCGCACAACGGTTACGGGGAACAACACATTAAACATGAACGAGAATTGCTCAGGCCTGACATGATTCCTAACATACCTGGCTTAACAAATATACAGCCAGTATCTTCTATTTTTGATCCGGTGCCGTCAATTCCACACTCTGTAATAGCGCAGTCGCAACATAACATGTCTAACGTACCGTGTATGATAACTCCGGTAATTAAAAAAGATGAAAATAAGCCATTGCTTACCCCTAAGCCAATTGAAGACCTGATGGGTGTGTCGAACATGCATCAAAATAACATGTCAGAGCGAGCTAAGTATGAAATGGAAAAGAAATACTCTGAGGAAACAAAAAATTCTAATTTCGCTGCAGCTTTCAAATTGAAACAAGATCATAATTTGAAAAATGCTAGCTCCTGGTCGTCGTTAGCTCAGGCTGCGAGTCCCCAAAGCATCCCGAATGTAGTTCCCAGCGCAGCCCAAGTCAAACCAAAGCCTGTTATAGATAGTTTTCAAGTAAGTAGTGACACCTAATAAATTGTATAAAACTAATAAATAGCTTACTAACTTTTCTGGATTCTAACTGCTAACATTATTATATTTCTTCAGGCTTTTAAAAAACAGGCGAAAGAGAAAATTGACCGCCAAAGAGCACTCATAGAACAACAAGAGCTAAGAAGGAAGGAGCAACAAGAAAGAGCCGCACAACAACGCCAACAGGAAACAGACAGGAGACATCCTGATGAAGAAAAATTGAGGTATAATATTTTATTCTTCATGTAGGCAATCAATGAAAGCTGAACGCACAACTATGGGGCTGTAGTCATCGTATTTTCTAAATCTTTATATGAAATAGTATACAACATCGTGCACCCATACGAGTGCGGCTCCTGCGGCACGGACAGGTGCGCGTTCAGCTTAAGTTGAGGGTAAAGTGGCGTTCAAGTTTAGCTATGCCATAATATACAGGCTTTTTGAGAAGTAAGTAAATGTCCAAATCAGAAATTATGACAGTTATAGAAAAGTCTTGAAAGGAGTATTTAAATTTTTTGATAATTTTTTATGGAATTCATCATAAAAAATATTAAATTTGATAGATAAGATTGATTAGTTTTTATCGAAGATAAACCTTATTAAAATAGCTTATGGGTAGCACACCAGTTATACGAAATTATTATTTTAAATGTTCACATTAATACTAAGTATGGGGAGTATTGAAACTAAAATTGTAAATATGATATTAATAGCCATTTCCTTTCGATTTCCAGCAAAATCAAAATATAAAAAACATCTAAATATGCAGTTTTAATTTTCTTATAAATTGGGGTCATGAATCTTTTCACTTTTCTCTAAAAGATCTATGAAATTGGAAGTGGTTTGGGTCGATGCTTACACCGAGAGTCATGGCCATTATAATGTACATGATATAGCATTCCATAAACTAACGTGAGTACATCGCAGGGTTGCACCAGGAGTTCGCAAAGTCGAGGCTGAGGTAGCGTCTCCGAGCGTGTCGCCCGTGGCGCGCGCGTCGCCGCCCGCCGCCGTGGCCGCTGCCGCCGTCGCCGCGCCCGACAAGCCCGCAGCTTCCGAGCGAGAGCGACTACGCCAGCGGGAACAGGAGAGACGCCGTCGCGAAGCCGTGAGTATACTTTAATTACTTTACTTCGTCAGAACATATACGTCCACTGCTGAACAGGCCTGAACTTGCTGCCTTTCCTCTGGTATATTCCCATCTCTTACACTTTTTATGGTATCTACGGGCTGAGTTAGAATGCCACTTGCAAGTTCACATAAATGTTGTGTATGTATGTACACAGCACATACATAAGCAAGTTGACCCTGCACCAGCTGGAGGCATGCTCACATGCTGCCGAAGACATTTCCGTGTCTATGAAGGAACGCCCAATGAAGGCTAAAGTGGAGTTTGCGAAAAAACAGTTTGAGATATTTTCTTTTTTATATTGGTTTAACAGAGAGACACAAGTCCAGCATTTTTCTGCAACTTATCGTTCCATATTTTTCCTCTTTGGTTTTGTAGACTATAATTGCTCAAGATATCATTTAAATATTTGCTGGTTTATGAATAGTCTAATCCTTCAACACATTTTCTCTTTCAGATGGCTGGGCAGATAGACATGAATTTACAAAGTGATTTGATGGCTGCATTCGAGGAATCACTGTAATAATCGTCTTGGACAGTTTTTGATACATGTAAATAGGTTTATAAATATTAATTTAACGTCAATGCAATCAATGTGTGGTGATATGTGACACCGAAGTGATTATGTGATCATTTTGTGCGTGAGGTCGTTGACTAACATTATTATGGATAAGTGCTGTGAATAGATATACTTCCTTAAATTAAACTGTTGTACCATCTATTATTGTTTCGTGATCGCGTATTATGAGCCTTTCGAGGGTTGCATTTTAATTAATGTTGTATGTATTATAAGTTTGTACGTAAGTTTTTAAAGTAAACAACTCTCTTTACATTTGTAAGATTATATTTATATTGTTACGTTCAAGGTGTCTTCGACCTTCCGTAATTGTTTTTTAGTATGTACTAATGATTTAGTATAGTAGTAATTGAATTGGACAAAAAAAATCTAAAATGTTTTATGTAATTAAAAAATATTGATAAATAGACAATCAATTTTAACCATGGATTCTGTATTCGGTCTTCCACGTGTTTTCTCATTGCATGGCTCCTTTAACAATAATTTTTAGCTTCTTTTTTATTTGTTTCAAGATAATGCCATATTTTGAACCTCGCTTGTAAATAAATCTACATGCAATGGGCGAGGCCGTGGTTCTTTATATTTTAGCCAATGAAATTTCTGTACCTAACGCATTACCTAGTTTTCGACAAAATGTTACTGATTGTTAGTAGATTTTTTATCAGTCTGTCGTTTGAAACAGATCAAATGTCATACATTTGATTTGAAATATATTTATTTAACATGGAAATGTCTTTTTTGTTTGTAGATAGTTCCAGTGAAATTATAATGTCGTGGTTTAATGTACCTTTATATTAATTTTGTACTCGTCAATATTATGGCCAGAGTACCTAAAAGAAAAAAACTAAAAATTATCAGCCTTTGTACATATAATGTTATGATTATAATTTCGGTCATCTACTCAACTTAAATCAATTGTAGATAAAGTAAAATATATTGACATTCCATATTACACAGTTGTTTAAATTTTATCTATTTATGATTTAATCCCAAGTCCAAAAGCACTGATACTATTATATGGTGTTATAGGTATTTTTTTAAGCTGGAGCGATTGACTTGGTTTTTTATAGAATTATCTACGCTGTCGCAAATCTGTCGATACTGGAGGCCTACTCTAGTTCTTTCATCCTTAGGTGCGAAGTACGCCGCCGCCTAACTCCAAAGTATGTATCAAGCTCAACTCAGCTAGTCGCGCGCTTACTTAAAAAAGGCCGTCTACGGATGAATATTAGGACTCGTCTATTTTCATATAATTATTGTTAGAACCAAAATTTCACTGACACGTCACGAAGAATAAAAAAAATCTAGGACCTAGGTACCTACTGCTATCATCATTCCAGTGAAATATAACCTCGCGGCTCGTATAAAATTTGACGTTCGAATAAAGTAGGTAAAAATCTAAAAAAATAATTTCGTACCTAATGAAAGAAGGGCTCCCAGTAGGTACCTATACAAAAACAAAATAAGATCACTGATTGGTCTGAAATTTTGCATTATGGCAGTTCTGGGTCTAGAATCAAACATACCTAGGCTATTTTTTATTCCATAAATCAGTTCTAATGGGATATAAATAACCTTAATAAATTTCCATAAAAACTAGTTACTTAATAATAACCTTGACAGAAAATGGCCAGCATTTTTATCACCCGAAACCGAGTGCAGTTTTATTGTTTTTACCTCAGAATACAGAAAGTCCAGAAACCGTGAGCGCGCCCAATGATGTTATATATACGTAGATACGTTGTATCGAGCTCTGCCTTACAAAACGAAAATCAGGCACGTCTCCTAATTGAACTCAGTCCGTCCTGCTCCTGGCCGCGACGCGCACGTTCGTTGAACACGAGGTTACTCACAGAATATTTCTAAATAAACCTCAAAAATGCCAAGTTGTGTGTTCAGAAAGTGCAATAACTACACAAGGACTATAAAAACCAATAAGGGTGTATCTTTTCATACGTAAGTACTGTTGAATATGTTAAAATGTAAAATGGTGAATTTTATTTTACTCAACAATCATTGCAACGCGGCGTTGCCGCTTTGGTAGCGAAGCGGCAACGCCGCGCGAATGACACGAATGAGACAAGTAGTGCGATTCTAGTGCGAGTGACAGAGAAACAGGACGCTAGGGGATACTGGGGTGATTTGACACTGGTATCCAATATTATCCATAGTAAGTAAAAATAAAGATTTAGACATTTTACTTTAAACAATAATTTATATTTTGTTTAAGATTTCCTAAAGACGAATTGCTAAAAGAAAAATGGGTACAAAAAGTAAGAACCGAGAGACGAGAAGATGAATGGATGCCATCACCATACTCAACAATTTGTTCGGAACACTTTGTGGAAAGTGACAAATAGGTTACAAAAAAAAAATTTCACAAACTGATAAAGACAGCAGTACCCGTTATTAAGGTAAAAAAACTACTTTTATTATTATTCACGATTTTAAATTGGTCTTTGGGAGGTAAGAGCGCGCTGATAGTAGATAGCTCAACTTAATTAGTGGTTTTCTCATATTTTAACCGACTTCAAAAAAGGAGGAGGTTCTCATTTCGACTGTAATTTTTTAATATGTTTTTACCTCAGAACTTTCGACTGGGTGAACCGATTTTGATGATTCTTTTTATATTTAAAAGCTGGACTTAATTAGTGGATTTGTCATATTTTAACCGACTTCAAAAAAGGAGGAGGTTCTCATTTCGACTGTAATTTTTTAATATGTTTTTACCTCAGAACTTTCGACTGGGTGAACCGATTTTGATGATTCTTTTTATATTTAAAAGCTGGACTTAATTAGTGGATTTCTCATATTTTAACCGACTCCAAAAAAGGAGGAGGTTCTCATTTCAACTGTATTTTTTTAATATGTTTTTACTTCAGAACTTTCGACTGGGTGAACCGATTTTGATGATTCTTTTTATATATAGTATATAGTAATGTAAGGGTCCGTAACTTTATTGAAAATATAATATAGTCTTTCACCGTTAGGAAGCTACATGATCCCCGGTGAATGTTCACCGGGGATAATGTAGCTTCCTAACGGTGAAAGAATTTCTCAAATCGGTCCAGTAGTTTCGGAGCCTATTCAATACAAACAAACAATCAAAATCTTTCCTCTTTATAATATTAGTATAGATTATAAAAATATATATCGTACTTCATTTTATAATTTATAATTTTTGTAAATAAACCTCATTTTTATAAAATTTTACTGAATTTTTTCTTCATGCTGCCTGCTGGGTACCCCTTATATATTTTAGCCCAGTTTCCTCTAACTGATAGCCGATGTGACGTCCTAGGCTGTCATTGGCCGCGAGATAGACATTGTTCCATAATGTCATAGGTAGGTAGCTATAATAAAATATCGCCATGTTGTTATTTCTTTAAAATGAGTATGACGTCTCTAATGTAAAATCTCATTGAGCGCGCCTAATACTGACGCTACAAAAACTACTCTTAATAGAGTAGTTTGACGCGCAACTGATCAGTTACTTTGTGAACGTCGTATCGCGTGACGTATTTTAGCGATGACCAATTTAACTAAATTATGCCGTCCTGTGTCGTTCCTACCTGTAAAAATGCAGCGGGTCTAAAAAAGAAACAGGATGGGATCACATTTCACGTGTAAGTATCGCATTTAGGTATCGTCTTATTTAAATAATGAATTAATTTCTCTGTTTTCAATTGTCATAGAGAGTGATGCGTCCATCTTGTTAGTGTTGCCAATATAAGAGTTTTGATTTACCCTTCTTTTTATTACCTTTTAAGGGCTTTTATTCGTTATAGAATATTAATAAGTTGTGACGACCTCTGTGGCGCGGTGGGCGACGGTCCGCCTGCGACGCAGGAGGTTGCGGGTTCGATTCCCGCCTCGGGACAAATGTTTGTACGATCTGCAAATAATATTTGTTCAGGGTTTTCTGGTCGTTTATGTAATATAAAAAAATATAATTTATCTAAATGTAAATCAGTTGTTTGTTAATTAGTTCAAACTACAAGAGACAATATTTTAGAAAGCCTACCCAGCAAAAAGGAAATAAATATTTTTTTTTAATCCTAACCGTGTTTTATTTGATGAACCTATCTATTTCTTGAGATAATCAGGTAGGTACATAGTTATATAGAAAAGGACAATTTTTATTCTATTATTATCTTAATTCCAATACTCCCAAAATTTACCCCAAAAACGGGCAAATAATGCCTGAGCTAACAACATTACGCGGGTGGGAAGGTGAGGCGGGCGGGGGACGTTGTTTTGTTTTTGGACACAGCGTGTAGCTTGCAATTACAGTTGAACGCGGTTTCTGGACTTTCTGTATTCTGAGGTTTTTACTATAATTTTCAATCTTGTGGGTGTTGCATTTGTTTCGGTACTGTATTAACCTAAATAATCGATTAGAATCTGGTTGATTTAAATGTACCTACACTACGAACATCTCGACAGTTTACGGGCACGGTCCGCCTGCGACGCAAAAGGTTGCGGGTTCGATTCCCGCCTCGGAACAATTGTGTGTACGATCTGCAGATGTTTGTTCCGGGTGTTCTGGTCGTTATATGTATAATAATAAAAATATCTATGTAATCTATTGTATTAACCCATATATGCCCAGGAGGACAAAAACGACCCAAACTTTCTTCATCCGCTTGGATGCCTCTAAAATAAAAATTATTAATAATAAATTGTGTTTTACGCTATCTATATATAGTATGATGATATAGCTAAATATCCGTCGCAGTTCTCATGTCAACACAGGTCAATTTCGGTCGGTTAATTGCTGTGCAAGTTGTGACTTGATTTTTATCGCGAAATTTATGCACCGGCTCCGACAAAAATGTAAGTAATTATTTATTGACTTGGATTTTAGTTTCTGTTTTTGAATGATTAGTAAAGTAAATATATAATATAAGTATACAAGTAATAAGTTTTGTGTAAAATATATTTTTCAGCCCGTTATTAGAACGGATATTTTGATGGGTCACTACCGACCCTCTGGGCTGATATGATACAGAATGTTCTCCTTTTTCTCAGGTCACGTCGAGTACTGTATAAGAAATAGTAGATGTCCTAGAGAGTTTGGGTGACGACGAATGTCTTCAAAACGTTGATGTCTATTTAGAATCGCCTTGTGATGGAGCAATATCAATCAGATGGTGATTCGGGAGATGAACACTGCGGCAATATTGAAAGGTTGAACCGACATCAGCTGCTTGCCCCCGCCGAGTTGATCTTACAACACACCCAAGAAATCCAAGAGTGTGAGGTCCCTGGAGCTGTTTCAACTGCAGGTGTGATCAGCAAGGCTTTCACGGATTCAATCATCAACTCTGGAAGTACCGACTGATCCAGTCATACCATCCAGATCGAGGCAAACACGAAGTGCCGAATGTCAACCACAACCTAGAAAGGTGATCAAGCGGGATCTGCATCAGTCAACTGAGGAGTGGACAGTTCCTATACTACGAGCACATACATTGTCAGAAGCGAGAACATTGATTTTTTTGAACTATTTTTCGACCAGGATGGTCGAAAAATAGTTCAAAAAAATCAAGTTCATAAAATTGATGGCATTTGGTAAAATACATGTTGTGACATTCGGGGTGGCATCCTCAGATACTGCTTACAAGCAGATCTGTATGCAGGAAGATCTGAAGCGCGGGAAACTGAATTAACGGAACCTATAAAGATCGTGTACCCAGACAGTTCATCCTCTGAATACTGTGATAACTTTTTCACATCACCGCCCCCCAGTCGCCCAATACAACACATTTGCCAACATGGACACAACAGATAATGGCCTGGAGCCTAAGCTATATTGTTGATTTGTTTTGTTCGGTTATGTTCCTGATTTCTAATTATATACTCTTATAAGAACCAAAGTTACCGACATAGCTCAAAGAATTAGCAAGCGAAGTGAGAGTGGGGGCCGGCTATATATCGAGAAGAACCGACAACCACTGGGATAATCGTGTTCTTAAGTGGAGACCGCGACTCAGCAAACGTAGTGTAGGACGCCCGCCGGCCAGGTGGGATAACGACTTGCGAAAGTCTGCAGGCAGATGCTAAATGCGGCAAGCTGAAGACAGGGCGCTATGATGCTCATTAGGGGAGGCTTATGTCCAGCAGTGGACTATTATAGGTTGATGATGGTGATGACTCGTATACTGGTACCTACATTAGCAGAAATAAAAAAAAATGTCGTTTAAAAATAACATACTGCATTTTATTTATCCATACTTTTTCCATTGTTGTCAAACCGTTATTTGCCCGCGGGGTCGATAGTGACCCTTCAAAAAAAAGGTACTTTCAGTAACTGAAACACGAAATAAAAAAATATGGGTCTAATAATATTCCTTTAAGAACAACATATGCAAAAATTACGAAAATCGGAGACCTAAATCTGTCTGGGCATATATGGGTTAAGTATATCAGTCATCTAGTACCCATAACACAAGCTCTGCTTACCTTGGTGCTAAATGATGTTGTGTGGACTGTCTAGCATTATTTATGAAAAAGACCCTATTGGATTCAGGTATTATATTCGGTAGGTAGTGTACGAATACATTTGAATCAATCAGATTTAGTAGGTACTCGGTACTTTTATCCAATAATACCTACGCAGGCGACACCGTATATGAGTCATGCGTCATCGCGATAATGCTGCAACGCTTGCACTTGCCTCTGAGGGCAGGCTGTTTGAACTGTAAGTTGAAAGAAATGAAGTTAAATCAGATTCATCGAAAACCAACTGGAGGTCCTCGCTGTTACTCTTACACCAACTCTGCACTGCACTCTGGTGGTAGGTACTTTTATCGTGTCGAAAGCTGAAACGACTGACATGAAGCGAATTGTCTCATATAGGTACTTATACGAGATCAAACTATTTTATTTCTTCAGGCAAAAAATATGTACTTAGACAAGCCATCCTACTAATATTATAAACGCGAAAGTTTGTAAGTATGGATGGATGGATGTTTGTTACTCTTTCACGTAAAAACTACTAAATGGATTTTAATGAAACTTTACAATAATATAGCTTATACATCAGAATAACATATAGGCAACAATTTATAAAGATATATTGTATATTATCCAAAATATCTATCACCACGCGGGTGAAACCGCGGGGCGCAGCTAGTACTTTCACATTTCGCACCGTGTCCCGGCTCCTTCCTCTTTATTACGTTCAGTTCGGTCTGGTATGGTATATTACTGCCATGTTGCTCAGCAAGGTACCTACCTACTGATACTTTGCTGAGCAAAAGACATAGACATAGGTCTAAGAATATGATATATTTAGCATTCAGTTGGGAAATTTAATAAAAAAAAACAATATCAAAGTAACCTAATCACAATTTATTCTTAATTTTACAAAAACAACAAAATTATAACCTCAAAATGAACAGAAATAAAGTAAAACACCATTTAGCAAAATAAATCACAGTACTCACAGTTTAACACTACCCTGAACTGATAACCAACACTTTAACCAACTCACAAATCGCGTCGATAACAACCAGTCTTATCCGTCCGAAGTTCCGCAAGCAAATGAGCGGCGCTCGTCAAGGGCGCGCTTTATATAAGCGTAGCCTTGCCGTGATGTTTCCTAAATCGGCCCGCCTGACTCCACATCGCCCTCGATGTGTTTGTGGCTAGAGCAGCGGCATATCCTTGTCCGTTATCCGAAGCACTTCAATAACAGGGTCTGGAGGTGCCGTCGAAGGCCCTGCCATAGGATCAGACTCATCATCATGTTCGTCATCATCTGAAACATTAAGGCATTTGAGGACATAGTACAGCCACAATCATGACACACACACAAAATATAGTGCATAGAACAACATAACAAAATAATCTACTGAGAGCTCTCATTTCTACGTTCCCCATTACCACCTGGAAGTGTTTCAGTGGCTTCGTGGTGGCAACCTCTGACGATAAGAGACGAGATGACACGCTCCGCACTCTCCGCTCACACTCGAACCTGTGAACTCACCAAGCGACAGAAGGCGTCCCCTCCGTCGCATAAGGACTACGCCCAACACGGCAGAGCCGTGAGGACCACGCCTCCACACATGAGGAACTACGCCAAACATGATTCAACATCATGATGACCACGCCTCAAAACACACATGAGGAACTACGTCAAACATGATTCAACATCATGATGACCACGCCTCAACACACACATGAGGAACTACGTCAAACATGATTCAACATCATAATGACCAGGCCTCCACAGTTGGATGTCCCCTCATAAGTGCTAAAGGCGGACCTGGTGGAGAACTTGAGCAGCCATGTCGTGATGTTGATAGTTACGTTAATAAGGAGTATAATAATGAGAACAAAAACTAGAGATAGTGCTGCATGGCTGCTTAAGTCACCACGTTGGTCTAAGACCAAATAGACACTCACTTTCAAAGAACTCCGCACAGGATTCGGGACACCACTCTCCACTCCAGGGTACCATGTACTCAGCGGCCGCCTGGGTAGTTTTTCCATAGGATCCACCCATTAACTTCAGTTGGTATCGCCCACTCGGCAGGACCTTGATCACTCGATAGGGTCCTCTCATGCCGGGGTCCAGCTTACCACTTGACTGCGCGTACTTTATTACGAAAACCATGTCATCGACCTGAAAAGCGCGTGGAGGGTGTCTCCGGTGGTTAACTCGGGAGTCTTGACCAGCTTGATTTTTTGTCAAGAGTTCACTAGCTCGAGATCTGCATAATTCTCTCCAGCCTTCATGATTCTGAGTCATATCCACAGCGACATCACGGACTAGCGCTCTAATAACAGGCGTAGTGGCATCAGTACCGACGAGAAGCTTTAGGGCAGATGCTTGCGTCGTCTTCTGCTTGGTCATGTTCAAGACAAGTTGTAGCTTCCACAACTGATCAGACCAAACGGCATTTTTATTGTTTACCTCAATCCTTATCATGTTTAAGACAGTGCGGACGTATCGTTCTACCTGTCCATTTGCGTTGTGCATTTCGGGTGTGATGTAGTGGATATCACAGCCGAGCTCAGATAGTAAGGTTTTAAACTCATTAGCCTCAAACATCCGTCCCCGATCTGTTACAAGTAGTTTTGGGGTACCGAATAGCGAGATTGCGTTGGTAAATGTGCGTTTCAGTTCACTAACATCCTGTCTATAAATGGGATACAATAAACAGTACTTTGTAAAAGCATCTACCATTAATAACACAAACTTATAACCATTAGACTCAGGTAATGGACCTAATGCATCCATGTGCAGTGTTTGAAAGGGCAGACTAGGTTTCTCCCATGATACAATGGGTTGATGAGGTGCTCTTGGAACACGTTTCATAGAAACACACACCAGACAGTGCTTGATATATTTAGCCACAAACTGGCGAAGCCCCGGGAACCAGAAATGTTTTAGTATAAGGTCTTGAGTCTTATCTGCACCGATGTGCTCGTGCTCGTCATGAAATATTCTGAGTAGACTCAGTCGGTGCCCCTTGGGAATAAAACAAAGGAGCCTAGGTTCCTCGCCTACGGGTCTATAGCGATAATACAAAAGCTCTTTTTGAAGCACATAACGCTGCGGGTCAAGCTTACCTTCTTGGAGGTTTTGTAGAAGTGTTTGAGTCTCATTGTCTGCAGCTTGGGCAATCTGTGCCCAATTACGGGGCCTAGAGATTTGGTGCACTTCAGCAACCGGGTTGCGGCTTAGGTAGTCTGCATGGGACATGAGTGTACCTTTTCGGTACTCAATGACAAAATCAAAGTCTTGTAGATAGATCCACCAGCGAGCGACGCGTGGAAGCAGGTCCTTCTTCTTTACTGTGGCCTTGAGAGCATTGCAGTCGGTAACAATTTTGAATTTAATTCCAACTAAATAATGTCGAAAGTGCTGCAAAGCTCTCACAACTGCCAGAGTTTCCAACTCATAAGAGTGGTACCTGCTTTCAGCGCCCTGCGTGGTTTTACTAAAATAAGCAACCACATGCTTCGTACCATCAGCTATTGTCTGCATAAGAATGGCTCCATAGCCAACACTACTGGCATCAGTATGCACCTCTATAGGAAGTAAGGGGTCAAAGATTGTTAAGACAGGCGAACTGGTAAGAGTCGTAATTATGTCCTGCTTAACTTTTTCCTGTTCAGAACCCCAATGAAAAGCTACGTTTTTCTTGGTAAGACGCGATATGCAGGTAGTTTTAGCAGCATAATCGAGAATGTACCGCCTGAAGTATCCTGCCAGACCCAGCAATTGTCTGACCTGCCTGACATTAGTAGGTGAGGGGGCATTAACTAGGGCCTCGATCTTATGTGGACTCGGCCTAACTTGTCCCTGACTAATAACCCGTCCCAGATATTCGACCTCTGTGGTTAAAAAAGAACATTTTCTAAGGTTTATCGAAAAACCAGCCTGAGTCAACGTTGTTAAAACATCCTTTAATAGTTTCAAACCTTCATCTTTTGTGTTACTCATGATCAGCACATCATCAACGTACACTAAAACGTTCCCTCCCTCAATATGGCGTCGTAGTGTCTCGTTTATGATGCGCTGATACACAATGGGCGAGTTCGAAAGGCCATATGGGACTTTTAAAAATTCAAAGTGACCCTCGGGAGTTACAAAGGCGCTTTTAGGAACGGGCTCTTCATCAATCGGCATCTGATGGAAGCCAGTAGCCATGTCAAGGCTAGAAAAATATTTAAAGTTGCCTAGCCTGTCAATGTGATCATCTATGAGAGGTAGTGGGTAACGCTCTCTGCGGGTCAATCGATTCAGTGCGCGGTAGTCCACACACATCCTCTCACTACCGTCTTTTTTCTTGACCAAGAGGATTGGGCTAGCATACTCGGAATTGGAGTCACGAATTATCCCATTACTCTTTAAATCGTTTATAATGTCACGAACCTTGAGTTTTTCCGAGTGTGAAAGCCTATACGGTCTGTATGCGACAGGAGTGTCACTTGTCAAATCTATGTGCATGCTACCAGTAGTAACGGTAGTCGACGCAGTGCCCGATATGAAAAAGTCCGTAAACTCTCCGATCACAGTCATAAGTAACTCACGTTCCGTTCCCTGAAGGGGTGTGTTAATTTCAATGGTCGATGGAGACGTGACGGTGTGAACAGACTTTTCCATCGATCGGGTTAGGTATTGCCTATCTTTTGTCCGTACATAGGTTACGCCTTTACGATTGAGGATATCAGTGCCTATTATAATAGGGGCGGTCATACTTGATGCGGGTACTATTACAAGGTCAGCTTCAAACGAGAAGCCATCAAGTTCGATCGTTAATGTCACAAAAGAGTCTGCTTCAACTATTGTGTCACTAATTCCCTTCAACGAGCAGCGTAAAGGTTTTCTTTCACATGCAAAATACTTCAGTACATCTGCCGATACCAAAGAAACGTTCAATGCACCACTGTCAATAAGTATGTCGAGAGGAATACCCTGAACAACCGCAGGAGTCAAGTCTCTATGACGCGATCCATGGGGTAGGGATATCTCGCCACACAAGTTTACTTTACGCGCATTTCGTGGCTCAGAGCGTTCTTTAGCAAAACAAGAAGCCTCAGTGTGCCCTACCTTTTTACAAAAAGTGCAGGTCGGCTTACTACCGCTTGGACCACTAGTATCGGATTTAGAAGGTTTCACATCGCTAGCGGAGGTTTCTTGTTTTGTCTTTTTAGGACAGTTTATCGCTTTGTGCCCAACCTGACCGCAAGTGAAACACTTAGCCATACTAGTGTTGTGGCTAGTTTTTCCCTGACGTTTTGGCGCCTCTTTACGTTTACCCTTATTTTGACCTAAACCCTCTGGCTTGATGTAAATGGACAAAAACGACACTAAGTCCTCACAAGTAAGGTTAGCATTAGCCGCCGCCGCCCTAACTTGTGGGTCCATGATACCGCGAATTACAATCAGAGCCCTAAGTTCATCACTCAGCCCCTTAACTATTTTTAAGCGCAGCAGGGTCCGCCTAGCATATTCCGCATAGGTGCTATACTTGTCGGATGTCGATTGCATGGCATCATAGAGGATGCTCGCATAGTCGAGACTCCGTGGACACAAAGGCCTAAACTCATGGCAAAAGTTTGACCAAGTACGGTCAGTAGTTACCCATTCATTTAACCAGGTACGCGCGTCTCCCTTGAGACAGCCTGACACGCGGGACAAACACTCAGAATCGCCCCAGTTATTAGCCAACCTAGCCCTATCGACTTCCTTGCACCACGCGTCTATATCTTGAATAGTAGGATCAAAATTCGAGACGAAATACTGCTGCCTACCCGTGGACTGTAACGACCTGATAGCTTCGGCAAGTACTAGTATCGACCCGGACGCCGGTTCAGGTTGCACCGACACACTTACTGATGGAGGGTCATCGGACAAGGTGCTGGCCGACTCATGCACATTCGAGGCAGTCGCGGCACCTGAAGGGTTAATTGGACTGGTGGTATCAGACTCGTTTCTCATATTTTTGGAAATAATAGGGGGTGCACGTTCGTGCGTGTTCGTGGGGAGACTGTTATTCCCTGCCTCATCATCACGTGAACCATCGACACGCTTCTTAGTCTCAAGGGCCTCTAATCGCGTGAGAATTGTCCCTAACGTATTTTGAAGAAATACGTTTGGACCACGCGGACTACGAGTCCTAGAGTGCGAATGAACACGTGAACGGGATCTCGCGCGCGAGCGAAGCCTAATGCTACGCGAACGAGACCTACTGCGAGGACGCGGCCTGCGACGAGAAGTAGACCTATCCCGTGAACGCGAACGGTACCGCGAGCTATCCCTAGCTTTTAGCTTGTACCGACGCGACCTGTCGCGTGAGCCGTGCTGATTATCAGACATAATCTACCCGCAAAGGAAGATTTTAACCAATAAAAACGGTGTTTTACTCTACCTTCCACTTTACTCAACAAAGGGTTGATTTTACACAAAAATAGAAGTCAGAACAGCTTCCTGGCCTGATGGGCTTTTGGAAAACTTATCCCACTTCTGAATTTAGCATTCAGTTGGGAAATTTAATAAAAAAAAACAATATCAAAGTAACCTAATCACAATTTATTCTTAATTTTACAAAAACAACAAAATTATAACCTCAAAATGAACAGAAATAAAGTAAAACACCATTTAGCAAAATAAATCACAGTACTCACAGTTTAACACTACCCTGAACTGATAACCAACACTTTAACCAACTCACAAATCGCGTCGATAACAACCAGTCTTATCCGTCCGAAGTTCCGCAAGCAAATGAGCGGCGCTCGTCAAGGGCGCGCTTTATATAAGCGTAGCCTTGCCGTGATGTTTCCTAAATATATACATTTTAACAATTGTTATCTATTAGGTACTTCACCTAATCCTGCTGTTCTCATGTAAGTGACTTTGCATAATTTGTCTTTTTGAGACATTAATATTTAGCTTTGAAACTTTATGGTTAAGCTCCGTTAAACTATGTAGGTACCTACATTAGTGAGAATAAGTCAATCTATCTATATATCTTTAGTCTGTCTGCCATGGTCAGGCTTACAGCATTACTAATACCGCGTGGGTATCTTCCTTATAGTACATGCGAAATGTTGTAAAAGGAAAAGTAAGTTATGTTACATATTTACCGAACTAATAAAACTTAAATATTTGAGGCATTAAAAGTAAATTTTTCCTGGTTCTTCTCGTACAAAAATTTCGTGAATGGTTCCGGGACCAAACCCGGATAGGGTTTGATCCGTAATATTAACACTCCCTACTCGTATCTATATGCAAAGTATGATCAAACCATGTGTTTATCCTATGCCAAGACTAGGCAATGCGACAAGCACTACCTAAAAAGGGTTTGAGAAACCTAAATCTTGTCTTTCAGATACAATGAATGAATCAGACTAAATTCTTTAGCAAATTTTTAATAAATTAGAATAATGTAAACAGAAATAAAACAATGTATGTAATTCAAATGGAATAATATTATATCACAATCCTTGTTTTAACTGTACAAAATAACTACAGAAAAACTAAAATAATTACGATACATAATAGTATACAATAAATTCATTGGGACTACACAGTCTAGGACGTAGTGTCCCATTCTATGAGGTAAGCTGGTTGCGCTCCGGTGGCCTTCCTGCGCGCGAGAACTTTATATGTACTTCCGGCGCGAAAATAAGACTGCACCGTTGTTTTAAGTACTGATAGCTGTTTCGCATCTACGTCGACCGTACTATTGTTCCCTTTATGAGGACTAAGCTGCAAACTTTTAACACTGTTTATCGTATTATTCGTACTGTTAAAGTTATTAGTGTTATTGCGCCGAGAGTTCTCATAGTAGTTCTTCTCCTGTCTCTCTCTCAGTCTTCTACCGTGAACCTTAACTCGGTTGATATGCAGCCTTTGCGGGGCGGGCATTTCTTTTTCGGGGGATGTAGAAGTAGAAACGCTTTTGCTATCTTCTGGCAGTGGACACGATTTATTCAACTGAAAATGAAAACAAAAACATTCTGAAAATAAGGCCGCACACCGGCCCACATTTACGCGCCATTTGTAGCGACCTAACAAATTATAAACTGCACTTGCTACAAATTTGCCATGCGGAGCTACAATTGTTATAAGTGAAAGTCTAGAGCCGATAGTATTTTTTTCTATGAAATTGAAAATGTAGTAAATTAGGTCAGATATCAATTAGGGCATCCACAAATCCACGATCCTATAATTGCTTGACCATGTTCTATTATGATATGTTAAAACAATAACGTACCTGGTCTTGTAAATATTTTCTAGGTCTCCTAAATTTTCGTCGTTTCACCTCGCCATTTGATCCAATTATAATATCCTTTTCGCTAAGTTTTCTTTTCAAAGGTCTAACAAAAGGCGCCGTCATTGGGTTAAAATGAATTGGTAGCGGCAGTGAAAATCTTCCATTACAATGTCTTCCATTTTGTTTGCTAGAAAGAGCCCTTTTTGATGGGTGCTTAAATTGCATCACAAATGGATTGTTGGTTCCATGGAAGTCTTTTAGAGGAGGTATGAATGTATCTAAAGTGCCTCTTCTGGAAGCTTCATCTCCCGAAGAGTCTACTTCTAAGAAGAGACCATTCGTGTAGGCTGGTAGTCTGTCCATATGTTGCAGGGACATTATTTTCGAATGTTCAATAATGTTTTTCGTCGACTGCTTAGACACTTCCAAGTTCATTGTGGCTATTCTCGAATTATGAGAATTTATATTGATAGTGCACGCGTCAGTCTTACTCCCGCTCGTATCAGCTTCGCTCATGCAGCTCGTTTCGAGCGTAGATACATCTTTGGATAAATTATTTAACTTTACTGCACATTGAAGTAAAGATGGCACAGAAGGGGTTACACAAGTGGGTGTAGCTTCGTTCGTTGTATTAGTTACATGTGTAGTTTTTCTATCTGCTTTGGTATCAGATTCCCTGGCAGTGCAGGAGAGGGAAGGCTGCGGGGGCGACTGCTGCTCTTCGACTTCTATCTGCTTCGGGGATTCATAGGAACAAGTTGAAGTAGAATCATTTTCTGAATACGGGTTATTACAGAGATTATCATGGAACCTTTTCCCCATCATCAGGTTCAGCCATTCACTGTCGACAGGTACTATCATGCCTTGATCATCTGTTGTATAGGAACTTTTATCCATGTTACTACTGGAAGGTTGCGTACTGAAACAAAAGATTCGTTATTTAACTACATATTTTAGATTAGAGATTACAAAAGCCGGCAGTTTGTGCCGCTAGCATTGTGTAGGACGCTTATTAAGTTTACTGACCAAACATCAGAGTAAAGTACTCATAAGTCAAGTGGTGTTGAAGTCAAAATTGAATGTCTTGTAAAGTCCTAATAAAATATGATAAGTCCACAAAGCCAAGCCTGCATAGTTGCAGTACGGCTTGCATATGGGCTGTGAACTGTTAGTGGTTTCTGCAAATGTGGACTAACTGTTTAGATTATAATAGAAAACAATTCGTACCTATCATCCACTTCTGTTTCGGGCGGCGGGTATGGCTCTCTTGGCAGGAAGCGTAGCCTCGGTGAGTACTCTCGAACTAATTCGTCAGTCAGCGGCACACCATTCTTTATCTAAAGAAAATGAGTCAGTTCAATTTAAAGAAATTACGTAGAACAAGCTCTACATCACACTTATATTGCGTAAATTTTTTTTTATTGTGCAATGTTTATTTGAATTAGCTCTATAAATGCGAAATTATGGATGCAAAATTTCAGACCAATCCGTTTAGTAGTTTTGTCGTGATGAGGTAAAACAAACATCGCAAACTAGTAGTAGTAGATATGTGTTGCCGGCGGCTTCGCACGCATTTTTTCTATGAATTAACTGATTTATGGCATAAAACTTAGCATATGCTTTATTATGGGCCTAGAACTAAATCTATGTACATTTTCAGCCCTTTTCTTAAGCTTACGTAATATGTTTATGGTCCTATTGTTTTTTTTCTAAAGCCGTGCGAGGCCGCGGGCAGAAGCTAGTTATGGACATACTAGTGGTTTCTTTTCACTTCTTCCACTGGTGGACAAAAGATTGAAGTGAACATTAAAATAATGTTATTTGATAATAATGAATAGTATAAAATATGACCTGTCGAAGTGCTTATTTGTAAGCCTAAAGAAATAAAACTTTTCATTTTCAGTATGAAGTAGATATACATATACCTGTTCTAAGTTCCCCAGCTGTGAGGGCGGAGGCGGCGGCCGGCGCAGGCGCAGTCCCCATATTGTAGCGCGCTTTTTCATCTCGCGGCCGCATTTGAAGCGTTTACGAGACGATGTTAACGCTGTTAGGATCTGCTCTCGACGTTCTATAGCCGGTGTTCGCCACATCTGAGAACAATTGGCCAATCACTTATACTCTTGCAAAGGTAAACGTGTCAGTACAGTCGAGGCAAGCCGAAGTAGTATGTACAGAATATAGTGGGCTCTCGTCTTGTCTCGGCCACAGTACAAGTGCAACATTATTTCCCCTTGGTAGCGTCTAGGTAGCCGTCATCAATCATATCGCAGATATCTTAGCTTATTTATTAATTAAAATCAATAAAACGAAAATCTTTATGTCTCTTCATTCTATTTAATAATTACAAGTTTTGTGTGTACAATAAAGAATCAGAAGTAGAAATATTCTAGCTAGCCAAATGGTGTTGTCTTTTGTCTTATATATTTTTAATTCCAAGTGTCAAGACATTTCCAATCATAACGATGCTCCATGAGTTTTCGAGTAAAACCTTACCTTCTCAGGTAGCTGAAGCGCTCGCCAGTTATCGATAATATAAGGCATGATGACTTTGTCCAGATCGAAGTAGTTTGGGGCGTTGTACGCCGTGAGGTTGTATAGCGCGAGATGAGCAAGCTCCAGCCAGCAGAGCTCCAACCGCCTCAGGTACTCTGAACCGCCGTTACAGGTAGCACACGCGAATATGTATAACCTGGGAGGTGGAATATGGAACCTTATATTTAGGTAAATAAAGCTCAGTGTTTGAGGGACAGGTATAGATTTCGATCACCCAATTTATTGGAGATTGAAGGGTTTAGATAAGAGCCCTAGCGCTCATTAGACGCACATAGAATATACCAAGCATTTTAAAAGACTGAAAATAGCAGGAGGTTCTATGTTCGGTTGTATGTATAATATGTTTTTATGTACATATGTTCGTCGAATTCTCCGTCAATTATGGACGATTTTGAATATTCTTACGCTATTCTAGTCTTTTATTTTTATTTTCTTTTATATTATTCCAAAGGGAATTATTTTTATTCCGCAAAACTTTATAGCAGTGTAAATTAATTAAAGTAAATTAAGGGATCAAAGTAGATTCTTAGATGGGAAAGTAATAAAATTTTTCAAAAGCACATTATTTTGGTGAGTATAATTGAAAGTGAAACTTACTTATCACCAGCATATAAAGGAAAACGCAAACTGGACACGCATCTTTGGTGAAACCATCGGGAACATCTGCAGCACTGTAGCATCTGAGAAAACGTTATTTATAAATAAAAAAAAAACAAGTCCTTTATTTCCATTATAGGCTTTAAATAAGCACTCAGAAAAGTCAAATTTTATACTATAGATTATTATCAAATCAGAAATAAGGTGTTTTTGATTTCTGTTCAAACTGTTTAACTTTCCTTTTGACGATGCTTACAAAGTTGTTTTGTGTTGCTGTGTGGCTTCGAATATTTCTTCTCTCCTATATGGATATTTTTATTGTAAGTGAAACGTAAGTTGACGTAACCATTACGTGCCTTGTGCTCCTACGGCGAATAAATGTATGAGTAATAATCTAACCACCACCGTTTACATAAGCTAAAAGCTGCAATGACATGGGTTCCATTCCAAATCCATTGCAGCGACGTTTTTAGCATTTCCAGGTTATAAGACAGATGGATATAAGTTAGTGATTTTGCAATGAAAACAGTCATGGTACTGTTTTCATTTTGCATACTGTTTCCGTTATTCGGCGGAATAGCGTCATGGGACCATCCATAAATTACGTCACACGTATTTCATAATTTTTGACCCCCAACCCGTCCTTGTCACAGCTAGTCACATTTGTGAGACCCTCCCTATTGTAACGTCACATATTTTTCAGTGTTACATCTAGAAATATTTTGAATTAAAACAGCAGTACTGCAATTAGGCTTAATATCAATTGAAATGATTTTTTTAATATAAGTAACTAAATTCAAACATTCATTTCAAGAAATTAACTTAACAAAAAACGAATTATTATTATAACACGCGTTACACTAGAAGAGCAAGTGGCCGACAATGTTTTTGACTTTTTTTATTAAAATAGATTTTGAAATGTGACGCCACGAAATGTACGACCCCTCCCACCCCCTTGTCACACAATATCACACTTCGTCGACCCCCTCCCTCCCCCTTAACGTGTGACGTAATTTATGGATGGCCCCAAGTACCTTATACTTGACGCTATTCCTAAGTTACGTGACGTTGAAACTAAAAATTAGGCGTATTAAAATCTATCTTGGCCTGAAAAAACTTAACAGCCTGAAAATTGGTTGTAGTTTTCTGTCATATTTACAAAAAGGTGGCTGCAAATTAGAACCGAGCCAAACCTAGGTTAGTTGATACAACACAAAACAATAATAGTAATCAACAATGGATCCTTACAGGGTTTTTTACCTGTGCAAGGTAGTCTTTCTTCTCTCCACAGTAACAATAGGGGTCCTGCTCGTTCGCTACTTGTTGTGAGTTCATTGCGGTGGAGGAGGCGGTCTGTAAATAAGATTAAGCTATATGGCAGACAAAAACAGCATTATTCAACTAAACGTAATAAAAATTAACACCTAAACTATAATCATGGTTAAAAAAATAATGAATGAAGATGGTGAGATTCATGTACATGCAAGCATGGCGTTGAGTTGATGACGTGTCAACATGAATAAGTTAATAACACTAGCGTAAGCAAGCACTATACAATAAGGCCTCAAATATTCATTCTTACCTCTGATTTTACTGATTCATCCGAGCTACTGCTGCTCTGGACCTTTGTAAGTCGGAAATAAACATATATGGTGAAAATTATGCGTTATTGTAACATATTATGAATAATATTTTATGGTGACTAACTTCTCTTACCGCAATAGATTTTCTCACGCTCCTGATTCTTATAGCCTTTGAAAGCCAGACATGAATAGAAAAATGTCCATGATGTTAGAATAATGTCATGGATGAAATAGGCTTAGAGCCTGTGACCGCCAGACTTTTGTCATTTTATGAAAGCTGAGACTTTGGGAGCGTATGTCCCCAACTAGATAGGTCGATTATAAAGTTTGGATATTAACTTGCAAAGTTGCTGGATTTGCACCAAAAATTCGATATAGTATATAGGGTTATTTTTTATATTTTGTTCAGCCACTATGCAAAGTGTCTAACACCGAAAGTTCTTGATTTCTAATACTCAGTCAGCGTATAACGACAAATTCTCAGCTTTTATAAAATGACGAAGGTCTGGCGGTCGCAGGCTCTTAGTCCAAAACATTAGGATAATTAGAGACGAAAGTAACAATAATGATTATATTCGATTTGATTTATTTTTAGAGTAAGCTGATGTTTGATAAGCTTGATGAATAGATGTCATTGGAAAGCAGTGTAAAAATAGTTAGCTGTATATATATATATGTTTTGTACATGTGTGTAGTCAATTAACGCTTCAATAACTATTTTAGTGAATTAAGAAATTAACCACTGAAGACCTTTACACTGGGCACTCAGATTTTTTTTCTGCTGTTTTTTTGGGATGGTTGATGCCGTCTGGATTGCCCATTATTACTTATTTATTTAAATTATTGAAACATAGTTTTTAAACACAAATTAAGATTTTTCAGTATATTTGTTTAGTGTTTTAAGCAATGCATCATCATTGCTTAAAACACTAAACAAATGTTACATAATACTTATCTACAAAAATTATCTCATTTTTTTTAAATTAGCAGTTGGCCAAGCTCTGTGATTGTTGATTAGGGTAGAATAAAATGTTCTAAACAGTCATCGAATGGATCAAATATTTGAAATTTCCTTCACCTTCAATTAATTTATATATAACGATGTGATCATTTTTGTCTATTCCACCATAGACACAATCAATCTGGTTGGCCTGCAGTATACTTAAAGCAAAGGATCTTTGAATCAAGATGGTCTTACATCACAAGGTGGAGTGAGATCTTGCTGAGAACGCCTCTGTTGGCTTCCCTTGAACCGGAGCATGTCTGACCGCTTCAGCGCCCGGTTCTCGGCCGCCGCTACTTTGTACCGCTGATCCACGCATCTCTTGCAGTGCCACGATGCCCCTGGTGAAACAAACATTTATAATAAACATAGAGACATAGACAACCTCTGTGGTGCTGCGCGCAAAGGTCTGTCTGTGACGCAGGAGGTTGCGTTCGACGAAATGTACAATATGTAGATATTTGTTACGAATTGTCCAGCACTATTTATTTACAGATTAGACTGGTGTTCTCCGATAAATCTGACAGCTTCCTCTGATAAAGATAACAAAAAGTTACTTATGTTATTACAAAAATACGATTTATGGGCATCGGAAAACAATTGAAAATTCTATTCGTTTTTCTTATTTCATGCTAGAAACTCGCATCGTCTATTGCATCTTGGGAGAAAATTAAATATAGGTAGAAAACCAACGAGATAAAATTACATTCTATGATTGTTCAATTCCATTTATTTACATGTACACCCAAATTATTATTCTTACTCATTGGGTATAGTATACCTTCAATAGGTTAACAGGAAATTTTAGTAGTTAATAAACGTAGATTCTTAAATAAAGTAATGAGATTTAACATTCCCCCCATTAAAACCTAACTCTCTTGACAATATATTAGAGTGTAAGCCGTTGCCTTCAGCAACCAGTGTTTGTAGTTTAGACCTTCAAACGGAGCTTATGATAACTGATCCTAATATGTCAACGATGGATCTTACTTCACCATGTCGCCATGGTCATAGCCAAACACCTGTCATAAAAGGGAGCAATAAAATTAAAAAGTATGTTAAATTAAGTAATTTCATCAGGAAGTCAGAGAAAAAAATTAAGAAACAAAAACTATTGCTCAATAATGCTAAATTGAGCAAGGAAAAGTCTAAATGTAATCTAGAAGTAGAATTGGACTCCTGTTATAATTTATTAGGGCGTAACTCAAAAGATTTGAACTATATGTCTGAAGAAATAGTTAATTTAGAAAGGGCACTTCATGATGTAACATGTAAATATAACCAAGCCCAAAAACATGCCAATGACCACTATCTAAAAATGCAAGATACTGTGAACAATGACAGTTTATATATTGAAGTACGGCATAGCTGCACTCAAACAGATCTTGAGACAGCCACGGTGAAGAGTAACACTTTGACTAGAGACTGTGCTGCGGATGTAGTGCCCCCCTCATCACTGGTGTTACCATCCGCGCTCCTAGCGGTGTCGCCATCACCCTCACACGAAGACCTCTGTGATAGCTCTAGTAACAATTCAGTACCGATTGCACTCACTGAGGGTCTATCAGTGCGAGCTGCACCATCTCCGGTTAAGGAATTAAATCTAGACTCTAGTCAATATACCCGGAAAACTGTGATATACTCAGATAAGTTGGGTGCTGGGGTGGGTATTATGCTGAGTGACTTACTTGTACAAAATGTACTCAATCATTGCTATCCAAATTGTAATATAAATATAATTACTGATCGTATTCAGCAAGATGACTCTTTGAATAAAAACACAACTTTAATTGTTCAGCTAGGTGAAAGTTGTGTCAAGCGGTCACAGTTGATAAGGCTAGTTGAAGTACTTTTAGAAAAGATAGAAAATGGACTAGGGAAACTTATTATTTGCTCCTTCCCTTACTCAAAATCATTAACATCACAGCAAAATGAAAATTTATGTAAAAATAACATGCTGCTATACAATATGACATGTCGTCATAGTGACGTTTTAATTTTTGACACTAATAAATTTATTAGTAACACTTTTATAACAAGGGATACTATGTACCTTACCAAACAAAGTAAATTGATAATTGCTAAATTGTTAGCATATAATATTTTTGATCCCGTTATAAGTAGTATAACGCAGTTACCTGACGAGCCTGTGTGTGTAGTTAGTAATAGTACTAATGAGGGCATCAAAGCGACTGTGTCAGTAAATACAAATTTAAACTGATCACATCGACAATGGGAAAGCCAAATACATTTCATATAGTCCATCAGAATATACAAGGCTTACCCAGCAAAGTTCTAGAATTAGAACTATTTTTAAATTATCTAAATGTAGATGTTATGTGCATAACAGAACACTGGATTGTGAAAAATCAGTTACTTCCCTTTTATCATAACTATTGTCTTGCAAGTTCCTATAAAAGAAAAGCTGCAATACGTGGTGGCTCTCTGATTATAGTTAAAAATAGTCTTAAATGTAAAGAACGGAAAGATATTGTTAAACTTAGTATTGAGAGAACTATTGAACTTTCTTGTGTGGAACTGGAGCGGCATATCATAGTGTGTGTGTACCGCCCTCCCGACGCAAATCAGGTAGACTTTGAAAGTACTATGGAAGAAGCTATGCTAAAAGTATTTACTTGTAGGAAGGATCTCATTGTCTGTGGCGATTTTAATATAGATATTTTAGCGAATCCTCTCGCTGATAGATTGATTAATTTATTCAAATGCTTTAACTTACAACACCTTTTCAATGATCCGACTAGGGTAACCCTAACTTCTGCCACTTGTTTAGATAATATTTACTGCAGTCAATCTCCAACCAATAAAGCAGTAATTAAGCATTTCAAATCAGACCATTATGGTCAGAGTGTTAACTTTATTAATAATTTGAATGATAAAAAAACAGTTGAGGAATATACCTACAGGCCTATCACAGAGAGCCGTATTAGTAAATTTAAATGTAAAGTAGATCTAGCAGTAGCTAATATACCTTGTTCTGATGACCCTAATGGTTTATTTAACAGACTTTTTAATGTTATAAACAAAGAACACAATGAAGCATTCAAACTTAAAACATGCACAGTTAGAGATAGGGTCGGGTTTACTGATTGGGCCACTCCCGGCATTTACAGAAGTAGGAATAGGCTATACGATCTCTATGGTGCTAGAGAAGCTATGTTACATGACCCTGCGTTTCTTTTGTATGTAAATAACTACTCGAAAACATTTAAGAAAGTCTGCAACACAGCAAAATGCCTATTTTTGAAGAATAAAATAACAAACTCATCTAATAAAATAAAAGCGACATGGAGACTAATAAATAATGAAACTGGTAAATCAAAGCCACGTAATAGAGAAATAAAGTTAAAAGTTAATAATTCAATTCTTATAAATGAAAAAGATATTGCAGATGCTTTTGATGGATTCTTTGCTGATATCCCTAAAATTGTAACCCGGTCTCTCAATTCCTCTGCTTTAAAGGCAGTTGAATTATTAGAATCATCTGTTGAGAAATGTAAGGAAGTCTTTATCTTTAGTCACGTAAATGGTAATTACATTGTAAAAACTTTTAAATCTATAAACATCAAAAATACTGAGGATCTCTGGGGCATTTCAACTAAAGTACTAAGTTCAATTATTAAGGAAGTGGCTCCCTGCTTGGCCCATATTTTCAATAATTGTGTAGACGCAGGAGTTTTTCCTGATCTTATGAAATGTAGTAAACTGGTTCCTCTTTACAAATCTGGTAGCCATACTGATCCGGCCAATTACAGGCCAATTTCAATACTTCCTGCAATAAGTAAAATTTTCGAAAAAATTATCCTCTCTCAGTTGACTTCACACTTCAACCTTAACAGGCTGTTTCATAAAAATCAGTTTGGCTTCACCAAGGGTAGATCGACAACCGATGCTGGCACAGTTCTATTAAAGCATATATTAGATGCCTGGGATAAAGCAAAAAACGCTATTGGTGTATTCTGTGACCTTTCTAAGGCTTTTGATTGCGTGGATCATGGTACACTAATTAGAAAGTTGGAACACTATGGAATTAGTAACAAGGCACTGGACCTTATGCAATCATATTTAGCTGATAGAGTTCAAAAAGTAGATATTGGTAAAGAAAGATCTAGAGGATCAAAACTTGAACTAGGCGTCCCGCAAGGATCAATATTAGGTCCTTTTTTATTTTTAGTATATGTAAATGATCTTCCGTTTTTAGCAAAAGATCTTTGTGATATTGTCTTATTTGCTGATGATACTTCATTGATTTTTAAAGTTGATAGAAATAAAGATAACTATGACGATGTAAATAATTCGCTTTCACAAATACTAGATTGGTTCACCGCCAATAACCTACTACTCAATGCTAAAAAGACTAAATGTATAAAATTCATGCTACCGAATGTAAGAGAACTCTCAACAAAAATAATGCTGAAGGATGAGATTCTTCACCTTGTAGACTCTACTGTATTCCTAGGGTTACATATTGATTCTTCTCTTCAATGGAAGTCGCAAATAGAGGCTCTGGCAGGTAGACTTAGTTCAGCAGCTTATGCAGTTCGAACAATTAGATATATTACCAATGAAGACACAGCTAGGTTAGTTTATTTCAGTTACTTCCATAGTATTATGTCTTATGGTATTTTGCTTTGGGGACAGGCAGCTGACATCCAGACCATATTTGTTCTTCAAAAAAGGGCGGTACGCGCTATTTATAAATTAAAGCCACGAGATTCTTTGAGGGAATTATTTAAAAACATTAATATTCTGACTGTAATATCGCAATACATCTATGAAAATCTAATGTATACCCACAAAAATAAGGATAGCCTTATGAAAAAGTGTGATGTTCACAATAGAAATACAAGAAACAAGAACAAGTTACACATCCCATCATTTAGATTACACAAGGTAGGGAAATCATTTATGGGCAATAGCGTGCGCTTCTATAATAAGCTTCCATCTGAAGCAACTGAGCTCCCTATTCGTAAATTTAAAAATTACATAAAAATAAATCTCATCAAGAAGGCTTTCTACTCCATAAATGATTATCTAAATGATGTTAATGCGTGGCCAGATGTCGCTCAGTTTCGCACCGACAATAGTATGTAAGTAATTTGTTATTGTGCATAGCTTTACTTAAATATTGACATGTATCGAATCATACTATATTTAGACTTAAATAGGCAAATAACCATGTATTAGACATATAAGAGATGAACATGCTAGTGGTTTCTTTTTCACTTCTTCCACTAGTGGACAAAAAATTGAAGTGAACAGTAAAATATTTTATTTTTGATAATAATTTAATGTATAAATATGACTTGTCTAAGTGCTTATTTTGTAAGCCTAAAGAAATAAATGATTTTTTACTTTACTTTTTTTAAAATGGCAAACCAAGTACCGATACAAAGTACCGTTATTTATACAAAACTTCATGCCGTATTCTACCTAAACCACATAACGGAAGTCACGCCCCGGAACGTCGTCGTCTGTCGCACGCACGGAGTCTAGTTCCATTAATATGGTATATGATAAGGTATTTAGATAAAGCTAAGGCAGAAAGCTTGGATTTTTAATTGGAAGCAATATTTACTTATCATTTTGTATGTTTTACCTAGCTTTTCATAATAGTCTTTATACAGGGTATTCGGCTGACCATGTCCCATATAGACCCTGGGGGCAGGTGGAAGTAAGTGCCAATAGCTTGGCGGCTATTTTAACCCTGAAAAGCCTCTCGGATATTTTTTAATAAGATTTGTAACGTTTTTCAAAAATTTGTTTTTTTACTGTTTGTAAGAATTAAAATGGCTCATTTTTTTTACATTTGGCATGTTAGCATGTATTATTAAAATCAATATTTACGTGAGATCTAGGTCAATAAAAGCGCTATGGGCATGCTTTATTATTAGGAATTTTTCAACAACGTAATAAGTCGACCCCCATATACAAATACACTGAGCATAGTACTTACCATTAACCCAAGCGACGACAGGTGGAGAATGGCACTTCCCATGGTACCCTCGCCCGCACATATCGCAAGCTATGACTCCGTTAGGTGCCGGGCCCGAGGTGGCTTCCCTCCCCTTGCAGACCACACACATGATCCTGCCGTCGTCTGCCGGCGGCGCGCTGAGCAACTTGAGCTGAGATATGGACGCCCACGCGTGCGTACCATCACCGAATTTGATAAGACACTGGGCTTCACCAGACTCGACGTCACAGGAATCGTTGTCATTGCTGGTGCTCAGTTCCACTATTGTTCCTGTATGGATTTAATCAAATTACAACATCAGGGGCAGATATAGACAGGGAGACGAAGGATAGAGGCGGCTTAGTACTGCTATTTGTGGCTATGGGGTAGGCCTATATCCAGCATGGACGCGGGTGGGCTGGTTTGATAATAAGAATTAATCGAAATAAATAACAACTATACCTACTCTGTCCACGCGTTTATTTTCTTAGACTCAATGAAATAATGCATTTCAAAGACACGTAATAAATAAATATGAAAAGCGCGGCAATGCTGATGTGCTGCACCAGAAACTCACCAGCTCTTGAGTAATGCACGTTTCGCTAGATATGCAAATATATTTATTGTGTTGTTGTTTACTCAGTAGGAATTTAAATTGGAAAAACTCTTAGAAACATGAATGAGGTTTTGCATAACAGAGATGAATTTCCATATGGCTGGTATATTCAATGTGAATGTCAAACAATGATAGCCTTAGGGCATATTACTAACCTTTTAGCAACTTAAAAATTTTGATATAGTAATTCATGGTTACGAATATAAACACTGTAACATAATATATTATATGTACATCTAAACTTATTTGCAGAGGAACAAATTGGGTGCTTGCAAGATGGTTTGTAATCAGGCCTTGTTGACTTAACCATTCTACAGGAGCCTACGCATAAATTTGTAAGTCATCTGTGTTAAGTTAGGAAGAAGATGTTTGGTTGGAGATTATAAAGAAAAAAGACGAGGAATGGAATGCTGTCCTGCAGTACATCAGCACTTAGTTGACACATTGAAGAAGATTTGTAGTCAATAGTATATATACAAAAGTACTGAAGAGGTAACTACGAAATTAAATGAGTACAGCATACCTAAACAAACATGGAAGTCAACATTCTTGAAGGTACTTCTACAGTTTGAGTATATTCAGGTGACGATTGTTCTTCTTAATACCATCTCGTAGGTCATCGCCAATCTAAACGAGAGCAGTGATAGAACTGTGGCCTTAAGTAATAATTAACTTGTATTTTTTAAGTAATTAATTAGTTATTTAACTTACCTAAATAGTACTTTCCATCCTTATTTGCCAGTAGGACATCATCACCACAATTGAATGAGTTGGTGTTATTTTTCTCCGTGTTGGTAGTTGAGTCTGGCATCTGTGTTTCTTCTTTGTTTTTCTCATTATTTTTGCATGATGCTAATTTCTCATCAAAGTTGCTCAACAGTGCATCAATTAATGATAACTGTTTTGAGACCTCTACTGAAAAACAAAAAATTAATTGGGATTAAAACAAACAATATGCACATTTTGAAGGTTTTTGTTAATATAGTGCAAAAGCGTTGGTGTAATCTTTAAGAAATTAAATAATATCCCAAATTCGCGATGTATTCAATATTCGGTTCAAGTCCCGCCGCAATTGAATTTTTTAGGGATATTATCTAATTATATATTTAGGTTAATCACTCATCAATCCAAAATTGAGTAGTAACGCTTATTCAATACTCAAGCTTAGATCTATGAAGCTTTTATAATATGGGCCTAGAGTGCATAACATGCATGCACTCCAGGTCCATATTATAAAAGCTATTGGACAGCTGATAATATAAAGTTAAAACTACCAAACTTTACTCACGTCTACCACACAATGTCACACATATTATCTAATGTTGGAATAAGTATTATCAAATAGTTTGTCCTTAAAGTACCTATGAGGAAATCAATTGGGTTAAAATAGTAGGTAGGTATTTCTTATTACACAAAATTTAGCCTATTCCCATGAACACAATCATGCACCTGTAATTTAGATTTGACCTTACCGAAATTCTAGACTTTAAGAATACTTACCAATTTTTTTTAATCCCCTTTGGTTAGCATTCATGCAAATGAAAAATGATTGACTATTGAGCAATGCAGATTTTATAACAATTTATACTAGGCACATTCCCCACTTTTATGGTTTATTGCATATTCATAAACAACCCAAAACATCCATAGGATTTTTAGGGAGATTATCAATATATTATGCGAAGTCATCAGGGTCAAAATGTTACTGTACAATAATAATTATTTTCAATCATATATTTTACTTTTTGTGGAGTATACAGGAACAAAAAATGCATGGAACTGAGAAGGTAGGTACAATCTATGAACAAAATAATTCTGTTTGAACCTCATTGCTTGAGTACAGCTGACTATAGATGGTAGACAATATTGCTAGAAACCTTCATGGACATTAGATTTCTAAATCAAAAAGTTTTACATACCACTTCATTGACTGACAATTTAATTAAACTCAAAGTAAACAGCTTCCTACTAAAGGTATTATTTGAAGAGCTATACAAAAACAGAGTGCTCGTGCCACAGTTTAGGGCCTTTGGAACGGTATGTACGTTTTTGTTCGTTCTGATGTACGTCTACGTCTTATCCATTCGAGATTCAACCCAAAAGCCGTTGTTTTGGCCAATAGCTAGTAAATAATTTAACGAAATGTTCTTACATATCCGTAGTTTCGATGGAAAATGTAGAAGGAATGTATTCAAATAGATATCAGCCAAGAAAGCAAGCATTGGACAGTAGGATTGTGATGTGAAGGATTTCATAACTATCAAAACACAGCATTTAGAAGAGGAAATAACATACCAGCGTCGATGTCCATGTCAGCACAATGCTTTCACTTCATACACAATTACTAAATTCCATAACTTCAACTTGAATTCAATACTTTGAGACCAAACACGTAAAGCATTGGCGCTTTTGCGGCCATTAGAGTTCAGTCAAACGTCTCAGTTTTCCCGCGGTTACGCTAACGTGTGTAAAAGTGTAAAATAATTATCAACTACGGATTATTTACAACGTTATTCTATACATTGGCGCTAATTTAAGCGTTTTGAGCTAAATTTACTAATAAATCATTGGTATTTTAGTGAAAAAATTACTAAATAACCTTACGACTCTCATAACTATACAACACCTTAAAAACCATAGACAGATAAATAAATTTTTTTCATGATGAATGAATGAACATAGAATTTGAAGTCAAAATAAAAATTACGTCTATGATGGAATGAACGAACAAAAGAGCTCAGTGGATCTCGGGACGAAGGAAATCACCTAGAAGGTTTTCAAATTATTGACATCGCCAACAATTTAACTCAAATTTTGAAGTTGTTTTGAAATAGCAAGATACTAGTCTTTATATTATCTTTGGTAGCAAGTGTCAAGAATCAAAACAACAAACAACTGGATTTTTTACATAAAATTAATTATGATTTTTCGGTATTATAATAACATCACGCTATCTCTAGATTATCTGTTCATTTCTCTATAATTTAATGTTATAGATGATAGTATTTTAATTTCATCATTGGAATCATGCAGAAAAAACATGCAAAGGTGATATTATGCCCATTTAATACAAAGACCTCAATGGCGCGGTGTCCGCCTGCGACGCAGGAGGTTGCGGGTTCGATTTCCGCCTCGGGACAAACGTTTTTACGATATGCAGTGCAGATATTTGTTTCGGGCGCTCTGATCGTTTTTTATGTATAATAAAAAATATCTATCAATGTAATGTACCTACCTATTGTATTATGTTTCTTAACTATTATCAGGTAGGTACCCATAACACAAGCTCTGCTTAGTTTGGGTCTCCAGCATTATTATATTATTATTTCATACAGTAATAAGGATGTATGAAAGACGATTTACATAGACAAACCTCGTTCTATCTGTCTGTAGCAGTTTTATTGAAAATATAGCTCATATATTTAAAAAAACCCATACAAAATAACTAGTGATGTACAACAAAATGTTCTTGAATTTTATCGAAGTGTAGGTAAATGTTTTTGTAGTAGGTACGTTACATAATATAAATGTATGCCTATGTTGCACCGTACTTTCAAACTTTGTCTTTATATCTACCTACTTTAAAACAAAGACTTTTTAATGGCATGAGTTGAGATTGATTCATTATTTTTTGCTTTTATGTTTAATTTCATGAATTAAAGGTATAAACCTATGGATCCTTTCGATTAGATGAACCCGCAACCTCCTGCATCGCAGGCAGTTCTTCGTTCACCGTGCTACGGGGATAGCTCTCGTTAATATTGTATGGTTGAATCTTTTTATAATTAAAGTGTAGGTAGGTGGTGTATTTCTTATGATTCTTGGTTATTATATTACAGATAGAATCAAATATTTTGCGGGCTGTATCTAACTGTAAAAACACTTAGAAGTACCATGTTTAACTAAAATGAAATAGCAAGTTCTAATTTCTCAATTTATTTTTATTAAAATTATTATTCCAATTTACTAAATTCTGACATTGGGATTTTTATATATTTTGTGTTATTACGAAAAATTTGCCAATATAGGGTCGGTATATTTGACGAAAAATGCGTCGCCTATTATCGGTCGCGTTACGCCAGAACAGGCAAATATATAATTGTCGCGACACATATGTGCGGAACGTATGACGCCAATCGTTCGGTTCAATACGTTCGCAGTGTTTTTCAAGTTCCCTATGACACATCAGCCGAAATTACGTCGCGTTCGATCGATTATTCCAGTCAATACGCATTCAATGTATGTATGTTGCATAGCGGCACATCACGCGATGCGTTACGCGACCGAAAGTTCGGCACGCGTAGTTGAACGTTCGGCGTATGCTTCTCGGGTGCGGTGTGCGTGTGATTTTACTTCCACTTCTAATCCCTCTCTAATAATCTCAAAATAATATATACAGCCACTGTTGTAAAAAAATGTGAAGAAAATGTTTGTGAAAAAAAAAACATTCGCACACGCACACCACTAGGCAAGGTACCGTACCGATACTAACTGAAGACGACGCACGTTATTTTCCGTTTTTCCTGAGCGTTTCATAGATAGATAGATAAAACGTTGATGAATCGCTACACTAGTACAACATTCAACCGATGATAACTACGTTACGTTAGAGTATCGAGCGTACAGCGTCTGTTACGTTTCTGTCAACGCATAGTCGCATAGTAACGTGTCGCGAACGCGATACGTGTATTTGTATTTTGTGTGATGCATTCGGACTAGGCGTAACATCAGCGGAGATCGTTTGTGTACAGGCCGTTCAAACTGACCAGACGCGTAGTGTGGCAGGTCTAATTTGACCGAATAGACGTGACCGATGATAATGTTCAATGCATTTTCCGTCTGCACCGACCAATAAGCGTTTCAATCGTAGACAATGAATGAACATGGTAAATTTCATAGATTAAGTCTAAGGTGGATTTGTTGCTCGTTCCGTCGTTCTATCTGCCAACGTCACGTCATGTTACGTCAACGTCACTAACTAACGTCACGCACGAATTGCGTCAATCCAGACGCAGTGCCATCTAGGAAGAAGTTGAAGTTGAGTCCGTCATCATTTGACAATCGTCAAAAAAAGTATCAAACAAACATAAAATAGTAAATATTGTCTTATCAAGAGCAAAGACGCAGAAATAATTGTACTCACGATTTTGTCTAATATTTTGTAGTCAAATGGAATTAATGGTGTTGTGATTCACAAAAATATAAAAGTCAAGGAAATGGGAAACTCAAGTGTAAAGCAACACTATGAAACTGCGTCAAAAACTGGTGTCATACAGCTATCAGACCACAAATTGAAGGAAGTTCCTCCAGAAGTAATCAACCTCGGTGAAATTTTGAGGAATTTGGATCTCTCAAAGAATAAATTAACAAACTTGCCTGATGACATCACACAACTGAAAAATCTGAAGCTGTTTAATTTGGACACAAATAAGCTACAAAAATTGCCCAACTCTATAGTGAATATGAAGAAGTTGGAAGTTTTAAATATTTCTAGTAATGCTTTGTCATCATTACCACTGTCATTCTCTAACCTGAGTAATTTGAAGCAACTGTATTTGAACAACAATAATTTTAAGCACTTTCCCCTGCAGCTGATAGGACTGCCAAACTTGGAAGTTGTGGAGCTGGGAAATAATAAAATCACTGAGATCCCCTGTGGCATGGCAGATTTTTATGCCACTGAGTTAAATCTAAGTCAAAACGAATTGTCACAAATCAGTAACGATCTACACAAGGCTCCAAGGCTAAAGATCTTGAGATTAGAAGAGAATTGTTTGAACTTGGATGCTATAAATCCCAGTTTATTGCGAGATTCAAAGCTGCACACCTTTAATGTTGATGGCAACTTGTTTGATTCAAAGCAACTAGTGTCAATTGAGGGATATAATGAATATACAGAACGATACACAGCTATGAAAAAGAAAATGTTTTAAATTATGAGTGTGGACATAGTAGTCATATAGTTAGATAAATAACTCTTTATTGTACACAGCACAACCGCAAATATCAACATTATAGAGAAATGCAAAGAATCAAGGAGGAACAAAAAGTGGGTGTAATGCTATGGGTGATCGATCTCTTTAGTTCAACAATCTTGTTTAAGCTCCTAGATCCAGAACTAATCACATAATTTTATTCTTTAAATTAATGTACATATATAACTTATTTTACTATACACTATACAACATTAAGAAACAAATCTCTGTATAATTACAATTTGCAATAAACACAAGCTACCAATGAATCGAATAACTTGTTTTTATTTTTTGTGGTTGTCATAATATTGCAGTCCTGTTTGATACTATACTTTCTTATTTAAATGGTACAATTTAATGTAACAAGAACCCTATGTTGTCATAATAATTATTCTGTTTAGTCATCATCATCATTAGCCTATAGCAGTCTGGACATAGGCCTCCCCCAACACGATACAGGACGCTATGGCGCTCATTGGGGGAGGCCTATGTTCTGTTTAGTATTGGCATAGATCATCATTATCATCATCAGCCTATATCAGTCCACAGCTGGACATAGGCCTCCCCCAATGAGCGCCATTGCACCCTGTCTTCAGCTTGCTGCATCCAGCATCTACCTGCAGTCTTTCGCAAGTCGTCATCCCACCTGGTCGGAGGGCGTCCTGCACTACGTTTACCGAGTCGTGATTTCCACTCAAGAACACGTTTGCCCCAGCGGCCGTTGGTTCTTCGCGAAATATGGCCGGCCCACTGTCGATAATCTTGGTTCTCTGTCGGATGTATTCGTTGCGAATCCTATCCTTCAGAGAAACTCCGAGCATAGCTCTTTCCATAGCTCGCTAGGCGACTTTGAACTGGTGGCATAGATATAAAAGATATATTTCAGAGGTTTATTATATGATAACTGCAGCGCCGCCGCCATGCGCCAGTGGTCTCGCGAACCGTGCTGCACGCAGCGGCCGCAGACCGCAGTGTTGCTGCACTTGGAATCAATTTCATAGAGATGCATAGAAACAGTGTCGCTTGCAGCCTGCAGTTGCAGTTTGCGGTCTGCGGTCAATTTTGGAATTGCACCCTTACAGAGTCTGCATTGTTTGCAATAGCAAACAATCTACAGTTGCTCAACTGATCCATAACAATACCAGTCGGAAACGTCTCCAGACGCTGGCTGCATTGCTCGCCTATTTGATCATATAGCAGCAACATAATTTTTGTCTCCATTATTAAGACATTTCCTTCTATGTTGGTTACCGTATGGCTAATTACCTACCGTATTGATGCTGCTCTCTGTACTGTACCTGGTAGGTACCTCGTTTTGTTAATACTTTCATACGGATCATACATTTCCATTTGCGGTTATCGCGGTTCACTACTATCGGCGAATGACGTGAGTTCCAATGTGCGTCGGGCTCGGGCACGCCGCACGCTGTCATTCTTAAGACCACCTCACCTTACGACCCAGTGCGGTCGCTGGCTCGGACCAAGGAGGTCGTATACCGCTTCTAAACTACGACAGTTCAATAAAATCGCGTATTTATCAGATAAGTGACACACAATAGACTTTTATTCGCAAATTGTGGTTCAGTGACTTAGTGGTTAGCTAGGTTCAACTGTCAATTGTTGAAAGTGGGAATAGCGTGGAGGCGGGCGTGGGTTCCTGATTTTTGACGGGAAAGGTGAGTGAGTGGATTCTATTGTTTGTAAACAAGAGCGTGGTATTTTGTTAGAAAATGTTATAAAGTTCGTCGTTACTTTACTTCCGTTATATTACCACCTCATCCCTAGTCCCTAATTACTAATTTCGTGTAAACAGGTGTATTTTTTCTTTAAGTTTATATGAACTACCTACCTTTGTAACGCTAATTCCTGGGTGAATTAATAATGGATTATACCTACGCGAGTTTAAATAATTAATAACGCACAGAAATCACGCATTGATGATAGGTAGGTACCAACTACCACCGTACTCTATTTAGGTACCTACAAAATGTTTATAACACCGGTACCTAATCCACCAATATAGAGAGAGTGCCACGAAACATGTGTACTAAGCCGAAAGGGGGTCATTCTGGACCCCGAGGAGTAAACTTTTGTTCTTTATGTATTTTTACATTAGTGTTTTTTACGTATACCTATTGTTTTACGGACATTAATATTAATAATAATTTTTATGTAAAAATTTCACGATCGCCTTTTCATGATGTAAGTACCTATAATTCAAGATGTGATGTGATGTGACGTGATGATTTACCTACGCGTGTAAAAGAAAAGGAATAATAATAAACAAAGATATTATCATATCTATTCCAAATAAAAATATTCAAAAGAAAAGTCACACACGGTTTAGAATCACCTTCTTTCGGCTTAGTACAATTAGTAGGCATGTTATGTGGCACCCTGTATTAAATCATAATTTGGTCTCACTTAATGTGGCTCAGGTAGGCAACATAACAATACGTGATGGTTTAATAGGTACCTACTGGAGAAAGAAAGCAACGAGAAAGTAAGTTCTCTAAAAGTATCTACCTCCCGCTGTGTACCTGCCCCTACCTGGTTGCGTTTTAAATTGTAGATTTGATATTCTTGGAAATGGCATGGTGTAAGGACGTATAAGATAACACTTACAATATGAAATTAAATATTTAATATAAAAAAATAGACTTCGGCGGGACTTAAACCCACGAACTTTCCATTCTCGGGAATAGGACACCATGAAAATTTTCTCTAGCTACAAAAATTTTTGGGATAACATTTAATGAGAGAAGTTTGCTTGTTTCTGCCCGCGTCTTCGCACGCGTTGTTTCTGGAAACGTTTTATTTAAGGTTATTTATGGGGCAAAAAGTATTTCTATTTGTTTATCTAAACATAAGTACATATGTACTTTTAATTTATAATCTTATTATGATTAGAAGATTTGGTCCCGCAAAATAGCATTAAGTGTTTATTTCTTCTGGTCTTTCTCCGAGTTATTCTGATGTTATCGAAACGAAATATGACATTCGTAAACATAATATAGTAATCATTTATTAATGTGGGGTTCCAGGGTTATCTTTGTTTATCTTTGACACAATCACGTGCAATGATACTGATAGGCAGCAAATAGGTGGTGGACCTAATGTACAAGGGTCGTTAGGAAAATGATACTTTTGAATTCTTTGGATTAGTATCGGTGTGGTTGGTTTAGGAAAGTTGTATTTGTTTACTAGCTGCTGCCTGCAGTTTCGCACGCGCTTTAAAAGTAGCCTAAGTTCGTCCCCGGGAGAGCATTTACCTCCCTGCCAAATTTTTACTTTCGAATTTTTTATAGTATGGATTTTAAAGTTGGATAACATAAAAGGGAATATGAGTGAACGCAATATCTAAAGCGAATTCGAATTCAGTTTTTATTTTTGCCAATGGTTTTCATTGTTTCCTGACATGATTGAGATTGGGAATAGCAAATGGGTAGGCAAGGCAACGTCTAACTATGAACGGTTTTCATTAATTAAAATCTTTGTTTCAACATCCATTTAATTTTAACTTGCTTCGTAAAAAGGAGGTGGTTATGTTTGTTTGGCTGTTTGTATGTTTCTCAATTTCTCCGTCAATTATGGACCGAGTTTCAATGGTTTTTCGCTATTGTAAGCTTAGAAAAGAAAATGATCGCGAGGCGAGGTGATGCCATAAAAAGGTTGTACTCGAAGGAGTCGTACCTATAATGTCCCGCAAAACTTAAAAACATTGTAAAATTAAGATTATTATTCTACGAAGATTTTTTTTCTGCATTCGAATCAAAATTAATCCAAAGTTCAAAAACAGTATTTTATAGTTATATTTATATTTCCATTAATTATCGTATGCGGAAATCGCGAACTTATACCTATTGTAGAGATAAGTAGGTACTGTAGAATACTTACTACAGTATCTACCTATTTACAATATGACTGACCTAGGTACTGGTCAGTCTTATTTATTTTTGTTGGTAAGGTTGCTTCGATGTCTCAAGCCTTATTGAAATTCTAGGCAGTGTATGACCGGCCTTTTATTAAATAGAACAAGGTGGTCGTTTGACCATCTTAAATTTATGAGCTCTACGTTATTATGACTCGTAAATTGTATTGTATAATATGACGAGCTCGAGGTACATCTTCCATCATGGCCTGTTGCAGCGTTGGATCGCGAGAAGTGGAAGGAGAAAAGGGAGGCCTTTGCCCAGCAGTGGGACAATAATGGCTTAATATAAATAAATAATAAAATGAGTAACTGAGTTAGTGGCTATGAATGGTTCCCATGACCCATCATAGCGAGACGTTATCCTTTGGCCGAAGACGGAGAGCAACGACAGCGGTGGTGGTGGTGTGTTGATGCGAAAGCAGCTGTGCCACAGCTGTGCCCTACCCATACATGCCACCCCCCCAACCCTAAATGCATGGTTATATGTCGCTCTAATGATAAGAACTAATATAGCATTATAGTGCTAATCGAGGATGGCCTAATGTCCAGCAGTAAACTAGTATATTATTAATTATAGAATAGAGTAGAAAATGTTTATTTGCGTTTCAAAATATAAAACAATACAAAGTAGGTTTAGGTATGTATGCTACGAAAGTTAATACCAAGAACACTTTAGTTTAGGCTATCGGCTTAGCATTCAATTAAATACTATATTGACACGGGTGCATGTACAGCGCTGGCACTAGAGTACTAAGTGCAGCACTTAGCGCAACATGAAGAACAAATAACAAAATAATTAAGTTTAAACAAAGGCAAGTTTAATATGTTATAGATGTTAGAATATACCTACGTAAGTATATTTACATTTTATGGTTTGTTATATACCTACTTAATTAAAAGTTAGTAGGCGCTTTTAATTTCGGTTAAAGTATTATGATAGGTCATAAAGGATTTCCGACGCTTAAAAGTCGCCTGATTATTATTTATTTACGAATGAAATAATATTACAAAGAAAGCTTAATAATAGTAACTAAGAAAACCACAACGTTTGGTAAATTAAATAGTGTAATTAGCGAGTCAGGCGAGTAACTATCACATAGGTACTCGATAACTTACTAAGTTAATATAAAAGTTATTTCTGTAGCTAGGTAAGTTACCTTATAATGGTTGTATGGGTGTGGTTCATATTTACCTAGTTTAATAAATTGCATGTAAAATTAATCTTAATCCGAAACGTTATCGAACGCATTAAAATAATGTAGAAATCCGCCACACGACAAGATTACCTTTAATATGAGATTAGATAAGTACCGACTTACTTTATATAATTACGAGTATATAATGTACTTCTGCGGGCGACCTCTCTGGCGCGGTGGGCGAAGGTCCGCCTGCGACGACGCAGGAAGGTTTGATTCCAAACTCGGAACAAATGTTTGTATGATCTGCAGATATTTGTTCCCGGTATTTTGGTCGTTTTCTATGTAATATAAAAAAACTATGTAATGTATTATTATGTATAACAGTTATCTAGTACCCATAAACATTCGATTAGAAATAAATAAATTGTGCTGGACAACTCACACGGCATTTATTTATTATTTCTAATCGAGATAAATAAAGCTTCCGAATTTAATCTATCGAATCATTAATACGAAGCTATTTTCAACCAGTTATTGATATTGTAAGTATAAGTTACCTCAAAACAGGGAAGTATTATACTAGGCTCTAGGAACTTATATTTTTTTGTAAAGTCCTTCGTGATATTTATTTTTAAACAAAAAATACCTTCCTAATTATATGTATAAATTGGTGACGACATTGAATAACCTTAATGGTGGTAGATACTGGTACTTCTTTAGTCGTAGGTAGTGTTCCTCGGAAAAAACTTGGTGTTGTTGGGATATCTTAGGTCCTCAACAGTAGGTGATTGATTTACAACCTCACTCGGTAACGTTTTAACTCGGAAGCAGTTCGTTTCCGAGTTCGATTTTTAAATATGCGATTCACAATAGGTACCCGAACACAGATCTGACAGTTCGATTCGAAATCGACACCACCACTTTTCACGGAAATGTTCCGAGTGGTATTTACCTGCCGGAATCTCTGCCGAGTTTTGTTTTGTATCAAATGATCTCATTAACACTATATGTACGTACGTATATAGGCAGATGGTTTCTTTCTCATACTAATGTAGGTTCCTAACCATTTTCTTTTATTTGCAGGGACAAAAGTTTGAAAAATGGCGGCGTTCAACGTTGTACTGGGGTGTGTGATGGCAGCCCTTATAATATTATTCACAATCAGCTCTAGTGCCAGATATTATATTAAGGTATGGAATGCTACAGTTTATAATTCGATCCTGACAAAATCACATCACACTATCACAATAATATTAATTAATATTAAAAATGCGCAAAAAAAATTTAAGATGGATTGATTGATGGATGGATGTGATTGAACGGATCGAATTTTGCATAAATGTGGTTTTCGATCTGAAATAAAAAACTTAGGCACAGTACTACTTGGATTAATTTAACATAGGTAAATTAGATCTGGAATAACAGGTATGGCTATCTTGTTATTCAATTAATGCATACCCATGGAATATAAATATCCTTTGAAAGTTTCTAGAAAAACAACCCGTGAGAAGCAAGTGATCTACTACGACTAGCTTACTATTTCTTAGTACGAAAAATAATATTTTTATAGCAAAATGATACAAAATGTTCAATACTCATCAGAATCAGTACCGTGATAAATTTTGCTAACGCAAAAGAGGAAGCAGGTTCGATTCTGAATCAGTACCCATACCTACAGCGGAACGTGCATCATCGCCCCAATGTTATACCTATAGGATCTACATTTTAGATTTTGGTTTCTTATTACCCTCCCTTTGTTTTCAGTTCACATTGTTCGTGGTTCTATCACTAATATTCGCATCGGCACCGATCCCACTCATGCTGATCAAGCCATTCGACCCAAAAAATGCATTGTAAGTATGAAGCCGCTGTCCCACCGCCACGCACGGATAGGCTACGCGCGTGTTTCTAATTTCGTTTTGCAAGAAAATGTATGTATGTGATAGTGATAACGTCCACCCACAAAAATAAAAATATGACTTGTCTAAGTGCTTATTTGTAAGCCTAAAGAAATAAACTTTCATTTCATTTCATGTACACTCTCGCACGAATACGAGGATAATGACGACATTACTACATGCGTGGCTTGTTAGAATAAGGCACCCCCGCAGCTAACGATGTAAACGATATGCACGCGGTACACGCAATGCATGCGGTATTCGTAGAACCGATAAGTAGACCCTCGTTGACAACAAACGATCCCACGTAGCTAAAGTGCACAGCGTATAGTATTTGCTGCAGCGGAATCGTAGATAGATAGATATAAAAATCTTCAATGCACACTCAACACATTAACATGATAAAAAAAATGTGACAATTTGGCGGTCTTATCAGTCAAGAGGGATCTTTACCAGACAACCGTGGATGGATAGGATCGTTGGACTGAACATGGGGATCAGTCTGTGTGCTGTGTAGACCAACGTTGTCAAATAAACGAGCCCACGTACCACGCAGCTAAAATACCCCGCGTGGCAGAGAAGAGCGACGTGGGCTGCGGTTGGACAGCAGCTTTACACCAACGTATTTTATATTGAAAAGAAAACACTTGCGAAATCTTACGCGTGTTTTGTTTTCACTATCGCTGAATTTGCTTATAGGTTATTCGGAAACAATGGCCTGAAATCTTTATGATTTGATATGACTTTTTATGTTTATGGGACGATGATGCAAGATTTACTTACCTACCAATTTTATGTAGGTATTTCACGAATTTTGTACCTATCTGCTAATGCTTAGCGTTCAAAGTTCTGTGCAAACCGTAGTCTTTGCAGTTAGGTATATATAACATGAAGGTTGGTAGCATTTTGCATCCATTAGATATATAAGATAGGTATCATTATTCATAGATTATGTAGGTACATGAAATTGCTGTAAAATTGATACAAAAATGCTGTAGGCATGTAGTTACAAAATGATAGATGCCTATCTGGGTAAGTGGGTGGCTAATAATTTGATTCTTTTGAAATAACTAAGAACCGACTTCAAATTTCTAATATAATATAAGTTTTCCGGGACAAATACTTATCCTTATCCTTCGGGAATAAATAATAATTCACATCGGGATTGGTTCTCTATACAATGGCGAAAGAATTTTCGAATCGGTCCATAATTGACGGAGAAATCGACGAATAACTCAATATCACAACCGATTTCATGATTATTTTTTTAAAACCTAATTTTAAGCCTATTTTCATTATTTAGGAATTAGAAGTCTATTTATAGTTTTTTAAAACACGCCAACTACTTACCTATCTTTATGAACTTCTATGAAAATGTCTAATTTATTTATACTGGGTGCGCCTCGCGGCTTTGCCCCCGTGGAAATCTGTGTCAAATGGTTGAAATTATATAATGTCCTTCTCCTGGTTCTAAGCTACCTCCCCACCAATTTTCAACTAAATCGTTTCAGCCGTTCTTGAGTTATAAATAGTGTAACTAAAACGACTTTCTTTTATAAATTATATAGATATAAAACATGTATTTCCCTATCCAGAATCCCAGCAGCGTTACTGAGGATATCAGCTCGGATGCTCGGGCTCCGCTGGCAGGTCCGGGGGCTGGAGAATGTCGACAACAGCCGAGGGGCCGTGGTGCTGCTCAATCACCAGACCGGACTTGATTTGTACGGTGAGATACCAATTATGTTAATTTCTAATCTTAAAATGTATATAGGGTTCACAAAAATGTTCGCCTAAGGGCGCGCATACAGCCAGCAGCGTACATATTAATAGAGAAAGAATATTTTCAACACAATAAAGAAAAACAAAACAAACATGATTAAAAAATACAAGACAAAACAGATTTTTGTAATTGAGTTACAAACGGTCTCTGTCTCAGCATGAGTTAGTTGTAAGCTGTTACAACCAACGCTGGTCTTCCGATAGAGCCGTTTGGTGACGTCACGGTTGATAAAAGAAGACAAGACTATACGTATAATAATAAAATATAAACTATGGCCACGGTTAACAATTACAAGATACAGATGTGATGAAATCTTGGTATAGCTCCCGGTATTTACCATAACTTACATACATATGTACATTAAGATAAATTTTGTAATAAGTTATATGAATTGTAGGAAATACCTATATAATATGCGTATGTTCGTAGCTATGTTTAATATACCGGTATATTAAACATAGCTACGAACATTTCTAGGCCAAATAAAATGATGTATGTAGGTACATATTCCATCTCTACGCGATGTAAAAAGATAATAGGTAAAATGAAAAAATGGTAAAGTTGTCAAAATGCAAATGCATGCAAATTCATTGCATTGATGCAAGATACATAAATGGCCACCGAATCCTGTGGTTAGTGGAGATGAACGAGATGCGAGAATCATTTTACGGCAACGTACAATCATTAGGTATTCCATATTCATTGCGATTGCTTGATGGAAAATAATTGATAGTTTAATCTTTTGATCATAATCCACCGCTGCCTCTTTTTGGTAGAAAATTAATATGTGACAAATCATATCACATCACTATTATTTTGAGACAAAAAAAGAAAGAAAAAACGGGCAGTCACAAGCATTACAGATGGAATAATTATGTTTTTTTTTATGCTACTATAATAGGTATCTGATCATTGATCTGCCGTGATAATGTCAATCTGACGTTTAACGTCATCTATAAGCGACTTTAATATCAATATTTTTCAATAACACGCATGTTCTAATTTGTCAGGTTACAAAAAAAAATTGTTATTGAATCAAATGGTTTTTCCTTCCGTTCCTACTAGGACTAAAATATAACTTGTTTTGTTATGTCAGTACTTCAGAGTATTTTCAATTATATGGTAGGTACCTATCTTATACTTAATCTTGTTTGTGTAATTTTAGCACAATAGAACTACAGATAGAATAAATAGGTCGATTATTATCAATACCTAATTTATGCAGGTACCATGTACGCACATGTTTCTTATCTATCTTCTTACAATAACAGTTCTATAAATTATATAGGTACATATAAATAACTATCTTCCAACATGGCCTGTTGCAGCGTTGGATCGCGAGGAGTGGAAGGAGAAAAGGGAGGCCTTTGCCCAGCAGTGGGACAATAATGGCTTAAAATAAATAATAATATAAATAACTTAATTCTTTTAAAACTTATTTATTACACAAGTAGCGTTACTGCGTTATTAACATATATTTGATGGGTGAACGGATGACACCATGTTTATCAATAAGCCCGAATAACTACGAATGATTCACTCTAAAAGATAACAAACAAACAAGCCAGGCATTGATAGAGGTATGGTGACCGCCAAAAAGATTTGAGCAAATTAAGACTCCAAAACCCCGCGTACAAACAAAGCAACAGAATAATCTAAACACCACACCTACACACGAAACCGTTCCTAAAGCCTCTAAACCACAAGAAAACGGAAGCCACTGAACACTGATACGATGTAAATAACGTGAAAGTTAGCAAATTACTATATTTACTGTTTTTTTTTTAAGTTTTGCAGAACAAATACTAATCATACGGTAGGTATTCCCATAAATTCGCAGGCGGTTCTTAGTTTTTTCAACACAATCAGATGATCTAACTCTTGTTATTCAATCCTATTTAGTCAATCCAATTTAGTTCGTATCGTAGGTACCCTATTTTGCAACTGGGCTGGCAGGCCTTCGTTTTTCCATAAAAAATGAAGAATTAGTGGTTTCTTTTGCTTGTATGTAAACAAGGTTATGGAGTGTTCATCTGTTTAATGCTATTTAGCGGTGACTGTACATGCAATTAACATTCTACCACACAAATTACTACGTATGGCCTAATAGTAATAACAGAATTCGATTAGCTTTTGTTACTTTTCAAGGAAGATTGTACGTTTTGTGGCTATTCTTTTTGACAAACTAAAATTATGGAAATGTAAAAACATAAACAAAAACTATTTATTCCGTTAACAGCATGTTTTGAAACGGCTTCTATGATTATGATAAGTTATTTTCGTTAGGTAGGTAGTAGGTATTGTTTTGGGTACTACCTAGCTATTTATATATGGAAATCAGAAATCGAAATTCTTTATTCTCAACTTCAGACTTAAATAAATAATAGTTAAAAAAAACTAAAAAATCCACGCTTTTATAAATAAACTGAACTAAAAAGTAGAAAATAATTCAAATTATGGATAAGATTGATAAATTAAAGAAATTATTTTAATGTAAAAAGCGTGGGGTGCATGGATACATGAATTTGCGTGCCCTTGCCAACAGCGCACACTTGCCTCACATACGAGTACATAACTAGATACTGATAGGAGTAGCGACATTGAAGCAATATTTTCAGAAAACACCCCGCGCTTTTTTACATTAAAATAATTATTTTTATTTATCACTCTTATCCATAATTTGAATCATTTTCTAATTTTTAGTTCGGTTTATTTATAAAAGCGTGGTTTTTTAGTTTTTTTTAATTATTATTTATTTTCTATTTTTTAGTATAACCTCTCATGTCTCCTTACAATGGCTGTGGTTTCGCTAGATAGTAGGTAGGGACAGTGGGAATCTCGTTAATCCATTCATTTCCGTCACTAATTAAGTTTACTAAGTTTAAATGAAATCTGACCGTTCAAAGTGGGTCAAAATCGAGTCCAAAGGAGTCGGTTACAAACAAACAAACATACAGGTGAAGCTAATAAAAGTGTTATAAAAAAGGTCAAGTCCTTAAAATTAAACACTGACACGGAAATAAAGTGATGAAGCCTGGTTGAGGGCACAGCGAGTTTATTTTTATTTCTAGTATTTAAATTTTTATGACTTGCTTTTGATATTTCTATGAGTGCACAGTAGTTTTCATAAATATATTGACATGGTAAGTATGTTTATTTAGGTACCTTATTTATTATTTTGGATTGCGTCAGTCCTCACCACGCGTAACCTTGGCATAATTACAGGTAGGTAGGTAACTATAAATGATAGTGCTGAAAGATATTGAATAATTTATTGCAGGTATTGTTGGCTAGGTTAGATATGAAGGGTACCTTATTACTTATTACTAATCCACCGCCCGTAGTAAACAAAGCAGTATACCTATACCTACTATACACACTGTCACACCACACCTTAGCTCGAATGAATAGAGTATTATCTACAGTCATTTGAAATGTGAAAAAATCCTTAATAAACCACTAAAAAAATATTATTTTACGGTTGTATTCAGTTATTCCACGGTTGAATAAAAATATTTTATTCAACCGTGGAATAACTGCCTCAAAAATGCACTAATACATTATATTTTCAAGTTTCGTGCGTAATTTGACGAAAACTGAAAATGACGTCGACGTCGACGTTGGCCGTGTAGGTTACGTACCTACACGGCCAACCTGACTTCATGACTATAGGCCACAGAGCAATATTCAGTTTTCGTCAAATTACGCACGAAACTTGAAAAATATATAATATGTAAAATGCGCTGATGACAGTTGATATTTTTTAGTTTACCTCCTATTACATGAACTAAAAATAAAATTGTCCAACAGCGTAATGCAGCTATCTCAATAATAATATATTTAGACTTTTTGTCATATAAGTAGGTAGAGTAAATACACTATTCAAATTCAAAAAACTTTTTTTATTTAGGGTTACAAAATAAGCACTTATACGTGTAAAATTGTATGCTATAAATTTATTATCAAATAAGGTGTTTTTGATTTTCTGTTCACTTAATTTTTTTGTCCACTCGTGGAAGAAGTGAAAAAGAAACCACTAGATTTATCATTAATATATCACTATAAAAAAAATATAAAAAAATACTGGACAATTCACACAGCATTATCTAGCCCCATGCTAAGCAGAGCTTGTGTTATGGGTACTAGATAACTGATATACATACATAATACAATACATTACATAGATAGATATTTTTTATTATATATAGAAAACGACCAGAACACCCGAAACAAATATCTGCATATCGTACACACAATTGTTCCGAGGCGGAAATCGAACCCGCAACCTCCTGTGCCATTAATATGTCTAATACAATACAAGTTTGTTTTGTTTATCTAAATCTAAATATAACGCGATTTTAGATAATCTATTGCTTTTGCGGGTAGAACAAAGTATAATTCATAAATAATTTTCTCGAATAACTTTGACATTTGTGACGCATCAATCCCTTGTTTTTTCCGGGCCTGGAACTACCTGTTTGCAAAATTACAGCCTGTTCCGTTCAGTACTTTTTGCGTGAAAGAGTAACTGACATACTGGTCGTTTTCTATGTATAATAAAAAATATCTATCTATGTAATGTATAGTATTATGTATATCAGTTATCTGGTACCCATAACACAAGCTTCTGCTTAGCTTGGGGCTAAATAATGCTGTGTAAATTGTCCAGGATTATTAATATTATGTCTCTCATTTACCATGATCACGGGCCATAAAGTGACCCGGTCCTTTGGAAGGCTTGCGTGGGGCCGAAGCCAACATCACAGAGGCCCTTTGAGAAGTTTTATTATTATTATTATTATATACTAACACAAACAAACTTTCGCGTTTATATTATTAGTAGCATTAGTAGGATAGGTAACCAGGTACCAACTCTAATAGGCTAGGTAAGTCATAAAAACGAATGATGGAGGTGGAAAAGAAAATCGTTATGGAATGTAGGTAGATACCTAGGTACTAGTACCTACTCTGTGTAAGTATCTAGTCTTTGTTATCATCACTTATGAGATGTTTCAAGGTTGGCAAGCTGTAAAGAGTTAACGGCGCGGGTGGCGAGACGAAATTACGAAACAATCGGAAAAAATCAAAAATCAATAATTTTTCATCGGTTTCTGTTTTTTATTGAGATATTTAGATATACCAATTTTCATCTTATCAAATGAAACTCATGTACTGGTTTTTTTTAAAAGGGCTTAACAGCACAATTATCACCATATTGACATTGATATTATGTGAAGGAGGTGATCTTGTATATATTTTGGTCGACTAAGGTCGAGTAAGTAAAGGGCCTTGGCCATCAAACCTTATTTTATTCGTAGTACGAAACAACTAGAACGAACTCAGTTTCTTTAATTATCCGGATATTTTTTTTTTCTGATATTTTGTTATTTAAATTTCGAACAATTCGTAATGAGAGTAAAGTATTACGAAATGCAAGAGATTTTACTATATAAAAAGGTTTGAAGAATTAATTATGAATATAAGCGGGTTAACTATGAACCCAGTTTGTATAGGTGTTCTTCCAACACAAACTAGATTCGAAGGGAACCCGTCAGCGGGTTAGCTTCGAATATATTTATTTTCTATTCATAACGCAAAACGCTGCTCTACCTATCGAGCGAAGATTTCGATTGTTCAGATCACAAAAAACAAAACAAAAACAGGTTAAAATAGAAGTAAGTGACAGAAAAAGGTAAAAGTAAGGTGATTCTGCCTCCATGACCCTGCGTGGATGGGTCAGCGTGTGCTGAACATTTTATGATTGGCGCTGTCTTTCAGCCAGACCTTAATTTATAATTGACTTTACGGACGGCAAATAGTTGATAATTAAAAAAAAACATTAAACCTCCTTTATAAACCTCTGTGGTTTACTTAGTGTTTTTATTATACGTTTTCTTTGTTATATTATTTTAAGTGTGTAAATAAAGAATAAAGCGCACAGTGGCATAAGCTGCATCCCCATAAGACTATCAAAGTTATTGTATTGTACTGTATTTATTTCAGATAATAAAATTCATAGCGTAGAATTCAATTATAATAAACTGGCATAAAAGAAAAAATAAGAATAATATTGTGAAAAAAATTATAGTAGAAGTTTACTTAGGCTGCAGAGTGATTGCGCGTTGAAGTCTTTTGTATGGTAGCTACGTAAGTTGCGTAGCGTAGCATCTCAGAACTCGCACAACACAGCTTACTAACGGTAAAATATATTTACATTTATTTTATATCTTTGTCTGTCGAATACAAAATTCAATAAGCCATAAAAACACTAAGCCGGCCTAACACGTCATTCCAATATTTGTATGTCTACAAATGTCTGTTGAAACTGTGAGTCAGGGTTTAAGCCAAGGTTAGTGGTGTAATTGTCAACAGTCGCTCAGAACAGAACCACGTACCTAGGTACTGTCAACGACAAAAATCACCAACGGGGTCACGAGACTGGCTAGTGAGTCCCAAAACCCAAATTTTGACTTTACGGAAAATCACAACTAAGGTACTAACTAAAATCCAAAGCTAAAATCATAGTTTAGGATTTTAGTTCGTAAGTTGTGGGAGTCGAAATATGAGTGACTAAACTTTATTCAATACAAAAAAATCGCATAGGTTCGTTCCTCTGTATTTTCATTTATACATACATAGACATTTTTACGGAAAAAGCAGTTTCATTTGCTAGTTATTTAACATTTTTCGTACTAAAATATCTCTACGTCTACGTTTTCCCCAATAAATCCTTTAGACAATTGTGGTTTTATTTTATTGCGAAGGAGTAAGTATTATTAAAACCGAAAAAAAATAAACAAACTGACCAGTGAAATTGCACGCGGGCCGGTCGTGACGGGTCTTACCTTCTTTTCTCGCCTTTCCCGTGCAGCGTTCGCTCGTCCTTGTCTCGCAAAACCAAAAGGGCCCAATTCGCCGACAAAACGAGATATGATGCATGACATGTTATTGAATATTGTCAAGGTTTAAAAACTTGCGGCATTGCATTCCCTACAAACATAAAGGTACAATAGTGCCCATGTTATCTACAGCTACAGCACACATCGGAAATACATAGGTAAATATTAAAACTAGTGTCAATATTTATAAATTTTTATCAATGATTGTACCGTACCTACACTTGGACTCTGCTCTTTGCACTCTACTTTACTATGTACTATTTCGGATGACGTTTGACGATTTAATTATAATTCTATTCTAGTTATTAGCTCATGTGGCGTTCAAAGAAAACACTCCATTACGGTATTTAATGTCATTAAATACCGTTAACACATACTACGTATTAGCTTATGCGAATTAGGATAATAATAATAATAAAAAATAATAAATATTGCTGGACAATGCACACAGCATTATCTAGCCACATGGTAAGCAGAGCTTGCAAGTACATAATACAATATATTACATAGATAGATATTTTTTTTAATATACACATAAAACGACCAGAACACCCGGAACAAATATCTGCAGATGGTACACACAATTGTTCCGAGGCGGGAATCGAACCCGCAACCTCGGATGTTTTTATCTCGTGCCATTATGATCACGATGATGACGAATTTTCTCTCCATGTTATCAAAACTTTTAGACGTATCTACTGATACAAAGGACAAAAGAGTTTTTAATGCCGACCGTAGCAAGTTTTGTTTACCAAACTACACCTAAATTCTTACAGGACCCGTAGTAAATTGAATACCTGCATAAATTCCACAGATTATAGATATTGTGATCTGTATAAAATTCACATTTTTCAATATACCTCCTCATACTTTATATACCACTGTGCACTGCATGCTACACTACATGGGTCGGAAATAACTTTGTCTACAACATTGATGTATAATAAACAAAACAACAACGTCGCTTTCATAGGCTTGGTTCAATACAGACGTCACACATTGTGAATGTGGCTTGTGAGACGATAAGCGTGCTCTAGATTCGCCTCAATACCAAATAAATAATGTATTTATGTTGGGAATGGAGATCTAAGTAACTTTTTACTTACTTCTAAAGTAGGTACCCCTGTTTAGTGGATATACCGTCTACTTGTACAATTTAATTCAATTTTAACATTGGTTTCTTCAAGACAAGAGTTCAAACGAAGGTCTATCGTCAATAAACAAAGATTAAAAATGGCATTCAGAAGTGAATAGAAGCTGAAGTTATCCCGCTCAGATTGGATTCGAACTGAGCAGGAAGGACTGCCGTAGCATGACAAAGGTTCTGCTTACTTTTGGGCTAAAGAAGTGTTAAAAGCCAGTACATTTATTACTAAGTTATTGTTTATTATTTATACCTGACCACCTCTCTGGCGCGGTGGGCAAAGGTCCGCCTGCGACTCAGGAGGTTTAGGGTCCGATTCTCGCTTCAGTAGGAGTTATATAATATGTATAATAAAAATATCTATCTATTTATTGTGTTAATATTTTGTATATCAGTCATCTAGTACCTATAACATAAACTCGGCTTAACTTGGGGCTAGATGATGCTGTCCGGAAAAAATTATTTATCTAATTTTTGTTGTCCACAGTGCTAGCAGTTCTCTGGCCGCTGTTGGCGAGGTGTACCGTGGTGTCGAAGAGATCGCTGCAGTACCTGGCTCCATTCGGCACCGCGGCCTGGCTGTGGGGCACAGTCTTCATCGACAGAGGCGCCCAGTCTGCTAGAGACGCTCTCAACAAGCAGTCGGAGGCTGTCCGAGAACATAAGGTAAGACGCTAGAGCAGCGTAACTTTCGGTTTGAAGATTATTTATTTTCTCTAAGAACATACATTTTAGTTCGCTTATATGAGAAAAATAAATCTTGTAGTTAGTACCTACTTTTATTATACTAGCTGCACCCCGGGGCTTCACCCGTGTGGTAAACCTTCCTCTCGAAACACTCTATCTATCGAAAAAAACCTTACACTTGTATATTATTTTAGATGGATGCAATTTATATTTGTCAATAAATGTATGAAATTCTTAGTTTACCTAAACTGGAACAAACGTCATTCGTGATTCATTATCTTTAGTTTTCACTGCTGGACATACATAGGACTCCCCTAATGAGCGACAAAGCGCCATTTTCTTTATTTAAGTTCAAGTTATAAAATACTTATTCCCTGCAAGTGCTTCGGAAGTAATTCTTATCTACTAGCCTAGCCAATCTTTCTTTTGACCTGAAAACCTGATGTTTGCAGAACAATAAAATGTGTTTGACCCCTGCAGAGCAGTCATACATACTCGTACTTATGTTATTTAATATCATTGCGACCTTTGCACTAAGTACCTTCTTGTATATTTTCTATTTTTATGGGTAATTTAAAGAACTGAACAGAAGGAGGAAAAACTGACACGCGATATTGACATCACAGGTGTGGTGACGCACCTTAGCTGGCTGTCCCACTCACTGGGGATTTATCAAAGTTTACATTAGATAGGCCTTACTTTTTTCTAATGTTATCTACATATCATTCCGTAGTATGAAACAAAGTCGCTTCCCACTGTCTGTCTGCACCTATGCTTGGATCTTTAAAACTACTTTGAGTGATTCAAGGGGAAACTATTTGAAACATAGATTTCCACGAGGGCGAAGCCGCGGGGCGCAGCTAGTAAATAATAATTAATGGTAAGGTAATGTGATTCTGCTTATAACTGTGAATAAGTACAGCCAATAAAGTTGCTATGGATAGGTATGCGATAAGAAATCATAAAGAAGTGTTCATGGTAAAGTTAGTAACTTAACCGCCAGTTAGCGACTTTCGTTGGTAACTGATACAGCAAAGAAATGTATTATTTGGGTAGCTGGTAATGAATGTGGACTAGAGTTGACTTTTTTTTTCTTTATTTATTTAAAGGAGTTTAGTCAACATGACTATGCCACCGTAGACAATAATTACATATAAAACAATAGACAAAATTGGGTAATATCATTATATTATTTACTTTGCTAGGCCGGAGCAATGAACTCGACTCTATTGCAGTAATTCATACCATGAATGGGCTCACTGATTGATAATGATCTTTTTGTCATGCAAGAAGAGATATTAAGGGCCTACGGCCCTACAGATTAAGGAAGTTCATGTGAAATTAAATATGTGTATGGAAATATTGACCACCGAAACAAATTCAATGAGAACTCTTAGTTCGAGATTTCAGGCAATTTGTTTAAATGTGGTATAACCTCACCTCTTACAGCTAACAGGGCTACCTCTATAATCACTTGCTTTAGGCATGCTTTAGGTTAGATAATACATGACGCATAAAGTGCGTTTTATGAGAGTAGTGAGAAGGTTTATTATGCTTAGAGGGTTATAAATAAGCCTTTAATGTTATTCTAGGTTTAGTACTACGCCTAATCTTTGCCAATTTTTAGCCCTAACCATTCAGTAGCTACTTATCACACAAAGAGTACAAAAATCCAAATCTCTTTCGCATTTATATTATTACTAGCTGACCCCGCGGACTTTGTTCCTCCTTAGAGGAATAAAAAGTATCCTGTCGTCCGTCTCCTGGTTCTAAGCTACCTCCTCAACCATTTTCAGCCAAATCTGTTCAGCCGTTCTTGAGTTATAAATAGTGTAACTATAGAATAGAAAAACATTTATTTAGACACAGGTATAGAATAACAAACGGCAAATAAAGTAGTTTATCATAGGAGTAAGTGACACAAATAGTGATATTGGGAAAATAAGACTACCTCCATGACCCTGCGCCGAAATAGGGGTTGGCTCAGCGTAACACGATTTTCTTTTATATATTTAGATTAGTGTGACTGATGAGTGAAACTCTACCTCCACAAATCTCCGTAGTTAGGTTTATTTATATGAATAGTTAGTAGGGTTTTTGTTGGTAGCAAAATATCTTTTCTTTCAATTTTTATTTAAGTTTTCTGCAGGTTTTTGTATAAAACAGCCTAGTGAGCTGAATAATATGGTACCTAACCTGGTAGAAGGAGTAGGTAGATGATGTAGTTTGTGTATGTCGATGGATTTTTAACATAATCACCATCTCAGTCTGTTTATACCAGCTGCATTGTACCTATCTCTCTCACTCTCTCTGCTCTTGCACGCAATCACCCTGTCGAATAAATTAAATGAAAATCTCACTCAAACCTTTGTTAGTCTCATTCAAAGTCGCCTGTAGAACAGAAACATTAAATCAATCAAGTCAATCAGCGTCTTTCTTGGCAAGCGTGTTCCAACTCCCAATAAGCCCCGTCAATCAGCGATAACGGGTCGTCGTCATTGCTTGATGAGGTCGAGATGAGATCAAACTCAAGCTGCTCCTCAAAGGCTATAATTGATTTGGGACGGAAATTCATAATTGGATCCGGTAGGTGGTGTTGCAGTCAGGTTCTAACAGGACGTCTGTCGGGTCTGATAGTTCCTCAAAAAAATACGTAGGTACCTAGTAGGTTAGGTAGGTAATTGTTACATAGTTAACCTCGCATAATATCTTTTCAGCGGAAAATACTCCTATTCCCGGAAGGCACCAGACACCTCGGAGATAGACTGCTACCGTTCCGTAAAGGAGCGTTCCACGTGGCGGTTGACGCGGGCGCGCCCATCCAGCCAGTCGTCGTCTCCAAGTATCACTTCCTGGATGGCGAGAGGAAGCGGTTCGGCTCTGGTGCGTATCCTTATATAGATAACCTTTTTAGTAGTTGTAAAAAACACCGAAATAGGCCATAGAGTATAGAGACACATGAAGGTACGTAAGTCACACTATCGACATCTTGGAGACCACTTCTGCGGTTCCGTAAAAGAGCCACGTGGCGGTTGATGGTTGTCATCTCCAAGTACCACTTCCTGACGGCGAGAGGTAACGGTTCGCCTCTGGTGCGTACCCATACTCAGATATAAAAGATAGCACTATAAGATACCTACTATAATAGGTAACTATCTACTTTACGTACATGACATAGAGACAGAACAAAATCATACGAATAGACAATAGTAGAAGACAATCTGAAAATACTGATGATCACCTAGGTATCGAACATATACAGGATTAAAATATAATATATCGAACAATGTTCGGCAGAACGTGTGCCATTGGTAACTGGGGGTAGGTGGAACCAAGTGCAATAGCTTGGCGATAAAGATTTATGCGTGAAACGCAGAAAAAAATAAAAATAATATAATAATTAATCTTGTGTATCTATCATATTCTAGTCTTGGAACATGCGCAAATGGTGTTATTAGCGCAGACGCAGTAGACGGAAATTAAGATGATTAAAGTTATGTAACCCGAACCGGATTGCTTTTTATGCGAATGTAGGCGCTGTTACCCAACAACCAATCAAATCATACATAGTATTACCTAGTTATGTAATATTTGCAATACCTATCGTCTACCTAGAAATTTGTATGGAACTAGGCGACAATTAAAATAAAACACTGGGATTTAAAATCATTCGCTAAAAAATACACAAGCGCTCTACATTTTAATATCTTGCTATGTAGCGCCTGTGTATTTTATAAATGTGCGTTCAAGTCTTGCTCTTCTATTAATTTATTTCAGAATCTGAATCCATAGTAATGTAGGTACATACAAATTAAATAATCATCAGCCTTTAGCAGTCCACTGCTGGACATAGGCCTCCCCCAATATATTAAATGAAATAATAATTATTATTTAATGTCATAATCGTCCATCATTGGCAGCCGCAGCTAAACCACGGCTGTGGGTAGGTATATTAGGCCTCCCGAAATTTGTATTATCCATTAAATCCGACACAGTCCTGCACTACTAGCTTTTATTGACTGAATTACTATGTCGTTGATGTACTTCACACAACAGGGTGACCTGAGCCCCGAACCCATTTGATGATATTATTACTACGATATCTAATTTTTCCATAAGTTTTGGTACAGCAGCGCCTCTGTCGTCCACATAGGGAACTACGCAAATCCCATACAAATATGAGGAGACGTCACGATCTCGATAAGGACCCTTTCCTACAAATATAAATAAAAAGGTTTTTATTGTTGTTTGTCCATCCGATATTATAGAGAAAAAACATAATATACATTAAGTATTAAATAATATCTCCAATATTTGGGATATTTTTTAATTTCTTAGAGATTACCCGGAGTGCGAGGGCTTACGAACTATAATAACAAAACCCATAAAACTTGTTACTAACTTGCCTTATGTGATGTCCTATATAAATAAATAGATAGGTAAATAATAGGATGGCATCATTTTTATGCTGTACCTAAACTTTGTTAAGTTTTTGTGACATCTGAATTGACACCACCTTGCTCTCATTTTATTTCCAGGAGAACTGATCATCACAATCCTGCCACTGATCGAGACAAAAGACATGCGTAAAGAGGACATCCCGGCGTTAGTTGAGAAGACGCAGATCAACATGCAAGAAGTCTTCACGCGGGCGTCCAACGAGACCCTCGCGAATCTTATGCTGCATGAAAAGGATGAGTGAATGATGACCGCATTATATGGGTGGGTTTTGCCTTTTTAAAATCTTCATTAACCTATAATAGTCCACTGCTAGAAATAGGCGTCCCCTAATAAGCGCTATAGCGCCCTGTCTTCAGCTTGCCGCATCCAGCATCTGCCTGCAGTCTTTCCCAAGTCGTCATCCCCCTGAGGCCGGAGGGCGTCCTACGTTTGTTGTGCCGCGGTCTCCACTCAAGAACACGTTTACCCCAGCGGTTTCAAAATACCTGATTGTTATTATCAATTCTGGGTCTCCTATATGACTCCCCAATAAAATCATCACTGCTGCGGAAATGCTCCCACTTTAGCACGCCAAGCATGTCTTTAACAATTTTAGACGGTAGAGTCTAAAATTGTTAAAGGTCTTTGTTTATTATACTTACTATATTATACACTCCTTAGGATGATCTCTCCCTCCCCATGAATTTTTAGTTATTCAAGCAGTCAAAGCTTATATTAACGCCATATTATAGTGATTTTCATTTAGGATTATGATGCCTACCTCCAGGGATCACCTTAGACACCCCGTCTATCTAATATAATTATTTATCTATATATTCAGCATCAGCATTCTGAGTAGGTATGCAGTAAGCTAGCCAGATAAATTTCCCACTTCTCTGGTTCTTTATCATAGATAGATATTAATTTAGCAGTTACAGCCATTCTCCCTTGGAAATCATCTCGTACCAACTTCCATTTTGTCTTCCACCTCCTTATGCACTATTAGGTATGCAATCGATACTAAGTAGGTACTTGAAATCAGTACCTATACCTAATTCCTCTTGAATAAAACTTATTATTTATAGCTTGCATATTATTCTTATTATAAATATCAAGCTAGTTATCTAGAGATAAGAGTCCAAAAAGATTAAACAGTATTGGTACTTTGGCCATCCGGCTTAGTTACTGTTATCAAATAATATTAATTAATCCCTAGCGTTGTATCTCAGTATACATATGTAGTATCTTGATTTATTCATTACTAGTTTCTGCCTGGGGCTTCGCACGAAATTGACCGGGGAAAAAGTAGTCGTTGTTCTGTCCCTGTGATATGTAGGTACCATCTGAACTGTGAAATTTCATTAAGATCCGTGCAGCCGTGAAAAGGTAACAGACAGAGCTACTTTCGTATTTTCAATACGGATTCGTTTTAGCTAGTCGCCTATCCTGTAGGTTAGTTACGTCACACACAGTACTTGTCTCTGGACCGATTTCCGCAACTAGGCCACAGGTGATGTCCTCCAGGAATGCCAGCAGCTCGCTGACGCCGATGCAAGCCTCCCTAGGCGTCCTCGGTGTCCCAAGGTGTCGCAGTCTTTGAGAAGCTACGCTATTGCACACTACAAGCACATACGCTGCCGTCTCCTCTGCGTTAATAACCGAAGTCCGTGATACCCAAATTTAATAGGTGTTTTTTAAGCCTGCAGTGTCCTGTGACAATACATATGACTTGCCGGAGTTTGACATGTTTAAGATTGAGGAGTTTTTCACACAGTATTAGGACAGTGTTCTTCTAATAGACAAACAGACGGCTACATTTAACTAACTGTTTGAATGTTGAATTGTTACACCGTGTATAATTGTAATTCTCAAATATCTTAGTTTTATATGTACGTTTTTTGTTCACAGGTACGTAAGTAATTCATCGGTGTACTGATTACCCGTTATTCCATGAAATAGAGCTGTGATAAAACTAACTGTAGTTACATAATGCATTACTGGTGTACAATAGTGATAGAAATTGTACTATGTGCCTTTAAATATGATAATGTTTCTGTAAGGATGTCTTTAATATACATATTTTAGGGTTACATACAAGTACGTTATATTAATGTCGGGTCCACAAATAGTTATTTTAAATGTTAAATAATAATGTATTTATTTTACACTTAAATGAATTTAAAAATAAATGATTTGTTTTGGTAATATTTATGGTTGATTTTATTTGGATGTTGGTGAAAACAGCAATGTCCTTCATGCGTCATTGCTCATAAAGTAAAGTAAAAAATCATTTATTTCTTTAGGCTTACAAAATAAGCACTTAGACAAGTCATATTTTAAATATAAATTATTATCAAATAAAATTGTTTTACTGTTCACTTCAATTTTTTGGAAGAACATACTCGTACAAACTCCTGTTTTTGACCAAATGTCGCGTTTAGTTCGTAACAGGCATGGTTATTGACTATTTGAAATATCTAGATTATTACTTCACGACTAAGCCACCTACTCGATACGCGTTGTTTCTTGCTATAATGGTAGTGCAAGGCAGCTTGGAGCAAGAGCAAGAGAAAAAAATACTAATAAGGAATGTGTTTAAATTTCCCAACCTTATCACTCCAGATAATGTTCGTTATAGAGACGCACGTTAAAGATAAATAGATAGTGCTGGACAAACCACACAGCATCACCTAGACCCAAAATAAGCAAAGCTTTTGTGCTACCGAGTTCGCAAATTGTGATATGCGCCTACGCGAATAAGGTTAGTAAGCCAGATAGAAAAACTACAATGTATAGACAAACATTTGTCACGCGGCGGGAATCAAATCAAACCCGCAACCTCCTGCGTTGGAGGCGGACATTCACCTTTTGCGCTACTGAGGACGCAAATTCTGATATGCGCCTACGCGAATAAGGTTAGCAAGACAGAAAGAAAAACTACTAAGTTCAGACACTTGCTATATTGTCCAGACAGGAGCTTTGCTATGCGTTACATTGAGGTACATACATTACATAATATTCATATAGAATATAAATATTTTTTTATCATAAAATAATCACGTTTCAATACATTTGCAATACTTCTCGTGACTAGACACAATAAAATGACTTAATAAATAAAAACTTCAATCTCAGAATGTAATAATAGTTAATACAGTAACGCAAATTCGAGTTTTCTCCTATTAAATACTTTTCAGCGATTTTTAAGCTTTCAAAAGTAGTTAATTTAGATATATCCTATCACAAATAAATATTCCGGCAAGTATCATATTGAATAGTCACGCTAATGATATATAAATAGATTTTATAAAAATCTAAGAACTTAACAATTATAGAAAAGGTTATAAAAAGTAATAATACTTTCGTATACAAATACTACAAGTTTAAGAATACATTTCACAAAATCGAAGATAGACATTAAACATATTTGCGCATAAAATTATTTACAAGATAAAAATGTGGCATAGAGTATCCCAAAATATATTGCACATAATATCTTGAATCAAATATGTACAGTTTTTGTGCAATTCAGGTCTTTGAGGACCGGCGATTAGACAAAATTCATTACAATATCACATTACATATCGATATAATTATTTTACAACATTTATATTAAATATTATAAAATATTAACATCTAATTGTATATTAATGTAATCTTGGCTCGATAATACTAACTATATATAATACAGCTGTGTAGTTGAAATCTCAGCTACGAGTCTACCAGCACATCTAAACTCATTGATGTAACAACCATACAAACATTCAAATAATACCTGGTCTCTGATAATACTTCTACAATACTTTCTTTACAATAAACATTCAAATATAAAATCCCACAAAAGTTATGCGGTCTTTAATTGCATTAAATACTGTGACGGCTAAAACGTCGTATAAATTAACAAAATCGATCAATACAATCAGAAAATTACTTAAATATTCGATTAAAATATTCGAGTAAATTTCGAATCCTGTCATAAGGAAAGTGAGTAAGTTTTTTTAGTTATGCTTAGTGTCAGTAATGCAAAGCCATTTAACAAAGCTATTTGTCGTTTTCATTTATCGAATACCTTGATCGATGGGTGCCATGAATTGAACTAGGTACTTTATTGGTTTCATATATTAATTGCACTATTAAAGGTAATGCACATAATTTTTTGTATCAATTTAATTAGACTAGAAGTTACAAGTGCGGTGAGATTCTAGGCCACGGATTGTGGCTCAACCATTTATATGGGTCATTGCTTGTCTGCGCAATGCGTGGCTACTTAACAAAACATATATAGTTGATGCCGCATCGATGCGTGACTTGAAAACGAAAACTATGCGGATCATGAAAGTAGCCATTAGGCTTGTTTCACGCCGTATCGTATCAAAAAGTGATCAGTTTCCATTTTCATGTTACTTAAAACCAGGTTTTTTCCCGAACCTGATCTATGTGGTAAACTTAAATAAATAAATTTGTATTTGAACTTGATGGCTCTGAAAATATGTAGGTGTTGAAACTATGAACCCGATATGCTAACGATTGGATAATGACTGATTAAATGGCGATAAAAAATCTTAATTGTTCTGATGGTGAATAAATAAATCATGCTGGACAATCCACACAGCATCATCTAGCCTCAAGATAAGCAGTGCTTGTGTTATGGGTACTAGATGACTGATATACTTAGATATAAGATACTTAATACAAGATATGTTTGTTAAATAAGAGTGAGTCACTTTAAAAGTCAACTATTTGTCTTCTGTGGTCAGCATCCACTTTAAAAAACATGTGCAACGTCTGAATGCAAAGCGATTGCATTTCGTTGCACACACTATAATTTGATTGTTAAATGGACTTCAACCATTGTGTACGTCGATTTAAATCTGTTTGTTTTCGGAAGTTTAGAAACTATGAATATTAAAAGGCGGAACCTTACGGTAATGAAATGTGAAGTAAGATATATAAATCTATACTAATATTATAAAGAGGAAAGGTTTGATTTTTTGTTTGTTTGTATTGAATAGGCTCTGCAACTACTGGACCGATTTGAAAAGTTCTTTCACCGTTGGGAAGCTTCACTATCCGCGGTGAACATAGGCTATATTTTAATGCCAAATTTAGAAATGTGAAATTTGAATTTAACGCGGGTGAAACCGCGGGAAACCGCTAGTAAATTATAAAATGATCGAATTGTTTTCCTCCAGGTATATTAATATGTACTAAAATAAGATTTTCACAATTTTTACCAATTGAATTGCATTGCAATGCAACTCTACTATCATATTACACTGTCATCTTAAACTAACACAGATTAAGAATACACTCACGCTAAATCTTAATCCGACAATTAGATCCAGATCGAAGTTCATTTTGGCAATTAATACACAAACTTATAATTAAAATAGGGGAAATATGCCCAGACTGGTATATAGCGAGTACTTAACTTATGGTACCTAACACAAAATGTTCTTATCTGCTATTTGATAAAGTGTCCCTTAAATTATCTATAATTAGCTGCGTCATTTAATTCTTACTACCTATAAGTCCCAGCTCATAGTATAGAAAAATATCTAAACCAATTTAGTGAATCACAGAAACAAATATTTGGAATGAATTTGGGCGCTTTTCCTTTCGGGCCATTGGACAATAAAAACATGCTTATTGTAATACACAATGTAACTAATAACAGTGTCGTGAACATACAATTACACAAAGTGGAAAACCTAAGGAAAAACACCCTCACAACTTCTTACATAATCCAGCATCTCGCTGAAACTAATATGAGTATAAGCGAAACTGGTGATTTTAATCGAATTGATTTCAATGCATTGATTTTAATGCCACTGTTCATGGAAATGGAAGTTTATCGTCTTATGAAGTTATTTTATTTGTTTTCGGAGGTTAGGAAACAAGTTTCCATCATGAAATAAATAAATAGTATTCGCAAGGGATGCTTGATCAAAACTTTTAATCTGCACGTATCAAGACTTTGTAATCTCACATGGGAACGGACTGACGCCTCATTTCAATGAACTGTTAGGGCGAATTCACACAGCATCCGTTTTACAGAACCATTTTTGTATAAAGTTGAGAGCAGTTTCACACGGATGTATGTAACAATCGTTTAAGTTTGGTTCCCTCGACGGTCTCGACGGTTGGTCACTCGACAGTATTCGGGAACCAGTACCTAAACGATTGTTTCCAGTAGCGATCCGTAATAAACGCTCCGGTAAATACGGATCCACTGTGTGAATGTACCTTTAACTTTGACTTGATTTCTACAGAATCCACGTCATAATTAAAAAACCCGTTGCTAATGTATTTTTGATTTGAACTTGAACCGGAATTTATTTAAAAGGGATAATGTCGAATAGACCCATATCCCGCATAAGGGATACATTAATAGGGACATATATATTTAGTTCCAGTAAAATTCCAATTAATTAACAGAACGTGGCGCTATCACCAACGCATTGCCAGATTCACATTCACTTATCATCACTATCTTAGAGAAAATTAAGTGGCTTTGATATGGCAAGGGTAATATTCAGTCGACTGTTGCTAAAGGGTAATCCGTAGGCAGTGATCCCAGGACCTCCTTGGAGAGTTCTTTGTAGGCAGTCTCCATGATGTGTCGTACCTTGACTATGAGGTCAGGCACGTCGTCCATTGTGAGACCTATGGTTGGAACCGGCTCGAGGCATTGTATTACCACGTGACCTGGAATGAATCACACTAATATTATATATGCGAAAGTTTGGATGTTTAGATGGATGGACGTTAGTAATTTCTTTTTATTTTATAGAAATAGAAAATATTTATTTGCTTTTCATATAAAATAATACGAATTATGAACTAATAAAAATAATTTTCTGATAGCATAGCATTCAAAAAGTATTTTTTGATTAATTCATTGATTGCTTTAGGCATAGCTTAGCGGGAAAATTTCTGCAATTAATGTTGAGGTGTTAATTACATATGCAGGCCACGACTCGGTTAACCCATTCAGCTCCGGCAACGCACTCCTCGCGTTTTACACATTTTTTGGTTTGTGCCAGCGTGCAACGCGCCATATGCGTTGCTGGCTATCTGTACTTAGAATTTTTTAAGTAATGTAATTTTTTAACTTTTTTTTTGAGTAATTAAATAATCAATAGCATTTATATAAAACCCAAAAAAAAAAACGAAAAAAGAAGTGGGTCATACTGAAAAGAAATAAAAAACTAGAGGCATTGAATGGGTTAACGTAATGTAGGACACCCTCCGGCCAGGTGGGATAACGACCTGCGAAAAGCTGCAGGCAGATGCTGGATGCGTTGAGCTGACATCGCGCTAAGTCGCTCATTAGGGGAGGTTTAGCAGTAGACTAATAATAGGCTTATGATGATGATATTATAATATACAGGGTGGAATAAATCAATGGGCCCTGAAGGAAAACCACATTAAATCCTTAAGATTTTACATAAGGGAAATATTTTTAGTTTTTAAAAAGAAACAAAACAGTATACAAAGATTTTCTAAAATTCGCTTGCCTCACTCGGGACTCGACCAGCTAAAATTAAAAAAATAAAGACTCGCTATTTTATTTCACTAGTCGGTCGACTGTAACAAAATGTTGTAGGTATAATTATATACATAAGTAAATTTACATTTACATTTTACAATAGTTGTATACTCGTACAATAGTTTATTTTTGTTTAGTTTTCAAATGTTCAGGAGCAAAGTTAAAGCATCCGGTTAAGTAAGATAAAAAAAAACCAGACATACGTGTTTATAGCCCACAGGTTATTGTCTTGCCTTGCGTCAATTGATTGATGTACTCCTTCGAACACCGAACGGACCGTGCGCTGATCCTACCGGTCTAATTTGGTACGAAGGGCCACTCATTTCCGTGAGGCGAAGATGGGTTTATATGCGACCACTTCGGTTTGTAGGGTTCCGTGCATAAAGGGTGTCAACGGGACCCTATTACTTAGCCTCAGCTTAAACCGTAAAAGTTAGACAATTGAAATTCTACCAGAATTTTTCTCACTCAATTATGTTTATACTCAATTATATTTTATTTATATTTAAATTAAATAATTGAGGGGGCCAATGTCCATGCCACGTTGACCACTAATCACAGATTTTAAGCAACGTAGGGCGCGGTCAGTAGGAAGATGACCCTGAATGTAGACTAAAAAAAAAAGATTTGTGGTTTATTTTGAGAAATAGTTTTGTACGATGTAACAGAACCCTCAGAGTGCGAGGCGAATTGCACTTGGCGGGTTTTTTGTGGGTGAGATGGGTGAAGGGATTAATTTAGAGGGTTTTTTTTATTGCTCTTTGTAATGAATGAAGTTCTAAAATAACATAATTTAAATAGTACACGTCATCTGCGCAAAATTTCCAGCATTATTATTAGCTTCAAAAAACACTAACTTGATTTAATTTTTAAGTCCCAAAAAAAAGGTCCCCCAAATAAAACGACTCAATTATTGTTTATTTTTAGTTCTGTTTTGAGTGTCCAATAATACAGTACCTACCCAACCTACATAAATCATAATCTTGAGAAAAGATTCATTATAACAAACAACAGATAACAAAGAAATAGGCACTTAGAACGATTTGTTTTGATTGATTTGATTATGGTGTTAACACTTTGACTGCTGAAATCAGACGGTATGTGTTTTCTACAAGTGACTAATATGCGTAAATCCACACTAGCGCAGCGGCTGAGAAAATACAGATCTTTGTGACTCAGCACAGACGTAATATTTTTCTAACGAAACGCATGTGCAACACAACCGCTGTGTAGAGCGGCAGCACGAATTTTTTAGGTTAAAAAAGATCGCAGTCGTCGAAAAAAAATCGCAGTCAAAGAGTTAATTACCACGATAGTTTGACAGATTGAAGTAGTATGGCACTGGTTCTAAAAATATAATAGGTTCTTCAATTTATATATAAATATGTTTATTTTAAAAATGTACAATTAATAGTTTTTCTATAATAATCCTTGTGCAAAAGTTTGTTAACATTTTTTGCGATCGTTTTACGAATGAATAATTGTGCATGCTATCTCACGCACATTATGTCACGTGAGATAGCATGCATTTAGACCTCGCCTATCTACTTGTGTAGGTACCCTTAAAATAACTTTACCGCAAAGCAAAAAAACATCGTGGGCTGTCATTGCCATTCTATGATCCGAATTTAAATGGCTATAAAGGTGAACTCCTACGTAATTTAGGAGTTAGGTACCTAAAGATATACCTATTCTTGGTAGCCCCCTACAGATTTCTTGGTTCTGTTGAAATGAGTAGGTTAACATTTTTTGGCTAGCTATATAGCTGTATAATACGCTTTAAACACAGTATTTAGGTGAAAAGTCCAAACACAGTATTTAGGTGATTGCAGCGCCCCTGGTGAACAAACACCATAACAACTTAGCTAAGAAACATCTCCAATAAATCCTATACCTACATTTTTCAGAATTATGACTCAATCGATCAAACCGTTCTAGAGATATATAGGAACATTGGTTTTCAGTTTCACAAAATACACACATAACAGCGCCCCCTGGTGAGTGACTACTATAACATCTAGCTATATATGCCAAACCCGATATCGAAAACAGTATCTTAATCGGTCAAGACGTTTTAGAGATATTGGGAACATTGATGTGCAAATTGCGCACACACACAAACATACAAACAAACAGACAACTTCTCACCCTAAACGCGTTCCGTCGCGGGTAAAAATGAGACGTTACGATCCTGTTTCTATACTATCGTCAAATGTACTCGGGCCTCTGGGCTAGAACTATGTAAAATATCAGTATGATCCGTTCAGTGTTTTTAGCAAATATATATTTTAAAATTATATTTTATTTATAAAATATATACAAACATAAAATGCTTTGACGACCGATGTGGCGCGGTGGGCGAAGGTCAGCCTACGACGCTGAAGGTTGCGGGTTCGATTCCCGCCTCGGAACAATTGTGTGTACGATCTGCAGATATTTGTTCCGGGTGCTCTGGTCGTTTTCTATGTATAATAAAAAATATCTATCTATGTAATGTATTGTATTATGTATATCAGTTATCTAGTACCCATAACACAAGCTCTGCTTACCATGGGGCTAGATAATGCTGTGTGAATTGTCCAGCATTATTTATTTATTTATTTTATGCTGCACAATCCACACAGCATCATCTAGCCTCAAGCTAAGCAGAGCTTGTGTTATGGGTATACTTGATGGGATGACTGATATACTTTATACAATAGATTACATAGATAGATATTTTTTTATTATATATAGAGATGACCAGAACATGGGACAAAAATCTGCAGATCGTATACACAATTGTCCAGGCGGACCTTCGCCTACCGCGCCACAGAGGTCGTCGATAAACAAATATACATATATCACAATTAATTATTTACGGGTATTTATCACGTTCATCGATTTAAATGCTTAGATATTCATAAAATACATCGAACGAGCTTTGGCATTTGCGAATTACCAGACCATAAAACGCTGTCAATTTTTTGTGTTTTTTTTTATTGTCAAAAATAAGCCAACACAATTATTTAAAGGTCATAATCAATTACTGTTACAACTTAAATACGATAGATAGTAACCTGTTTAGATATTTGGTAGACGCCTATTTGCGTCTAATATTGTTTTTATTTGTCTTAAATAAAACTTCATGGGCCTCTTTGATATATTCAATAACTTGTTTTTTCTATGTTTCGTTGATTACTCCAATAATTGAGGAATTGATTTGGATGGGTCTTTAGCAATTGTAGGTATAGATGATAATATTGAGGTAGTCCCTAAAATGTTGTTCTCGAGGAGATCTTTAGTATTTTATCCGCAAAACATCAAACAGTGAAATATTAAGAAATTTAAAGTAGTGTTTTTCAAAACAATTAAATTATATCAATAATAAAAATCAATGATCATTTCTTTCGTAACTTTCATGAAATACACGTTATGTACTAACTGCGCCCCGTGGCTTCGCCCGCGTGGAAATCTATGTGTAAAATTAGTTTGTAACCTTCCTCTTATATAACTAACTATTGCTGAAAACTGCATTAAAATCCGTTGAGTAGTTTAAAAGATCAGACGACAGCAAACAGACAGCGGGAGCGACTTCATTTTATACTATGTACAGATTATCTACATGAAGAAAATAGAATATCCGATCAGTAGTCCCGGAGATTACCAATAACAAACAAGGATAACGACTTTACCCCTTTATGAAACGAGGTCAAAACTGGCTCCGTTTAATAAAATAAGGGTTTTATTGTTTGTGCAACACCATTTCTTTTTCTACTAAGTTTAGGTACCCATCATCAGACATCTTTCTTGTCTGCCAATGAAATTCTCGTCAAAATCTGACCAGCCGATATTCATTGTGTATTTTCAGCAGTACAATAATTGTGCTCGCATTGCAGAGTTGCGCTTGTATTTTGTAAACAGTTAAGTAACCGAACGTGTTTAGCTGCGATGTGTGTTGGGTACTAAGTGTATCCGGCAGACGTGGGGTAAGGCAATCTGACTAGCGAACTGTAAAATATATTACAATCCAATGTGAAGAATAGAATCTTTAGGTAGGTAGATGAAAGACTTTGCAGGGTCTATGAGGAAGACTTCTAATGAGAGAGAAAGATAGATAGATCATTTATTAATTACAAGTAGGTTAAATAACTTAGTTAACAGTGCCTTAAAGCCTATGCCTATGTTTGTCCAAGCACTTGGTTACATAAATTGATCATATTTACGGTGTAAACAATTATTGTAAAACTGTTACAGAAATACGTGCACAAAAAAGTCTTTTGTTGGCAAAACAATAGCGTAAGCCTAAGTACCTATAAGCAGCTATCAGCCGGTAAAATGAAGGCAGACCGCTGTGTTCCTACCTTCCTACTGTTACTTTATTTTATTAGATGAGGTTGTTTTTTCTACTATAGTTTTTTCTTTTGTTTTTGTTTGTAAGTACATTATACTAATATAGGTGTAAGCACACTCGGCTAATATAATCTTAAGCACATACTTAAGTACGTATTTTATAAGTAGGTCTATAGGTACTAAGTAGAAACTTTGTAAATATTTCTCATTAAGTGAACGTTATTACTATGTTCTTTAAGAAAATAAAGAATCTTAAAACCGTTTTTTTTTTTTTTTTACTTTGGTTAACGTACAATCCTAAAAAAAATACCTATAAGTTATCCTGCATCACCTACTCGTACTAGATCGTATTTAATGGTAAAAGAGGCCTTAGCCTTAAGTCAGGAAATGGTGATGAGAGAATATTCTCTAGTTCTAGAAGTATAGAAGGAAGGCCAGTGCTATACAATGATCTTCTCTGTCATACTTATGCTGAGTGGTGACTGTGGGCCGATCTTGTCACGTTCTTGAACTCCATCGTAACTCAGATTTATGCACGTCTCAAGGCGTTTTTGACAAAAATTCAAAGGAATATGAAAAAAAATAAAAAAATTACGCCTTGTCGACGATCGCCGCCTTAAATTTAAGTTGCGTTTGATTTTCGGGGGTTTTTTATTTTTTTCTTGTATGTAGATTCTATTTATTTTTAAGTTACGTTTGACTTGAAACATGAATATGAATTTTTGTTTGTTTTTCAATAAAATCACGAGATTTATATTTTGCGATTTGATAAAATAAATAAATAATAAATAATGATGGACAATTCACACATAAAAGAACAATGATTGAACAATAACTGAACAATAAGCACGTGACAAGAGTTTTGACCATAAGTATGATCTCACTTCGAGAAAACAACTATAATTTACTAGATGCGCCCCGCGGCTTCGCCCGCGTGGAAATCCATGTGTCAAATGGTTTATAATCCTCTTGAATCACTCTATCTATTCAAAAAAACCGCATCAAAATCCGGTGCGTAATTTTAAAGATCTAAACATACATAGGGACAGGCAGACAGCGGGAAGCGACTTTGCTTTATACTATGTAGTGATGGACCAACATTACATACCTTTGTTAAAAATATATTTCTTAGCGTTGATGAAATAGTACGGCGAGAACACGACAGGAATGACGGGTACCTGCGCCGCCACGGCGATGTTGAACGCGCCTTTCTTGAAAGGCAGCAGTTGCGTAAAATCTTTGTTCCGTGTCCCTTCGGGAAACAGCCAGATTTTAGTCTGTAAACAATAAAGCAGGGCTATAGGTCATCATCGTTGTTTATTTATTTATTTCCACCGTAGGTACACAATGTTACACTTGATGTCGTTAAATACTATTTTAAAAGACAAATTACATTTTTATTATAACACACACTAACTTTTCACAAAGGAAACACCATAGGACATTGTGCAAAAAAAAAAAAGCAGACAGACATGCCTTCTTTAAAAAATTAAAATAAATTATGGTATAAGTTAAATGGAATAATAAATTAGATAAAATGTCAAAGTAAACTGCTGTATAAGGGCATTGTCAAACTATACTAATGATATTGTACAAATATTTACACCGTAGGTACACATTTTACACTTGATGTCGTTAAGTTCTAATAATTTGTTATATTGCAATTTTATTATAAAACACACACTAACTTTTGACATAGGAAACACCATAGGGGATTGTGTAAAGAAAAATAGACAGACATGCCTTCTTTAAAAATTAAATGAATAGATTTAAATAAATAATAATAAATAATGCTGGACATTTCAATTCAAATAAATTGTAAATAATAAATTAGTTAAAAATGTATGTCAAAGTATGCTGCTGTATAAGGGCATTGTCAAACAAATAAAATCATCATCATCCTCGTAAGCACACATGCATCCACCGCTGTAGTGTCTGCTCCAGACAAGGGGGGTTTCATCAGGCATGATAATCCACTCCTAAACATAAGCCTCCCCTAATGAGAGCGCCAGCATCAAAATCACAGTAATATTGAATGCAGAATCGGCCTTAACATTATCCTGAGTTTGGGCGCTATAAGGTGCGACACTGTTTTAATTAAACTTATGTGCTTTCCAGTTTTCCTTTGTATTTTAGTTATCTAATAATTTATAATAATGCTGGACAATTCACACAGCATTATCTAGTCCCATAATAAGCAGAGCTTGTGTTATGGGTACTAGATAACTGATATACATAATACAATACATTACATAGATAGATATTTTTTTATTATACATAGAAAACGACCAGAACACCCGAAACAAATATCTGCAGATTGTACACACATTTGTTCCGAGGCGGGAATCGAAACCGCAAACTCATGCGTCGCAGGCGGAACTTCGCCCACCGCGCCACCGTCATCTTACGTTATTGTTAATTCTTAATAAATAAATTGAAAATTGAATTGAAATCTGCAGTCTTCCGCAGATCATATCGATCCTACAGATCGATGATCATGTAGGGTGTACGGTAGAAACAAGATAATATACAGAGGTAAGTAATCAAGTAAGTCTTTGGCCTTATGGTTTCAAAACGATTGTGAGGATTTCAATAGTTGATTAGAACTAGGAAATGCGATTTCATTGTAATACTGACTGACAATGAAATAATAATCAATGGGCTTTGATGACAAATTAGCCTTGAAATGCTGTTGCTATTTTTAAAAACTCCCGGAACCTTGTTCGCGTGATTCCATGGATGTTTTCAAAATTACCCCCATATCTTTAGTCATTACCTCAAATAATTCTCCACTCAAACTTGTTCAAGGGCGTTTCGAGCATTCCTCCAAAACATGCTCGAGTTTGGTATGCTTAGTCGTTAATTTGGTTATATATCAACCTCTCTTATATACCTTCGCGATGGGTAATTGTAGGTTTCATCGTCGTAAATGTAATTGAGATAGTCTCCAAAATCCATTGTAAATAACAACAAACTATTTCGAGGAGCATTCAAGGTAGGAAGCGAGGTACCTTGAGATGACAGTTCGTTATTCCACTCGTATGAAAAAATTCTTAAAGGCTGTTTCGAGTGAAGGATTTTTTTACGATCAAGCATACCGAAACGCATTTGGAGGTTGAGTAGAGTTTGAATCGAAGTCGAGGTAATGACTAAAGATATGGGGGTTAGTCTCTATGTGCCCCTCGCTGTAGTGAACACATTAAAACATTGTTAATTATTTGTTAGGATCGCGTAAGTTTAAACAAATGTTGTAGTTTGATTGAAATGAAGAAAAAAATGTTATTTATGTATAAACGTTGGTAGGTTACAATAACATGGGTTAAGAGGCCTGCGGAGGACGAATTCTCCATACCAACGTAATACCAAAATTATTTCTAATTAAAGCATATTTCCACTATAATATTTCATTATTTATATTTGAATAGTATTTATTTAGGTTTATGTAGAGACCTTTATAAAGATTACCAAGAACTAAAATTGACAATCAACAAATGAAAGGCCCATACCGGATTTTATAAATTTACTTTATGTAAAATAAAAAAAAAGTGACTGTCACTGTAAATCAAATTAAGGAACGCAATAAAAAATTTGAATAAAGTTAGAAAAAAAAAGATGAAAACCTTTTTTCCTTTAACCTTTAATCAGTCACCACAATTGTTTGTCTCTACTGGGCTGCGTGTGATATGTGTAGTATGTTTAGGTATATTTTAATAAACTTTTTAGGGTTCCGTACCGTTCCGTAAAGGGTAAAACGGGATCCTATTACTAAGACTCAGCTGTCCATCCGTCTGTCATGTCAGACTGTATCTCATGAACCGTGATAGTAAGACAGTTGAAATTTTCACAGATAGTGTAGGTATTTCTGTTGCAGCTATTACAACAAAAACTAGAAAACAGAATAAAATAAATATTTTAATATTTCCCATATAACATACATGATTTTTTTTTTGCTGTTTTTGTTTTATTGACAATGGTACGGAACCCTACGTGCGCGACTTTGACTCGCACTTGGCCGGTTTTTATTTCTATACTGGAGGTCTGGATTCTGGTTTTGGTGACGTCGTCGGTTCTACGTTGATAATTTTATGAAAAAACAAAATAGAATCAAGCCAGCTTTTAAATACCTACATATTAACCTATAACTATAATCTACAGGTATTCTTGATAGCAGCTTCAAATACGGTTCTGTCTTATTAAAATGTTTTGTATTATTCTGATTCGATTTCCACAAAGTATGACCTGAATCTATTACCTAAAGACATTGAACGTTAATGACGTTGAAGTAGCACACAATGCAAATTAAGCCGAAGTGATCTTCGATTGTGATACAAAAAGCAATTTACTCAGAACAACGGTTACGGCAAGGGCAATTTGTTAACACTGAAATGAGATAGAATTTAAAAGGATTAGAGCGAGCCCTGACTATCCTAACTAATAACCACCGGGGGACGGGCAGCAGCGCCCAGCATTCCCAACCCGCATGCCCAGCGTGTGGATTGTGGGCTATAGCTATTATTTTATATCTTGTCTGTTTTATGGCTTTGAAATATAATAATTTAAGCACATAGCTATAACATTGTATATGTAAAAGCTATGTGCGTATCCAAGTGTGTCTTGGCCTCCTACGGTGAATAAAGGAGGATGAGTAAGTGACGCGCGGGGCGAAGGTGCCCCTACGACGCAAAAGGTTGCGCGTTCGATTCCCGCCTAGGGACAAATGTTTGTACGATCTGCAAAATGTATTCGGTGTATGTATTATAAAATATCTATCTATGTTGTTATTACCTAAGAATTTCAGAGTGAGCAAAGCTAGTAGGTATCCATAATACTAGCTTTCCTCACTTTGGCACTAGGTTATGCTGTGTAGATTGTACAGGATATTTCAATTATTACGAGACATCTCGGCAAGTGTTTGTACTGCCGCCAGCATGAGGGTAGAATTAAAATTATTCTAAAAGTAGCTTACCTTATTCTTTATCATAACTTCAGAAGTGACTTTGAGTTGTTTGTAGGCCTCCTTCGAGTTGTTCCTGTCTATGAATACAACTCCTGAAAGATATGCCGCTAGACCAAAGGGCCACACGTAGAATATCTCTTTGCGGGCGATTGCTGCGACTTTGTCTGCTACGTGCCATATGTTCAACATTCCTGTAAAATATTACTAATTGAAAAAAACTCATTTAAAAGACCTCTGTGGCGCGTTGGGCGAAGGTCCGCCTGCGACGCAGGAGGTTGCGGGTTCGATTTCCGCCTCGGGACAATTGTGTGTGTAAAAAATATCTATCTATTTAAGGAATGTAAGTATATCAGTCATCTAGTACCCATAAATAACACAAGCTCTGCTTAACTTCGGGCTAGGTGATGCTGTGTGGATTGTCCAGCATTATTTATTTATTTAATTTTTTATGTAGGTTTAGAATGAATTCTTTTATTCACACATAAAAATAGGTAGGTACCTATTATTTTTATGTGTGAATAAAAGAATTTATTCTAAAGTAAGTAAATTTGTTGAATCATAAATGCTAGATAATCTAAAAACATGAAATGTTCTCACACTTTTTTATATACCTACATAATATAATCTTGATTTCATGGTTTTTTTTAACAAAAAACTAGTTCCCACAAATTGTTGTTTCCTATAATTTTAGCACTAAAAATTTCCATGTTCAATGTTAACAATGAGTTCGTACATACCTACAGCGAACAACAAAACTAGTTTCAAGAAATTCCGAAATTAGTTGAAAATAAAACGTCAAGTACGAGTCGGACTTACGCACCGAAAATTCCGTATATTGTTAAATAAGACCATGCTTCTTGTGAATTTTTATGCTTCTAGAATCTAGATCAATGGGATTTCCATCCCTTTTGGTCCCTTTAAGTTTGGTCTAGTAGGGCAATCTGTTTGGTCCATGGCGAATTTCAAATATTTTTTTTTTTTGGGAATCAATGAGAAATTTACTATTCTTGGATTTTTCCCTTTACTTGTGAGACCTTGCTTCTTGCCACATTTTATGATTCTAGGTAAATGGGATGTACCCCGTGGGTTTTTTTAGCATGTGATCCCAAAGTAATGTCATAAAAATCGTGCATAATGGCTGTAACTTTTGATTGCATTGACTTAGAAGTTTAATTTATAACAATTAACCAATTTCAATTCAATACCTCCACACTTTACTGAGAAAAGAGGGTTAACTGACCGACTGCCAACAAAGTGATAAGGGTTCCTTCTTTCCTTTAGAGGTATAGAACCCTAAAAAAAGCTCTTTGTGTTCAGATTTTGGTGAAGTTGCAAAACCAGTTAATTCCTAATCCTGTACAGGAAGTAAAAATACAAATCATTATGAAGTTTTTTACAATTATTTTTGTTAGACAGTGTATAATAAATACCTACCTACCTAATTTTAATTGTTGTTATGATTAAAAAAAATTGTATATTGTTAAAAAGCTTGTTCATCAAGTACTTACCAAGTATATCAATTGATGATTGATGGTTTGATACTACTACAGCACCACGGTCTTCCGCTAACACTTTGCCGTTCACCAAATGCCATTTGACTTCAATTAACTTGGTGATATGCTTTATTAACAATGCAGAAAGCCTGTAAATTAAATAGTCAATATAAAGTACGAAATAAAATAAAGTAAGCATGAGAAGTTTTTGAATACTGAAGATAATAAAATTTTGGGCCCTGCCTAGCATTCTCCACCAATTTTTTTTTGTTAAATTGTGGTGCATTCCAAATGACACAATTAAACAGAAGGACAGAATAAAACATCAGGTTTTTGAGATATTCACTGAGAATATAACTATTTCTGTAATAAAATTAATCCTGTCCAATTTAAATCTGATAATTGACATAATTTTGTTTGTTATGTTTATTTGTCTATGTGTCATCTATTTAAATATAAAACTTCCATGTCCTTCATGAGTTTGAAAAAATAAATTAAAGTTGTGGAATGATGTTAGGGTGAATAGTTTCAAACCCCTTTAGGGATGATTTTAATATTTTTAACAATAGTGTTTGTTGTGTTTACAAAAAGACTTGACTACTATGGAATAGCCCTAGAACTTTTTCATCTATTAAGTAATACAGTATTACTTCCTACTATTGAAAAATATTTCAGGAATATAATTTACATAGAACATTGCTATTAAACTGAGTGAGGAGTACCTAATTTTGCTAAGAATATAATAAAATCGCAGGTATCAGTAGATATCTACAATCCTTGACTTGAGTGCATCATTTCTATGTAAAGAACTTGGTAAATATGTATTGTTAATAACTAGGTGAAAGCTAGATCCCAATTTAATTCGGTTCCTGAAAATATGTCGGCGAGAAACATGAATCATGCGCTGTAAAACTGCATTATGAAACTATAATCTAAGATGAGAGCCAAACGTTCGGTACTTACAGAACATTTTTCACATTTTTCGGGTTAAATGCGAAAATAGGCAACAATATCACAGACGCAATAGAAGTCCAAATGTAAAATATTAAAAATTTCGAATTGAACTTCACGGCATTTGGTGTTTCTGATATTAATTGTTTCAGAACGTAAGTCACAAGCGAGATTATAATTACGTAAATAATTTTATCGAACATATTGGTTTTATTACAATAAACTATTGCGAATGTTTATTATTTTAATTAATAAAACAAAACCGCAAAGAACTCGCTCCGCTCGCTCGATCGCTCACTCAACCAAGATTAGCGAATAAAAGCAAGCTGCCTGCATGCAGCAGCAGAGCAACAAACAAAACAACGGACACAGCGTAAAACATTCTCTGTTCCATTGCAATTATGAAGATTTTAAGCAAATAAACTCTTTTGTTGCTTCCTTTTGACTATTTTTAGCATGACAGCAGTTGACTCGCATTTTCACTCGGAGTTGTCACTATCAATGTCAGACTGACATTGACTTACTCTGAAAATACTTCATGTATGCAATGTTTCGCATGAACCAATCACGCCTTTCGTGCACATCAAATAGCTTTGATTTCCACCATAGTTCGCTAGGTGTCGCTACATGAGCCGATTAAATCTCCAACGACGACGTGCGTGACTATTCGGAATACAATCACGCCACCTTTCGTGCACAACAAATAGCTTTCAGCTTTGACTTCCACCATAGTTTCCTAGGTGTCGTTAATGAGCCGATTAAAGCACACAGGATTAACGCACCAAGCAGCTCAGTGACAGATCTATGCAGAAAAGTATACTGAGTAAAATTATAAAAAAAGGTCACTTTAAACTGGTTACTTTTATTCCTTGTGTATATCCAAAATCAACGTAAAAGTCAGACGTCCTAATAGATTATACTTAGGCACTGTACCTAGGTAGGTACAGTTATGTAGTTTGTACAGGTGTTCTTCAGAACATGTGCCATATGGTAACAGGAGTTGGTAGTTATAATACCAGGTTCAAAGGGTTAAAAAGCCCCCAAGCTTTTGCACTTCGTTCCACCTAAGCCCTGTGTGGTGTACGGCACACGTTCTGCCGAACATTCTATATAACGTCGTCGTACCGTTACAAACTTAAATAGAAAAACACCTCAATAGTACCTAGATAGCACCTAATGGTAATGTTTCTTTATAGTGCTTCACATTTTATGTAACCTACTTAAAATAAATATCAGGGATTACAAACACGGTAGCATAGCTATCCAACAAATTTTTATATACATTTATTTCTTAAATAAGTTCCTAGTTAAGTATCAATAAGTAGGTAGGTATTCTAACTAAATTAAAATCTCTTTGGCAAGTGGAGTATCAATGGGAAGATCGTTCAAGATTTCCTTGGACAGTTTTTCGAAAGCTTGCAGAACAATTTTATGGATGCGCTCTATCAGCTCTGGTATATTTTCTGTCGTAAGTCCAACAGTGGGCACTGGCTCAAGGCATCTCATTATGGCTTTACCTGGAACAATAAAAAATTAGGCACCTTACCTATTTACAGTAAGTAACTGTTATACACGCGCGTGTTCTACTTGTCTAGCTGACATGTAGGTATCTACAACTGGTTTTACCACCGGTATACATAAATAGGTGAACTTATCCGTCTCGTTCAACTGGTTTACCTTTTACTATCAAATATTTACGAAAATATCAATTGAGTTTTTTTTAACTTGATTACAAAAAAAACTGTGTCGTAAAATAAACTGGCAGGTGAGGTAGACTAAGACATGCACCTACCTACATTAGGAGTTTCAAGTGCTTTGGTTAAAACCGCGTTTTATAAACTACTAGCGGACCGTCCCGGCTTGGCACGGTTATTTATTATTTTTATTATTCATAATTTATTTGCGGCCGTTTATTTCTTTTGTTACGTACTACACGACATACTATAATATTTAGATATAAGCTGTCGCGACATTTTTTGTCGACAATGATGTGTTCTGCAATTTTGTAGTACATCACTTTGTTCTATCAATAGCGACCAATTTCGCAGCGCACGCGAATTATATATAATTTTTTTTTAAAATATAATATAGCCTATGTTTACCACGGATGGTGTGGCTTCCCAACGGTGAAAGAATTTTTCAAATCGATCCAGTAGTTTCGGAGCCTATTGAATAGACAAACAAACAAACAAAAAATCAAACCTTTCATCTTTATAATATTATTAATAGCTGTTCCCCGCGGTTTCACCCGCGTTAAACTCGAATTTCACTTTATTAGGTGATTTTTGACATCTTGAATTATATTATTGCAGTTTTAGTAAAGATCCCTAACTTTTTTGAAAATATAATAATAGACTATGTTCACCGGGGATAGTGTAGCTTTCCAACGGTGAAAGAATTTTTCAAATCGATCCAGTAGTTTCGGAGCCTATTCAATACAAACAAACAAAATATCAAAAATTTCCTCTTTATAATATTAGTATAGATGTATCGCATTCTCTATGTTTTAATATTTATAATTATGATATAATAATAATTAAAAATGTAATATGGCAAATGCGAAAAACCATCCAAGTCCAAAAACAGCGCGTTTGGGTGAGCCGTTGACTTTACCCAATAGATAGACTCTAGCTTCTAGTCTCTATGGTAGAGTATAGATGTATCGCATTCACTATGTTTTTATTATTTATAATTATTATCTATTATTAGTATTATGTGTCGGATGCGATACATAGTTTATAAAACGCGAAACATATATGATATAATAATAATTAAAAATGTAATATGGCAAATGCGAAAAACCATCCAAGTCCAAAAAAAGCGCGTATAGATGAGCCGTTGACTTTACCCAATAGATAGACTCTAACTTCTAGTCTCTATGGTAGAGCTAGCTAGTAGAATAGAATAGAATAGAAAGACAATTATTCATAACAACTTAAATTAATAAAAGCCTTTATAGAAGATATATATAGAGTTATTAAAAAAAGTTACAGTTCGGAGATCACCACGAAGATTGCATTTTGTCGTGATTAAAATCTTCAAGAGAATTCCTAATCATAGTACGGGGCCATAAAAGGCAAACCTGTATGTAGATGCTTAGGGCCGCATATGAAAGCTTGCTCAGTCATAGATCTATGCTTGAGCATCTATCCACGGTTGTCCGGTAGAGTTCGCTCTTGAACGGTAACACCGTTAAACTGTCACATTTTTTTTTATCTTGTTTGTTGTTGTGCAATAAAGAATTTTCTATCTACTAGGATCTATCATCGCTTATGCCATAGAAAAGCGTCGCGCATGCATAGACTGAGCAAACTTTTATGATACGTAAGACAGCTATTGTCTCTAGGGACTGAGACTACCAGAGAAGACGTACCATTATTATAAAACAGGCATTTTTTCTCATTGACAAAGTAGAGTGGTGAGAACACAACGGGGATGATTGGCACTTGAGCGGCTACAGCAATCGCGAATGCACCCTTCTTGAAAGGAAGCAGCTTTGTGTTCTTGTCTACATTCCGCGTGCCTTCTGGGAATATCCAGATTTTTGTCTGAAATAATAAAAAATATAAGATAAATGGTCATGAAACTTTACCACGAGCGAAACTACACATTTAAGAGAAATATTGATATATTCAACTTATTTGCACGAAAGGCATTGGCGCGTATAACTTTATGTGCAAATCTTGTGCAATCTTTGCACAAGTGCGCTAATCACCAAAGTTCTAATATCTCTTTTAGTTTTAGAAAAAACACAAAAAAAAGAGAAATCGATGTTACTGTTTGTTTTGCAGGAAAACGAATCAGGTACTCTTGATTTTTCTTTTCGGAGTTGGCCCCAAGTATAAGAAAGTTGCGGATTTCAACATTGTATAGGTGAGCCCTCTTTTCTCGGCTATATCTCGCTTTTCCCTTTCTCTCCCATTCTCTTAAAGATATCGTATCTTAGAACTTCGTAGCTCGTTAGTACACGTAGCTAGTGCTACGACGCTACACAGGATCCGTCTAGCATACAAAAGATTTCAACGCGCTGCCGCTTTTGTATTAGGTATAAATTCAATTCCACAGAATGATGAAACTCGAGAGAACACAAGAGTGGTCGTTTCGAGGAGTGACCTACTTCATAACCTTCTTATTATTTTGAATTTTCTTATCATACTTTCTCCTGTCCCTAATTTCCTAATAAATTTAGGGTCGTAGAGCGTGCTACGACGCTTTTATAAATTAATTATTATATTGATTACCTTTTGTATTCCTGCGTGCATAGCAAGGAAATTATTTCAACGCGCACTTGCTTTTACACAAAAATCGGATTCTCAATCTATTCAGAAATCAGATTTAATTATAAATCAAAAGAAAAATGTCTTTGTTGAACAACTTTCTTCGAAAATGTGGTCAAACGGCGATACGCCCGATGAAATGAAAGTTTATTTCTTTAGGCTTACAAATAAGCACTTAGGCAAGTCATATTTTATACTATTCATTATTATATTGATGTTCACTTCAATTTTTTGTCCACCAGTGGAAGAAGTGAGAAGAAACCACTAGCATAACTTATGTGTCTAGTACATATGATTTGCTTATCTGTAAGTTGTTAGATTTTGAGTTGGAGCAAAACTCGTTCCAAGTTTTTTTATCTTCTAGATAATCTGATATTTTGTAATAAGCCTTTTTACAAAGAATATGCTTCACATGGTGTTTCTCGCACAGATGTTTTATCGCGCTGTTACCCTCGGCGTACAGCCTGTTCATCTCTTTAATTAAATACTTGTTTTTTTCTCCATGATCATAAAGACTACGTATTCACGACATGTTTTTACTAAATCATAAAATGTGAGAATCACTTTCGCGTTTTCGAAGACATAGACCGTATCAGGCTAGGCACATTCCGCGCTCGTATTAAATTCTAGAAGTACCTACACGGCCTGCCTTCCATAGCGGGCTTGGACAAGTAGGGTTAACAAGAAGAACTATACACAACAAGGCGATACTATACACTTATACTATACAGGGTTATTCAGTGAGATACTTAGGACAACAGTTCGGCGTCTTTTTTAACGCTCAACCGACTCTAAGGAAAACAATATTTTTAAATGATTTTACGTTGGTTTTCTTAAATTTGATAATATTGTAGATATGCCACATATAAGATTTATTAACTACCTATGTATAAATACAAACTAGGTACTTATGTAAAAATGCCTTTTTTGATAAATTCGTTGTAAAAAATCCCGCAAATGCCTTGTTATTGATGTTATTATGCCTTGTATTCCGGTAATTATCTGTTAAAATTGTTTGTAAGTTTTCTTATTTTTCATCAATTGAGTTTAATAATTAACAGACCAATCAACCAATTTAAGGACGGCATAAGAGGAATCAAAAAGATTATTAAGGTAAAGCATTTATAAAACTTGTAAATAATGACGTCTTAAACTAAATTATTTATGAAACTAGCTGTTACCCGCCACTTCGTCCACGTTGGACTTAATTTCTTAACTTCAGCCTACCCCCTTAGCTTCGGCCAAATTGCTTTTTATCGACATTTTCAAAACTTAATTAAATTTCGTTAAGAATCCTATCCTTCAGAGAGACCCTGAGCATAGCTCATTCCATAGCTCTCTGAGAGACTTTGAACTGGTTTACTAACCTAGCGTAAGTGTCCACGTCTCAGTTCTGTAGGTCATGACGTGTAGAACGCACTTATTGAAAACTTTCGTGCTTTAGACGAGATATTGTGGCGAACGATATCAACTGGACTGGTATATTGTTATTCTGTACCATTATAAAAAAGACACTTATTATTTCCCTACATTATGATTATAATAAGTTATGCCTATGACTATCTTGTGTTAATAACAGGAACTTACCCCATCATTCAGCACCCTCCTTATTTTCCCTAGCTCCTCGTAGGCTTTCTTTGGATTTCTCCTATCAATGAATTCGGTGCCACACTTGTATGCAACCCAGGCCATTATTCCGAGGCACCATAACTCCCTCTTGACTACAGCTACTGCTTTGTCTATCTTATCCCAAGCGAAGAGCACACCTGAAAAAGAGAATAGGGATTATGTACTAGTTGCCGCTAGATCGTAAAATCAGCCTGTTTGTAGAAACACTAGGCCGATAGCAAAACGGCGCAAATAAATTAATTGCCTATGCCAAAATTTTTGAATGATCAACGCTTATCAATATGGCTAAACGTCACTTATTTTGTCAAATTAAATTATTTAGGTATTTTCAACAAATCAGCGGTCGTTCTGCAATCGGCCTAGCCATTCTACAAACGGGCTGATTCTACAATACGGCGCGGCTACACAGTACCTATGATATGATGGGTAAACCGGCAACGAGGAAGACCGATGCGATGGCCCGGTGAAGATCGTGGGAACCCACTGAATGGGCATCACTACTGGTGGTCATTAAAAATAAAAATAAATAAAATCAGAACACGCTTTATATTCCATGAATGTATTATGTATGATATTTTCTGATCTAATGAAACATAGCAAAATAGTTTTGCTTCAACTACAAAACTAACAACTTAGTAACGAAGGGTTTCTTGGGCGCTTCTTTACTGTACCTTAAGAGCGGGTACACATTGGGCGCTCGGCGTTGCGTTGAGCGCGCGTTGGTCGCGTACATGCACCGCGCTTAGCACGGCGTTCGACGAGCGTTAGTAGGGCGAACATACTTTGACTCAGTTTGAAAATGGTCGTCGAAGAGATTGCTTGTGTTTGGCTCTTCTGTTCGTACCGTCGTTACAAAAGACGACGATAAAAAAATAAAAAAAATCTACCATTTCCTCCCAATTACGTTTTTTAACCACCTTATTCTTATAATTCGCCTCGGAACAATTATGTGTACGATCTGCACATATTTGTTCCGGGTGTTCTGGTCGTTTTCTATGTATAATAAAAAAAATATCTATCTATGTAATGTATATCAGTTATCTAGCACCCATAACACAAGCTCTGCTTACCATGGGGCTAGATAATGCTGTGTGAATTGTCCAGCATTATTTATTTATTTAATAATAATCGGGATATTCCATATCCCAAATAGCTGGTCGCTTCTGGATTTCATCTATAAAGAAATCAGTATCAAAATGCTCGATCTCCATTTTCGTAACGTGCGTCCACTCTAAACAAAAGTGCGCGATCAAATGTACAACAAAAAAAATGGCCGCTCATGTATCTCCAAGCGCGCAGCTGACGCCCTATAACGCGCGTCCGAACGAAAAAATGTAAACGCGTTTGACGCGCGCTTGCATGTGTACGCTTCAATAGAATTCGGGGTTCTTAAAACGCGCGTTAGCAAAGCGCGCGTTTCAAAACGCCTAATGTGTACCCGCTCTAAAAATTTAAAGATTGAAGTGAGCAAAAAATCACTTTATTTCCTAGTTTTAGGTACCTACTTATGCTATTGGAATTTTGTGACGTTTCCAAGAGTCCTGTACTATGATATCACCATTAAGGCGAAACAGTTCGCTTTTTCGAGACAAGGACGATCGAACGCCGCGCGAGGAAGGCGAGAAAGGGAGGCAAGAGCGACGGAATGGCCCGCGCGCAATTTTTCTGGTTTTTATATTTAAATTTGTTATTGCTCTAAAACAATACTATTTCGCAACAAAACTAAAACCATAATCGTCTAAAGTATTTATTAGGGAACACAAGATTAAGAAGTCGAAACACGATTGACTAAACTTAACTCTATAGAAAAAATAGCAAAGTTTCCTAACTTTGCTATTTTTTCTATATATCCCATAACAAACTAACTAATATCCTAAACTTTTGATCCGCATCAAAATATATTCGAAAAATAAATTTTGTTCCCTTAAAATTGATTTTCCGTTAAGTCAAAACGTGGGTTTTGGGACGTAGAACCTACCACAATAAAGTCAAAAGTCAAAAATAATTTATTTCTTTAGGCTTACAATATAAGTACTTAGACAAGTCATATTTTATACATTAAATTATTATCAAATAAAATTATTTTACTGTTCACTTAAATTTTTTGCCCACTAGTGGAAGAAGTGAAAAAGAAACCACTAGTATGTTCATCACTTATATATCTAATAAATAAGCACTATGGCTCCGCGTTCCAAAAGGTCCAACCTTTTCGAACGAGGTTTGTTTTATTATTATTTTTAATTGCAGATTGTGGTCATCAAATGTGAAGGTCAGCCTGTAAGTAAGTTGTAGTGAATTAATAACCAAAATACTGGTGTTGAATCATACACTGTTTTGGGTCCAAATCCTACTAATATTGTAAACGCGAAAGTTTGTAAGTATGGATGGATGGATGTTTGTTACTCTTTCACGTAAAAACTACTGAATGGATTTTAATGAAACTTTACAATAATATAGCTTATATAATATAGCTGGAATAACACATAGGCTACAATTTATAAAGATATATTGTATATTATCCAAAATATGGGTGACACCGCGGGGCGCAGCTAGTAAGTAATATATTGCGCTTGCAATAGCTTTATTGCACTTATATTTTATTTTAAGAAAAAATCACATTATGTAGTACGGGGAATACTTTACCAATTTTGATTTCCTGTCACAAGTACCTACATTTATTTGTCCACGTGGTCTATTATAATATTGTCAAACTGTACGGCTTGCGTGGATTTAGTTAATTGCCATCGAGATAAACTTTAATCCTAACATGAAAATCGGTTCATCTGTTTGAAGCTACGATGCTACAGGCAGTCATCACGTCAAACTGCAACACCTCTCGTTTTCAATTTATCGGCTCATTTTCGGTATTTTCTGAAGTTTACTTACCTACAGCATCCAAAGTGGACTGATGATTAGATATGATGACGGCACCACCAGGATGTCTCAAGTGCTCCTTATTTTGTAGCTGCCAGCACATTCCGTACATCGACGCTGTCTGTTGTGCCCAATTCAAACCAATCCTGAGATAAAAAGTTCAGATTAAGTTAGATAGATAGATACATAAAGCATTTATTCGACACTGCAGCACATGATATAAGGTAACAATAGTAAAAGTAATAGTAAACAATAAGTAATAAAATTTTAGATTACCGTAATAGTACCAGGTAAGAAGTAACTTTAGGTGATAACCAAGGAACGAACGGTAAAAAATCCTGTGCGTTATACTTCAGCCAGATAATTAAGGGTTCATTTGCATTTAAATAATTTAAGTGCTGTGAAGATTAATAAAACTTAATTCAGTGATTGAACAAAACTCTAATTAGTTATTTTTTCGATAAATAAAACTTTATTGCTCACTAAACCTAGCAATAATTATTATGGAATAATAAACAATTGGCGGTCGTATCGCTCAAGAGCGTTCCCAGACAACCTTAACTTTTATATGAGAACTATTTGGAATAGTGTTTATAGCACAAAATATCCACTTACACTGAATTTCGTATATCTCTCTTTTTCAGCAAAATTATAGGGCTCACTATTATAGCACACATTGCTAAATAAAAATACATGGAGATCACTTTCGCAAAATATTTCACTTTATTCGGCCTGGCGTCTGTAATTTTCAGTAAAACGTAAAATGATAAACACACTGATGTCAATGTTATTTGTTCCCACATTGTTCACGGTTATTTTATTGTTCAGGTACTCGCGCTCTTGTTTATATTTTAAACGTAATATTATTAAATCCGACGACGCGCCTTCGCTAAAGTACGAATGCGAAATAGAGAAAGAAATGTGGGATCCAATACTGGTTATAATAACTAGATTCGTCTATAAAGCTACCGCATGAATGAGTAGGGATACACAAAATGATATATGTATGTATATAGTTTTGCCTATACATTTACATAGGTATTCACCTATGTAAAACTATACTGCTGCAATCTACACAATACGCACTCAATTCAATAACATTTTACGATGGAAGATAATTGGTAGGTGCCAATTGTACTGCATAATTAAAAATAATGAGTTTTAATATAAACTTTGTGGTATTTTATATTGGATGGTGGCGCTGGAAATTAAAATGACGGGAAACGACATCAAGTTGGTCGGAGACCAAATAAAAACATTGTACGCAGAGGTTTTTAAAGCATCAAGATTAGTCCTGCCTGGCCAAAGGACTAATGCTGACTAATCTTTACGACTAATTGTTTACGTATTTAAAAAAAAAAGCTTTTGAAAGTGGTTTTAAACAATAACAACATAAACAAAACATTAATTTATTAAAAGCATCGTACAGTATACCTACACCAAAATGCAGTGTTACAAAACGAATTAATACTAAAATACCTACAATCTTAGATACATACAGGGTCCGTCACTCGAACTGTTACTAACTTCACACTGCTTCTATTTTCAAAATAATTACGACAGCGCACCCAATTTTGGTGAAACGTTAGTTTGTTTCATTGTTTTTAAGTGGGCGAAAAGAGCGGGAACAAATTTGAATTTGATAATAAATTTTCGCAATGGATATTAAACGTAACAATGTGATCGTTTTGCATTTGGCCGGAAAATCACAACCAGTCATTTTTGGGGTGCTCCAAAATTTACGTGTGAACAAAATATTAGTGTATCGAACCATTAATCGTTATAACCAAACAAGGAGCATTGCTAAACGGCAAGGAGGCGGTCATCCGAAAACAGCAACATCACGGGATATGGTTCGAAAGGTGAAGGCTCGAATTCAAAGAAATCCTCGCCAGAGTGTTGCAAAACTGGCGAAAAGTCTTAAAGTATCCGACTCAAGTATTCGTCGATAACTGAAAAAAGAACTGAAACTGAAGCCCTACAAGATACAAAAAGTACAACATCTTACTTCAGCGCAGAAGATAGTCCGACTACAAAGAGCTCGAGCACTGAAAGCCTTGCACGAACGTGTGCGATCTGGAAAACATTGTTTTTTCTTATTAAAAAATTTTAACTGTCCAACAGTATGTAAACAAACAAAATGATCGTGTTTGGCTGCAGGGCAAGTCCAACGACAATTAAGACGATAGAGTTGCCGTTCGTAAGCAGGCGCCTGTTTCTGTTATAGGTCTGGGCTGCAGTGACCGCAAATGGTCGCTCTCCACTCGTGTTTATCGAGAAGAGCGTTAAAGTCAACCAGCAAGTGTACCAGCAAAAGGTGTTAAATGATGCGCTCATACCATGGGCACGTAAGCAATTCGGTACAAACAGCTGGACATTTCAACAAGACTTAGCACCGTCCCACAAAGCTCGCCCTGATACATTTTTTTACAGAACCACGTTTTTCGGTTCATTTTTTCAGAACAGTGGCCTCCCTACTCTCCAGACTTGAATCCAATGGACTTCTTGGTATGGTCCATTTTGGAGGCTGCCGTGTCAACAAAAAGATATGAAAGTGTAGATACGCTGAAGGCAGCGCTCCGTCGGGAATGGAACAGAATACCGCAAACCCACCTTCGTGCATCCTGCAATGCTTTTGCCGGAAGACTTGGTCCATCATCCGTGCCAAAGAAATCTAACAATAACAATAATTTTCTTAAAATTCAATGTTTTTTTTCGCATTTTGATACAATTTTAAAAAAACCGTACTTCATTTAACCAAATAACATCATTTTCAATTGGTAACTCTTAGAGTGACGGACCCTGTATAAATAGAAGCTAGGCTATCAGAACGGGTCTTAAAAGGATCCTAATTGATTAAAATATTTACTTATGGATAGGATGGTTTTAACTTAAATAAAAGAAAAAAAAATAGAAGCGTGTTAAAAATCGTTAGGATTTGGATGCCACGCCAATAATCTCAACTCTTGGTTTACCTGGTAACCCCCGTTGAAAGTGTAGATACGCTGAAGGCAGCGCTCCGTCGGGAATGGAACAGAATACCGCAAACCCACCTTCGTGCATCCTGCAATGCTTTTGCCGGAAGACTTGGTCCATCATCCGTGCCAAAGGAATCTAACAATAACAATAATTTTCTTAAAATTCAATGTTTTTTTTCGCATTTTGATACAATTTAAAAAAAACCGTACTTCAGTTAACCAAATAACATCATTTTCAATTGGTAACTCTTAGAGTGACGGACCCTGTATAAATAGAAGCTAGGCTATCAGAATGGGTCTTAAAAGGATCCTAATTGATTAAAATATTTACTTATGGATAGGATGGTTTTAACTTAAATAAAAGAAAAAAAAATAGAAGCGTGTTAAAAATCGTTAGGATTTGGATGCCACGCCAATAATCTCAACTCTTGGTTTACCTGGTAACCCCAGATCACTTAGTTTACCTCATGGAGTCCATGGGACTCCTTGCATAAAAATAATTGATTTTGATCAAAATAAAAGCAAAAAGTGTTTTCAAATGTAATATTAGTTGGTAACAGTCTTGTTGAAAATTAAAAAACATAATAGTCAGGGTTTGGAGAAGCAAACTGAATAACTAACAGTGATGATGACTTAATAAGTGTTCTAAACATTCAAAACTTTGGCGAGTATGTGTGAGAGTGATGTGTGTGACATATTTTTTCTCACAAACAAAGCAAAATTTATTTTCATCTTATTCAGAAATTAATTTAGTAACATAACAACCTATAACATAACAAAAAACCGACGGCATAATTTGTATACAATAAAAAGTTATCGCCATTTTTGTCGCAAAAAAAAGAAAATTGCGTTTTTTCGCAATTTTGGTTTTGTTAGTTATTTAATTTTCCAAATACAGCGGTATATTTAATTTTTTTATCTTACATTATATTATGGTTTTCTACCTATGAATATGTCAACATTTTCAAGTTCATATTGGTTTTGTAAGTGGGCATAATAAAATTATGATCCATATTTTGATTAGGCTTTAATAAAACAGTATTGTAGCCTGTAACGATAGGTAAATGAATTTATTGCTGTGTAACCTTTTAGTTATATATGCATACGCATTCTATTAAAACAATCTAATGATTCTGGTTTGCCTCATGGAGGTCACCACACCGTCTAAATCTAGAACAGAATAAATAATACGCGAGATTAGATCACTAGACTAGTTCTGGACCTGGCGCTGCAGTGACAATGACAGTGACAGTGGCAGTGGCAGTGACGCGGCGCGGCGCGCACTCTACAGATCCTACATAAGACACGAACTGAAGGTGAACGTGGCTTATTTAATTGAAAATGTCTTCAATCGAAAATTCAGTTAATAAGCAAATGGAACAGAAGGGTAAAAAATAATTATTAATATTCTATCTGATGCGGTCGAAATCTTATGATTTAGTAAACAGAGCAGTGAAAAGAAAGTTTGGTTGTTATATTTTCTCGCAATCGAATTGAAAAGTAAAGTTTTTCATTCAGGTACCAAAACCAGGTGGTTTTTATTATAACTTAAAAATGAATAAGGTTTAGTCCCTTGCAAAAAAATTGTCATGATGACAGATTTTGAGAAACTACTAGAAGATTTTTCAGACATATACTGATTTTTTTTCTTTATAATATGTGCTCGTATATCTACAAAAAAATTTTTTGAAGGAATAATTGAGGTTATAAGAATTCCAATTTTGCTCTAGAACACTACAATACTAAAGATAAATATATATTTGAACATACAGGTTTGACAAGAAATAATAATAAATAGGTTAAATATACACTTATACACAAATACAAGCAAAGAGTAGGTTTGCTGTTATAATTTGTATTATTCTATGGTAAGTAGGTATCTACTGACATAAAAAAATATGCCTATTGCGGCGTCTGCCTATGACGTCACCGATGCATGTATCTACAGCTGACTATAAAGAAATACCTTTTTAATCAAATATATTCTCTTTATTAATGAAGAAATTAACAATAATATTATAGAAACAAATGTGAACTAGTATTTACAATATTCTCAAGAAAAAAAGGAAGCTATTAATTGAAGAAAGTCAGACCTTTGCCATAGTTATTTTTATAGGTTATTTGGTGCCTTTACATTACATTTGTGACGGCATCCTGACGTCACGAATCAATATTCTCTGATTGGTGTTCAACGTGTCATGGCGGATTGCTGCATTTTTTAGTTTTATTTTATCAAAATAATTATTGAATTTATAAATCATGATCAAAATAAAAAGAATAATACGTGTTTTGTAATTTATGGCCCAGGTAGGTAGTAATAATTCGGTAAAAACATAATTATGGTGATTTATAGTTACTGTCCTCATCCTTTTTCTATTGACTTCGGATTTGTATGCCCGAGAAGCAGAATATTATGAAACATTGTATTTTACGACCAACTGTATATTTTATTTCCTAGCCATATTCTAAGCTAATAAATGATTTGAGTTTGAATATTTGTAATTATTCGAACATTTATAAAAATTGCAATGTTTCATGTAGTTAAAGCTCTTTTTCTTTTCGTATTTCCTGTGCTACTTCTTTGGCTAGGTCTTCGTAGGCATCTTGCATCATTTTGTAGACGCGGTCTCGTAGCTCCGGAACATCCTCTATCGTCAGGCCTTCAGTTGGGACCGGTGGTAAGCATCGCAAGATCATTTTACCTGAGGATAAAATCAATATCAACATACACGCCAAAAACCCGACAAGCTGACACAACACAGTTGGCTGCCTACAATTTTCATACACTTAAATATCGCACCAAACCGCCACCGCTACGCCGCCGGTCTGAATCGCCGACTTTGGTGTGTAGGCTCCATAAAACGTGCCTTGCAAATGGCACGTTGGCGCGTGGCTTCAATTACTTCATCACCACTTCAGCCTATATTAGTCTACGGAGGTAGGCCTCTCCTAATGAGCGCCGTAGTTCTGTCTTCAGCATGCTGCATCTAGCATCTGCCAGCAGTTTTTCACAGATCTTCATCCCACCTGGCCGAAGGGCGTCCTACACTACGTATCCCAGCGGATGTCGGTTCTTCGCGAGATATGACCAGCCGTTGGGCGATTTTGATCTGGTTACCGTGAGTGTCCACGTGTCAATTCCCTAGGTCATTCATGACGTTACCAATAACTTAGGTACTACATGAGAAAATCATATGAAACTCATCGACGGCATCGCCCTCCCAAACAATATAAAAATGTTAAGTAACAAAGTTCAAGATATGTTTTAAGTGCTAATGACTGTATCTAGGCACTTACGTTTAGGTAATTCCAGTCTTATAAATGTTTTTATTATAAAAACATCTGTGTTAATATTTGATAGAGCCGTTTATTTTGATAGAACAGGCTATAACTCGAAGTTTTGCGGTACCTACTTAGTAAGGTTTAAAGTAATATTGAAAAATAGACTCTATTTTTTGAAGAATACTTAGTTTTTGGATATACGATAAAACAGTCGTACCAACTTACCATTATTTTGAAAGTTAAAGTTCTTTTCATCCAGAAAATAGTGTGGCGAACAAATGAGTGGATATATCGGCAGTTGGGCAGTAACGGCGACGACGAAGGCACCTCTTTTGAAAGGCAATAGTTTTGATTCTCGATCTTTATTTCTTGTGCCTTCCGGATACAGCCATAGCATTGCCTGTAAAAATAAAATATCAGAATATACTATACTAATGGGGGGGGCAACCGGAAGGGACCGCCGCCGGTCAGAGGAGAATCCCGACACCCAATATTTATTTTTACACATTTAGTAAAAAGTACAAATAGTTTTTCTTAGTTGCATACAATAGTAACAAATCACTTTATTGTCATTGGTAGTTTGTAATTTTCAAATGCGCGATGAGAATCATTATTTTAAATATTAATTTTGTACCTACAAAACCTGTGATTTCAAGCTATCGGTAGTAAACCGATACCTACCGACGATGGCCGCGCAATAGATTTTCCAGGTGGGCAAGTACAAATTAATCGCGCAATGTCATAAAATCTTCACTAGAAACTTATTCCCAAAAATTTGCAAAACTTTTTATTAGCTGCTCTGAAGATAAAGGCAGTGAGATTTTGAAGATCTGTCCCGTCACACTGAATATTTAAGCATGTCAGAAATATAGACTTCAAATGGATTCATAAACAGCAGTATATTTTTCTTGTGAGATTCATAATCCTGGAATCTGTTTTCAAAAGTCTCTTTTAAACATTTTATTGTTGATAGGTACTTCGAGTTCTTTCTTTTTTTTTCTTTATAAAATCTGTCCCCCACTGGATGCCGGCGGCGGGCACATTCAAATGCCTTGGCGGGCCACTTTGTGGCCCGTGGGCCTGGGATTGGACGGCCGTGTTGTAAATAATTATTTTTATAGGTAGATTTAAAATTGCCACGAATCTCCTACGGTATATATAGTTACGAAAAGAACCCCTTGTTTAGGATTTTGTAGTCAAAGTGGTAAAATAAAACCACTTTCTGTAAGGCCGTACATGGCGCCAGATTTACCTCGATGCTACATTTACCCCGATGTAAATGTGCCGACACATATACCCCACCAAATGTACCGACCAAACAAATTGTTCAAACTGCACCTGCTGCAAATGTGGCGTCGGTAGTAGTAAATGCTGATGCTTGCGTGCGGGGCGATAAATGTGTCGCGTTTGAAATGTGGCGCCACAATTTCAGAGCATATTACTTATATCTATCATGGAGATATAAATATATAAATTATGAATTTTAACGTTCATATTATCACATTACACACTTATAAGCTGACCTTCCTGCTACATTTGAATCCAATTTCTATGAATACACATTATATAACAATTTATACTCTTTCAGAATCTCTCATCTTTCGATAAAATAAGGTAGCAAAACAGTTGGGCCGTCAGGTTTTAAATCTAGACAGACAATTTAATAATATTAAATCAAAACTGATGTAATTACGAACCTTCTAACCTTCTTTTTTTTTCTTTTTCTTTTTTTTTCCTTTTTTTGTAAATTCTGCTTTTTTGTTTTTACTATATATTAGTTTCTGTATATATTGTATAATTTTGGTAATTGTTAGTAGGTATATATACATATATCATAATATTTTTATTGTCTATTGTTAGTTCTATTTATTTTTTATTCAATGTACCTATGTCGAAGTTATAAGACTAAGTAATTTCATTTTCAGTTATCCTCTGCGAGCAAGCAATTCCTTAGCTACTATATGCGAGGACACATAAATGGTTATAGGTTTTTTATTTAAGTTATCTGTTAAGTTTGTAAAACTGTATGTCTTCCAAATAAAACAAAATAAAATAAAATAAATTCTTTGGAACCTGCTAGGGGATCAGCTAAAGATGAACGTCACTGTGCATAATGTTAATTTATGGGTAAATGACGATGAGTGAAAAAAACCGGCAAAGTACGAGTCGGACTCGCGCACGAAGTGTTCCGTACCATTATCCATAAAAATGGCAAAAATCATGTCTGTTATATGGGAGCCCCCTTAAATATTTGTTTTATATCAATTTAATTTTTTTTATTTTGATTTGAATATAATAACTTAATAGTCTGTGAATATTTTAAGCGTCTACCGTTTGCCGTTACCTGTATCGTGCAAAAACGAGCAAAAAAACACGCACACAGCAGTTTGTTGTATGGGAGCCCCCTTAACTATTTATTTTATTCTGTTTTTAGTATTTGTTGTTATAGCTGCAACAAAAATACATCATCTGTGAAAGTTTCAACTGTCTAACTATCACGGTTCATAAGATACATTCTGGTGACAGACGGACGGACAGCAGAATCTTAGTAATAAATCGAAGTATGGTCCCTCTTACCCTTGGTAAGGACCATATATACTATATTTTTATTTGATTGACCAAAAAGTACCAATGTCATACAGGTACTAATTCAAAAATTACAAATTACAAGAGGAATGAAAATAGGGTAAAAAACGGTCCGCTGATTTTCTGGTGGAACATGGGCGAGGAGTCATTATCTGAGATATTTACATGGACCTAAAGTTGGACTAAGGAATTATCAAAACAAACCACATGCATAACTAATACAATAGGCAAAAAAATACATTTACATAAACAATAAATAACATAAAACTTTATTTTTTAAGGCTCACCAAATAGCCTAGACAATTCAAATTTAAAACCATAAATTATTATCAAAAAATAAATGGGTAATAAAGGTAATAAAGGTGTTTTTTATTTTCTGTTCACAGGTACCTAAGTCCTAGGTTATGGTCCAATGTATTTATTTATTTATTTACATTTGACTTACAGTTATGTATATACATACTAAAACGTCAAACATTATATTTATAAAAATATGTAGTGAAACAGTATATCTTACCTTTTCGGTCTTTAATATTTCAACCGTGCGATGAAGACTTTCGTATGCTGTCTTCGGGTTGCTTCTGTCTATAAAAAGGAACCCACATTTTTTTATTATCCAGGATATTAGTATCCACTGCTTTAGTTCTATTTTCGATGTTCCGATTAACCTGTTGTTTATTTGGCCAATGTAAAGGTTAACTGAAAAAAAAAAATATATTAACTATATAAATAATGCTGGACAATTCACACCTCACTATCTATCCACGAGCTAAGCAGAGCTTGTGTTATGGCTACCAGATAACTGATATACAATTCATTACATAGATATATATTTTTATAGAAAACGACCGGTACATGATTAAAATAAAAGAGTAAAGTTAAAAAAAATAGCAATAGTTGGAGCTATAATCAGAGGCGGCGGTCTTGGGTCGTCGAATAATTAAGGATTTTATTACCTAAAATGTCCAAAATCGACTGATGGTTCATAACAACAACACCTCCACTTGCTTTTGCTAAAAAATATGCGTTCTGTATTCGCCATTTCATCCCGTAGACGTATACCCATTGTTTGAATCTATCTGTTAATAACCTGAAATTATAGGAGTGACCAGTAAATCTTTAAGCTGTAAGTAGAGAAACTGTTGACTGCTGAAATCACACCATATGTGTTTTTTACGAGAAACGCGTGTGCAGGCGCAGCGGCGGCACACCCATGCTTGTTTGCCATGCGTAATTATGTGTAAGCCCGCAATATGTGACGGCTGTGCTGAGTCACACAGATGTGTGTTTTTCAGCTGTGAAACATATTTTTAGAAAGAAACGCCTGTGCGGCGGCGGAACACAATCGCTATGTAGAGTAGCAGCACGAATGCTTAGGTGAGAAAAAAGTTGCCAAATTCCCCTTATTGTGGGAGGCATGTTCATCATGGCACGTCCACTGCTAAAAAAGTTTTTCCCACAGACTCCCTGTGTGCTAATTAAGTTTTCTCATCAGCAAACCGGATTGGAAGACATGAGGAACCACTACAGCATAATATACATAATATTTACATACACGTGTTTATTTTTACAGCGCATATATTTTTAAATGGCACATATTTTTTTAAGGTGTACAAAATCCCCGGCTTCGGCTAATTATGTAGGTACCTAAGGGACGAAACTAAAAAATAGGGTTCACTAAGGCATACAATACATGATATTACAATTTGATTATTCGATAATCTGAAACATAGTAAATCCAATGTCACAGTATAATACAGGGTTTAACAAAAAGTAAGGACCAAACTTCCGGGGGTGTTTTAGACTTATTCATAGATTTTATTTTTCAAAAATTCCCGTATTTTTTATTTATGAAATAGCTACAATTTTTTTAATGAAAATTTGACATGTAAATTGCTTTTACCAATAAATTGTTTTTCTGTATTTCTACTAGACAAGTTAACAATTGATGCATGTGCTGATTATTATTTAAAGGCCTAGTTTCCATCTTGGTACCTGTTTCCATCTTCTTTAAACCAATTTTTCCTCTATTCTATGACATTAAGAATATACGCATCAGTAATTTCAGCAATTCTTTTTCGAAAACTATAAGTCCAGATATTTTACTTATTAAAAATATATAAATATAAAAAAGCAAAGAAATACAACAAATTAAATAATTTTTATTAATAATTAAAAATTAAACTTTCATATTTTCATGTTCTGTGATCACAGCTTTTCAAGCTTGGTCCTTACTTTTTGTTACAACCCTTATTTAGTAAAGTCTGTAATTCCCGTATGTAAGTTGATATAAAATGTGGGAAGCAAATGATAAGCTTCTGATAATATCAAGTGGTATCTACAAATCGTCCTTGTGGTTCCAGAAGTCATTAAGTTCAAAAAGCTAGTTAGGAGATAATCGCAATTTAAGTTTTTCAGATCAAGAAATCGGTGTACCTAACTCAATATGGTTTTTACTTACAAAAATGATTTCTATAAACAAAATATAGATTATTTTACCATAGGTACACGTTCAATAAATTATCGAAATATGTTTACGATTACTGACATACAAAGTAAAAAGTAAATTAGTGAATTCTAGCAAAGTCAATAAGATGTTATAATGTTTGTTAGTTAAGAGCTAAGTACGAAGTTTAATGATGATGACGATGATGATGTAAAAAAGGAAGAGAACATTTTATAAATGGCACATATATATATATAAACGAGAACTGAACTCAGTGTATGTAAGTACCATCTTATTACATAGCTCAAAGTTCAAAACTCTTTGGACGTACCTTGACCATAAAATGCATCCCTGAATACTTACTAATTGGACAATAATTATTTAATAAGTAATCATAATAATAAAAAATGCCAGTGATTTGCGCTTATAGGTATTAGGTTTTTATGTGTCTTCGATACGCTATTAATTATTAAATTTATTTTATATTGTAATACAATTAATTCGACGCGAAATGTCTAGAAAAAGTTATTTCGCGTCGAATCGATGCCCCAGTCGATGAAAAAATTTTACTAAACGATAGAAATGAATTACTTAAGTAGGTACCCTTAGTAATTTTTAAATATAATAAGCAGATAAGCACTTCTAACATTTTTACATTTCTCGGAATTGAAAGAAAAACAGCTTTTTTAACTTCATTTAATTATTTTGGCTAAAATTGTCACTTAGTGAATTCTCGCACTACAGCGACGATATTTGTGTAGGTTTGCGTTATATTGGAAAAGAATATCATCTTTTGTAGCAAAAATAAAGTGTCATGAACTTATGTTAAAGCATGAAGTTTGTTTTAGTTATTATTACTTAACACCATCCCGAAAAAAAACTATGTGCTTAAACTAAGAACTTACAAATAATAAAGTTATTAACTTACGAAAAATTCCGAAAATGACTTTCCCTAAATACTAAAACCGGTAATATCGTGACAATAGTAACGGAAATACCGGATATACCCACAATTAATATTTTTCCATAAAATATAAGCTTAAGGTGCGTTTTATTCAAATACATGTAGAAAAGTAAAATAAATAACACACTATATATTATTTGATACCACATCGTTTGGTTATTTAACACTGGTGTCCGCTCGAAGCACTTCCTTTTAATTACTTCAAATAAATGTAAAAAAATTAAGTATGGTCGGTAGGTATTTTGAGTAATACTTCCAACCCAATTCAGTATTTTATTAAATTAACAATAAAAGAATGGTAGATATTAGTTCAGTTTAAATAATACCAATGCACTTGTGTCAATATTTGCCCGAGAAGTTATTGAATCTCCGAAAATATTGCGACTAAAGTAACGTTCAACACAGTTGAAATACGTGTATATAATATTATAGATGTTATAGGACGAAACACCCAGGACATATTACTTTATTTAACGCTCACAGATTACTGATGGTCCAGCTGGTGCGTGCGGTGTAAATTGCACGGAGCGGCGCCGGCGGCGTGTGTTCAAAACATCCTCTACGCCCTCACAATGTTGCTAGCTCGAAAACTTTTCCAATTGTTGGGTAATTTTTATGTTGGGGAGATCATCATTTCAGCTCCAATGTCTGTACTACAGATACGTGTACATAGCTTTACATAATTACATATCAAAAACTATGATGTGCTCCTAAAAAAATTTCGGCTTAATTAGTCTCAACTGAGACTGGCCACGTTACAAATAAATAATAATAGTGCTGGACAATCCACACAGCATCATCTAGCCCCAAGCTAAGCAGAGCTTGTGATATGGATACTAGATGACACACTGATTATACTTAATACAATAGATAACAATATATATTTTTAGTATACATAGATACCGACCAGAATACCCGGAAAAATATCTGCAGATCGTACACATAATATTTGTCCCGAGGCGAGAATCAAACCCGCAAACTCGTGCGTTGCAGGCGGACCTTCGCCCACCATGCCACAGCGGTCGTCGAGCCACGTAGGTACAGTTTGTACGCAGGACATTATTAATATCATCATAAATAATAAATAAAGCTGGACAATTCACACAGCATTATCCAGCCCCATTGTAAGCAGAGCTTGTGTTATGGGTACTAGATAACTGATATACATAATACAAATACATTACATAGATAGATATTTTTTATTATACATAGAAAACGACCAGAGCACCCGGAACAAATATCTGCAGATCGTACACACAATTGTTCCAAGGCGGGAATCGAACCCGCAACCTTCAGCGTCGCAGGCGGATCTTCGCCCATTGCGCCACATCGGTCGTCAAATTCATAAAGTATTTCCGAAGTTTCCAGAGCGATCTATCATCATAAAATATATGCAGCGTTTGTTTGTTTCATTATAAATATCTTTATTTTACAGAAAAATATAGAGAAATCTATAAGTAGAAAACTTTTAAAAAATGACCAAAACGCCTCTACCTCACGGAGTGGGGTATCAAATTAAAGGTACATCTCAAAACAGTGTTTAATATATCTGTTTGTTTTTTTATTTGAAAAATGACGAAATACCTACGATTACTCCATAATATTCGAAGTTTCAGAGCGATCCATCTGATATATACTATTACAAATACTAAAAAATAATACTGCTACTTTTAAATGTACTATTATTTTTAGCGAATTCTCTAACCGGTACCTATTGTACATATTAGGAAAATCCCCAACAAAGTTACGTTGTGATAAATAGGAGCAATGTTAAAATGTTGGGATACTTACTCAAAACTAGATGCTATCTTTTTCTCATCACATAAATTGCGCAATTTAAAAGTAATATTTAAAAACAAAAATAAAAATAATTTCACGGAACCCTGATGACTTTTCTACGGAAATCTTAGGTTCCGCCACCACTTTAACCGAAACCACTTTAGGAATCGTTGTTGGGATAGGATAAAAAAAAAAAAATTTTATACAAAAAAAATATTTATTTATGAAAATAAATTAAAGTTAACCTAAATCGTACAATTATTCAAATATGTAATAAGTGTCTACACTAACATGCTACCTACTGGATGTTTAACATAATAATTGTCAGTGAAAAAAAACGTACAAAAGAGAAAACATAATATATGTTTTCTGCAAAATAATAATATTATTTCGCAGTTAAGAAGAGAAAAAATCTTCGGAGCGTCCGTGTATCGAACACCTTAACAAATAAGCGCGGTTTATAAATAACTATGGTCGCACAATTAAGAAATACAACAGACAGGGTGCGATAAGGGAAGGCCTATAGTTTCCAGCAGTGGACTAATATAGGCTGATGATGAACTATAACAGACATACATTATTGGCGCCTACACAGACAATAAAGCAATGATAAAAGTGCTACGCTGCTACGACTTTTCGTAGCTATGTCTAATTTTTCTGCTTACATTGTTATTTTAGGTTTTTTTATAATCTAAAATCAAAATTTATAAATGTTTTAGACTCAATAATAAAGAAAAACTACTGCTGTTTTATTATGTTGCTTGAATTTTTTATTCGAATCGGCAATTATTGAGTGATTTTAATGATTATTTTGTAAAGTTCTTTTAATCCAATACTATAGCTTCAAACCGACAATATTGGTATACATTAATATTATATTATAACTGCAATGATTTATATAAAATCAATAACTATAATAATAACATTATTCGGCGTTTGTTCATGGTCTGACTAGTCCCTAACATCCCCTTGTCTACCCCACGTTTGTGTACGGATAGTTGACTGGTAGATCGTTGAGAACTTCTTTCGACAGCTCTTTGTATACAGTCGACATCTTCTCGTGGACCTTCGCTATAAGATCTGGTATGTCTTCATTCGTGAGTCCCACTGTTGGGATCGGCTCCAGGGCTTGAATGATTATGTGACCTGAAATAAATAGGTTTTTTTTAGTAGTTACAGTAGCGTTCATCATTCACATAGCTGACTCCCCTGGCAGATTCCAAGTCTTGTAATTATATCAGTTGGTGTTGGCTTTTTATATATATTTTTTTGTTTTTATGTAATACGGCTTTCAGTCTTCATTTTTTCATGTTACATGTAAATCGGAGGAAGGGTAAAATGTATAAAATGGGATGGAAATGTACCTATACAGTGCTTTTTAAGCTGGGACAGTAGGGGGCACCCATAACCAAGGGAGATACGGGTGCAGTTTCTTTTGAAACATCAGCTTCTTTTTGAAGAAAAACTAAATACTAAAAATTAATTAAAAATGTTTAGTCAAGCGTGAGTACCACCTTAAAATGAATCAAATTCGTAAAAAAAAATGGCGTCAGTCGTCTCAGTCTCTAGTTAGGATAATTTTATTATATCGGATGAAAAAATCTGAGCAGCGGAAGTTGGTGCCCTCGTACTGTCCCAGTTAAAAAATACTCTGTAGAGTTCTTGTATTAGATACCAATATTGCAAAAGTTTGGACGTGTTGTGAATATGAATGGAAAGCTTGCCGGTGATTACTGAACGCTTCTGAAGGTATAAAGTAGGAATTGAATAAAGAAATCAAATATAAAGAGATACTAAGATAATTTTCTAGTACAAGTCCCAGAGTTTAAGTTCACTGATAAAGGTCCTATTTGAACATTTTTAATCATTTTAACTACTAAATTCATTTGTTTTTTTATAGTTACTCTGAAATCCATAGAAGAAAAACGAAACATTCATGAAGCATTTCTTTACCGCTTAAGTACCCGAGGCCACTAGTGTCGCCACATTTTATCTTTGTTTATTTTATTTTAGGAATTTTCTTTGTTCAACGTAGTATTACTACATTCATTATCACTACCTAACTAATGAAATTGGGTAGTTTGTGATACCTTTTATAATATTTTTTAAATACCTTTGTTATAGTTTTATTTTGCTAGTCAGAGATACAAAGTTGCCCTTGGTGGCGTTATTTCAAATTTTTTTGGCTATTTAGCCACACCGATCTTTATGTTTATCTTTAGGTACTTGTTACCTTTACACGGCAAAATGGCTGAACGGATTTCGATGAAAGTTTACAGTACAAATACAAAAACCAATGAAACGTGACAGAGAGATAGATGGTATCCTGTGGAAGGTCATAAGACTGCCGACATTTACTTTACGTAGAAGCTCGTTCTTAACACAACTCTCACCTTTGCCAAAGATGTGCTTTTGCGCATTGACGAAGTAGTAAGGCGAGTAGACGACAGGAATGATGGGGACCTGAGCAGCCACAGCTATGCTGAAGGCTCCTTTCTTGAAGGGCAACAGCTTTCGGTAGTCCTTGTTCCGCGTGCCTTCAGGGAAGAGCCAGATCTTGGTCTGAAATGGAAATAAGAGAAAAACTTTAGCTGTGCTGATGTTGCTATATGATCGATCATCGTCTACCTACAGCTTATACTGGTCAAAGCACAAGGGTCGACTGACAATGTCTATTGGCTTTTATCATAAGGGGGCGCATAATCTCCATGCAGGGCATGGGGATTATGTGTGTGGTGTGTGTGGGTTGGGGATCGCAGTGTGGTGTATAATTGTAAGGCAAGAAACACAATCTTTGATTCCTTGGAAGAGCTCGGTGAGTTTTACATTTATTTATACTTTTGCACGAAAAACATAACACAAAACTTATACTAGAAAATTTTAACAAAGGCGAACTTAACCCTAAAAAGAGTTATCTTCCAGCAAACCTTATTGGGAGAGAGAGACAAAGTGAAGAGAGAAGTGGGGACATGTGCATAAATGAAATAAGAAATAGAAAAAGATTTTTACGGTTTACTACCTTTATGGTACGTTTCAAAGGTTGAAAAGTTTGGTTAAAAACTTACACAAAATGTGATTTGGTTCTTAAAAATAAGTTCGTTGTGCGTGAAGAAAGCCACAGTTGAGACAGTATGCAATTTGTTTGTTCGCTGCTTTAGCGAAATAAGTTTGAGAGGATTGACGTTTTTCTAATATCAGTACTATAAATGAGCACATGTATAGTATATATATATAACAACGATGAACAAGAGAAACTAACCTTATTCTTCACCATAAGATCAGATGTATCTTGCAGTTGTTTGTAGGCTGCTTTCGGGTTGTTTCTGTCGATGAAAACCACTCCAGCCAGATATGCGGTCAGCCCGAAGGGGAAAACGTAAAGCAGCTGCTTCTTCGCGATGGCTGCGATCTTGCCGACGTGGTCCCATATTGTGAACATACCTGGAAATGTTTAAAGATTTTGCTTCAGACAACAAGAAAGAGTAAACGATAAAAAGATAATAATGCAAAGAAAAAATAGTTTTTTTGGTCGGTTATTAATTTAAATTACAAACAAAATATAACTAATAAAATTCGCTGAAAATGATGTAGATGAATGGTTCTTAATTCAAAGTATAATACAATACAATATTAAAATGCTTTATTGTACCTACACCATATGTAGATCATCACAAAAAGATATTATCTATCATATAAATCCAACGTCCACGTATTTTATGCCTCTATCTATAACAACAAAAATATACTACATAGAGTGGTTTCAGTTTGATACACGGCGATGAAGAACAAAGTGAACTGGACGCCCCCACCGCCCTGCCGCGAAAGAAACTCAGTCTATTTACTTCTGTCGTATATGAATCTTCATCACAACAGAAGAAAATAGACGGAGTTTCATCATTCATTTGATCACTGAATATTTTCTGATAACACCGCTCTTTTCGGGGTGGATCAGATTGTCATGTTAGCCAGCGCCCATTGTGCTGGAGTCTTTGGCGTTGAGCTTGTTTACACATTAAAGTTAGGTACTACATTACAGAATGGTTGGCGATCTACACCCTAAAAAAGATTATTTTAATGTATGTTTTTTTCTTCTTTTTTTTGTGAACCTCATTCTACTCCAATATAATTGAGAGATTGAGACAGTCGGGAATAATAATAATTAGATGTGAATTCGTGTTCATAATCAAATGTGTTTTACCTAGGATATCCAAGGTGAGCTGATGGTTGGACACGATGACAGCGCCTCGGTCCTCAGACAAGTGGTGACCATCTCTCAGGATCCACTTTATATCGTTTACTCGATTGACTATGTTCCGTATGATGCGAGTTGCAATACTGTGAAAAAACGTGATTATTGTATTACGCTTTAAAAATCTTCAGTCTTCAGCGCATTAAAGGAACCTTGTAAATTAAGCAATCAGTGCTGTCAAACGCCAATTTTGACCAAAAAATTGACGTTTGATAGCACTGATTGCTTAATTTACGCCTGTCGCAAACCGGTCGCGAGTTACATAATCACCATACGGGTTTTGTCACAAAAAATGCGGCAAAACCAATTCATGGTCAAAATTACGTTTTTTTTTGGTATATGCATGACTATGAAGTTCCCTAATAGTTGACAAATTAAGGGAAAAACATTTTTGAATTTGTTTTTTTATATTCATTATTAACGCAGTATTTTAGTAAACACCTATTGAGTAGGTAAAGGCACGGGAGTAACGTGATAAAGAGTAGTTTTTTAGCTTATTGTTAGTATTTATGTGATTTTTGTGCTATTTAGACAATAATACCTATACGTTTCGATTGACTATAAAGTTTTAGATAAACAACAGAAGATTAGAAGAATAATCAAATTAGGCAGGAAGGAATATTATCTACTCGTATTTGTATCGAAATCATTCCTACGTAGCTAATAATGTTTGTGGGCCATTCGTCCCTTATCTAGGTACTTATTATAGTTACAAATTGATAAGGGGTCGTCCAGTAGTCATGTGATGTTTTTTGCCTTCCTCCCAACCTCCCCCTTGGTGACATGTTGTGAGATTTGGATAGGACTCCCCCATGCCCAAAATCACGTGTATTTTTTGTTGTATTTTTAGTACAAATAATATTGAAATTTTCAGAATATTATCTTTAAATACAGGTCGTAAACATGTCATAAATTATTGAAAAATAAAGCATCGTGATATATGTTTAAACTTAAGCGATTATTATAACGGGTATTTATCGCGTTTATTTACCCATTTTCCCGACGTTTCAACAGGTTAGTGTTGTGTGTCGTCCGAGTGTGCAGATGGACATGCCTACTATCAAAAACCAAGTGAGGGTAGTTTCAAATATACTAGTCTCCGCTTCGCTGAGGCGGTAACTCCAGTACTCCAGTCATCCCGTGACCACGACATCGTGATAAAAATGACCAGCCAGACATTATAGGTTGTAGGTTGTTTTTGACTGGCATAAAAATAATGAAGTAAGGTGCGAAAATAGTACCTATGTATATTGGCGGTTGTCGCGACACGCGGAGAAACCGTTGCCTGGAAACGGTGAGTCAGGGCCATGCATAGCTGTTTGTTTTAAAAATCGTGCGTTTAACGAAAAATAAATACATTATGTATTATTCCACTCTGCCCCACCAAGGCGACTGGTGGGGCACAGTAGACAGGCTTTAATTTTACCGTGTACTCTGCCCCACTAACACGCCTGAGTGAGGCAGGGTACATTAGCCTAAAATATAGGTGGACCCTGCCCCACAAGGGTTGTCACCTGATATCGAGCACTTTCTAGATAATGATATCTCATTATATCCCCCCCATACTAGGGATTTCGTTATTTTTTCCGAACCCCTCCTCTCGGGCCTCATGTGATTAAACGACGACCCCTAAGAAGTGATTACAAACAAGTTGTGTTATCATAAGTAGGTAGGTACTAATTCTATGTGCATAAGTTAATATACCTACATTTAATAAGAAGTATTAGCAGCTGATAACAAATTCGTTTTTCAAAGGAGTCTATCAAATTTTCAAACGATTATTATTATACATTATGTTGAAATGCGAACATTATAGATAAGTAGGAAAATGATTAAGTATCAGGTTTTTTTTTGTTACAAACTAGTAGGACTCATCAGACCACTGGATCTGTAAGTACGCTAGTTTGCGGTTACTCTTAAAATCAAATAAAAACTGTTGCTATAAATGCAACATCATTTTTGACATCTTACAAGGAATGATGATTATCATGTTGTCGTCCTGAAGTCTAGAAGAACTTAGATTTAGGAAATGAAATTAAACTGATAATTCCTGTTTTACCGATTTTAGTTACGGTTTTGTTATATTGTTATTAGTGGAATAAGTACCTATGTGAACCTGATTACTTTCCTAGCCTATGTACCTATCATTGATTTTATAACTAAAAAGTCAAGGGACAATTGTTGGTTCTATTCATAGGTTTGTTTCAGTACTTGCCTATAGGCTGAAAAACTGTGTTAGATTTAAACCCACAGAGTTTCTATTGTTTCTATGTATATCACAATGTTTTGTTTGCCTTGTTATCAGCTCCGGACTTTAATATCGTTATTATTAAACAAAATAAACTTACGTTGCATTTCTCACATCTCTGGGCCTCAGAAGAAAAAATGGCCAAATTACCGCAGCTACTAAAGAAGATATAACATAAAATGTGATAAATCTATAGTAAAATCGCACAGGATTATGTTCTTTCCTCGTTAGGTTTCTAAAAATGTATGAAAACACTAGGAAAGTGAAGACTAGAAGCACGATACTCAGCATGTTGTGGATAGTGGTTGCGCCCGCGCACGTTCGGGGCTAAGTCAATACAAGTACTGATTCATTGTAATTGTTCACACAAATGTTATCATTATTTATAACAATTCAAGGGCTAATTATTAGATTTAGAATCAGATGTGTTCAACTGCTATTCATATACAAAATCAGATTTAATTATCAATTGATTAATGGTCAATTGATTATGTAAGCCAGAGTACCTACGTACCTACTATACTGTTAGAACGCGTAGGTAATTAGAATGTACTCGTTTTATTTATAACTAGCGGACCTTCCCGGCTTCGCACGGTTTTAGTACGGATCCCTAACTTTTTTGAAAACATAATATAGCCTATGTTCACTGGGGATAGTGTAGCTTCCCAACGGTGAAATAATTTTTTAAATCGGTCCAGCTGGCCTAGACAATGTAACAATAGATTAGCGAAAGCGATAGTAGAAAAGTCCAAAAATGTATGGGTTTGACATAAGCCTTAGATATGTCACGTGATCTGTTTTTAACGTATAGAATAATGGTAGACAATGTACATACTTTGCGATTCCACCAAACGAATCGACAACATCGAACGATTATTTCCATACAAATGCGTAGCCAAGTTACACTTTTGACAAGCGATTTCGCTTAATAGTCGATTCTCTTGATGGAAACGCAGTAGTTTCGGAGCCCATTCATTACAAACAAACAAACAAAAATCAAACCTTTCCTCTTTATAAAAGTAGTATAGATAGATGTTCTTATTATTTGTATTTAATTATATTTCGATGACTAACGTTACTTAAAATTGATTATTTCTATATAATTTTTAGATTTTAATTTTAATTGATTTGTGACCCATGTTTGCAAATACCTAAATGATTTGAATTGATTGGATTGGATTTGAATTGTGGTTATTAAAATCACAAGTTATAAACATTTTTAAAAACTCGTTCCATCAAAACGATGGTGCTTTAACATTTTGGTTAATTGTATGTATGTACCTAAATCATATTTCCATTATATTAATTTATAGACTTACTAGCTGCGCCCCGCGGTTTCACCCGCGTGGTGATATATATTTTGGATAATATAAAATATATCTTTATGAATTGTAGCCTATGTGTTATTCTGATGTATAAAGCTATATTATTGTAAAGTTTCATTAAAATCCATTCAGTAGTTTTTACATGAAAGAGTAACAAACATCCATCCATACTTACAAACTTTAGCGTTTATAATATTTGTAGGATGTTATGATACACAGCACACAAGAAGCAGAACGGCCCTTCTGATATTTGTGGTATACTTAACTATCATACCCTCACGCCTCTAAAGTCTAAACTAAACAGGGCAATACGCATATGATACACGTAGGGATTGCAATCCCGCAGCTCATTCAATCCCGCAGTATCCCGCATCTTTGAAAATATGTTAAAAATCCGTAGTTAAATCATATTGTAACTACGGATTTTTGAGTAAAATTCAACTATTATTAAACATTTCTTACATTAAATTATTTCTTTTCTATTAATTAAGTATAAGCGGGATCCCGCGGTAAAGCGTGAACCCGTTTTGCGGGATTGCAATCTCTAGATACACGTTAAGAGCTCAATATGTACCACCCCGCGCTCATCTGAGCCAATAGACGCCATCAGTCTGAAAATCACACGAAAACATTTAAAAACTTTTCACTCGCTCGAAAAGTATGTCCATACCGGATGTGTGGTGGTCTAAACTGTAGGTTTATCTCCTTGTTGGCAAGATAAAGACGCTGACGCGTACATCCAACAATTTCCAGGAAACTGATTAGATATCTAGATATTAGACAAGCAGATAAAGAAGGTAATTGCCGCGACATCTGAATTGTTAGAAGGTGTTAAGCAAAGACATGTGTTAAGTTGCAATGAGTGTGAGTATGAGAATACAGTGAGTTATATCTAAGGTTTGCTGGAAGAGAACTCTTCTTTATTATTGTGTATTTTATTTTGCAATAAAGAATAAAGATAAAGATACCTACACGGGAATAATGCTGTGTGTTCTTTGTATGCAGCTCAAGGTATTTATTTACTGGTTTTGTCTATTTACAAGTGATTAATGTTTTTGTATTTAATAATGTTGCCTACATTAGAAATAAATTAAAAAAAATATAAGTTCTCAGTGTAGATTTTTTTTCTCAGGTTGGCTTCTGTGTCAATTCAGCTGAATTAAATGCATGCAAGAATGAATTGAATACATCATTAAATATAATAAACAATCATTTAATACAAAAACATTAATCACTTGTAAATAGACAAAACCAGTAAATAAATACCTTGTGCTGAAATCATAAAGCTTAAGCTGAAATCATAAAGAAATGCATGAGAAAGCATTTGAAGGTGTGGCTATAACAATAGTGTTATAGCCACACTTTCAAATGCTTTCTCCAACACTTATAAATAGAGCGCATTTACAATGTTTTGTTGTTTAGTCGGAATAATAAATGAAAATGAACATGGCGACTTTTCACATGGGCTGTGACTCTATCGTCTTCTCGTACAGCGTAGAGTCCTAGAATACGAGGTAGATCTCCTATTCTCATAGGAGATCTACCTCGTATTCTAGGCAAACGACTAAATTTAATATGTATTCGCAGTCGATTGTAAAAAAATATCTATCTATGTAATGTATTGTATTATGTATATCAGTTATATAGTACCCATAGCTCTGATTCCCTTGGGGCTAGATAATGCTGTGTAAATTGTCCAGCATTATTTATGTGGTTATTAAATATTAATCAGCGAATGTGGTTTAAAGCTAAACCTAAAACCAACTTCCAATTGGATACCTACACGGTGTTTTTGAACTTAAAACAACGAGTAGTAATCTCTTGCGCATTAAATATACAAGGCACTATTTCGGCGTCATTTTCAAAACTAGCATAATAATTATTAAATCTCATAACAATAGGAGAGAGTATCAGTTAGCATATACATAGAAGAGGTTGAAGAATATAGAAAGATGGCGAGACATGGTAAGCCGAAGCAGAGCAGCCCCTCAAATTTACCGAATTTGTCGTGGTCACCTAGTTTATTCTTATAAATATTACACCTAGTTTATTCATGTATAGAATAAACTTGCCGAATTTGTCGTGGTCACCTAGTTTATTCTAATAAATATTACACCTAGTTTATTCATGTATAGAATAAATTGGTGACCGAACTCTACGACAAATTTGCCGAATTTGTCGTGGTCACCTAGTTTATTCTTATAAATATTACACCTAGTTTATTCATGTATAGAATAAATTGGTGACCGAACTCAACGACAAATTTGCCGAATTTATCGTGGTCACCTAGTTTATTCTTATAAATATTACACCTAGTTTATTCATGTATAGAATAAATTGGTGACCGAACTCTATGACAAATTTGCCGAATTTGTCGTGGTCACCTAATATATTCTTATAAATATTACACCTAGTTTATTCATGTATAGAATAAACTTGGTGACCGAACTCTACGACAAATTTGCCGAATTTGTCGTGGTCACCTAGTTTATTCTAATAAATATTACACCTAGTTTATTCATGTAATGACAAATGATATTAAAATTAGAATAAATAGTTGACATGTATTATTATTATATTGTACTTATTTTATTTACAACTATGTGTTTTAATTATATTTTTCTGCTCTCTTTCTCATCTAATAAACAGATTTTTTCTGAAACCCAGATCACTTCCACTCTCAGTACCTATTGCCACAACCTGCTTGCTTGGGTACCATTGTGTCTCGTATACATTACCTAGATATTAAGACCTACAAATATACACAATGATGCAATACAATGAATACAATGATGAATATGAATAGGTGACAAGAGTGTAGCGAAGAATAATAAAAGGGGGTCGAAGATGACCACGACTCGGTAAACGTAGTGTAGGACGCCCTCGTGGGATGACGAAAGACTACAGGTAGATGCTGGATGCGTCAAGCTGAAGACAGGGCGCTATGGCGCTCATTGGGGAGGCCTATGTCCAGCAGTGGACTAATATAGGCTGATGATGATGATGATGAAGATGACCATAAGATTCTATGAATTTATCTTTACACCTTGATTAAAAAACGCTTCAGGCGATAGGGCCACCAATTCCATTGCATCTTTATAGGATGAGTCTAGTCTAGATTAAGTGCCAACTGCTTCTTAAGGCTATGAAATAAAGAATTACATATATCTATCTATATTTTAGCACGGTGCATTCTTCCGGTAATTCCGGTCTAATGAATAACGCAATAATTTAGCATACTCGTACAACATGTTTTTATTTCCTATCCGCAATAAAACACCACCGTCATCGAAAAGTTGAACTTGAATGAATCACCTTGATATTAAAAAGATTGCATAGTTTACACTTATAAATCGTTAAGTTATGTTTACTTATAAAAATACAACGTAAACTACAATATCCTATCTGTGTTATTCTTATTCTGACTTAGTCAACAGAAGACATGGTTGAATGAGTGATTGACTAATTAGCTGTTGCTTAAAGTTAAGGCTTTATAGCTAACTAAGAGGCCCTCTAGCTTCTTAGATCCTACTCGCCAGGCTCCACCATTTTTTTTTAAGAAAATAAATTTATTTGACTCCATACATAATAATAATAATAATAATGCTGGACAGTTCACACAGCATTATCTAGCCCCATGGTAAGCAGAGCTTGTGTTATGGGTACTAGATAACTGATATACATAATACAATACATTACATAGTTAGATATTTTTTATTATACATAGAAAACAACCAGAACACCCGGAACAAATATCTGCAGATCGTACACACAATTGTTCCGAGGCGGGAATCGAACCCGCAACCTCCTGTGTCGCAGGCGGACCTTCGCCCACCGCGCCACATCGGTCGTCTAATACGTAACACATAACACGACACATTACATAATAAGAAAGTATAAAAACAAGAAAAAATTATAAGGAAATAGATAAGACATACAGATAAGTACAAAATATACTATAGCTCCATCTATAGTATATTTTTACAAAAGGGAGCAAACCACCTCATTATACAATGTGTTTTGTCGAATCTTGATCAAACGTGATTTGCGGATACACGACATATATTTATCGATAAAAATAAAAAAATAAAAAATTATATGTTATATATCTCAAAAAAAAAGCCGATTTAATTATTTTTTTAATGTAAACTACTTCATCTGGTTTTTTCTCCGTTCAATTTATATTAAACTAAAAATCCCAGTGATTTCGCGCTAGTAGGTACCAACTCTTTTTGTGCCTTCGTTATGCGCAACGCAAAGTTTCCACATTCTACCATAGACAAAGAATCACCTTCTTATAAATATCGAACAATTACCAAGAAGGTGCTTTTAGTCCCAATTATAAAAAAAAAAATATGGTCTTTGAAAATGGAATACCAAATAGTCGAGTCTTTATGTAAGGGGACGAATGTCTTGTCTGATTGACTTGACTGATGATCTAAGACTAAAATTAAGAAGAAAAAATACTTTTTACTGACTGGACTAGACACGAGTTTTACGGTCGCTAACTATCTACTCTATAATGAATATACTCACTTTGAGCAAGAGAAGTGAAAAATATTTTTTTGTCTGCTTTTGTATTAACCAGTGGATGGAATAGCACCTATCAAATTTCTCAAAATCTTATTTATATTGATAAAAACACAAAGCAGCAGATAGTACATCACAATAATATTTTAATGCGAAAGTTTAGGTTGTTACTTCTTCATGCCAAAAGTACTGAACGGCTCGGACTGAATATTCGCTTAAACCGTGTGGGCAAAAACTAGTTACCTAATGTTTTCAAACAAATCTTCAGACGCTGAAAAAACTTTCAAGTACATTTTGATGTCATTATGTTGTAGGTAAATTGTGGTTTAACCTTGTGTTTTTATTTAGCTATGGGACCAGTGGATTATTATTATAAGCAATGCGGTAGAATTCTAAAAATAGTCATCAAAGTACTTTATGTTATACTAGTTTCTGCCCGCGGCTGTGCACATGTTGTTTCTATGGAAATCAAAAAATCAAATCAATTATCATTTATTTCAAAATAAAATATACAAAACAAATGGCAGGTTTCTGTTTCAGTTTATATCTGTATTACAGAGAGAAATGTTTTAACCCATGAGAACTGATTTATGGGAAAAAAGTAGCCTTAGTTTTATTCTAGGCCTAGAGCTACTTGTATGCAAAATTTCAGTCCGATCCGTTCAGTTGTTTTGGCGTGATGTAGTAACAAACCTCCTTGCATCCATCCATCCATCAAAACATCCAAACTATTGCATTTATCATATTGGTGTAAAGTTACTAATGCAGTTTCTCTGTTTATTCCCAGAGGTTCACTGATAGGGTTAAATGTTTTCTTTAAAAAGCTAGATTTTAACTTTTTATTAATTTTTTATCAAAGTTTTTTCATATTCATTTGGTTTTTGTGTTATATTATTTATTTAATTTAGCATGACATTTTATTTCAAATAATGTGACCTATGTGAATGTAATGTAATTGCTCATTATAACTGTATTAACCCTCGCCACCCTAAGAATAACTATCCATTGTGCCTATGGATTTTATGGTGGGTCATCCATATCCCCCATAATAATGATTAAAAAAAAACATGCAATACTTACTTTGAATTCTTTACGTCCTTTGGTCGCAATAGGAAAAGAGGCCACAATACACCTGCGATCAACGACGTAACAAAATAGAAAATGCCAAAAGTAAAATAATATTTGATGGTACTCGATTCTGGACTCCGCATTTTTTTCACAAAATACGATGTTAAGGAAAATATCACGAATAAGTACGCTGCGGCCCACATCTTGAAATGCTACTTCTTAAACTGTATAAATACTAATAAATAGTAGTATAAAATGTTTATTAGTAGTATTATTATCTTGATTATTATTTATGGGTTTTGAAATTCCGCAATATTTAGCGAACACTAAACGTTCAACACGACTAACGCAACACGAATCTATTTACTATTTGGCAGGTTTGTAAACATTGTCTATAATAAAAGCCGAAATCATTCGACGTTGCTGGAAGGAATCTAACTTTGAGGCGAAGGCTTGCCTAGCTGCTCAGTGGAAGGTTAAGCGTAGCAAGTCCATTACTCGGAGGCTTGGCAGTATGTAGGTACAAGCAAGGACTGGCTGGTTGGTAGGTATTATTATTAAAGCAAACATTATTTTATTATTGTCACACTTTTTACTTTTTAAGGTATCATTTTTTCTATCTATTTCACACTGAAATTTCGGTCAATAAACAAAAAACGAATAACATGTAATTGTTAAAGTAATTTTTATCAAGTAATTTATTTCGGAACATTAGGTACATGGTTGTAAATAACTATTGGAATACGATGACTGCCTGCAGTAGTTTTTAGTAAATGACTGCCTGCAGTAGGTTTTAGTCTTTTTCACTTCTTCCACTAGTGAACAAAAAATTGAAGTGAACAGTAAAATATTTTTTTTTGATAATAATTTAATGTATAAAATATGACTTGTCTAAATGCTTATTTTGTAAGCCTAAAGAAATAAATGATTTTTTACTTTTTACTTTACTTTACTTTACTAAAACTGATAAAACATTACAAATTTTTTGAGATCAGTAACAATAAGCTATGAGTTATCTACATATACTATTCGTATGTAATTTATTGATGTTTAATATTGTCTGTGTTGACATAGATTCAAAAGTAATTTAAAATAATATAAACACTTATTGGATTGTTCTTTTTTTTTTTTTTTTTTTTTATTGTACTTATTCCTCTAACATTATCAGAGACTTTATGTATCTAGTTTTAAATTAAAATTATTATATTTTACTTAGGTATATTGGATTGTTCGAATGTAACGAGTAGTAAGTAGGTATGTGATGATCCTGAGGACATCGGTCTTATAAGATTCCGAGCAACAGTATCTACAAGGCGAGTATGTATGTGGATAAAAAACATTGTATTAAATTAACACTTTGACTGCTGAAATCACACGGTATGTGTTTTCTACAAGTGACTAATATGCGTAAATCCACACTAGCGCAGCGGCTGAGAAAATACAGATCTTTTTGACTCAGCACAGACGTATTTTTCGAACGAAACGCATGTGTGGCGCAACACAACCGCTGTGTAGAGCGGCAGCACGAATTTTTTAGGTTAAAAAAAAGATCGCAGTCGTCGAAAAAAAACGCAGTCAAAGTGTTAATGACGCTATTACGTTCATTGGGGGAGGCATATGTCTAGCAGTGGACTGCTATGGGCTGATGATGATATTATGATTAAATTAATGTATTTTTTTAAATGTATGTACTGTTCTTAATTTCGGAAACAAGAAAGTTGTTGCTCCGAAGCCAACAAGATTAGCTATACTATACGCTGCGGTTCACGCCCCGGCGCGGCCGTTCTTCGCAACTGCGGACGAAAATATACAGAGTTGGGGTCCAGGCTACCGAAACTCTGGGTTGCAGATTTCCATAACTACACAAGAGATAGGCATTCAACTTAGAACTATCTATACATATTGTACCACAACCCTATTTATTTAAAAAATCCGTTTTATACGGAACTTATCAATATTTTTTTACCTACTCCAGTTTTTCATAAATACAAGTGGCGGTCGCATCATTAGCAACTAACGGTGTAAGTACTAATAATACTGCGCAGAAACCAACAATTAAAAAGTCATAAGTCAAAATTTATTATAATGAGATACAAGGATTTTTATTTATGAGTACCAAATGACCCTCGTGATGTTTAGCACTTACATCATAGTATTTTTACAATGCATTATATTGCGAAGGAACGTTACCTCGTTTTGACGTGTCCTAAATTTACAAAGGACACCCACCTTCCTGGTCTTCAGTAGGTACGGGTACTTATCACGGTTGATTTCGCAGGATTTGTCAATATCCTGAACTGGCCAGGATTGGTCATCTTATGATTGAGCTGCCCACAGTTTTGAGCTAACATTAATAAATAAGAACATAATATGCAAAGAACTATATACCTACACTTATATCAATTTCCTTAAAATCCATCACCAAAAGAGTGCCCAGAATGCTGGTAGTATTGCCACATTTGACACGTTGAATATCAATTGCAATACATATTAGTTAGGTCAGTACAAGTGCATATTATTATTATAGGTATACTATGCACATCTTTGTAATTATTGGCTGAAGAAATATTTACACCGTTAGGGGCTTGCACTTATCAACGAAGAATGACAATATATTTATAATACTAATAAAATCTTTATTTAACATTAAGCTATAATATAAATTAATATATAACTAAGAGAGTTAGTGGCTTGTTAGATCTATTACATAAACGAAAAAAACTTTTTATGAGCTCTTAAAAACATACATTCAGCCAAACACAGAACCATTTCGAAAAGAGGTTTCGAAATCAGATAAAAACAGTACAACAGGCGGCCTTATTGCTAGGTACTATAAATCTTTTAAGGTACCTCTCTCTTCTATAAATACTTACTTGTATAATGATTATTACCTACCTACTTACCATGTTCGTCATGGTCCCAAAACACCTGAGCATTATCTATCATTATCTACAGTTTGACGTTCTTTAAACAATAACAACTTATCTAATGGTCAATCTTACTCTACCTACCTATTCAGTATGTAGTCATCATTAGTTCTTGATTCTCCATTTTTCTCATCGTTTACGGTACCTACATAAAAATTCCACTTTTTTATAAAAATCTGCTATCATAGTATCTTGTATTGTAACCTCTACCTAATAGCATCAAGCAAGACCAGTGGGAGAAGAAATAGATAAATTGAAAATTAGGAATCATGTTTGAACAATAATAATTTGGCGTATTTAATAAAACTATCAACTGAATTCAATTTCCTAAATAATGAAAATGGATTTAAAACTTATTTTTAAAAAAATATTATCGAAATCGGTTGGCGTGATCTTGAGTTTTCGTCTATTTGTCGCACACATACTTAATGCAAATTTTGAGAATAATAAGGTTTTCTCTTGATGCCATTGTTCGAACTGGATCAAATTGAAATGGGACCACACGGGAAGCACCCGCTTTCAAATAAAACAGAAATATCATCAAAATGGGTTCACTCAGTCGAAAGTTGAAAGCTGAGGTAACAAACATAAAAAAAACAGTTGATTTGAGAACCTCCTCCTATTATGAAGTCGTTTAAAAATGAGGAACTAAGGATTGCAGCAGTTAATCTTTGATTACCTGACCTACGTACGTTTTGTTTGTGCTTGGTTAGGTAACTACTGATTATTATTTTTATGAGCTCTTCAAATGATTAGTCTAATCAACCAAATTTCTCATTATCCAAACCAATTGTTTTTGATGTTTGTTTGATGGAGGATCGTATAATGTTGGAAAAAATAACATTGCTTGTATTGATAACTATATTTATAATTTCGTGCGAAGGAAGGAAAACACCAACGTTTAAGCCTTACTTGAGCAACAACTCGTATCCTGATTATAAGTATCCAAAATTGTACAGGGATCAAGTATATACCGCGCTGAGCGACCAAGGGAAGGAGATATTCTTCGCTACTAACATACGTATGTAATATAACTACATAGAATAAAACACAGTCGCTTCGCGCTGTCTATCTGTCCCTGTGTGCTTAGATAAAATTAAAACTACGTAACGGATTTTGATACGGTTTTTTTTAAATAGTTAGAGTGATTCAAGAGGAAGGTTTATAAACTATTTGTCACAAATTTCCACGAGGGAGAAGCCGCGAGGCGCAGCTAGTAAGATCATATAATAAAAAAATATTATTGTCTATAAGCTAGACTTCTTCCAACCTGTTTCTTAAAAACACGCGAATTATTTTTTGTTCAGATGTTCGGTGTTTGGGCCGTGGTACATTGCACAAACAAGGTGGCTTTTATAACCCTATTTTTTTACTTTATCACGCAAAAAATACCGAGTACAGCATCCGTGGTATGGTTTCGTTCGTCCCGGTCAGGGGTAGGTTTGGTGGTAGGTCGGACCGCAGCGAACGGATAGGTTGATTATTTTAATCTCTTCTGTTCTTTTTTAAATATTTTTATATCATCTCTGAGCATAGACTACCCGACAAAACCAAATTAAAGTGTGGTTTAGAACGTACCTACTTTTTGAGACTTTTTATGTTCTCTGGGAATTTGTGTTATTATGGCATAGCACATGGAGGATTACACATTAGGTCTCTTTGTGTTTATTAGGACCACGTCAGTAATATCAGGCTGCGCACGATGATGACAATGGAAACTATTGCTTATTCCAGATCCATCATGTGTCGCGAAGAAAGGAGCATGTATCCCGCGTGCGAAATGTAAGCAGCCCAACATGCTCTACATATCGCGCACGTGCTACCATCATGACCTCGTCTGCTGCTACGACAGCACCATAAGGTTCCCGTCCGTGCATGAACCTTGGTTCTCTACCACTAGTAGTTCAGCGGCGCCTGTGATGCGTGCTGAGGATAGCACTACGAGTACCGACTTAGCTTCAGAGGTAGAGCCATCATCTACAGTATATATCTTGAAATAAATGAGATTTGGGATTTTATTTAATTTTGCAAACTAGAGGTATAATCTACATATTTACATTCTATACAGTTACCTCAAACCTAAGACCAATGAGGATCCTTTTACTCAATGACCTTGCAGGGTGCATGCTGGACTTCTGTAATATTGTTTTAAAACCTATTTGTACACATGTAAGCAATAAAACATTGAGTATTCCATATTAAGCTATGGCACTCTAAAAGAGGCATATGTCCAGCAGTAGACTAGTATTATCTGTGTCTGCTCTGCGTAGAGAAATCAAAGAATGCTTGTTTGCTTACATGTTGAATAAATATAATTTAAGGAAGAAAATGGTCGGTGTTGCACCCCCTTGCATCGGAAAGCACTTTAAGCCGTTGATCCTGTGCCTCCAGCTCGACGGTCTCCCGTTCCATCGTATTATGAGAGTCAGGGAATAGAGAGTGCACCATTTTTGTGCTTGGTATTGTATGTATTGGGTATTGTAGGTCTATTTGTATGCTGTGTTGTGTACCTCTTATCTACTACAACCTTTAATTAGTCAGCTGGTATCCACTCCACAAGCTTTGCTGTCTCTTAAGCTATGTAGATAATATTATGTGAAAATATCTAGCATTATTTATTTCCTGACCGCGTCTATTTCCAGATAAAGAGTAGCCTAGCGTATTAGTAGGATTATGTTCTCTATGTCCGCGAAATTTCATCTTTATCTGTTCAGTAGTTTTGGATAATACATTTTCAGATCTTCACATGTTCAGGTAATTGTTATTAGTATTTCGAACAGGAAAAAATTAGTAAGCAAGAAAAACTTGAAGGTAAAAATATTTGAGCGATCGTTTTTCTTAATAAAAACAATGCATAGCGTCCACCCCAGGGGATGATATTTATGGAGCTGTTTTGACTGCTCCGATAACGTGCAAGGGTGTTTTCCTCACCGACCCTCCTAATTTCGGTCACGTTCCCAATATTTTTTCCTATTGCCTCAAGAATTAGATTAATAGGAATGGTGCGTAAGGTTTACTTGTTTCAAGTGGGAAGCCATTTTGTTACAGTAATATGTATCGTATATAAATATTGAAAATGTACGAGCTAAGTCCATATACGAATGCACTTCTTTGAGCTGGGTGGTAATGGATTAATGACCGCAGCTTTAACCGAACAAACAAAATAAACTTTACCTATTAGTTAATATTCCTATCAATTTCGATCGAGATTGCTTAATGTCTATTGATATGCAATCCGACCTTAGAGCGGGGAAATAACATCCGACGTTGATTACCTTCGGTCTCTAAGGTCAAAAAACCTTTTAAATTTCCGCTTTAGATGTTTCTAGAGACAAGTTCTGAACGCAATGCTATGGTGTTATGTAACATAGTATGGGTAAAAGTAAATACGTATATATCCTACTAATATTATAACCGTGAAAGTTTGTAAGTTTGGATGAAATCTTTCACGTAAAAACTACGGAATGGATTTTAATGAAACTTTGCAATAATATAGCTTATACTTACATCAGAATAACACATAGGCTACAATTTATAAAGATATATTGTATATTATCCAAAATATCTAGATATTTTGGGGCTAGACAATGCTGTGTGAATTGTTAATGTTAATATTGAAATTTATTTGAATTTAAATATGTGTAATATCTTCTTGGATCCAAAGGGATAGGAAGGGTGCGGGTTCAAGTCCCGTCGAAATCCCAAATTTTTGGGATATTATTTAATTTCTTAGTACGATGCTATTTTTTATCAACGGTTCTACGATCAGAAGGCGCGCCGCAGTGTAATTAAAAAACACCAATCCTTGAATGGCCTCTGAATGACCTTCGTAATTTGCTATAGTGAGGCGAAGGCTACGCGAAGGCTATTAAAAGGACTTCGAAGGCTATTGAAATGGCTTTCAAATGTCAATTATAGGGTCGGTGGTTTTAGCGTTTCACAGCTTCTACGGCTATATTGTTAGAGAATCCATCATTCCTAGCGAAGAATAACAAAGGGGAAAAGTCACAACAAACATCGCTCAAGGTATTTGTATACTGATTATAGCAATCAAACTTTAAAATCTGTATAAAACTTGCCTTTAGGTGTTTTCTTCCGGTATTCTAACAAGGCCAAAAATGGAATTAATTATGGCATTGCTATGCACCGTATGCATAAAGACTTGTTTCCGCCAAAGCAGGCACCAAAACAACCAAAGCATAGTTTAGTTGGAACTTAGTGGCGCGGCTGCCGAAGATACTTACGACGCAGGAGGATCCCCCCTCGGGTTTCCCGGGTTTGATTCCCGCCCCGGAGCAAAATTTTTGTACGATTTGCAGATATTTGTTCCGGGCGTACCTACTGGATGTTTTCTATGTATAATAAAAATACCCATATAAGTAGTGTATTGTATAGCACTAGGAATGCATCCTAGTGCACAACATCCTCCATCATCCTAGGCTAAGGTATATTATTCTTTGATTCATTTCACACATTACCTCTCTTCTAAGTTAGAAGAAATATGATTTGTCGAAAGAACCAAAGCTAGAAATTTGAATGTGGTACGGTAGACTTCATTTCTTAATAATCAAATCAAAACATTAAGAGTAAGTATCGTAGATATATAGACGGTAATAATAATTATACTCATAATTCTACAATAACTGGTTACGAAGCTCCTGTTTTATATGCGCCGAAGGGTGATTGGGTATGTTACCTTTAACACTTTGACTGCGGTTTTTTTTCGACGATTGCGATCTTTTTTTTTTACCTAAAAAATTCGTGCTGCCGCTCTACACAGCGGTTGTGTTGCGCCGCACATGCGTTTCGTTCGAAAAATATTACAGCTCTGCGGAGTCACAAAGATCTGTATTTTCTCAGCCGCTGCGCTAGTGTGGATTTACGCATATAAGTCACTTGTAGAAAACTCATACCGTGCGTTTTCAGCACTCAAAGTATATAATTTTCTCTAAGACAGCAAAACAGACGAATTTAGTTAAGGGGACGCGATACGTTCTATTTTGTGAAAAGGGTATAGGATTCGATCGAGGAACAGGACAGAGCATTTTTGCTTATTTTCAAGAAAACTACCTTCAAGGAACCAAATAATTCGAAATAGAGAGAGAGGGAAATTTGGATTTTACCGCGCCTATAAGCGAGAATGCCTATAGCTAAGCTTGGAATAGGGTCAAAAAAAATAAGATACTGGTATTTTTTTTAACTATACCTATGGCGACGTGGGCGTGGCAAAACCGTTAAAAACTCGCGTTATAATTATGACAACTTCCTTACCTTACCAGCAAACAGAAAATGTATTGATACCCCGCGAAACAGGCCTAGCCTAGTGCGGGAGTCACTGATGTTAACTGCAACACCTCAACCAATCAACTCTAAAATGTAAGAATATGTACATAAATTAAGTTAAGGTGTTATTTGTAACTTTTGGTAAAAAAAATTTTTGTATTTTGTTGTATTTTGTATTTGTTTGACAAGCGGTCGTCTTGTAGTATTATAACGTAGAAGTGAAGTTAGCTGCAACTTACCTATCTGCATAAAACAAACTTTGCAACCACCTAGCTAAGTTCGTTACAGAATTTGCAACACTGAAATTCCGTTTCAAGGAAGCTCGACTATGTAAATGTAACCAGAGTAAGTAAATATTATCAGCAGATATAAACAGTGCGATCTAATATGGATCCCAGAGAATCCCTACGTGAAAAATTCTAAGAAATAAACAAAATGACAATACCGTGTCAATATATTTATGAAAACTTGTTGTACACTCATTAAAATATCAATCGGTTCACTAAAAAAAGTGATATACATAATGTAAATACTAGAAATAAGAATAAACTCGCTGTGCCCACAACTAGGCTACACAAGATAAATGTATCTTTTAAAGGGCAATGGCGCTTCTACAACAAAACTCCAAGTGAGTAGCAAACATTATCAATAAATAAATTTAAAAAAATTGTTAAACATATTCTTTGTAAAAAAGCTTATTACAAAATATCAGATTACTTAGAAGATACAAAAGCTTGGAACGAGTTTTGCTCCAACTCAAAATCTACCAACTTACAGATAAGCAAATCAAATGTACTAGACACATAAGTTATGAACATACTAGTGGTTTCTTCTCACTTCTTCCACTGGTGGACAAAAAATTGAAGTGAACTATAAAATATGACGTGCTTATTTGTAAGCTTAAAGAAATTAAAACTTTTCATTTTCATTTTCATTTTCATTTTTATCGTGACTTGGACGATATAAGAATATAGTCCAACCACACGTTTTGAGAGTCGATGTAAAAGTCTTCTTTTTCTTTTATCTATGTCTCTGCCTTTGTGATCGCTGATTTGACAGCCTGTTAAAGCCTTGGCGTGCCGATGCTAAGTCTACATGTGGATGAACCATTCGATCTTTGAGAATCTGTAGATGGATTATTATATTAGATGTTTCAACACTTGAGTAAATTTACAAAGGTTAAATGTTACCAACTACTAAAGTAGTTGTAATGAAAGGGAAACCGCAAATACGAACCGAAATAAATCGGCACAGGTTAGACGTTTCGCGGTGCTCTAATATTTATGTCTTTTTGTCCAATTACAAACTTCGTCTGATAAGTTACAGCCATCCATTAATTTAGAAGTTTCTTGACCAAATAAATTCGCTAGTTTGGAGAGTGGTTTGTGTTGTGGACCCTCAACGCCTACAGACCATCCAGTTGATCTAATGACGATGTCATTTAGTTTTGGCGGACTCTAAGTAATTAAATAGTGAAGTCTGTGCTACGCTATTTAATTACTTAGAATAATAATTGCTACGAACCCTATTTCTAACCATAGAGTTTGGTATTTTATAATGGGGTCTAGAATATTATATAATATACAATGTGTTTTTTCGAAACTTTATCAAACGACATGTGCGGAAATTCCTACAAAAAATTAGATATCGATAAAAATCTTAAAAAGAAACTAATTTCATTTAAAAAAAAATTAAATGCCTTGTTTTTTGAGATACATAGGGCACGGAGTTTTTGTAGAAAATGATGTGATCTGCTAAGTTGTAGTACATTACTTTGTTCCATCATCAATAGTTTTCGCAGCGCACGCGATGTATCTAAAGAATTTTTTAGGTAAACTTCTTACACCTTGATTTACATTATTGGATTTTAAGTTGTTCACCGGAAATAGTGTAGCTTTCCAACGGTGAAAGAATTTTTCAAATCGGTTCAGTAGTTTCGGAGCCTATTCAATACAAACAAACAAAAAATCAAACCTTTCCTCTAGTATAGATAGATAATACGAATAACAATATAACAATTTATCCAACCTTTTTCCGATTTTTTCATTTCCTAGGCTAATTTTAATTAAAGCAACACTACCCATAGTCAATATCATGTTTGTGATTTTAGTTTCATTTTCAAGTAATTCGTCAGCTGTCTCAATTAATATTGCACGGCAGAGGTTAAGTTTCTAATAAATTGCCTCAGTAAATTGTGCTAGCAAAATCATCTCGTTGGCACATGCTGTTATAATACAAGGCTCGGAAACTGGCACTCGGAGGCTCAATACTCATCTGTCTACATCCGGATCTCCTGTCTATAGTTCCGTAATAGCAGACAGAGATAGATAACTGGGAATACAATAGCTTTTCCGTATTATCGTGCCAGTTTATCGTTCTACTAAAAACACGGACGAACTACGGAAAAACTATACTATGTGAAGGCGCACAGCTTTACAATAATTTACCCTCACAAATAAAAAATTTAAATTAAGTTTAAGTTCATTTAATGCGTTCAAACTGTGCCGTGTTAGCTCAACATCAACATTACCATAAATGATGATTCACTTCTTATTAAGTAAATATTAAATGAGTCAGTTATTGAACCTAAACTAACCTAATAACCCTGTTCATGAGAACTAACTAGGGTATCATGAATTATAATAATGTATTTTACATGAGTAAGATACATTATTATAATTCATGATAATAAATTAATACATTTATTAGATGTATTCAATCAAGAGCAAGAAAATTATGAAATCGGTTTTATTTCTGGTTTTTCTGTTGTGGAAAAATTTTTGGTTAAAAATGTATTTACATTACGATTCCCATTACGATTCGCCGAAATATATTACTATGCAACGCTTTTATTTAAAAAGCACATATAATCATAAATCAATCATTATAGAACTTTAGTTTATTTGCTTTACTTAGTTGTTTAAGAGGAGCCTAACTAGTTAGGCATCCTAGTTGCATGTTTTATATATTCTATGTATGTAACTCATATGTGGATAGCGTTGTGGGCTATAATGTGGAATATCGCTCAACTTTATATTGTAAAGTACTAACACAAATGTATAATAAGTTAAAAGTAGTCGTTTGTTATTCCTCAATAAATAAATAAATAAATCTTTATAAATATATTTCATATTTTTCCAATACAGAATATTATAAATTCACGCTAGCCGCTGATTGTTTTCAGTCACGTGGAAAACGAATGAACTTTACAATCAGCGATATACAACAACGCCAAGCATAACATTGGAAATTAGGTTTCCATTTTGGGAACCGTAATCCTCATCGTAATCCATAACAGCCTCTCAAAATAATGAGATATTAAAACACAATTTAACTGCCTATTTGATTATGTAAAGCAGACAAAGGGCCACGTGTACCTACCTTTCGTAAAAGTCTTGCCGGGGGCAAAAAAATAAGGGCAAAGTGGATTCTTTTATTTGCTAGAATTCTCAGTTTCAATTAAACACAAGCCAGAGCAAACAGTCTGTGTTTTATTCACCTCCTCACGGGACTGGTTGTTGATATAACTTGATTGACTAGCGAAGTAAATTTATATTATTGGGAACCTATAACAAACATAATGTGGTGTCAATTTACTTGGTTCTTGACTTTATGGAGCTAACGTAGTAAGAAAGAGGTCCTTTTTCTGATTAGAAACATGTCGAGTCTAAAAAGTGGGCAGTTTTCAAAATAAGCCTAAAATTAGCTTTTTTTTAAACAATTCTGTAAAATGTTGCAAGGAATATGTAGCTTAATATAGTAAAATATATAATAGGTAAGTACGATAGCAGACTCCTGAGGCCATTCGTTTAGTCACGTAGGTAGCGATCATTGGGTAGGTGAGTCTCGTCCCCAAATTACTACTTATTTTGACCGGGAGGCTGTTTGATCTACATACGGAGAATTAGAATATTTTGCGGGTTCAGTTCCAGATGCCTTTATAATATTGACCTGTCTGTACTTGTTAGTGGTTGGTTCTTGTAAAATTGTTAGGTACAAAAATCGCCAACTCTTACAATAGCTAACTTTTAATTGGCTTTTTAACTTTTAATTGTGAGACGCTAAAGTAGAAAATCTTTTCTTTTAACGAATTAACGGTGCACTTTTCTTTTACAAAGAGGCTTTTCCCAAAGATTTTCATCGAAAAGCCTTTGCCTTATGTAATACTAGTTTCATCACGTGGCTTCGCAAGCGTTATTACCGGAATATAACGTTTCAATAGAACAAAACTAAATCTATGTTGACTTGGCATTATGTATCTATCGAAAATTATTCAATAGATACATAATGCCAAGTCATTAGATTTCGTTTAGTTCTATTGAAACGTTATAAGGTTATTTATATCTCATAGTAACTTCTGGGATAAAAGGTAGTCATGAATACTCCCTGTGGATAAGTCTATGTTATTTTAGGTTTAAGTAGTAGCTTTGTAGTATGTGTATACCAACAATCAACATCTATGCAAAATTTAAACACGGTCGGTCCAGCTCTTGTGGCGTGAAGAAGTAAGAAAAATCATCCCAACATTAGCATTTATACTTTTAATGAGATTATTATAAAAAAAATAATGATTTAATATAAAACTTATTATTGAATTGGCGAAAGTTTTTTATGGATTTAAAGCTGGATTTAATGAAACCCTCTTTAATCAATAAAGATTTAAAAAAAATTGCTGGGTTTTTCTTGCCCTAACCTTCACTAAACTTATTGTTGAATTCGCGTGAAAACCGCGTCACATAAATTATGAAGTGGGTTCCATAAAAACAGTCAGCGACCTGGTATTTGAAGGCTGTACGTGCTTTTAGCGCGCTTCGGTTTAAATATTTCACGTGTTCCCACCGAGCAAGGGTACTAAATAAACCGGTTTACGGCTGGCTTAAATATAGGCAAGAATTTACTATGCAAATATGTACGATACTTTGAACTTTTGGTGTCCTCTAACACTTTTAACTTTTTTAAACGTGCGTGCTATGAGAAGCATTAGTAAAAGTTTTGTATTAAATCAACAACAGAAACTAGCCATTCGCAGTTCAACTAATTTAAACTATAAACATAGCACAATAAACTTTAATTTCCCAGAGCAAATGTAATTGTGGACAAATTTGTTTAGGGCGCCTGGCTGAGTCTGATAAAGGAGCAAGTAATCCTATTTTCGCTCTCGCTTACCCATTTGCAGGTTTGTTTATTGGCTCAGTTCTGTAATCTGGCGGAAATATTGAACTTTTTGTAGCAGTAAATCTGATCTCCATATTCGGCTTTTTGCTTTCAGTGCGATTGGTGATGCGAGGTAAAAGTAAGGCAGGTATCAGGTATAACTTTCTATTTGTCTTCCAGATCCTTTGTTTTCGTCAGATTGCTGGCTGAGGTGTAAAACTAGTTATTTGCTAAAAAAATAATCAAATACTTTGTTCTACATACAAGACAATTATTGGCAATAATGTGATTTTGCTGAAATACAACTTCGAACTTCGAGCATTACTTTTATACGAGTTTACATTACTTGTTATGAGGCTATTCCTCGTGAATATCACATTTATGAATATTTTTGAAAGAAAAAGTTATTTATTGAGATAGGGATAGCAGTGAATTCGCTTTGTATTCAAATATTTCTTGGAATTGGTTTTTTTATTGTCTTGAAGAAGGTTTGAAACCTTCTTTATTGATCAATAGGATTGTTGTTTGCTTATCTTGGTTCAAGGCAAAGCTTTGATCAAAAATAGTCGTTCTTGCACTTGACTTGTCGTTTTGCCTATCACCATTAGGTAGATAAACATGAATATCAGTAAAGGGCCTACTTATAGTTTCACACTCGTTATTTATTACAGGAAAACTTGAGGAATTGGCTGTATGAACTTTTTATGTGTCATGATTTGACTTGACCCAAATAAACAGTCCGAAAACTCGTGTGTACGTCATGTGGGTTATACTTGGAAATTGAATTTCGAGCTCAGCGTCTGTTTATCGTCTGAAGCTGACCTCTGGAGACATGTTCTGAATACAGTTGCCATTTGGTACATTATTATATTTCCAAAGCCTGCAACGATTTATTTCTTTACTCTTTGATTATTATTTCATCCGAGCTCATTCAATTCAATTGATTATTGACCGCTTTTTGCGAACCTCATTATTTTTTCAATCTTGACTCCTGATTTCGGACAAGTAAAAGGACGAGGGACTTGAAAGAAATTACGATTCGGATAGCGGTTGACAAACATGGCCCTTATTTGGGCCACCTGCGTCTATTTACACGACGGGCTATACATATTTGACTGACGAGAATCGGTTGACTCTTACGTACAAGGTTTTTTTGGAGTGTGACCTACATACAGATATGTATCTGAGTAGAGAACTTGTTAGTTTCACAAATAACCGTCATCAATATTAGATTTTATTTCGGGTTCCGATAACTGAAAAGAAAAATTGTAACTAACAGAACTTATTCATCGATGGGTATAAGTTTTAACTCTAACAGAATTTATAAGTACCTTAATGAGTAAGGTGTTGTTAGTGACAATAGTTAAATTAATAATAATATAAATAAAATTCGTTTATTACAGGCAAAAAATACATATCACAAAAAATTACAGTTTTAAAAATATGCACAAATAAAAAGATATCACGACGCATAAATCTATCGCACGTCACTTTTTGTTCCCTCCATATGTAGTTAATCCAGTGCATGTATAGGGATTGTTGTAGACTTGGTCAGAGACAGCCTTCAAAATTCTATTATTCGAGCGGTCCAACCTACCCCAGAAAGATGCAACGTTTATTTAAACTTCCTAGTAAATATTTTAAAACTAACTTTATATAATATACCATACCTAATGTTCGTAAGTCTATGAAAACTAATTGGCAATTTTGCTTGCAAATGGCTACTAGGGCAATATACGCTCTGGCTTTAGAAATGAGCAGGTGGTCTGATTCCGAAACAGCGACTATACTGATTGGGAAGCAACGGACTCATCAGTCCACATTGAATGTGCTAATGAACGTCACAAACCACTTCATATCTACCTACCTGCCTACAAGGTGCCACGCAATATGTGTCTCTGGGGCTCATATTATTGATTGCATGAAAAACCCTCTTCTGCAGTTCAAATATGGTGTTAATATCTGTAACTACAGCACAGCAATTAGGTATACAAATTTTTTGACGTAAAGGCTGCAGATCTTAGTCTTTTCCGTAGCTTACATATACATAATGTGGGCTCATTGAAGTTTTCTATCTGAGGTGATTCCTAAGAATTGGGTACGTTCTACAAATAAAATAGGAAAGGATCGAGGATATATCCCTGTGGTACACCCATTGTAACTACAGACAGATAAGTAATGTAAAAAGATAGTTCAGTTCAGTTATTTATTGATAAGAATATTCTTATATGTCAAACATAATAATACAAGTAACAAAAAAATACACAACGAATTACAAACAGGGGTACCTGTTTGGCGAAGCCGTGAGCAGAAATGTGTACTGGGGGTACCCAGTACACACTAGTTTCTGCTCACGGCTTACATTCGCACGTGTTGTTTCTATGAAAACGTTTTAAGGTTATTACTATCCCATAGGAACTGATTTACGGGGTAAATAAGTTATGTTTTATATAATGTTTTATTCCGGGTCTGGAATTACAAAATTTAAGCCGATCCGTTCAGTAGTTTTTGCATGAAAGAGTAACCAACATTCAAACATACAAACGTTCGCGTTTATAAAATTAGTAGGATATTACGTGACACCTTGTATAGCCCATATCTAACTATGGTCTCATCGCGAATGTTCACTCTATAACATGATTATTGGGCATGCGACTCGACACAGCCTCTGTTTATGGGTCGTACTCGACTTGGCTCTGCTCCACGCTGTAGTTGCGCCCCGAAAAACAAACTTGCAATAACCTCGTCAATATAAAACCTCCAAAAGCTCGTATCTGGATTAAAGTTATTACATTTTCGGCCTTTATTACGTTTTTTGCTCCGAGCATGTCTCTGTTTACTTTGATATGTAATAAACCTATCAAACTTTAAAAAATGTTTTAAATATCTTAAAAAATGTGCTTATAAACATAATATAAGGAGGGTGACACCGGAAGGATGGTATTTGAGTTGAGTTAGCTACTTTTGTTAGCTTAACCATAACAATGGTATAAATGACTTAGAATGATACATTTCTGCGTTTTACTTTTGATATACATATAAACTACAAATGGAGGGACGCGTGTGTATATCTCCCACCATTAGGTATATCAATCTCTCCGCGCGCTCGTACTATCTACAATTTCTTTCATCCATGGACGATTCTACGACGATACCATTGTCATAGAAAAGCGACTCGTTAGCGGAATTTGGCACCTGTGTGGCGCGCAATCTTAGTTGCCAATTTAAAAACTGCTGCATTTGCTCACTACGCCCGATCTAGTTTTGTTCCTAAATCTAGCAGTAGTGAAATGAAACTCGCTGTATATTTTTGAAATCGGAGCCCCAATGCCTCCGTCCTCTTTTCGCGTTGTAAGCATAATTAAATAGGGATAGTGTATGGCGCGGGTTAAGACCGTAATGTAGGTAATCAAGTTTGTCTTTTTGGTGCACTGCAGCTCTGGTAACTTTTAATCTGTGCTGCAACGTTCACTCGTATTTTTTCAGGAGAGTTAACCCAATTTATTTACTTAACTCGGTACATACGTAGACCTTTCAAAGTTGTTATGTGGTTTCATTCTTCATTCCTTCACTCATCCCGTGGTGATTTAGCACAGTAAAATAGTTATTTATTTTATTTAAATACTTATGAAAATACCTAGTAGATACCTGCAAGGAAGCTGAAGTAGCGAGGGCCGGCCATATCTCGCGAAGAACCTACAACCGCTGAGGTAAACGTGTTCTTGAATGGTGACCACGACGTTAACGTAGTTTAGGTCGCCCTCGGACCAGGTGGCATGGCGACCTGCGAAAGACCTGCAGGCAGATCCTAGATGCGTCAAGCTGAAGACAGGGCGCAATGGCGCTCATTAGGGAAGGCATTGAACTAAAATATGTTGATGGTAATGATATCTATTGAATAGTCCAATCCAAGTAGGTAAGTGTTTAGTATTTGTAACCTTTATTTATTATTTGTCTTAAAGTATCTCTGTTCATATTTATTTTAGTTAATTCTTTCCATCCAAAGGTTGCCTGGAAGAGATCGCTTATCGATAACCGCCCATTGTACTTGTCAAAAGTAATGCCTTTTTTTTGTAATGATCTGCATCTGGTGTCCAATAAAGTATTTTTGTAAGTATTGTATTGTAAGTGCGAAGGTACTATTTACCACCTACCTGTGATATGAAAGTTTTCAACATACAATACCTAAAGTCGGCCGAGAGTTCATAAGAAGCTTAGCGCAGGCAGTGGGGTTTTCTACCTTCATACATTCACCTTATTATTGTTATAACTTATAAGTAAGCCGCGCTATCAGAATTTATTTTTATCAGAATCCGTTGTATTGTTAACCCGACGAGAGGAAAGAAACGTTATTTCGCAAGGTTTTTCTTTCCTGGTATCTAACACAATTATATTTTTTTCACAAAGCTTGGGGAATTTTGAGCACGGTTGCTCTAATGTTAAATGAAGTGATTCGTTTTTAAAGAGACGATGATATGACATATGGATGATGGCGTAAAATCTATTTAAAAGCTGTGAAACTCATCCGAGTCACGCCCAATTAGGGCGATTGAATAGGAGATATTTAAATGAGAACTAAATAAAATCCAATTTTATAGGGCAAAGAGATTGGCTAACCCTGACTAAAGGGATAGAGAGTATTGAGATTTGATGACCCCTGTCGCGCGGTGGGCAAAAGTCCGCCTGCGAAACGGAAGGTTGCGGGTACGATTACCGCCACGAGACAAATATTTGGATGATCTGGAGATTTTTGTTTCGGGTATTCTGGTCGTTTTCTATATATAAAAAAATATCTACCTACGTAATGTATTGTATTACGTATATCAGTTATCTAGTAGGTACTCATAACACAACTGTTGCTGTGTGGATTGACCAGCATTATTAATTATTATTTTATTATTATTATTCGTCAACTAAGCAGGTAGGTAGGTAAATAAAGTTACCCTGGTACCATAGAAATAAACCTCAAACAAACTGCAAATAAATTCTCTTGAAAGGTGAAAGGAACCTTTAGTAGCTAATACAAGGTACATCTAACCATAGCATGCTTATGATGTGATGACCGCCCATTTGTCTCCATGATGGATTGGGGACGATGGGAGCTGATCCATACCTACATAACAGCGCATTACGCGTACCTTCTTTGCCTGCGGTATAAGATTTCACCCAAAACAAACATGTCATCTCGTGGAGCTTTTTTTCTAAAAGTAGGGTACGTAACGAGAATAACTAGGTGCCTGGAGATAATTCACAGTTTATTCTAGAACTTGAACTTAACTTTCGCGACCGTAAAGGTTGTCACAGATCATGAGCGAACTGCAACCGCGCAGCAAAAAAATGTGCATTCAATTATGGGTTTATCTCGCAACATTTAGATGTATGTTGACGGCGTCAGATGACATATCACGTTTGATACTTCTAGGAAACCAACTTATCACTGCAAAATGTATACAGGGTTATTGGCAATTCGAAGTATTCCCGTTAGGAGGTGATAGGGGTGACTATTTGCGATAATTTTCACCCCCATGTGCATCATGCAAAAGTGAACCATTTTTAAGTTATCATGATTTTTAGCTTTTTTCAAAATAAGTCAAAAATGCAACATCAAAAATTGATTTAAAAAACTGTCTATTGTAGTCTATTTTTTTCTTCTGATTTATAAAAACGAATAAACATGGTTATTTATCAATATTAAAACAACAATTATAGTTCCAAATTTAAAAATGCGAGATAAAAACGATATTATTTCATTATTAATTGCGGATTTTTTCCTCTAAAATGCCATAAAAACTAAAAAAAACGTTATGAACTTGGCTTGCAGATTATATATAAGCACATGGGGGTGAAAATTATCGCAAATAGTCACCCCTATCACCTCCTAACGGGAATACGTCGAATTACCAATAACCCTGTATAAAGGTAAAGAGTTTAAGCCCATATATAAATACAAATTTTTATGTGCTTTTAAAATTATGTGATGCCCAGTACAATGAGAATAGAAGACTTCAGGGTATTCAAATCTCGAGGATGTAGGTTATCGTCGTAATACCTCATATCTGCTGGCAGTATTCAGTAAAGTGCTTGAAGTTTCGAAAGTACGTACCTACCTAAGTTAAGGACGCAGATGTCGGCTGCGAAGTCCAGCGATGCAATTAAGAAAGTTTAGGGACTTCCATAAGGTACGCGTTATGACTACTGGCTCGAGCATCCCTTCAATCATGCCTAATCCTGCTTTTACAACAAATTGCTTTTCGCTCGCAACGTAAAGATCTCGCCTGATGAGCGTCTGAAACTGATCTGTTGATGTTTTCACCCCGCTGCTGACACGTTTCACATTGGATAGGAAATGGTATCCTTTCTCGAGTTCTCGGAAGTTTAAGCTCTGAGTTAACTGACGGCATTGGTACAGGGAATTTGCATTTCTTATTAGCTGGGTACGGAGATAAGGCCAAACTGCTTTCAAAACAACCCCCAAGTTAAAACTTAGAACAACAGAGCCAAATGACTAATTTCACTGTAATAATAGAGTGAAGCTAATTAAACGTTTCGTTCTGGCTGGGATGTGTATGTTAAATACAACTAGGAAAAGGAATAGGTTCTTACAATGAAACGGTAATAGGTAACACATTTCTTGCCCATTGTTTTCCTTGTTGTGTTAATTTAGCTATATAAAAAGCTCCAAATAACAAATTGCACGTTCGAAAGCATTTGCTTTTAGATTAATTATTTGAACTTGGTTTGTTTGGATTACGTATCGGCCTATAATTTATTCAAAAACATAAACATGTTTTGTTTCTATTTAATCGTTTTGTTTATAGTAGATATCAAATCACTGTTTTATTCGTAGTAAAAATTAATATATAAATACATAAATAAGTAAAAATTGTTAGGAGATAACTAATCAAGGTTACTATCTACTAAGAGGTTTCTTCAGCGGTGTCAATAGTATTTTATAGACTTGTCCTATTCGTGAGAAAGCCCTTTGTTTGCAGATAAAGGGTCTTTTGTTACAGTGTCTGGAGCCGACGCGTGGTCGCGCCATTATTGTACTAAAGTCATGACGCGGTCATATTGGGACCCATCTGGGTACCAAAGCTTCTGTTATTGACGTTTCTGGTTAAACGAAGACTAAGTAATGGAATATTAGTACCTACCCTTGGTCGGCAAATTTACAGAAATGTATTAGTTAACCATGAAGGTGGCAAACTTTTAGGTTATAGTCAAGTGTAATTTAAGTGACGAAGAGTAATGGGCAAGTAAAATAAAATGCGTCTTGTACATTCAGATCATTCGATGACTTTATTTACAGAGTGATGACACGGGGGAAATGTACAACCAAAGTATAGATCACAGGAAAGTAATTCATAGATAAATTAAAGCTTACACGATACCAACTACCCGTCTAAGTATGTTATTTGCCAATTTAGTGAAGAAAGGTGACTTCATAAAGCAGGCCGCTCGCATTTCTTACGTATTAAGAATATCAACAATTCTCTTTCTACATCTAGAACATATTATATGCCTCGTAACATTTTAATAATATAACGATGAAGTAGGTAACAAATGTTTAAATTCTATGCAGTCAAATCTTTGAGTTTATGATATAGCTTAAAGTTCTAAAACAATATTACGGTGAAAACTATTTATAACGCAATAAGGCTTAGATGCGAAAATTAAGTACCTATACAAAAGTAATTCATTAATGTAGGTAACAAGTAGTAAGTAGTTTTGAAGCCGCACAGTATTATCCACATTCCTTATAGAGGTGGCCACTGTCAGTGGCTAATAATATTGTTTTTTTATTTTTAGCTGAGTTTGAGTATTTTGCCATGTTTTATAAAGAATTCATCTCTTACGGAGTGACATACTCACTTTGTGACAAAACTCCATTAAAATAAATAAAGATATTATATCAAAATAAAGCAGATGACGTTGTTATTTTTAGTTAGCCTCACCGCACCGCCGCCGCCGCCGCCGCTAGGACTCACCAATTGCATACAATAGCGAGCCCGCCCGGGCCGTACGCTTATTAAGTCAAGTCTTGGCAAACAATAATAAAGCTATCTAGTAGGTACTACTTTGTGAATGTTCTCAATGTCATTAGAACGGTCTGAAAACATCGATTGAAATTCTGTGAAGTTTAGATTATCGATTTCAAACGGCTAGATTGGATGAACAATAGTTCAAACTTCAGCTTATTCTAAGGTACTGAACGTTGAATAAATAATAAGTAAATTTAGACAATGTGTGAAACTCTACAAATTTTAGTATCGACTAGTCACATATTTTCTTCTACGAATACTTACAATAAACTTGGCAGTGCTGTAACATCTGTATAAATCTAATATCTTCATAACAAAATGACGGATTAAAAATTCATTTATAATTTGACTAGATTTTTGTAAACACAATATCTAACTTTCTTAAATTTAGCTATCTTAAGTACCTAATAACATAATTATAAAGTATTTTTCCTTTAACTAGTCTAAAACAACCTCCAATTACCTAGTAATTATTATATATTATAATAAATAGCAATGGAAAGGCTACGGTCCAAAATGAGGGAACGTTAAATTTCGTTTATTTAAGTTCAAGATTCATGTTACACGAGTTGAAAGTGTTCTAATAATAAATATGTGCACAATTTTGTAGTAACTATTTTGGCATATCTAAATCACACAAGATTTAGGTTGATAATAATAAATTCATCGATTAAATATTACACGGGATGCGTTGTTTATATTTACTTTGATATGTTATATAGTAGATCATAATTTTATTCTAGGATTCAATAAACACAATTTATTTAAATAACTAAATAAATCATTCGTTTTTAGCTATGTAAGTATATGCAACGCCACGTGGCCAGCACACAACAAACTATTTATTACAGCAAATATTTTCATATTCATGTAAATATAATTTAAATAAGTAACTGATCTGAATAACTAGGTAACGTAGTAATAATCCAGTTTATTGACGTACATATACATTTTTTATAACTTACGGTAATTATATAATAAGAACACTTTATCTCTTACAAATATTATACAGTTTTTCCATGTTGAACTTTTTTGGATTTCGTTACATTTACAAAGATTATTCAACATATAAAGTATAATGTTTTTCAGATTACAAAACCAATAAAGGCTACTCTGAAATCATTATGACAATTTGTAGACAAACCGCATTTTATATAACCAAAAAAAAATTCGTCGTAAACCTAACCAGGTAAGGAGTTTCGAAGATTGCATTGCGGCGTTCAGATGTGCTCATCTTGTACATCTGCCGAGAGAAAAAGAACATTTATCATTAGTAAATAGTATTACATAAATAACAGGTTACTTAACATAATATTTAAACGTTTGCTAAAAGCGAAGGCAGTAACTACAATTGAAGCTCAGAACATCGATGCAGAAGAATACAGTATAATTTACTTCTAATGCAACCTGTGAGCACTTTGTTGATTACACGTCTACAAACAGTGCACATACAGTATTACGTCTTCATTATGTTTCCCTGAGCGTGAAACGCTTGTTTGGCATCCGTCTCGTGTTTAGGTTTGCCGCAGGAGTACGCGCTAAACCTTTGTGCAACTACTTTATGTACTTGGGCGTACTTCCCAGCAGCTTATACTTTGTATGATATAGCACAAGCTCTGCCGTCGGAATAATGAACTTTTCTCATTTTAATTTTACTGCCCATATCCCCCAAACTTCATTTCAAACTGAACTAAAGCAAGCCGTACAAAAATAAACATAAAACATTCATGCAAGGAAATCTCGTTACTCAGCAGTTTACATATTTATATACAATTTCAGGAAACAAATTGGGTTTACGAGCGCTAAGATGTTTATTCACTGAAGAATATTACATTCTAAGTGATTTAATAAAACATTATTGCAAGACGATATTTGCAATAATGCACTATTCCGAAAATATTAAGGACAACTTAGTTTGAACAAATAGGTAATATACAATACACACATCGATACAACACAGCACACATAGATAGGTAGGTACCTACTACATTTTTAAGCACGTTTAGTCCATTTAGTGAACCGTCTTTACTGGACATAGAGTTGGTTAGATACCTAATTCAATGTAGAGATATAGAATACTTTGACATAGATTATTTAAAACTCGGAAAATGTGTAAATTGAGGTAATAGGATTAATGTATAAGTATAGTAGTAGTAATTATTAAAGGTTCACATTAAAGTCAGGACAAATTCAAAAAGATAGCGACTAGATTACTGTAACACCAAGACATCGTTTTTCTGAAATATTTAGCAAGGTCAGGGTTACATAATATCAGAACATTGTTCCGAAAGCGATTCACTGTTTAAATAAATAAATAAATAATAATGCTGGAAAACTCACAAAGCATCATCAAGTCCAGAACTTTTTATCAGGTAACAAAACTTGAAACCATCATCCAATATTTACGTAATTGTGTTCGTTCTCAGCTTGCTTAAAAACAAACCATGTGCACAAACACTGTTTCAGGCAAACAGTTCGACAGCTAAAATACAGCCAGTTAAAGGGAAAATAAAAATATCGGCTACTGCAGTGGACTTTGAAAATAAACCAGAAATTCGTGAATCGCTTTCTAAGTGTATCGTGCAGTGGACCATCTCTACGTCCTGGAAACCAGTAAATTGAAGTTAGGTACATTGTGGCGTGCGGTGTGGAAACATGCTGCGGGTGACACGGACACGGATACTGGGTAGCTACGGGGGACAACATCTCCAAACTACTTACATAACAAGCCGCGGGATCGGGGGACGACGTATAAGGAAAACGCTGGAAAACGATTCAACCCTTTGCTGTTCGTTTATCGACTTTGGAAATGACGGTCTGATTTACTTATCATAAACCGGGCCAACCACCTTTGGATTACAGCTGTAGTGTAGGTGTAGAAAAGTTGATCCCTCGTATCACGCTGTGTTTGATTTGAAAGCTTAGAGGTCGAGCTTTGAGATAGTGGGGGTAAGTAAGGTGTTACATGTTGTGGATAAGAAGAAAAAAAATTAGTTGCTTAGATATAGCAAATTTCAAAAATCAGAAAATAATGAAAACCAGAGCAGAATAAAAAAATTACCAAACAGCAAATGGTGTCATTCGTTTCCTGGGGATTCAATCTAGAGTGATCTATCGCTCGCGAAGTGGAAAGCACGCTGTTCTCCGATCGCATCGCGACGAAAAGACATGTAGCAGCATACCTACGTATTTGTTCATCCACGGATCAGTCCGATCTGAAAGCTCTCGTGGTAACACAAAATGGTCTTTTTCTCCCAAAATATCCTAGCCGACTTAAACTTTAACACAAACACATTTGTAGCATCATAACGAGATTTGACTGCATGAATTTCTCAACTACAGCTTCTATAACAAAACAATAATTATATGAAATGCAATTAAAATATTATGGACAATGTTAGTTAAACCTACTTATATCTAAAACAATCAACGTTTACAGAAAGAAAATGTATACCAACTTTAACTTGAGCTTAGAACTATTTAAATTTTTAATTTTAATTCGTGCCAATAAATTTTAAAGTGAAATTTAAGTTACTCAATGAGTTACGAGTATTTTGCAATAACATCAACAATAATATTTAAGATGCGTAAATGATAAATCGTTGTAGCGATGGTTTCATTAAAACTAGGCACTCGTCAATAGAGTTTAAATATTCTAAGACTAAGTGAATGTAGAGTCGATATAGACAAGTACATTATAGTATACTAAAATACCACTAAATCAGTCTAGAAGGAGTTGTAGGTCGGTAATATTAAAATGTAGAGTTATAGGTACGTGCAATAAATACTATATTATGTGTGAGGTAGAGTTAGATTTAAGTTTCGTCTACGTGGCAGCAGAATGGTACATATAGAACAACGGAGATAAAATCTTATGCATCAAGCCAATAGGGGCGCGGACTGAGCCTATCCGTAAGTGCCCAAACTATTTTCACATAAAATATATTTTGTATACTATGCTAGAATATTGACTGTGTATAATTTATTCTTATTCTCTTCCACATAGAAGTTGAACGCACAGATAATTAATCAACTTAACGTTTTATTAACTTAACGTCTGTTGCCACGGAGAGATTTGATAGAGCTTCTATAGACGGGCGTATTTGAAGTGAGAACATTTGTGCATTTTCAGCATAGACATTTTATGTGATCCGCAAATAAAAACATCTATAAAAACTATTTTGAGCCTTACATAACGCAATAAAAATATTATGAGCACCAAAATAACAGCAATTACCTAATGAGAACACAGTAAATACGCCAAGTCTGTAAACGCCCTTAAATCTTGAGTATTAGGTAATATTCCTTGTTATTCAGGTAAAGGAATAATACAATAAAGTTAAAATACTTTCATTTATGGAAAGTTAGTTAACATGATAACGTGTTGATGAATTTATTCTAAAGGGTTTTAACATTTGAATGGTTTACGAATATATACTCTTGGATACGAAAACGACAGCCACAGCCAGTTAGGTGAGATAACTGACGTTGACTTTATATCGAAGAAAGATCTAGTAATAGGTCCATTAAGTCTGTATTGACGTCACAGGAGATACATATTCAACCTATTTTGGGTTTTTACTTTACTTTTTTAGTTCCTATTTTACCATAGTGAAGAATATGAGGAGTAGAAAACTATTTTCGAGGGACCTTTAATCTGTTAATGTTAAAAAAGAATCAGTTGTTTAAGTTATGTAGAGTTGTGTGAAACGCGCAAAGACATAATTAAAGAAAATATTAACACACGCTATCGTAGAGAAAAATTATGTCATTTAAGGCAAGCCAAAGCATCATTAATAATTGCTATTAATTTTGCTTGCAGGTGTGCCGTCTCCGTCGACGTTTACTGATGGACCAGCTTACTCAAATCGTTGGAAGCTTATTTCTAAATACAAATTGGTTTGATCACGCCTCGGTTACGGGAGTAATGATGTAGAAAAATACACAAGAGATATTCTTCGCATAAACATTTGATTTGGAAATTATGACTAAGCTGGCATAATTTTAGTAACTCATTGCGGGGAGGTTTATTGAAGGGTATTGTAGGATTATATTTGAAAATTATCAGAATGAAGATCTTTTAGAGGTGGAAAACTCTGATACTAAAGTAAAAAAATCGTTTACATTTTATTGGGTAATTTCAATTTTATATACGACGATTCATTTAGATTTATCACAATAATATAGAATGGAAAGAGTTAGCTTTAATAAGATATCAGCTATTAGATATCGACTTTCGTTTAAATAAATACATCAGCATGTTAGGTTCTTTCTACGAAAGTCGAATCGAATGGCTGAAATTGAATAGGAATAGCGCCGTCATCTACAATGATACGGGACTAGGCCGATGATTAGGGTTGGCCACAGCCCAATAATTAGGGTAAAGTGTGATCCACAAGGTCGAGTAACTAATTTTACCTCAATTACGCCATTTCTTAGCGACCGTCTTTATTTAATTTTCCGATTGATTTAACCTTTATAAATAAATCGTGACTTTGAAATGTCACGGTGAGTGGTAGAGTTCATGCCCTACAACGGCATTGTGAAAAAAGTTTATCAGAGTTCAAATTTAATCACTGATCTGGATTTAAATTGAATTGAAATTATGATAGAGCGCGTTATCAATAAAAACCATAAACATTTTACCGGCATTGTACAAGTTAGTTTGATACGAAATATTACCGTCTCAAGGTCTCGAAGAAAATTATTATTAATATGATTTCTCGTAAAACGATAGACTACGGTATATATGAGTTATTAAATAAATGTAATAGAGGCGTAATTGAACAGGGTTAAAGGAGTCGAATCAAGTTAGCAAACCGTCCGTAACTTATGAATATTTTATAAATCCATGAATAGGATCGCCCGAAACACTAGCTTTAATTCGAGTTGGGTCACCTCATAAATACGTAACTAAATTGAAGACAGGTATTTCAATCAAGAACATCGGATGACATGAGAGGAGTCCCTTTTAATTAGTGGGAGGCTGAGCGCCTCCGAGCCAAGGCCAATTACGAACAAACTTCACAAGTAAAAGTCTAATAACATTTTATTTATGGACAAAGTTTTGATTCGACAACAAGATCCTAATAGAATTAAAGCGGTGAAGATTTGAATAATCAAGGGATATGATAAAGTGACTTCCATGAGAGTATTGTTTGAGAGTAACTAGAGAAAGTAGTATTAAAGACAATTCATAGTCGACGGACGCTATCGTTATACATATAAATATTTATTTCATTAGAATCACAATTCATAATTACTAAACTCTAACTAATAATTTATCATCTACCTCTTCAAATAAGCTTCAACTTGAAAATAGATTTAGACAGCAAGGTTTTCGGTTTGTTAGAAGTGGTTAAGTTCTGAAATGTACCTGTTGTTAATTAGGAAATTTTAGGAATTTCCAAGACAGTGGAAGAAGCTATATGAAAGGAGATTTCGCACTAACTAGATAAAAGCTCTTGAATTGGAGAGTTCGAATTATTAATTTTATCAGGCAAATATAGTAGATCAGAGAGCCCAGACACCAGTCTGAGTTGAACGCCTAGATTGAAATGAATAAAAGAAAGAATAAATATGGGCTTTGTTTAGCAGTGGCATCCAGTCTCTTTAAGTTAGATTAGAAAAACAGGTAGTTTTCCGAATCAAGTCAGATTGGTGATGGGGTCAACCACGTGGCATTATTATTATTATTTATAAGTTTTCGAGGACCGCGATAGCTTTCATATTCTGAAGGATAGCACCGCACCATTCACAACTTAGGGTTATAGGGAAAATGCTTTCAATAAGTGGATTTTTTCTTTATCTTCTTTCAATATCATGTAAGGCCATGTTTTATAGGGTGGTACTAGTAGTAAATCTTTATTATTAAATGAAGAATAGGACCAATAAAGAATTTGTAATTTGGATCAAACAATTAATATCTAAGGTTACAACGTTTAAAAAGTCAGAGAAGAACTCTGACTTTTTTAAGGGTAGTAGTATATAAGAGGTATCAAAAAAGTATAGATCAAAGACAGAGTCGCGCAAAGATCTGATGTAGTTAATAAACCTGTCGTAATCTATATGTACCACATTTTCAGGGTTCCAGTTTTTCATAGTACTATTCACATCTATAGGGTATAGGGTACAATTTACAAATTTTGGAATAAAGGATCGTTTGAAAGTCAGGGAAGAAGTGGTTTACAATTTTTAAGGATTCGTTAGAGTTTATTTAGACTTCTAGATCCGAGACCGAGAGAGATCGCGGGAAGATCTGGTAGTTTGTGGAGGGGTCGTAGTCTATCTACACCAGGCAACCACTCTCGGCAAACAGCACCGCATAGGTGTAGTTTCTCAAAGGACACTTCTTCAGGGTTTCGGTGTTTCATTTAACTACTCACATCTATAGGGCATAGTTTGCAAGGTTAACAGGTTACAAGAATAAAGGTTGATTCGAAAGTCAGAGAAGAAGTCGGTAACAATAGATTTGTAAGGGTAGTTTATCTTGTGTACGTGCCTAAGTCTATCTGCACCAGGCACACAGCACCCGTACTTTGCACGTAGATAATCAAAAGACACATTTTCAGGGTTCCATTGTTTCATAGTACTATTCACATCTATAGGGTATATGGACACAGTTTACACATTTTGGAATAAAGGGTCTTTTAAAAGTCAGAGAAGAAGTCAATCACAATTTCTAAGGGTTAGAATAGTATATCTAGAATTCTAGAGGTAGCTTTCAGAGAAGTCTAGATCAGAGACGGAGGCGCGAGAGGATCTGGTGTAGTTGGTGGAGGTGCCGTAGTCGGAGGTGGCGGTGGCGAGGTCGGCCAGCACGGCGCCGCGCTCGCGCTCGCCGCCCGTACCTTGCGTGACGCCGCCGTCTGTTGTTGCCGCCGCCTCGCGCTCTGCCAGCTTCTGCTTCAGCACCCGGATGCGTTCCTCTTTCTGTATAACAAGTAATTATCACGTCATCAATTACTTCTAGTCATATCACCACCTCTCGAAAAGCCAATGTGGCACTTATCAGGGAGGTAAAGGAGTAACGTTAATTGAATTTTCATTCAATTCACGAACTATCTAATGGGCAACGATAAGCGGTAAAAATCGTTAACAACGAGGACCTTGAGAATAACACGACAGATGTAGCTAAACGCGTGAATGTTGACGTTAAGCTGACGTTAAAAACGCCAAGAAACGAGTTTATTTCGAACATGGCGTTGTGAAAAAACTTTCCTTAATACTTTTTCCGTGTTGAGACTAATAGAGACTTCATGACTTCGTTGCGTCATTACGTCATTCGTTATGAAAATAGAGAGGTAGTTATTGAATCGCGGTAAACGTTATTTCAACGGAATTCCATAAATCTTTTTTATATCTATCTAGAGAAGTAATGCCACACTCCTACAGGGAAGGCATGTATGGTTAAGGCTGCTGAGTTTATTTGTGAAGTTACTAACACACAAGTTAAAACAGGGAAAACTGGAATAAGCCTGTCTGAGGCTGGGTGTAAAAGTGTTTAAGGTTAGCGCTGCGGTTTGCGTTGTTGCGGTTACTAATAAATAATAGATTTAGGCGTTACTTTGCGGAAATCCATTCTAAAATATAAGGATGAAAATATTTAGTAACAATTCCTATGGTGTGGATTTTTCTTCTACAAATAAACCTATGTATTTGTAGAAAAAACAGATACACAATCGTTGGATCATATCAGAGAAGGTTTTGCGCGGAATAGGTTAAATTTTTGCATCCTTCATTATATTGAAAAAATAAATGATTCTGGTAATTTTCACACAGCATCATCACGCTTGTGTTATGGGTACCGACCGGATAACTGATTACAGATAAATCTGATTAAACGTATACCGGAACAACAACCTACCTGCAGATCATAGAAGAATTTTCTAGTGGCGGGAATTAAATCGCTATGGTCGCGCGCGCCATAGTTCCTATACATATGGGTCACAATAGTAGACTGGCCCATATCTAAAACGAGTAGTATCGATAAAGGTTATGAATGCTAGCATTTTAGACAGGAATGCTTATTTTTTTATTCGCACTTCATCAGTTTTCTACGAATTCATTGGTTAAGAATAATTTATACTCGTCATTGAATTTTTAATGGTAGCATCCTTGCACGAAGTTTATTTATCGAGCTGTAAAATAAAGCTGCTACGGTATGCAAAATTTAAGCGTTGAAATAATTTTAATATAAAATTTTACGATCCTGCATCATAAGTTTTCTCAACACCTATTGAAATTAATGCTAAAACAAGTAAACTAATTTCATACGAAATCATATCAGCCAGGCTTAAGAAGGTTCAGAGTCGGTATACAAAACCTTATCAAAGTAAACGCAAGATTATCAGAATATTAGTAATTACAGATCCAAGAAAACATAAAATATATTAAATAGCTTCTTAACTAGAATTAGCTACAGCGGATTCATTTTAATCTAGTGAAAGTCGTTTAAATCCAACAGTTAGCGAAGTTAGTTGTAACGAAATAGCAAAGTTCAAGTAGAAACACAAAGTAGTTTGCTTGGAATACGAGTAGGTACGCAGATGCGCGGTCACATTGTAATTTACTCGAACAGTTCCAACAAAGCCTCTAATTAAGCGCGCACTATTTTATCCCTCGGTATCCACACACTCAAACTTTATAATACGATAAAAATAAACGATCCGGCGCGACGGTATGTTATTAGTTCGATGCCGAACAAAAATCGATGCTGGTTTACTCAGCACTTGTCTTGTCTTTGCGTTAATAGCAAGCATTCGTGGCTTAGGGAAACTAGAAAGAAGCATTGGTATAAAGGGAACCATATGTAGATGAATTAATAACTCAAGTATTTCAAGTAATTACATTGTCTTATCGGCGTGCTAGTTAATCTATGACCATGGATTTAAGCTTTACGTTTTCGTACTTCACTTTATGACTCTCATTTGTTTTAATTCCTAGGCTGTGATCATAACATATCGTTTTGTGCCCACTTCATTGTCACTTAAAAATAATAGGTACTAATAATGGATTATTATTTATATAACTGCCTTACTGGCTTTGTTAAAAATGAAACAGTTTCTTTGAATGTAATTTTTTTGTAAAATTAGGGGTTTTTTTCTTTTAGGAACAGAATGTTGAATTCTCATAACGTTGACAGTTCAAAATGTATGCTTTCCCAGAATGTTGTTTTCTCACCAACTTTAATACGGAGACGTAGACTCGCAGCTACGCATAGACTCTCAAAAAGAAGTTCCAGTACACCAGCAGGCCAAGCATGGGTACTATTATTAGGGTAGAATATACAATAATGACATCGCAACGTCATACATATTTGAAGTTGAAGGAATTGACGACCTCCGGGGCGCGGCGGGCGTAGGTCCGCCTGCGACGCAGGAGGTTGCGGGTTCGATTCCCGCATCGGGACAATTGTGTGTACCTACGATCTGCCGATAATTGTTTCGGGTGTTCTGGTCGTTATCTATGTATAATAAAAAATATCTATCTATGTAATCTATTGTATTAAGTACCTATATCAGTTATCTAGTACCCATAACACAAGCTCTGCTTAGCTTAGGGCTAGATGATGCTGTGTGGATTGGCCAGCATTATTTAATTAATTTCCAACAATTTAAGCATTCGACAAAAAAGTGACGTAATATTTCAATTTTCTACCCCAGAAAAACCCTATGCTTGCCCTACAGAAGAAAATAAATTGCTACTTGGAATGGAAGTGCAGTGAGTAAACTACGTTCACGCTTGTTTGCTTCTACTGTCTGTGTTTAATAGAAGCAAGCGAGTTGATTCCGGTATAAATATGGCCAGTGAGCCGCATGATTCGCAATCCGCAGCCATAATTTGATTACTAATTAAACAAGTTACCAAATAGCTGCAACACTCCCAGGTGGAATCGACGACTTTATAAATGAAAGTTCGGATTAAACCGAATTCATTTCCATGCAAAAGTTCCGATCGGTTTTTATCGTGAAATGCTGGTTTCGACTATAAGATTAATATCCGTACAAAAAGTTACTCGGATATCGAGGAACCAGGTTTGTCTGAAGCTGACTAAGCTGTAAGTTTCCCCATGTTTCTTCATAGCTAGTTTTCACAAAACTGACTTAAACAAGAAGGAACATCCACTTATTTGATGGTAAAACTTTGGGTGATCTCTTGGTTGCTCAACACTGCTCTTGCTTATCATCTTACTGTCCTTTTCCCCATAACAATTCATTATGAAAGCGTTTATAGCATAGGAGATTGTTTTTAAAGTTCAATCGCAACAGCTTACTCAAGTTAATATGTTTGTAGACCTATACAATCCCAAGGGCAAAGTATTCAGAGGTTGAGAAACTTTCTATGTTATCCGGTGTTTTAGCCAAAAAAGGGAACATATTATTTCCGAAAACATTTTCTACTCAGCAGTTTTTGTACGTTCGGAAATAAAGACAATCCTTTAGGTTGGAAGTATTACGATAAAGGAAGGTAAGAGAACGTATAAAATTGGAATGTTGTAATGATGGTAATGTAACGGGCATTTGTTCAGGCGCCCAAAAATGTTTACGGAATAAGAAAAGTTTTCAGTAATGATAGCTTGAATGGTCCTCTAAAACAATTTACTGGAAACTGTTGTTTTAGCTAAAGATTTACCAAGAGCGTGTTGAACACGCTTGTGGGTTTCGTACAAAATCGGAAAGAAGGGGAAAATTAGAACTATAAGCGGGCCAGTAGAACATGGTTTCGGTGAATACACATTTTTTAAAATTAAACAAGGAATTTAAAAAAAACACCTTTTCGAGTGCAGCAACGAAAACTCGTAGTTGACAGTCGGCCAGACTCATTGAAATTCGTAGAGTTTAACTAGTTTCTCCCCGCGGCTTCGCATGCGTTGTTTGTTACTGACTGCCTACTTCTGGTAACGTTCAAAGGTTATTTCTATCCCATGGAAAGTGATTTATGGGACAAGTTAGTCTATGTATCAGGTATAGGCCTACATACATATAGATATGTGAAGTTTCAGACCGATCGGTTGTGTAGTTTTAGCACATAGAAGTAATAAACATCCATCCAAACTTTAGCATTAATAATATCAGTGTTATGTTCGCACGGCGAGCCCATCTAAATTTTATTCCGGAATTTCAAAATCGTGTTTATATAAAGAACTCGAAGTCAGTTTTAACACTTTGACTGCTGAAATCACACGGTATGTGTTTTATACAAGTGACTAATATGCGTAAATCCACACTAGCGCAGCGGCTGAGAATATACAGATCTTTGTGACTCAGCAGAGCTGTAATATTTTTCGAACGAAACGCATGTGCGGCGCAACCGCTGTGTAGAGCGGCAGCACGAATTTTTTAGGTTAAAAAAAAGATCGCAGTCGTCGAAAAAAAACCGCAGTCAAAGTGTGTTTTAGTAACTCATCAAATTATTATTACAGCTTTTTGAAAATACAGATTTGTTTGTTATTTCGAAATTATCAACACTTCGTATTCATTTCGTAAGCTGATAAGCCAGCAAGATAAGGGAATCTTGTTAAACTACGGTACCCTTAAACCGTTGAAAGGAATTTATCGGAGGTGCTTCTGTAAATTGCTGTTCGATCGGTGTAAGCATTCAACTTGGCGCATGAATTTGATAAGAAAGAAAAATAACAGTGGGTAATTGGTTTCGGTCACGCGCGGAGAACTTAGTCAAGCGTATTTGTACCCGGAATATTCGTGGTTATTACGTTTAATATTATCACTAATCATGTTAAGCACGCTCATCTGTCTGTCCGTCGTATTAGCCGGGCATTAGATGGAGTCTGAAGGCCCTAAGTGAATCTATGGATCGTAATTTCTATTTGAAGCGACGTAAATAGTGCAATGACGAAGCTATGACGCCATTGGATTATTTAAATGAAAGAGCATTAAGCTAATAGAATTGCCTATAAAACGGAGAACGCACGATCTGCAGATATATTCCGAGGGTTTTGGGTATTTTCTATGTATGATAAATAATTTGATTGTATTGAAATAACTAAAAACCGACCTCAAATTCCATAGTATTCAAAAAATAGTATTTAAATTTTTCGGGACAAATACCTATATCAAGTGAAAAAACAGCCAAAAATCGGATAATTTACGAACATATGTATGTTCGTCGAGTTCTCCATCAATTATCCGATAATACAGCCGAAAATAGATCATCCTTCTTTATTGAGTTTGAAGTCGGTTAAAAACATATCTATCATATTATTCATTTTTTTAGTCAACTGTGTTTTATTATTGTTTGTTTTTGTACTGTATAATTGTCGAATTCAAAAATTAAAAAAAAATCTAATGTCAACATCCTTTAGTTCTATAGGCTTGCAAAATAAGCACTTAAACTATTATGTATGTGTTTGTATATGTATGTATGTGTATGTGTGTGTATGTGTACCATATCTATGGTCTTCGTTGACAACTTCAGACAAATCTATCTAAATTGGGTATAAATATACCTGTGATATAAGCCTCTGCAGTTCTTCGTTCTCCTTGACGAGTTCCCGGTACTTCTCCTCGTCCCCGTTGCCCGTCCCGGATCCGGAACCTCGACCGGTCTCCGCCCGTTCAGTCGGATGACGGATCACTTCGATCACCTGCCAAGAAAATATCACCGATTAACCAACCATACTAACAATATTACTGCCAAAGTAAAAGCCTTTTAGAAAAAAAAAGATTTGACAGATTAATCGACGAATATACATAAAAAACAGACAGCCGAACATAGAATAGAACCCCCTCCTTTTTTCGAAGTCAGTTAAAAATACTATGTTGCAAATGGCAAAGATCAAGAGGTTTGCCAAGTACAAAAAGAAAATACCTATCATAGCGTTCAAGGCTCATAATAGCGATTTTTTTGTTTGATTGACAGATTGATTCAATAAACTTTGTTTGAAATCAACCCATGAAGCATTTCGCAAAAGGATATTAAGATTGATAACTAAAAATTTTTTCATTCATAACTTTGATATGCATTCGAACAACTGGCGGTCTTCTTTTTTTCATCGGTAGAAACGATAGAAAGGCAGAAAGAAGTTCTTAGGTACGAGTACATACATAACTCAAGTCGAGGCAAAATATATTCCAAATGTATGCAAAAAATCATACTGCCATATTAACTACAATATAAAAGAAAAATACTTTATTGTACACCAGATACAGATAATTACAAAAGACATTACCTACATGTGACTAGTACAATGGGCGGCCTTATCGCTTAGAAGCGATAAGGCCGCCTACAGTTACATAGTAAGTCTTAATTTTAGATAATTAACTTTAGGTGGTAACAAACTTTAACTTGGTACATAATCATAATTACTTCTCATTAATGGGCCAAAGCGTTATGTAAATACACCAAGCTCATCGTATGAACCCCCACTTCTCCCCATGGCCAAGTGGTGGATTACTTCGATCAGCTTTGTAAACGAAGATTGATCATTAATCACCTGAGAGCTATAAGCTATACAAATAGGGGGATGTATCGAGGACTCTCCACAGCCCATTCATTGCAAAAAATGTACGTATCTCCATACAAAAATATACGTGTATTTATAAACATAGCCGTATAGAACTGCTTTCTAAACAGACTGGGTTATGAGAGGAATAGAGTGTTTTGTGATTTTGGTTTTACTGTGTTAGTTTCTTCTTTACTTCACCACAGAAGATCACACCTTCAGTACAAGGATTAAGACTTGGCGTCTTCACGAACGTATTCGTGATGATAGGCAGAACCTGCACTGTTCGTTGAAATTAAGGTTAATAAGATAACAGATGGAGCCATTAGAGTAGAATAGATTAATAGGTACATTATTAAGTAAAACCTACTTAACGACTATTTAAGTGTAAACAATGTTAGTTTTGAATTAGAGGATGTTGTAGGAAGTTGGTATATATCCAGAATCCAGAATAAGAAATCAGAATAATAATAATGCAACAATTATGTGGAGTATGCGGAGTAAGTAAAATATGATTAAAAACGAAGGAATGCCATGCATGGTTTAATTAACTATTAAGAAATGCGTTTATCCATTAATTCAATAAAAAGTATTGTGATTGACACCGTGCCTAAATATTTAAGGCCCTAAAGTTTTGTGAACTCTTTGGAGAGCTATTTGCAGTAACTTATCTTTTAAAACAAAGTTGTTGACTCTTGGTCGAAACACAATTATTATTTAAGAAGCCCAAAGGCAAGAATTTTTGAGATAATCAACTTTATAAGAGATTTTATACAAAAATAGCAAAGCTTTTTTGTCATTTTTTTTTAGATGATCAAGTTCAGCTAGTTCCGGCAAAACACAGACATGTTATCTTAATTTCGTTAAAGTTCATGGTTATATTTTCGTTTATAAAGCTCAAACAAAACTGAGGCAAAAGGTTAAACTGTGAAACAGAAAAGCAAATGTCATGTTCAAATAAATAATTCAAGCTTTAGCCAGATGAGCTTCGAGCTCAGGTTGAACTTTGGCTAAGTCGCGTCTGCTTAATGCTGATCATTCGACCAAGTAGTCAAGTTTTCTAGAAAAAGTCTAGTTCAGTTATAGCAAAGCCTTTTATTCGCGAATGAGTTATCTTACTAAATTGAAACAGCTTATCACTAAAGAGGGCGTGATGTTAAGCCGCCGGGCCTAGTAAATATTAGGTTGTGTTGTGTTACCAACAACTAAGCTAAGCATTTCTTGGTAAAGACGTGAAACCCAAATTCAAAATAATAAGCAAATTAAGCATGAGTGGCAATGACTGGAAAGGGAACGTTAGTTTGTTTTTGCTCCATCTAAATGTTTCCCGCACGACATATTTAGACCTTCTCGCGGAAAACTCGATGACATTTATCGATTCAGACAAATTGACTCATTCTTATTCATTTGTCTGTCAGATTGATATATTGCGTGTCATCCCTGTGTCCACCCACCGTCGATGAGGAGCGATAAATCTTAATGTTGTTAGACAGATTTAAAGCAATCTTCGCGTAAGATGAATTTAGGTTTGTTAGCCCAGATTCAACGAAAGCTAATTGGAAAGCAGCGAAATAGGCACTAGTTTTCGGAGAAAATCCATTTTCAGCGTCTCCAATAGGCAATTTAAGGAAGGCATCAAATATTTGTTAGGTAAGTTGAAATTGCCAATTCAATTTAGGTTTCCAGGTGGTTTCATAAATAAATCAATAAAATATCTCTAATTAAGGGGAACAACATATTATTTTGGTAATTTCATACTAACCTTCTTGCATCCTATAATTCCAACTCCTATTACAGACAGCTACAGCTACTGCATCTACTTACGTTACTTCAGAAAAAAAAAATCTTAGGTTTTTTTTGGTTTCATGCGACTCACCTTTGGGACGAAGATAAGCGCCATACTCAAAAAGCAACAGAAGACGATGGCGAGTGAGACGAACGCGAACGCCGCATCCTGCTGGCTTGCAATCACCAGCGTCACAGGCGCCGTGATCAAACACAACACCACCACGTTGTAGATACTCATTCCTACGTAACGGGAGTCATTGATTGACCGCACTTTTATGGATCTAGTCTCGTATGCGAGGAATAGGCCGAAGACTAGGACTAATCCTTTGTATCCGTAAAGAACACCTGAAACAAAATTTCCAAGTAAGTATGCAATATTTTTTGAATTCGTATTGTTTTCAATAAAGTCATCATCAGTTTATGTTAATCCACTGCTGGAAATAGGCCTCCCCCAATGAGCGCCACAGCGCCTTGTCTTCAGCTTGACGCATCCAGCATCTACTTGCAGTCTTTCGCAGTTCAATAACGTATTGGATGGATAACATTAACACAACACCCTTGGTCGAAAAATCGCCAAAATTACCTCACGTAATTAACGGATACCCCCTTAACGACGGACTTCTTCAGGGTGTGTATTTTCTCATTGTTGCGCACGCGTATGTCAACAGATGAAAACAAATATTGACAGATTTTTAAAATAAGAAGAAAATTATTTGGTTACAATAAAACCTTCATTGGGAACAAAGTCCAGTATTTTGAGAGCTGACAATCAACGTGCCATACGTGTAACGTTGAGGGTTTCCTGAACCATAAATGCATGTTCGTTAAACTCAATTATTTTCCAAACCATGTCATGGATAATGTTCAACGTCCGTTTATAAAATGCAATATTGCTTCTGAAAATCAGGAAACCGGAGATCGAATGAAGGTAGTTTTTCAATTATCGAGTTGTTAAAATGTTGAGTAGGCGCTAGTAAGTATTAAAAGTCATGGTTGTGGGTTTAAACAGAAAATATGAATTATTAGTTCTAAAGGGAATTAGTGTTAGGTTTAATTTTTGTTGCTAGACTCCTAGATATGGAAAAATAAAGTATATTCGGAGTAAGTTCGGAAAGAGACTAGCGACGCAATAGTAGTGAGTATCTTTACATGAACCATTGGGCACTGTATTGGTCGCTTCTGTATCTCATTCATTTTATTAATCCTAGGGGCTTGCAATTTTGCAGCTCCGCGAATAAATTAGGAATCGTAAATTTTAGAATGAAATATATTTATGTGTCGTTAAACTCTGTTGTGCCTACTCTTAACTTTGCGGTTTCCCGAACAATTTACAAAACTACAGAGAATAAAGAATTTTTTATATACATTTATTGTTTTTTTTTTCAATGTTTTTTATATACAAAGCCCTGCCATATTTCTGAAAAATCATGGGTCTACTTTGTGAAAATGACAGGGAAAAATTACAGCACAAATGGAATTAATTGTGTTAGTGAAATATGAACCGGGAGAGAAAAATGTATTTTTTTTAATCTACATTTCAACTCTTTGAAGTGGGGAATCTCATGAAAACAAAATAAACTTTTAAATTACATAACAAAGGAAACAGATGTTAATAACGACTTTTATAAAAAAGTTAAAATTTTGTCGGCAAAGTTAAGCGCGCAAATGAGTCGCGGTGGAGTTGAAAAGATTTTAAATGGAATTTACTGTTTTAGATAGCATGGACTCTGACTTCGGTTTTTAAGTCTGCAAAGGAAGCTTAGTGGACGACCGATGTGGCGCGGTGGGCGAAGGTTCACCTGCGACGCAGGAGGTTGCGGGTTCGATTCCCGCCTCGGAACAAATGTGTGTACGATCTGCAGATATTTGTTTCGGGTGTTCTGGTTGTTTTCTATGTATAATGAAAAATATCTATCTATGTAATGTATTGTATTATGTATATCAGTTATCTAGTACCCATAACACAAGCTCTGCTTACCATGGGGCTAGATAATGATGTGTGAATTGTCCAGCATGATTTTTTTTTTATTTATTTTTTTATTTTAGTGAATTTCAAATTTGAACGTTACGAAAAAGGGGTTTTCTGGTTTCTGTATAGCCTAATTTGGCCTAATACTTCACTGTTATTTTTGAAAATCGCGCCGCATAGTTTTTGCTAGTGTACTGTATAATTGTTGTATTTTGTATGCGTGTCTAAATTTGCAAATAAAGACTTTATCTATCTATCATAGTGAATGAGTTATATGTATAATGTGTTTTCGACACTGGATCAAACAAAAAGTGCGGATATTAGACAAAACATTCACAACAGATTCACAAATGAAAATACCGAATTGCTAGAATAAACTTTTTTTGGTTTAAAGAACTTTATTCTCATACAAACACATGGTTCACTTATAATGAGATACATAAGAAAAAAATTATCTATGTTTTACAATATTTAAAACTAGCCTCTGGTACCTAAAAGTAAATTATACTAAATATTATTTATAACTACATATACAAATACCAACATTATAGCAGCCAGAAATAATTCTCATTTTTCTTATGTCATATCCCAGAAAACTGATGCTTTATGGTACTATGGCCATTTTTTATTTATATTAAGTATATTCTAACTACATTATATAACATTAACGCCACCGGTGACCTAAACCGCCGTTAGTTAAATCTTGTAACCCCAATAATGCTTTGAACCACCCATTCTACATTTTGTAAACTCTTAGAAGCTTTGAGGATTTTTTCTTATTTACACAGGTACCTCAGTCTAGGCACCATTCTGCTTAGAAAGCGGCTAATGTCTTCCGTAAAATGTTGGACAAAATTTGCGAATAGCGTGCTACGTTCTACTTAAAGTGATCAGATATTCAAGGCCTTGGTTATTATCCATATTACAATGCCATGCTCTAATCAGTTAGCGAGTTGTATAATGTTATCATACACGTTACGAGCTGAGTGAAATTTGTTTTCCTCTTGCGCCAAGCAAAACACCCGCTTTTCAAGTAGCCAAGTTACGTCATGATAAAATAATGTTATATTTTGGAACTTTTATGGACCAAGTAAGTGTGTTCGCGGAAATGGAAACCATTATCCGACTTGAGCTGATTTAAAATGTAAGAATAGTTTCGAGCTGTGATTTTAAGGTTTCTGAATGAATTTGGTTCTCACTCTCAAAAGAAAATGTGGTATAGGGCACGCCTTATCAGCGTAATATAGAAATATCTATTATGTGAACTGTCGGACAATTTATAAGGTATATAATTAAGATTAAAATAACAATTAGTTAATATGAATCGTCTAGCAAAAGAGCATTGAACAGTGATTTATTATAGGTCAAATATAGTTTTTTTTACTTTATAAGGATGTTCTACGCTTTAAATACTATGTTAAATCCAATAATCCTATACTTCTACGGTTGTCTGGTAGAGATCACTCTTGAGCGATAAGACCGCCTATTATCACATTTTTTTGTGATATTTTATTTTGAATTGTAATAATGTGTAATTTGTAACATGTTAAAGCAAAGTGATTGTTGTCTAGGGATGAAAAGAAAATAAATGACATCGCATCGTTATCAAATGCAATATATATTTGAAACTAATTTCTTCAACTTGAATAACTCACGCAATGTATAAGTATATAATATTTTATGATATGTATGTAGTATATTTCCATGTAAGTATTATAAGTATTTTATTTTAATTTATAATATATGTATAACCTGCAAGCACACAGATCCCCTGGTACTGTCCACGATCCTATCCATCCATGGTTGTCTGGTAGAGATCGCTCTTGAGCGATAAGACCGCCAATTGTATCTAGTTTTTTTAAGTTTTTATTTTACATTGTCATTTTATACTTAGTGTGCAATAAAGAATTATCTATCTATCTATGTATGAGGATGCGATGTCATTTTCGTATATTCTACCCTAGCCAACAATCACTATCCTTACTGGAGCCAATGAGATTTTACATATAGAGACGTCATACTCATTTTACAGAAATATGAACATGGCGATATTTTACGCTTCTCTCTGTCACTCATAAGTGCAGCGCACTACTTGTCTCATTCGTGTAGGTGGCAAAGCGGCAACGCCGCGGCAATGATTGTTGAGTAAAATAATATTTATGATTTGACATTTTAAACAGTACTTACAAATGAAAATATACATCCTTTCTGCGTTTTACAGCCGTCGTAGTATAGGTATTGCACTTTCGGAACACACAGCTTGGCATTTTAGTGTTTTATTTATATTCCGAAATCCAAAGTCGTGCTTCAACGTACGTCCGCGTCGCGGCCAGGAGCAGGACGGACTCAGGCAATTACCTGATTTTTGTCTTGCCACGCAGACCTCGGTACAACGTATCTACGTATATATAATATCATTGACTGGAGCCCATGAATCGCTATATGATAGGTTCTGTGGTTCCACCGTTATTCAGTCCTGAAGTAATACTAATTAAATGTTAGAGATTTTCTCAAGGCACTGATTGCTTGTGTGTTCGTTCACCCGGGTAAGTTATTAAAGCTGTTATGTCGTCCAGAGCACACCACCTGCCGTCCCTAGCGAGCTATACAATTGTTATTACTTTACAGAAACTTTGGTTTGAGGTAAGCGCAAGTGTGTGTAGTTACCAATAGGGTTGTGAACTGTCTAAGACACTAGTCTCAAACTGGGTAATTTTGGGCTTTTGACTTCTCCCTTGTTGTCTTTGTATAAACTATCTACTGTTATTTAGTGGACGAACTAATTATTTATCTATTTAGCCATATATGGAAAAGAAACTCGACGACCATTTATTTCCGTAATTTGATTTTTCAGATGAAACATCGCTATACTTGAAGAGATTGACGTATAATTGAATCATATCCAATTATCTTGTTCATTCATGCAAACTTATTATTTACCAATATTCTGGTCAAATATTTCCGTCATTTGCCGAGACGATCAAGTATTTGTGAAAGAAATCAGCCTTTATAAGATCAATTTTAAAAGCTTCGCGAAAGACTTTTTTCATACAACTATCATTTTTTGACTTTTTTCATCCACGCTGACGTCACAAATCCAGACCTCCAGTATCCTAAAATCCATAAGGGATCACTCCATTTTAAATTACATACATATAACAGCCTATATATGCCTGTTTCATATAAATCTAGAGGCCGCGTAGCTTACAGTCGGGAGGGTAAACTCATTAGGGTCTAATGGCATTGCAGCTCAAACAGACATCATTGATGCTACTGCATTGCAGCATTGAGTTACAGCTCTAAGCTGATGAATGGGGAGAACGGGCTTACACTTCGAAATATCGCAAATACGAGTAGTGTGCGTGGCTCAGGCGTGGCTTGACATGTCAAGACACACGTTAATTAACCAAACAGAATGATGTTATATGCTAATGTTAATGATCTTCACTTCAATGTTTAATTAATTGACTTCCAGGAACTGAGTGTTCTATTGATTAGGCTCCTAGTAATTGTTAGATACAATAGCTAAATAATTAATACATTTCTTCAAAGAAAAGAGGATCGATCATGTGAGAGATGACATAAGTGGGAATAAGCGAGTGTTGATATGACAGTTGGTAGACGTTTATGGAGGAAAACAAACGTGTGGCGACCATAAATGCCTAAATAGAGAAAGGACTAGAAAATGATGACGATGGTGTAGGTACACAGGGCATTATTTAATGCTTTTTGGCTCTATTCCCGTAAAGTTATAATTTGATATTCCGTTTGTGCCAATCCTCCGCCGAGGTGTACTCATCGTGAGTGGCGAATGCAATCCAATATCACTAAGCCCACAGTTTATAACGGTTTCCTTTTAAAAATGCGATGGGTTCTAATGTAGCTCGGGGAAAAATTAAAAGACTTTACGAATAGATAGGTACAATGAAGTCGTATAAAGATTATTGTGACAAAAGAAATTAAAAGAGAGCATTAGGCTCAGAATTAAGTGAAGAATTAACAAGATAAGGTTGAGAAAGTAATCAGTCACTTGAGCCACCATAGCCTTCGTGAAAAAACCCTGGTGATCGTTATTTATTCCTGCTATGACTCTCTCCTTGCTCTGTTGTATGTCTTCAGCTCCGCAATGATCACACAACTAGAAAAGTATCAGCTTTCCCTAAAGTCTTGAAGAAGCAACTATAATATGAACACCTAATGGATGCAAATAGACTTACCAAGCCAAATGGTATTGTGTTCGCTCTCACAGTGCTCCAGTTCAGGCCTAATGTGTACGTCAACATCGGAGTGACTTGGAGCTTCCAACGGGAAGGTTTCCACCTTCCGCTGGAGAGGATCGCGGATCTGCCACGCAGATAGCAGCGTCACATCTAGCACTAGTAGACCGCCGACCATTGTGAATAGTTTCCAACCGTGTAGTCCTTTCTGATGGTAAAAAAACGAGACAAATAGTTGTATAAGCTTTATCAACTAGGTACATACATGCGTGTGTATTAAATAAGTCATTACCAATCAATAAATAAGACTGGATGGATAGGGGTGCGCCCTAGCGGAATTCTTAATTAAACTAGACCTAGATCTTACATATTAACTTGAATAACATAAAATTCAACATTATTTCTTAGGTCAAAGTCTAATGTGAAAATAGTATTGATATAAAAAAAAAGAAATAACTATAAAAAATCGACAAAATGCACTATTTCGCATATACTAGGTTATTTTACTAATTATTTGGGTCCTCTAAGCCAGTTTCTTGATTAGCTGTGTACTTTTCTTGTAATAGACAATAATTTGATGTTTGCGATAGCGACTAAAAAGGTATGCTCTGCCTCCTATAAATGGGAAATTCTATTCCTTTTCTATTCGGACAAATGCTTGTAACGTGCCCTCTTAAGTGATCAGAATAAGTGGAAGCGAGGTCCATACCCCACAGTTGGTGATCACATGCTGTTATGATGATTCTAAAATTTAACAGGATCCTGTTTTTGGTTTTTAATTAATTTAGTTTATTTCTATAGACATATCATGGCCTTATAATAAAGTCTATTAAAAGGTCAATAAATGTCAATAGAGAACTAGTAACAAAGCTTGACTATTAAATTTCCTAAAACACTCAAGTTAATTTCTAACTGATGAGGGTACACAAGAAGCTTTTAGATGTAATATAATTTCCTTTGATACTCAACTCATAAACAACAGAAAGTAAAGGGGTCACACAAACAAAGCTGCTTCCTTTGAATGGATGAAAGGATCTTTCTTTGAAGACACCTAGGGGACTGTCATTTTACCTATAAGTATGTTTAGCGTAGTTTGAGAGCCGCTCATAACTAATGTCCAATTTTAATAAACAATGCTATTCGGTCGTTTTTCCGATCGACATTTTGATAACGAAAGCGATCCATGGAATGATAAAAGCAATTTCGGAGGTTAGTTGAACAAAATTTGTCAGTGCTGTCGATTACACCCTTCTCCAATAAAAACAACAATAAAACTCGTAGGTATGTTACAGGGATAAAACATAAATATTTGTGCATGTGTAAGTCAAATATGGAAAACGTAATATAAAATGTTGGTACCTCCGCGCCAAAACTCATATTTCCAGTATTGAATATCGCAACTGGAAACGACGCACTAAAATATTTATGTACGATTTTATTTCAACTTGCGTCAAACAAGCGTTGATGTTGTTTGTAGTACCTTGGTATATTATTAGAATGATAAAGGAAACTTCAAAAAGGAAACAGGACATTCAAAAAGTCACAGTATAAAATCAAATAATATAGGTAGGTGTTATTTTATGTTTAAAAGATTTGGATGGCCAAATTACGAAACCATGAGTCTCCCACTTCCATCAAAAACCCACCATACCCAAATAATACGACACAGATAATATAAATTTGAAAGTTCGTTTAGATGTTTGTCATCTTCACGCAAAATCGACTAAACAGATCGGGCTGAAATGACACCAGAGCCTACTTCGTCATCTAGCAGGGTGTTACACGCGTAGATTAGGTTGGCTTGGGAGACGAGATGTTGCTTGCCCTTTAAACCCCTTGCTATTTTGTAATCCAAATTCCAATCATGTAGGTTTTATGTTTTTATCCATAATAGCTTTCTAAGTTTTATGGCAAATAAATAATTAGGCACCTACATACTTATTTAGACAACTCACCCCTTTCGACGATGCCTTCGGCTCAGCTTTTGGCTTCGTAGTATGCCGATGTACCCGCCATACTTTAGTGAACATCGCTCCGTAGGCCATGGAGAAGCCCGTAGCCAGCAGCCAAGCCCGGGCAGCGCATAGCCCGGGGAAGGACGCGGCTTGCACCCATCTGCCGTCAACCCCGAGTGCCACAGCAGCTGCAAGGCACACGCAGCAGCCGCACAGCATCACTGTGTTGCAAGCGGGGTGCGACCAGAGAATTACCCTGTTGCAACAACTTCAGCTTTAGTTTTTTGTATTGAAAATGTTATTTACTTAAACTAACTCATATTTTTTTCGAGTCTACAGATTGATATCACTATTTTTAGAAAGAATGCAATGTCTATAAGATATTGCATTCTTAAAATTCAGCCAAAAAATTCTGAAGTATATTATTATTCTCATAATTTATCTGTCCGTTGTGGAACTCTGAGAAATCAAAATAACTCGTGCTCCCACAAGTGGAACTCAGAGGTGGAACTGACTGACGTACATATTTTTTATCTGACTTCGAAATAAGGAGGTTCTACGTTCGGTTGTAGGTTTGTTTTTTATGTAATATTCATAAATTTCTCAGTCAATTATGGACCAATTTAATTTTTTCTAGCTATTTGCTATATGCAATGCATTGTATAGAGAATGATTCCATAAAAAATATTTGAGGGATTAGTACTTATCCCACCTATACAACTTACAGTGTAAATTATTTTCATCGGGATTAGAAAAATAAATATTTCTCAGAAAAAAACTTACTAAGTATTTCAACTATCAACTTGGTTCTTCTACTGCTAGTGATTCCTAAACGTCGAATAATTTTAGAACCTAAGTATGAAGAAACGTCCAATCCAAAATATGCGATGTATTTCAAAACCGAGCAACTTCTATTTATATAATATCTCGTCTAGTTTGAGTTAGATGTCTGTATTTCGTTAAATTCGTGATACTAAGCGTAAACCGTTGAGATGGATCTAAACAGAATATTTCCATCTTATCAAAATAGGGAGTAAATCCCACTGAAAACTAGGAATATTTTCACAAAACTTGTTTGGTTACTTAAATATTTATGTTCATATGTGAGCGATTTTTCCTAAAGTTGGAGGACATTCTTTATTGCAGCTACACAGCAAGCGCGTTTGATTGCTATTCTACCATAAACCTATATGAATACGCCACGAGCGTGTCGAATGGGCTTTATCATAGTTGCGTAGCAATTAAAATGAATTAATTTGTAAAATATTTGTTTAACTGTCGCTTTTCTTCTTCGTTTTTATTGTAGGATAGATGACTCAAAAACCTTCATCAATTGTTTTTTGTCATAATACCTATTATAATAACATTATGTCATATTTATTATGCAACAACTTATAAAAATATAAAATTACGCAAAATTTTACTTATCTTAGTGCGAATTTGAATAAACGGTAATTATTATTATATTAGTCCGGAGTATCCCACTGCAGAGCAAAGGCCTCCCTCCCCTTCTTCCCCTTCGTAGTAATAAAATTAATAAATGTATAGCGCATTAATTTGTGGTATTAAGGTCTGCGAAATAAAGATCATCCATCTAGAATTCATTATAATGAATCCACGCTTATACTTTCATCTCGACACGATGAAACTACAGGAGAAAGTTTATACCATAAATACGGAACCCTAAAATATTAGTATCAGATCAGCTAATGCCAGAGGTTAACGGCGCTACTGCTCACGCAATAAAAACGGAAACAAAGTTTTCACTCAACAATGTTTCGTTCAACGGTTTCGTATCGCGAGAACATAATATCACTAACCTATTGTTGTTTCCAAGAGCCACTTTACATTCAGCCGAGGGTCAAATACGCTGAAAAGAACTTTAACTTCCAACGAAAATAAAAGATACAAAGGGGAACTTCCGATTTGGGGAGCCCGCGTCAGGTTCTACCCACGATTTCGGACACAAAATTGTCCGCTTCGTATACAAAAGTTCCTTTTCGAGAAACAACTATTGGAACGATGCGGGTTGTCAAAAACCTTGTCTGTACGAATAAATTGGGAGGTTCTTTTTGCTGCCCTACGTGCTATTCAGTGATCGGAATCCAAAATCCGTACTGTTAAAAGTCAAACGCCAAAGTATTCTGCGTTGATCGCGTTCCAATTTTCAGTTTTATTTTTTAGTATCTGCTTTATGTTTTTGGGATTGAAAATTCAACGATATCGTTCGTAAGCGTCGCTTTCGGTCGGCGTGTTTTACAGCCCCTGACGAAATGGAGATGCGCCCCAAGATCTCGTATCAGCAAAGGACGTATTTGACATTGATGCGGGGCGCTTGACATTTAACGGATTCACGTGACTTTTTTAGTCGATTGCGTTTGCAAAAGGATTTTTCTAATGTCAAAGTAGAAGACCTATGTCACTATTATCACAGCAGTTTTCTTTTACTTGGTGACGTAGAAGGTTCTTGTATCCTATTTTAACAGTTTATTAGAAGGGTTGTTGTAGGCCAGAATACAACATGAACTTTGCTAAGTTAGCTTGGAAACCAAAGTGTAAAGAGTTACCTTCTTCTCCTGTGAACGATATTGAATATGATGAGACCTATGGCTGCCAGGATCCCAGCTATGCAGAGAGCCGTCATGCAAGCAAACAGCGGCAATGATACATTCCGAAGCTCTCTTACGATCACTGTTCGATCAGGAGGCACTTTTCCACCTGCAAAATAAAATGAATAACGATTTTGAAATAGAAATACTTTATAATGCCATCTTATATAAATAAAAAACAACGAAAGTGATTAGACCTATTTCGATTTGAGGAAATTAGAAATTTTACGATTGCATAAAAGATCAAACATTCTTTCAGTAAATTCGTGTCAGGGTCAGGCGTTTGCAAAGATCATAAAAAAGTCGTAAAATAATCGAAGTCTGTGCTGGCAAAAGTAGTGTTGCGCAACAATGGATTTATATCCATGGTTTATTTTCGAAACAAATCGAAGATACTTATGATTAATAGCCGATTCGAAAATAAATGAATCAGATAAATCTTTACGTTGTTTCCGACGTGAAATATTGTTTCAGATAAAAGTTTTCCATCGCACAATTTGACAAAATTATGAATTTTATCGTGAACGTAATACATCGATTCGATAACCTCTACAGCGAGAGATAGATAGGCACACAAACTTTATGATAGTACGTCACGTGCCCTGAACGTACTGTAAGAGTTGATTCTAATCTGATTTATGGATTGGATGGAGTTGGATGAATTAAACTTTTTAAATTCACACACTTGCTTTATTGTTCGACTCATAGATTGGATCACAGAGAAAGGTAAGTAAGAGCTGGCCACAGACAACTTAATTTGTGTTGCCAGCCCAAACAGTCAGGTATGTCATAGACACGTACTACAAAACTTTAAAGACAACATGCGGTAATTTGGATCGCTTTACTATATTATATGTTTTTGATATGGTGTATCAAATTTCAACGAAATTTGATTAATTAGAATGGTCTCTGCTTATCCACTCGTATACTGTTTATGTACGTACTCAGTAAAATACATTACGTACTCGCTTTGTATTTATGGTAGATGCTTTTATTGTTTGGCCAACGCTCAACTAAGTACCGCTTTAGAAGAACATAAACACAACACAAATTATCCATTGTTACCGGCAAAGAACACCGACAAATAGGTGAACGTGCAAAGGTGTAGTATCATCTTAGTGACAAAACCATGAGTACCTACCTACCTAACGTAATACATACTCAAAAACTAAGGTCGTCTTCATGTCTGTACTTAGATTACAAAATAATCAAGTAGGTGCTTACATTTTTATTGCACTGCCGCCTGGGAGATATGAAATTGCCTCGCTATTTACACAAGCTATAAAAGCTGGTTAAACTCGGTCGCGTTGACGTGAAATTTTTACATTTGAAGAGCTGTAAGCGAGTACGAGTGGAAAGAATCGTTTACTATTGCACTCGCTACAATTTTTCCCTCTTTCCCTCTGAAAAGTTTGCTCGAACACAAAATACGAGTTTCCGCGCATTTGACATTTTACTACAAGTTTTTATCACAATGTTTGCGCAAATATATATGAATAGCTACATTCAAACGTATTGCTGTCGTCGCGTGAATACGTGCAACGAGTTTTATTACATTTCTACATTTGCATAATTAATTTTACATGTTACAAACACAGTATTAGGTGTTGCGGGGCCACTGACAGTTCATTCTGTTATCTATTTTAGTACCTACAACGAAATTCAAAGGGCGAGTGATTCGTATGCAGTAATGTTACATGATACTTTGTGTGATTGAATATGTTTCGTTCTGGAAATTTATTTATATCAGCATGGATTAAAAATATTATTATGAAAATAGGGTCGACCCAATTTTCATAACCTAAAAATTTGCTCAGAAAATCAATGAATTGCCGTATTAGCACGGCTTTAGCAGACCATATTTCTGACGAATCTTTTTATGACCTCTAAGCCTTCTACTTACCAACCCATCGCTCCCGGTCGAGCCAGGTGAGGTTGTCAGCTTGCGTGTCGTAGTAGCCCAGCTTTACGTAGTGGTTGTCAGTCAGCTGTTCTATCTGAGTGAGCGCTATCCTGTCTCCTTGCGATGAGAATGCTACTAGACCCTGCGGAAATCATAAGGTTTTAAGGATATTTAATACAATACAATACAAAAATTATTTATTGTACACCATAATCAAATTAATCATTACAAAAATACATTATATGCGACAGGTACAATGGGCGGCCTTATCGCTTAATTGATGTTGTGAAGCGACGGTTATATTCAATGTGTTTTGAGTATATAATTTTTGCACGTCTATATTTTAATTAGGTATTTATTATATATTTATTCATTGTTACTAGGAAATTATAGCGTTATGTTCATATTTGCTTTAATAAATTTACAATTCTTTTCATCCAAGGGCCTAAAGAAGAGATCGCTTCTAAGCGATAAGGCCATTGTACTTGTCTTATGTAATGTCTTTTTATAATCTTGTTTTTCTGGTGTAGAATAATTTTGTATGTATTGTATAATATTGTGTCTGGTTAAACTACTTATAATCCGGTGTGTACAACAATGCGTGCCTATATAAAATTTTACTTTCCTAGATAATTAGTAAAAGTGCATAGCCTGAAAACAAGAACCTTCACTGCGTTTGAATTTACTTGTAAGGCCACCTTAACATTTTGACTACGATTTTTTGTCGACGACTGCGATCTTTTTTTTGACCTAAAAAATTCGTGCTACCGCTCTACACAGCGGTTGTGTTGCGCCGCACATGCGTTTCGTTCGAAAAATATTACGAATGTGCTGAGTCACACAGATCTGTATTTTCTCAGCCGCTGCGCTAGTGTGGATTTACGCATATTAGTCACTTGTAGAAAACACATACAGTGTGATTTCAGCAGTCAAAGTGGTAATCTTCGATAGTTAAGAATGTTATTCAGCTTGTAATATAAAATGTATATAAAAATATCTATCTATGTAATGTATTGTATTATGTATATCAGCTATCTAGTACCCATATCACAAGCTCTGTTTACCATGGGGCTAGATAATGCTGTGTGAATTGTCCAGCATTATTTAATTTAATTTATTATCTACACCCGTTGATTATGATGACACGAACTAAGTCACATTATATAATACTAGCGGACCTTCCCGGCTTCGCACGGTATAAGTACGCATCTCTAATTTTTTTGAAAATATAATATACGTATAGCCTATGTTCACCGGGGATAGTGTAGCTTCCCAACGGTGAAATAATTTTCAAATCGCTCAAGTAGCTTCGGAGCCTATTCATTACAAACAAACAAAAAATCAAACCTTTGCTCTTTCTAATATTAGTATAGATCTAAGCACTTGCGCTCTAATAGTTAATAATAAATGCTTTACTAACTTCGTAATTAGGTTCAATCAGCAGAATATTAAGTATATCTGATTCTGATTACTAATATCAATGGGGCGTTTACACACTAATTACTTGCTAACTACACGTCTTAGGGCGCGTTATACCTTGCTTGATAGGTATATAGTAATACATAGTGCCGTATAATGTTAGTGACGAAGTTTTACTTTCAAACTCATTTATATTAATCATCATATTATTTGGGATTCGTATATATACATATATATAGGAGCTTATTGGTTCGTCATCTTTCTTTTTCTACACGACTAATAGTCACTAACTGTTAATTGTCTAATTAATTGAATATGGTTTACAGAAAAACTGTTGTAATTTTTATTTAAAGGTGACTACGGGAACCTGGTTGACTGACTGAGGCCCCTATTATAAAAGCTTTGTAATTGCCTGGGAGTTTGTAGCTGCCTTGTAGGATGTTTTTAAATCTTCGTTAAATTCAGGAGTTTATTCAGTTTTACAATTTCAACCATGGATAGACGCACGAGTTGGTGGCGTCGGTCAAGTCAAGAGGGAATTCCAAAAATGACAAAAAAGGGTCAGGTGTGAGCACTAATCATTTTGACATTGACAATGATAAATTTTGAGACTTCTTGGAAGGCTAGAACAAGCTTACTCTGTCATCAATCTATTTGAGTTAACGATTTTCTATGGCAGAAGCGTCACTCAAGCATAGATCGGAAACTGATCATAGTATTTATTTAATAATTTAATTTATTTAGTTTTATCATACGGGCCTCAGAATCCTATTAATATTAAAACGCAAAAGTTTGTATGTGTGGATGTTTGTTACTTTTTCACACAAACACTGCGGATCGGGCTAAAATTTTCGAAACAGTTAGTTACAGGCCCGGAATAAAACCTAGGCTATAATTTATATGCCTTAAATTAGTTCCCAATTCGTGAGAAGCTACGGGCAGAAACTAGTCAAGCATAAAGTGGTTGTAATTGTGACATAATTGTAGTCCTGGGGCCCTTGTCTAATGGATGGATTGTTTTATTTATAAAAATACAGCAGTTAGCTTACAGTCTAACACCAAAACACTAACTACTAGACTTAAAAAAGACAGAAAAATAAACAAAAAACAAGATTACAAATAGGTAGGTATACATAAACAGATACATAATTTATTTAAGTAAGGAGCGATCTTAAACTTAAGTAGTTGTGAAATGATTAGCTGTTAGGTACATAGTTATTCCTCTGAGACAAACATAATAAACTCAGTACTCAAATTAACTACACGTGTACCACAAAACAGTCCCTATTATAAGTGGAATACATATCAAGTTTATTATAACGTAATGCTTTTACCCCAGAGACCTAAATCATCAAATATGCATAACCTATTTGCCATCGCCACCAGTACGCTAATGTATCAATTTATAGCTGCTAGAAAATTGTGTGAAATGAACCGATGAACGACTTGATCGAACGGAAATCCATGAAAAACTTAATAGAGTACTATTAGAGGCTGCTCAAAGAATTAGCAAGCTGAAGTGGCAGTAGGCCGGCCATATCTCGCGAAAAACCGACGGCCGCTGGGGCAAACGTGTTCTTGAGTGGAGACCACGACTCGGTAAACGTAGTGTAGGACCCCCTCCGACCAGGTGGGATGACGACCTGCGAAAGACTGCAGGTAGATGCTGGATGCGGCAAGCTGAAGACAGGGCGCTATGGCGCTCATTGGGGGAGGCCTATGTCCAGCAGTGGACTAATACCTGATGATGATGATGACGATGATGTCCAGCAGTGGACTGATATAGGCTGATGATGAGAGGCTGTTGATACATGGGACTTCTCTGTATCGATTGGAAACGTTTACTAACTTAAGCGAAACATCGCATACTCTTATGTAAGTATAGCCCATTGATTAAAGACGATTGGTTATAATAAACCATAGATTGGCAATGGTATATTAACCATGATTTGATTTTTGAGTTATCCAATATTTCGGCACAGTTTCATGCGCCATGATCACGGAATAACTGAAGACACTGCGACTGCGAGTAAGTTTTTATGGGCAGACATACCGATCTACCCTAATTTTTTGTCTTTTGCTACGAACGTTACCACCAAATAACGCACTAAATCATGGTAAATATCCCGTTTTAAACTTTAGTGTTGATAACCATGATAGTTTCAAAAGTTTTAATGGTATATTTGTTTATTAGAAAATCAATTACGACCTAGCTACCTAGTCATTCTGTATGCCCAGTATGACTCATCAATTAAAGATACTTAGAAAATCAATTACGACCTTACTACCTAGTCATTCTGTATGCCCAGTATGACTCATCAATTAAAGATACTTAGAAAATCAATAACGACCTTACTACTTAGTCATTCTGTATGCCCAGTATGACTCATCAATTAAAGATACTTAGAAAATCAATTACGACCTTACTACCTAGTCATTCTGTATGCCCAGTATGACTCATCAATTAAAGATACTTAGAAAATCAATTACGACCTAGCTACCTAGTCATTCTGTATGCCCAGTATGACTCATCAATTAAAGATACTTAGAAAATCAATTACGACCTTACTACCTAGTCATTCTGTATGCCCAGTATGACTCATCAATTAAAGATACTTAGAAAATCAATAACGACCTTACTACTTAGTCATTCTGTATGCCCAGTATGACTCATCAATTAAAGATACTTAGAAAATCAATTACGACCTTACTACCTAGTCATTCTGTATGCCCAGTATGACTCATCAATTAGAGATACTTAGAAAATCAATTACGACCTAGCTACCTAGTCATTCTGTATGCCCAGTATGACTCATCAATTAAAGATACTTAGAAAATCAATTACGACCTTACTACCTAGTCATTCTGTATGCCCAGTATGACTCATCAATTAAAAATACATAGAAGGCTAGATTTTGCCCGCGGCTTCGCACGCGTTGTTTCCATGGAATCGTTTAAAGGTTATTTCTATCACATTGGAACTGATTTATTTGATAAAAAGTAGCCATAAGCTTGTATTAGAACTATTTGTATAAAAAAAAAAACAGCCTGATCTGTTCAGTATTTTTGGTATGAAGAAGTAACAAACATCCATTCATCCATCTAAACTAAACAAACTTTCACATTTATAAGTGTAATAGAATAACATTTATTCAACACACACAACGGTATATAATAAATCCTTCTAATATTATAAACGCGGAGTTTGTAAGTATGGATGGAAGAGTAACAAATATCCATTTGTTGCTCTTTCACGTAAAAACTACTGAATGGATTTTAATGAAACTTCACAATAATATAGCTTACATATCACATAGGCTACAATTCATAAAAATATATAGTATATTATCCAAAATATCTATCACCACGCGGGAAACCGCGGGGCACAACTAAAAGCAAAGAATTGTCTAAAAGTTAAACTGACACATATGGTCGGTGACTAATCACGTTTTCACCGAAATCGCATCCAATATCAAGCCTATTACAGGGGCCATACGGGTTATAATTGACTAAATATGTACACACTAATTTATTTTGTAACAAATTTATCAGAAAGCTAACGTCCCTATTTTTAAGCAATCCAAATAACCTTATAAGACGGGCGGGCAGCGCGGCGGCGGTGCTACGAATTGGCTGTGGTCAACTGTAAATTGCTACGAAATCCGTAGCGCTACGCCGCCGCCGCCACTGCTCTAGAAATGATCAGAAATTTCTTTAGATGAGGTATTTATCTGTGATACTATACTACTGCTACATAAAACACCAGATGTTTTTTGTGTAAAAAACTAAATAAATACATAATTGAGGTAGGTAATAATTTAGATTACGTTTTTTGATATGAATATAACATTTATATTACTATGCCGTATTATTATATCTGTGCCATGCCCTAACCGTACCATAATTACCGTACATTACGTACGGTAATTACGGTACCTTAACCATAATTTAACTTATAAAATAAAATAGTTAACTACCTCTATATACTAATCATTATTCAGTGACTATAGGTATAGTCACTGAATAATAATTAGTATATAGAGATAAAAGGAAAATGTATAGAGAGCTTCCAATGTTCCTTATGTCAAAAAAAATCCAATGTATGCCTAATATTCCTTTAATCTTGTCCTATTCCGTTTGTAACTATTGTCCTAAGAGATTTTGTAAGTGCATTCTCTGTGCAAGAAGATTGCAATACCTCCATGCAATTTATCTCTACAATTCCAACGCGACATTTATATTTTTACGCCTTTTGCTTGGGGACTGAGACGTTAGATGAAAACACTGCAGTCGTGATTTCTTTTAGATAAATTGAGAATTTGTGACGCATTGCTGTGCACTAGGGAGATGGATTTATAACCACTTGTTTAGGGGAAGATCTGCTTAAGAGATAGGAGCCACAAAAATGCGTACTCGTATTTATCTCCGATAAAACCCCAGGTAAAGCTCAACATAATTTTAAAGAGAATGGACCATATCTCAGCTTGTCGCATGAATATCCGGTAGGTGCGAGTTACGAGCTATCATAAGTAGGTATACTTACTGAGACGCCAAGAAACGACGTAGAGTTTATGGCTTCGTAGATGTCATCTGCTATCTTCTTGTTCGTATAAGTGAAATTCTTCAAGCTTAGTCCGCTTTTTTCTAGTTTCATCATCGTTTTGTTGAAAGCTACGAAAAAAATAACATTTTAATTAGGTCGGTACTATGCTAAAACTGATACTTTTTGCAACGATGAAGGCTTAATAAAAGAGGCGAAGAAGAAAACCTTAGATAATCTAATATAAATATATTACCAGCAATTAGGATGAGTCAATACGTAAACAGAAGCTTAAAGCTTAAATAGTGGCTCTAAGAAAGTTAACGTTCATTATGCAGTTTCCTTAGTAAAAAGATGGCTGTAGTTTTAAACGAACTTCCATGCTTAGCTGCAAAAAACAGCAACTGCTTTAGACTGAGCTGGAATTTTAAGTAATCTGATCACTTTGCAATTTGCTGGCGTAAATTTATTACAGCAGTCACAGTTAGACAGCCGTTCTAGAGTTCTGTGTTCGTATTTAAGAATTATGTGCTGATTTAAAGGTAGAAAGGTTTCAAGTTACATATATGTTTCAGGTCTCACACATAGTTTTTTCGGTTCACTTTAAAACATAATGTGGGTTACCTACCAAAGTCAGACAAAGATAAAAATAACGACTTTGAATAGTTAAAACTTGCTCTTTGGCATTTTCCCTTGAAGGTGAGTAAGGTGTAGGCTTTACAGGGATTACGAAAGCACCTTCGAATTAATATTCTGTCAGCTCGCATTGGCAATGCGTTGGCACGTGGGTTGGAGTTGGAGTTATTCACGTCAACGGGCAACCATAAATATCATACATTCTGCTTATTTACAGACATATTAATATTAAACATTCTATAACAGTGTGATATTGTCTTTACTTTGTTTTGGGACTTGGTTGATTTAAAACACGTCATCGCACTATCGTAAATTACCTCATACAAATATCTTTATGGCTCATATGATTTACAATCCTCTCTAACATCGCTTTATATAATGGCCTACTCCAAATTTATATCCAATAGCCCATTGGCGAGCCCCATTTATATTGTGACCTTTAGGTTAACCTACACAAAAGGATTCAATTTCCCATTTTTAATATTATTTTATGAAACTGGAAAAGCATCCAAAAGTAAGGGTTCTTTCGTAATATTTTATATCGCTTATGGAAACGAACTAAATCAAAATTGGTTTGTACAACTTTAAAGTAATCTTAGTAACTTCTTGGTGTAGTTTCGATTTAAACTATTACCAAATATCAAAATGCTCGATTTCTTTTGACCTCACAGGACTCTTGAACACGTCACAAAATTCAAATTACATAAAATTCAAATTACATAAAAGTAGGAAATAAAGTGATCACTTTGATTTTTATTCACTTCAAACATTTTCAAGTTAAAGTAAAGAAGCGAACAAGAAACCTTTACCTTGTAAGATTGTTAGTTTTCGAGTTGGAGCAAAACTCGTACCCAGTTATTCTGTATAGTAGGGTAGAGTCAAGCCAAAGCTTGAATGCCCTGCCTTCGAGGCCTTTGGTGGCTAGAGCTTTGATATACCTACTAAGTACTAAGTTGTCTGCGGCTTGGTTCTACTTTCGAGAACCATAGTTGGTCTGTAGTTTGACTGCAGGGTGTCTAACTGTGAAATACGATAAGCTAGCTAAGCCATTTCAGTATCTAAACTAGTAACAACTAGTAGTAAAGAACTATTTAAGAAGAGGACTTAGGACCTTATAAAAGTGGTTTTACTTATGAAATACAGTTTTTGCCATTATCTCTAAAGTTTCGCGTTCACTGCATCGGAATCGTAAGGATTTGCTTCAGATTTCTAAAGTAGATACAGCGTGCACATGATCAGCATATCTGCCGATACCGTTGCCAGGTGTATATATATATATATCGACGCCGCGTACGCAGCGATCGCTCCGATTCTAATCCACTGGACGCACAGGATATTGACTACTTTTTCTCCAGATACACATCTTACTCGTACCATGTGAGTGAAGACGAAACCATTACACAAATAATTTTCCACCAGAAGTTTGTGAATTATAATATTTAATAAGGATGACATACCCAGTGCAACCGCCCATACAGCATCATAAGCTAAAGGTGCTTCCTGATAACCTTCTGGGAACTTCTCTCCGTCGATGTCGTATCCAGCTGTTTTCAAGGCCTCGTTCAATCGTAACCTGTAGGAAAAAGTTTGTAAGTTTAGTACATAAACGATGGATCTTTCTCAGTAGAGTTAAGGTACCAATCACAAAGTAAGGTCAGTAACAAATGAGGCTGTTGTTGTTCGAATATTGGAAATCCAGAATCAAAGGTTCAAAAACTATTAATTTCATCAATACAATAAATATAAAGACAGAAAAGGTCAAATTCTTAAAACTAAACACTGACATGGAAATAAGGTGATATTTCTGTTGCTTCGGTATGTAGACTTAAGAGAAGAAGTCTGAAGAAGATGGGATGACGAAATAATCAATAGATTTCTACATTTAAAAGTTACTAATCACATCAGTCTTTAGGTAATGACGTTATTAGCACGATTTCTTAAAATGTTCTACGAGTATAACTCGTAGTTACGTTATCACAACTTTATAAATACAAATAAGTAAGTCCAATGTAACCTTTAGTCTCTTTGGACTCACAATTTACGTCAGCTATTGAAATCGGAGTCTAAATTCAGACGAGGCTATTATTGACCCAGCGTTGTCTGAACTAACTTTGTATTGATTTTACAATAGCTGTATTATGTTTTATGACGTGTTTGCTTATTATTTCTTCTTGGAATAATAATTTTGAAACCCAAGTTATGGTAACGTTATTGTCTTATTTTTTGTGGTAAATAAAATTGTTTAAACATATGAAGAAAACTCTACTTCACTGCCTTAGACTTCACTGCTTCCCTACCTTTGTTAGAACCATTTATTAAAAAGGTTTTTTTTTGTATTAACTTGGTATGTATGGTGTTTACTGTGAATCAATAAATTGTTCGTAGTTAACCCGCTTACATCAGTAATGGTTTCGTCAAACAACGATAGTTTTATAGTAAAACTAGTTGCGCCCCGCGGCTTCGCCCCCATGGAAATATATGTGTCAAATAGCTTTTAACCTTGTATCACTCTGTCTATTAAAAAATAACGCATCAAAATCCGGTGCGTACTTTTACAGATCTAAGCATAAATAGGGACAGACAGACAGTGGAAGGCAACTTTGTTTTATACTATGTAGTGATTACAATATATTTTACATATCTACAGTACACGAGCGCAGAGCTCTGTGTAAAGTTGTTAGTTATTGTATGAGCAGTGTATACGTGTATTTGCTCGCTAGTACGAGTTACTACGATGAAAAGCTTATTGCTATAGTCCTCCGGGACTCCGCCGCCGGTACTTAGCTTTGTTGAGGAGCGGAGTCTTTCTTAGAAATAAGTGCACTGAGCAGGGCCGAGCAGCGAAGGGGAAACGAGCAAGATGGGTGCATTAGAAGCCTTTAAACTTTTCCGTCACATTAATAGGAAACAATGTTTTAAACTTGAAAACTTTCGTACATTTCAGCATTCTATTCGTGCAACTTCTTTGCTTTTATTGCAAAGCCTCAGCGAAGTCCATACGAGCAGTAATATAATTTGTAACTAGCTGTACCCGTGACTTCGTTCGCGATTGCTATACTTGCGGACTAATTATCCACATAGATAGATAGATAAAACGTTTATTTGGTACTAATAACACAAACATACAATTAACACATAAAACCAGTCTCTCAAAGAAATGCTTTAACAAAAAAAACAGTCAACCGCTGGAGTAGGTAAACATGTTCTAGAGTGGAGATCGGGACTCGGCAAACATAGTGTAGGACGCCTTCCGACCAGGTGGGATGACGAACTGAGAAAGACGGCTGATGATGATGATTTTGACATATTTAACACGAATTTAGTAGCTATAAAAGAATACCTTCTATAAAAAAAAACAATATATCTTCAATGTAGGTACAGACTAGGTCCTATTATAGTTTTATTATAAGTACATATAGATGGCCTACATGTAGACATAGACATAGACATATTATTTATTTGCCACTACATATACACACAATATAAATGAACAATTATAAATTACAAACATAATACTTAATATTAGTTACATTACTTACACAATAAAAATAATTATTATTAGTTATACAATAAAAAATACACTGAAAAAAAAACTAAATAACAAAAACAAGTAAGTAGGTGAACAATGTGTGCTGCAGTAGCAAATGGGTCCAGGCTCAGCATAAACATGTGGCCTCAACATGTTAGTTATTCTGTGCCTTGACACAATGACATTTAAATCTAATTGTCATTAGACTTAAATAGGTAAATATGCATTAGAAATATAAGAGATGAACATACTAGTGGTTTCATTATCACTTCTTCCACTAGTGGACAAAAAATTGAAGTGAACAGTAAAATAATTTTATTTGATAATGATTTAATGTATAAAATATGACTTGTCTAAGTGCTTATTTTCTAAGCCTAAAGAATAAATGATTTTTGACTTTGACTTTGACAGTAAATGTACAACTTTAGGTAATTAATTCCCGCCCTGTCGTGCCCACAATTCTTCTCGCTTCATATTCCAGTGGTTCCCCTATACGTTCCAAATCTACATAAATAATGAGTTAGCTCTCATTTTTCACTTGGTTGAGTACATTCTGGGAGGCTAAAAATAACGAGGGCATTAAAACCTACATTTATCCGTGCCGAAAACCTAGTACCTACCCATAGGTATGTATATTTTCTACCTGATAAAATATCGTGCAAGTCACTTTTCTAAAGGGTTTCTACATAGAATCGTATTAGCAGCATCGTTCTCTAATTGAAAGGAGTAGTACTACTTCAGTTCAAATACCTACTTAATTACAAAAGATAAAATGAATAAACATTATTAATGGATTCCTTTGTAAAGAGCCAACGGGAAAGCGTTTAAAAGAGAGTACAAGTACTATCTTATAACACTTTGCATTTATTTCAAAGTTCAGTTCAATATCGATGGCATTCACTAAGTAGCTTTTAGACGTAATAAAATGTTGTCTTTGTGCTTTAAATCAGTTCAATGCATTCGAGTGGCAAGCGAAAACGAAGGCGCACGCGATCAAAGCAAAGTTAAGGCGGTGTTCGGATTAAACACTATTTCATCAGTTGTTCCCACAATCGGATAAAGCAACCCAATTCTAGTAAAGCTTAAGAGGATTTATAGCGACCCGGTCAAAAGCTCAACTGAGAACTAAAATTCAATTACATTCATCTTTTTTTCACTATTTAAGTTTGTAAAGCTGTTCGCGAGCGTAGCGAGATGTTCATAACTTTGAACTGTACAAATTCTGTCACTGCTTTATCATCCGTCGCTTCCACTCGATTTCATATCAGTTCAGTGTATTGATGGTGATTTGTATTTTATAAAATTCACACAAACAAGGAACCATTTTCGTACGTGACCATCATTCTAGATCAAACCACACTGTCTTGCACCAAGATATTCCCGTTAAGCTTATTGGCGACGGATTGAGACTATGTTAAGCTTCCAACATAGATGCAAGCTTTTCGACGTATATACGATAGTTCGCGTTCCGGAATGTTTACACAACCAAATAGGTTCTTCCATTTTGAATTCCTAATTGAATACACAGGAATTTTATTGAAACGGCTACTGCTGGTAATATATCAACAACTACGCTTCTCTCAGTTGTAGGTATCCAACGGGCAATGAGTATCGCATGTACCTTATTTTATGGGTCTACTTACGAAATAGGTTTGAACTTTGAACTTGAATATAAAAATATATTTTAGGTTTGCCAATAGGAATTGTTATTCGCGGAAACAATAATAAATAAATAACTACATTGGCGCGACCGTCTTTTGTTTTTCGTATACAGTTTGTGACGTCAGCTTCTTCAACATATGAAAAAACAAAAGATAATCGAGATTAAACTATCAATAGCAGAAAAATATGGAGCCAAATAGAGAAACCTCCTCCTTTTTTGATGTCGGTTAAACAGGTACTTATATAAAATCAATACTTACCGAAAATCCTCTGACGTCATCCCGGAGATAGTGGTTTGGTTGGAGTTCTGATTCCACATCAGAGCTTCTGTTGTAAGATGTCCTTCTGCAGCTTCCCTCATCTGTTCCACTGTGCAGTCGATGCCCTCCCTATCCAGGTTGGTTTCAAACCAGTTGTCTTCGTACCAGCCTGGTGAGTTTGAGTTAAAAACATATTATTAAACTATGCTTGATAGAATCATGGACTTCGTTGTAGTTTACGAAAAATATAGAGATTTTCTGAATTCCTGACTTTTTCTATTAGTTCCATAGTAAGTTGATATGATCAACTGCCGAGAATTCGTGAAGGTATGCGTGTTGTTCGTAAATGGCTATATTTTTACAAACTGTTAAACGATTTTTAATGGCAGAAATATGTATTTTTTGTAGTAAAATGTTACCACAAAGTGGGTAAACGAAAATATTTAAAAAATATACTTGTTTGAATTCTATGACGCACATTTTAGGATTCAACATACTGCAAATTCAACTATTTGCAATCTCAACATTTTGGGAAATTATTTTTCTGCAAATTCAACATTATGAGAATTCAATATTCTGTTCCTAAAGGCGATATTTTAATACTAACCAATTTCAATCACAAAATTATATATCATGGGAAACCATCATCAAGGCAAACGCGTTCAACCGCCCGTGTGGTAATTCTCATGTAGGTATTGTAAGCGGTATAAACGCAAAATAATTCGTTATTTGTACGCACGTAGGGCCTCACCCTCGGACCATTATTTATCCTCTTTCTATCCGATTCCTTTGTCCTGTTTGTTGGAAGAACCTGAGGCGAACAAATGTATGTTTGTCTACCGTTCCATCTCGCTTGCGGCCACCCATTTTCATAGAGCTTGGACGTGCCCAGAAGCAATGATATTATTATCATATTTCCCTGAATTGAATTGAAAAATATTTCGGTATCGACTAACACGCTGTGGTCTTTTGTGTGTCTTGTTTCATTTTAATTATTGAACTTGTTTCATGTCTTGATTTCAATTATGTAAGATATTATATTTGTTTCTAATAGACATTCGATAATTATGGGAGGCCTATGTCTATCTATGGACTAATATATAGGCTGAAGATAAAGTTTATTTTTTTTCTGTTTTTTACTATATCGTGCAGTAATGAAATATATACGGTACGGATAATGTCTTGGCCATAAAAAATATGCAAGCACATCGGCTAAAGTCAGCGGACGTGTCGATTATTTTTATATGAAGTGATCTCTTTAGTGGGCAATTTTATGGTGTAATAAAGTTTTATTGCGGAAGAAAAAAAGATTCTTAGAAGCTATATTAAGGCCAACCGGACGTTGATAACCTGCCGAACTTGGGCTGACGTACTTCTGGATCCTCTGGCGCTATGCCAAACCGCGTTGTGAGGGTATACACTTATCTCACGAGCTGGATCAGGTCTAGAGTACCGCGTCTCCAACTAATTTGAAGCGCTACATTCCCGGGACATGCTGATTTTAAATTTATTCTAATAAGCCAGCAAATCGTCAATTTTTATCCTTTTAGATAGTACCCAAGTCAACCCTCTCATTTTTATAACAAAACATCTACCAAAACATACTACAAAACTAGGTAATTAGTAACTTAACAAATTAGATAAAACCACCTTTACAGCACACCCTTTTGGAGATGTCATGTATGGAACTAATTAAAATAAAGAAGTAAATTGAAAGCCGATTCTTTTAAAGGACAAAACTAGTGCGATCAACCAGGAACAATAGGGACGCTTTTCGACAAAAAAAAGAAGTGCAGATATTGGATTATACCGTATTTGTTAAGTTTCAAATTAATATACGAGTTTAAAACTGACAAGAAAACAAAGGGTACCCTCCACTATGAAAACATTACAGTTTTAGTTCTCGGTTGTTCTTTCGTTGTGTATTACCGACATCGCTTACGGACCTACGTTATTGTACCTATTACTTTTATTTGCTTCAGAGACACATTTTAAGTTGCACTTGATTTTATTATTCATTATTTTTTCTGGTTGGTTTCATGTATAACTTCTTTTTAGATAAAATAGAAGACATAAAGCTCCGACAATGATGTACAGCACGTCATGCAAATATTTATATCCTTGGTTTATTTGACACTCGGGTATCGTTAGTGTCGTGGTTCGCTGTTGCTAACTTTATCTAACCATTTTTTCGCACTTCCATTATTGTCACGAACTGTGGTTTTTCTCAAGAGGATTCGCCCGGGAAATTCATTAATAAATAGCTCAGTTAGACCCACGGGACTCGTTTATAAGAAAATACGGAGACGATACAGCAAAAATACTGCGTCAATTTGTTTAATAAACAGGGTATGGCTCATTTCCCTTATTGCTTTTTCAGCCAGACGTCGCATTGCTTAAATTATTCTTGATAAGAGCACATACGTAGGCATTCATATGGTTAAGGGAGCGCGCAACGCGTCGCCGCCTCACATTTATCTCGTCGCAGGCTTAATTTATACACTTCAGTTCTCATATGTCCCTATTTAATTTTATAATGTGCTTATTATAATGATTAGCGGAGGCGTTCGAAGAAACAACCACAAATGTGTCGTCTCGAGCTTTACAAACAAAGAAGATTACATAAAAGAGATACAATACCGTCCTTTCTCCACATTGTAGCCCTTTGTAGACACATTTTAAGAAACATTTATTTAAGAAGATCGGATTCGTTTCAAATAAAAGACGCTAATTCATAATTTTCAGTTTTTGGGGGACATTTACGAGGAATTATAAAAAGCAAGAACGTGACCCAGCCCCACGAAAAGGGATGATCTTTTGTTTGAATGTCAGTGGCCTGGACAAGACCAAGATTTTCCGGACGTTTGGGTAATCTTATTTATGAGGCTACCTTAAAATGACAGATGTCCCATGCCTTTGTTGATAAAAGTTTTACCTTCGCTTTAGGTAAAATACAAAGGAAGAGCTTTCAGCTAAGCTTCATTCAAAGCAGTCAACACAATAGTAGGAATAAAATTTTACGCAACATTTTCTTTCCCAGCCAGGTTAACCGTATAAAGTGCGTTAAGATGATTCCTCTTTGCTGCTTACTAAAAGTGGCTGTAGTCAACTTACCGATGAAAAACCAGACGTATGATTTTCCGTAGAGACGGTGTTTGTAGACTTCACATAGGACTCTCCTAGCTGCGACCACGTAGAAGAGGCCGACGATCACTCGTGCGTCTTGACGACGCAAGTTGCGCACTGCGTCCACGGGATCCGATAGAAAGGACTGCCGGGTCACGATCTCAATACTCGCTTTTTTGCATTGCGCTTCTAGGTCTTCCACGGTCTGTGGAGATAAAGTTACAAGATTAATGAAATGAAGCGGTGCTGAGTAGCATTGTACTTTCCATTAATTTTCTAGAAATAGTAAGTCTAAAATAATGGATAATTGTGATAATAGCTAGATATCTTTATACTCCGATTCACAAGCTGAATATATTTTATATAAGGGGTTACAAAACCTAAGGCATAGTCGTGGAAAATATTTAACGACATTGGTGTCAACGAAGCAAACCACAGAAGCTCCAACCAATTTTTTATTTTGAAAGCTTTCATTCATTTTTTAATTGATCGATCGTTCGCTTTCGGATTCAAATTTAAACATCTTTCGCTCCACATATGAGATTGATTACGCGCCGTTGAAATTCTATTTCATTTTTAGTGATAATCTTCCTGTTTTCTATTATTGTTATCAGTTATTGTTAAGTTTTCATTATAAATGTCTTTGTTGACATGAAATATATTGGATTCTTAATCGGAGTACAGGTACTAGTAACGGGTAATAAGCTATTCTCTGTCCATTAAAAGTTTTTAATGAGAGGACGTTAATGGTGTGGTACGGTATCTAGGGAGAAGATTATCCCGCACGTGGAAGTTTCTATAAAAGGCCGTAAAACCAAACGTGAACACCTATTTTATACTAAGAGCTTTTGCTAACGTTGTTACCCACAATAACCACTAAGTAACGCCACCCACTGTGAAAGATTATATTTGCATACCTGGAAGGTTTAAAAAGCTCTTACATTTTATAATAATGTTCTTGGCAGTTTTTTTTAAATTTCTGTGCCTTATTTTGCTCCGTTAAGTTTCCTTAGCCAATTAAGCTTAGAAATTATTGCGAAGGAATGTAAATGGAAGGAGACAATTTCAAAATTGTACTCTATTTCAAAACAATTACGTAATTTATAATCTTAACAAGAAAGATTACATTCTTTCTTGTTAAGATTTCCAATTTACTTTAGCTTTAATGTTATGTAAAGAAATGAAAATAAATGAAGGTCTAGCTAGAGTCTCATTAAGTCTGAGTCATACAGTGAACAAATGAAAGAGTTAAAATTCCAAGGTAAAATATAGAAAAGTCAACATTTGTGTTGAGTCAGCGGTGATGAAAGTAAAACAAAATGCGAGACCGCTTCAAACCCACTTATGCAGAAAAAACCGGGCCCGCTCTAATTACATTGAATCCAACGTGAAAGACCCGGCGTATTCATGGCGGGGCCACTATACACATAGCCTCTACTCGCCTCTTCGTGCATTATAAAAGATATTTTTTATCACACCTAAAATTTTCTACGCAGGAATACTTTTCTCGGGACTCGTTTTTATCGCTTGAACTTTTCTACGCGTCTAAATTGGGAGGCCTTCAAAGAATTTATTAGAAGCAATCGTATTTACTAAAGCGTTGCCGTTTTTCCTTAAAAGGCATTAATGACAAAAAGTATTCGTATTTTACTATGTTTTCACGTTCCACTTTATACATTCTCATCTGAATAAATATACTGTCTATCTTTTACTGAATATTCGCTTGCGAGACTTTATGGAAATAAAGTTCAGTGCTTATATCCAAGAATATAAAATGTTCCATCTTTACATTTCCATATCAGAAAATATGAAAAATTTATGAAATTAAAATATATAGGCGCGAAAAGTGTAATGTACCTATGTATAGTGATTTAAAAAAAAATATCCTAAAAACTTTATTTGAGCGTAGTAAAAACCTATGTCATGCATTCGGACGGATGGAAGTGACAAGGGTTCTTTTCTTTCAGAGCAACTAAAAAATTACATCCAATGAAAGCTACTTAGCTGTCTTTCTAGAGAACGAATATTGTTAAAAAATATATATATATTTGTATGTTTGCACTAGTATACTAAAATATCTCTATATTTCATCATCATACCCTAACTAGCTACAAACAGTTACATATTCATACGAACAAGTTTAAGTACTAATCGAGGATGGTGCTCTTGGCTTGGTGCTTAGTGACTATTTAATCAAATGTAGTCGTATAAAAATACGACGATAGTTCTAAGCCATAGTCTGGGTTTAAATACGTAATAAAATCCAAATCACCCAGTCACCCAAGGACAATCACGAATAACGTTAGACGGCAGACAAAGCGCTTGGCGTGTCATACTCCACTCGATGTCGATAGAAACAACCAATGTTCGAATGATTTCAATCACGCTACCGATATGGGGACACGAAAAGCGAAGTCCCCACATAATCACTGTTCTCGGTATCAAACCTTTATTATCTCTGTTCAGCTGTTCACTGATCTACAGGTTGAGTTACAAAACCATTGTAATGTAAAGATGATTCGGAGTCACCGTTATTGTACCAGTCACATCAATCAGGCGAATGTATTGACTCATTTTATCAGTCCTATCGGTGATACCAGTATCAGAACGTATTGTGAGAAGTAGTTGGAATGGAAAAAGCTGAGTGAACTCAGCTTAGTTTCAAAATGGAACGTTTATCGGCGGAGATATAGATGTAGAGCCTTGAACGACGCGACGGCCGACAGTCAGACGCAGCCGCAATTAACCCTCCTATTTCTTAAATAAACCGTTCTCCAGTTCTTTCTCGTTAGCTTTTAAAAGTGAAGTAGAGTCATATTTTATTTCATGGCACATTGCGTTTTTATTACTTGAAACAGCGTAAAAAGCAATTGCTTTAGACCTGTTCTCTCGTGATAAAGTTGTCATTCGGAAAAGCAATAACCGCTTTCCGCTTACATAAGTAGAGACACTTTGTATGACTTCATTAAATTTATGAAAAGCACTTATTCGTTTGTATGAATATTAGCTAATATATCTACTTTTTACACGGTACTGTGAAAGATAACCTAGGTAAACAATGGTTACTCACTGAAATGAAGACTTCTTCCGCTTGCTGCAAGATCGCTATCCTGGACCATCCAAACTTCTGCATGAGCTTGATTCTGGTGGGGTTGTGTACGGTGGCGGATGGATGAGTTCGGAACAGAGTGGGGAACCGCGCTCGGTCTGATAGAGCTGGAGAAGATGCTCCATAGCACAGCTGGAAATAATAATAGAATCATTTATTGTTCAATAAAGATTTCGTTCCTGCCGTTATATAGTCTAAGAACCGCAAAATTCCAATATGGACTCTACGATGTAAAGATTAAAATTAAGCTTTGATGGTTTTTTTATAAGGTACCTCCATGTGTCGACCCTAGACTTCCAATACGTAGAAACATTTTAGTAGTATGTACTTAATAATAACAACACGACAAACTCGGCGCCGAAATAAAAGCTCATCATCAAGTTGGCGAACGTAAACGAGAGCGCTTGTAAGTTAAATGTTATTTTCTTCTCCATTGTTTTCGTTATGTTTATTAGATTTGATAATATTATGCCTAAGTGAGATTGCGTTCCGGCATAGACTGTTTCCTAAAAATTGGTTGGATTTGCTTTTTTATTGGTATGACTGATTCTATGCAAGCAAGTTTTGAAACCTTGCTACATTTCAAGGTGTGAATCTCGAAATTTAAAAAAGAGAGTGTACCTATGAACTAAGAAAGGCTGACCTAAATTGAAATGGGAACAAGGTCGAGACAAAGATCTTAGAGCAATGAAATGCTTGAATACAAGCGCAAACTATGCATTTCGAAAACCAGTTGCTTTCCAGAATTGAGCTTTAGATAGGTACTCCCATATACGGTAACAGGAAATCGTTATAGCGTTATCACAGCGTAACTATTATGTTCTTACACAGTTTAGAACTATTACAAACTACATTTGCCGTTATTGTTTTGAAATTTTACTTGGGAAAAATATTTGGATATTATAGAATATGGAAAACATAAGGAATTATTGTGAATACGTCAGTTGACGTTCAAAATAAAATTGCCCGAGCAATAGCAATGAATAATTGATTGAATCAATCACGCGAATGGATATTGATATAAAATTTTATTCGAGTCCCTAATTACGGTGTTTCATCGTGTTGTTCAGGCAGGTATAATATTAATAAACCATTAACGGCTTACATATAAAAGAGAAGTCATGACAAAACTCATTACGTTGGAGTCTATAAAAACGGTACCAGAAACGAAATCCAATATTCATAACCTGTCGAATTCCTCCAATCAAAATACGTTATGTTCCCGAATCTGACCCACAACCCTCCAGCTGGAGTGCTGTCCGTGCGTCCAGTGTGTTTTTAATGGATGTTCCTACTTGTCACAGACAAAGTCACGCGAAGAAAAAAAGAGTAGAAGAATGGAATGCCGCATGCGAGTCGAGAACAGTCACCGGGAAACGTTGGCAGTGCTCCAAAATGGTGTCGTCTTCGCACGACATGGAAAACGCGTGTCCTAGCCCCTTGATGGATCAATCTTGTTAGTCGTTAAGATACAAGCTTTAACCGAGGCCAAACTTTTCAAGTGATGTGACTTTAGTACAACTTGAAGGCAATAAGATAAAAACTTCTGACATAGCTGTTCTAACCTTTGTCGTAAAACTTGAACATTATACGTTACGTTATTGGGCGGATTTGTAGCTAAATTAATAAAGTTATTTTCAGAAGCGTTAACGTAAAGAAGTTAATACTGCCAGAAGTGTTCGTTATAAGTACCTAGTTAGCTTTAATAATAGTGGTATATTTGAATTGTGGGCCTTAACCGCAGAAACGGGCAAAAGATCTCAATTTCCAAAGTCGATTGATTAAATCCTATTGATTCAATACAAAGTACATTGCCAAAAAACTGCTTTGCCAAGGTTTCTTCGGTAATGTGACGGGCGGGCGCGGTAACTTAAAGCTAACCGCTTACCGGCAGTTTGGCTATCTGCCAGTCTTTCACTTGTTACAGAACTACATGTTATCATGAACGTAAACGGTTTTAGATTTTTGATATTGATTGTTGTTAGAAATAGATTGATTATTTATTTACTCACTAGACTTTGTCCTCGTGGTTAAGCTCACCTGGTTATAACGTCTCAACTCAAGGATATTGTAGCTACTTATTAATAAAAAAAATGATCAAAATCAGACCAGTTCTGGAGATTACCTCCTACATTCAAACATACAAACTATACGTATCTCTTATATACTAGTTTAGCAGAACACAGCTTCAAAGCTAAAAAATAAATAAATAAATAAGAGGCTAATTATTGATGGGTTTTTGTCATCTTCATAATAATAATAATAAATAATGCTGGACAATCCACACAGCATCATTTAGCCCCAAACTAAGCAGATCTTGAGTTGTGGGTACTAGATGACTGATATACATAATACAATACATTACTTTTATAGATATTATAATACAACCTAATTTCAACCACTTATTATATACGCTTCCAATTTCTCACATGTTTTAATAATATAAAAATCTTGCATAATTCAACTATCCTCAGGCAAAACTGTATATTCTGGGATCCAAGACTTCGACACAATTTGATTGAACCACTACCTATCTGACAAACCACAAGTTTTTGCGGCAAAAGGAATTAGAATGGTTCAGAAGTTGGTACTTACAACCATTAGGTTCCACATCTTGGCAGCCTCCGCGACGGTGGTACAAACGGTTGAGCAGCCAGCAAGCAAGAGCAACTTCTGTGGTGGGTTGTATAGAAGGTTGTACATGACACTCGCACCCAGTCCCGGCTCACACTGTGAATAAAGAAAGGTGTCAAGAATTGTGATATCATTCCCTAAGATGACTGGATGGCAGAGCTTGAACACAAATAAGAGTCTGTGAACTATTGACAGGAAAGAAAAATGAAGCCCAGTGTCTTTAGTCTTCCAAGATGAAATTGTTTATTTTACTAATTTAATTATCTAAGGCATTTCAAGCAAAGAATAATCTATATAATATTATACCTTCCTAGGTAGACATATAAAAAGAAAGATCAAAAAACAACTTCCAGGGACATTTCGTGTAGGTCTCTGGCCTTTGTAATGGAAAACAACAGCATACCTAACACGCCTGATCCAGTTTCGGTACCTACTCGCTCGCAGTTCAACAAAATTCTGAACACCAAAGAGAATAAAATCACTATTTACCTGAGCACTATGATAATAATAAAAAGAGTTAGAGACCTCTCCGAATAATAAGAATATCAGTAAGAAAACTTTCGGATATCATCATAGTCACACATCACATTATTTATTGACAAATAAAATTATAGTCAAATAATAGAAACAAATACATATAGGTAACTGAACTGATCCATCAATCCTCAATCAAGGACCTAACAGTCAGAAGCGTCTCTAAAACGCTGGCTGCATAACACATTGTTTGTCTATTATTTTTAATTTTTAAATTTAGAATACCAGTTTATACTTTGCTTTGCTTTGTTTACTCGTAGAAGCATTTGACCAAGAAGGCGTCAGAAAAAAGTTGTAGCTTTATATCATTTTGAACCAAAAAGTTTAAGTTAGTTTTGATTCTACCTTTTTTGGTAGGATGAAATCTCATCAAAAAAAAGCATAATACATAAACTTTTGATTGTGCTTTTGTCTTTCATAATCAAAAGAGGAAATATACATATATACGAAATGAAAATATTTTAAAACAAATTTTAATAGAATGATTGTGATTATTGTTATCTAACATCAGCAATCACTTCAGATAACGCATCCCCGGCAACTTGATAATGAAATTAAGTGACGCCGTAGTGGCACTCGACCTCAATAATCCTCTTTCGTCTAACGCTGCTATTATATAGCGGGTCGATAGGCCATCCCCAATAATTCTTCCTATATTACGACATCGACGTCCTTTAAGAATTTCCGAAAGTAGCCTCCGTGTTATCAATATAAAAGTGATCCGGATCGTCAATTTGTTAGAGAATAGGTTCGAATCGATAAAGAGGGAAATTACGTTGAATTGAACCGGTGCGGAAATTCTGTCCAATAAAATTTTCTTCCGAGAACCATTTATAAATTCTCAATAATTGAATCGAACCTCGAATCGGAGCCCTCCAGGCAAGTCTTGGCTGCAATATCATAAGCCTACGGTTGTGGTTCATGGATTTTTGGAATGGCAGCGTTGGGTTGTTGAGTGAGGGCCCTTTTTGTTAATTACCAAAGTAGCTCTTCTGTCAGCTGCGCCGGTTTTAAACTAATGGATTAGGTCTCGGTACTAGCTGCTCAGCGCGAAGACATGCCATGGGCGTTCTGTTGATTGATGTAGGTACTTGGCTTACACACAGTCGACAACGATTAGATAAGTTAGTCAATTTTTATTATTATGATTGAAACAGGGAATTAAACATGGAATTTCTATTGCTACGGACATCACCATATCTCTTAGTCATATTTTTTTATTGCTACCATTGTGTATATTTTACAGTCTCACCTAGGTAATGTATAAGAGATACAGTGGTATGCGCAGGGGCTTACCTTGCTATCATTGCTGTGCAGCATCAGTTTGAAGCCGGACAACAGGTCGGTCCTATTGTTGACATCCAGGAGCGCGAGCTCGGCGGCCGGCATGCACGCCTGTCCGCCCTGCCAGCCGCCCTCGCCTTCCATGGGGAAGATGCCCCCGATGTGCAGGATCTCCTCCCGCATCCCCTCACTACAGCCACAACCACTCAGCCACAGCAGCAACACCACCCGCGCTCTCCTACCCATAACCCCTCGACACCCACACTTGGCCACGTAGAATAATTGCACTAGAGTTTTCACTAATAACGAATTAACATCACAACACAATGTCCTAGTTCGAAAACTAACTAAATAACTGATAGCTTTTAATTTGACTAGCGGACGCTTTGAAAAGTAAGAGTTCCATATGACCTCGTCGTTCCATATTCCTAGGTATTGTAGACATAGCCTAATAAGCGTTAATTTTTGTATAATAAAGGGCATGGATGTGTGTGGGGGCGCGTGGAGGGCGGGCCCCGCCGCCGCGGGTCCCGCGTGCCCTCCGGCGCCCTGCAGGGTCATCGCTCGCGGCGGGGACATGCTGTCATTGTTCACCTCTTCTCTCATTTTCCATCCTCTCTCCTGAAACAAATATTCCACGCTGTATTATACACATACCAAAGCGATTAGGTACCCAATAACATTAATAGCAACAAACAAAGTCGTATTTTGGAAGTACAAGTGATTTCCTCAAAATTTGCCAACGAGCGATTTCACATGATAATACATCGAGTCAGTAATCGCTCTAACAATAGTTCGCTCGTCCATTGTGGCCGAGGAACAATTGTTGCCATTCATCGATATCAATCTTCTCATAGGGCGAGTTTCAATTTAATATTGGCGCCTAGAACGCCCTCCCAACTACTCGTGAGATCACATAAAGGAAAAAGACTTCACAGCTTTCGAGGATTCCACTGCAATCGCAATTTTGACGACTTTTTCAAAAAATCTCACAATATACGTGAATCTCGTGAAAGCTTTCAATTTTCACACAAATAATTGAAATAAAACCCTATGCGAAATGAGAAGTTAATGATTCGTAGTTTCAATCCTTTGTGAGACATGAGTGCATTACTTAGAACTTAAGACCTTTATACCATGTTTGACGCAATAAATATATTTGAATCTTTGAATCTTTGAATCTTTGTAATCCGCGCTGATTGAGCGTGAGTCATGGCTGTTTAAATTAAACCATTGTGTTGTTTTCATTTTAATAATTTAGCTGGATAATGAGATAGCTTCTATTCCGTATAACTAACATACGGAATAGAAGCTATCTCATTACCCAGCTATAAAGGGTGGAATAGTCAATGTTCTTTGTAGAAAATACAACTACAACTTGACTTCACACTTATTATATGTAGTTCTTTCACTCTCCTACTTTGGTAGTTTGTCAATCAAATTGTCATGTCTTAATGCTGTAGGTACCGGTATGGTGATTATTTAACTCGCGACCGGTTTGCGATAGGCGTAAATTATACAATCAGTGCTGTCAAACGTCAATTTTGTATTAGTTTGACACCAGCTACAACGCCAAAATTGGTCAAAATTGACGTTTGACAGCACTGATTGCCAATTTTGACGTTGTAGCTGGTGTCAAACTAATACAAAATTTACTTTTGACAGCACTGATTGTATAATTTACGCCTGTCGCAAACCGGTCGCGAGTTACATAATCACCCGGCGGCGGGTTGATTTTTATGAAGATCGATTTTGTTATTGCTGCTCTACATTTTATATTATTTTAAAGACTTTACTCAGGCGCCTATATGAATTTATTTTTAGAATCATAATATTTAATAGCTGATTCAATAGGATAAAATAATATAACAGTTGTTGTTTTATTTGCTACTTGCTTCTGCACGCGGCAGATAAACGTGTGTAAGCGTTTAGACAGATTGAGTTACTGTGGTATTTTTTACACTGTTTTCACATTTTACATCTTGGGATTAAAAGTATATCTATTTTCTTTTTAACTTTTGTCTGAAATCGTCAGCTAGAACAAGATATTCGTCCTATTACATAAAAACTCGACTTTTTGGTATTCCATTTAGAAAAAACATACATTTCATTTTTGAAAATGGAACTGAATGCGCCGCCTTTGTGGTGATAGTTGGATGTTTTTATGAAGGGTTATTCTTCCTCCGTGGTAGAATGCATTGATAGGTAGACTTTGCGTTGAGCGTAACGGATACATAAAAAAAGTTTGTAGTAGCGCGAAATCACTTATTTTTTTACTACAAATTGAACTGACGGTTATGTGGCTTATTAAATTGAAAATGTCATAAAACTTAAAATAAGTTAATAATAATATGCAAATGGAATAGAAGAGCAAAGAAATAATTAATATGTTTATCGTGTGAGTTGCGGTCGAAATCATGTGTATTTAAAGACTTACTAAGAAGTGAAAAAGTATGCGATATGAAGGTAGTTTAATTATTTTATTTTCTTGCAATCGAAGTGAAAAGCAGTTATTTTCACTCGGGCCAAAACCACCATTATAACTCGGTCAAGTCAATGTCCTCGTCTATAAGTGGGTGTCTCGTTAAAAATATACCTACTATTATGCTCATTTCAATGAATATATTTCAATAAGCTACATTTTGCTGTAACTTTTCATCCTGTATAACCATTAAAATTAATTAAGAATTCTTGATCCGTATGAAATCAGGCTGTCGATATCACGCGCGGGTTTACTCATTTATATCGCACCCAATCAAGAAGGCGTTTTATATCAATAACCAATTTTTTATTCCACTGAGCTGATTGAAAAATTAATCCGAATAAAGCCGTTCGTCATTAGATCTGTTAGAAATGAACCCTATCTGAAGGTGATAAAGATTTTATCACAATGCAGAAAGAATACATGAAATCAGCGATACTGACACCTGGTGCGGTAAAAAATAGAGTGCCAGTATTGACCTAGATATTCCTGCAAGAGATACTTTAGCACAAGCTATAAATCTATTACCTACGTGGTTGGTGATCAATCAGAATATCGATCACTATACAGCCTAATATGCTAAGTTACAGTTTAGGCTTCGATACAGGTTTATAATCGATATTTGCGTCATGAATTCTGTCGAATTTAACTCGATTTTAGTAGGGATTTGACACACTTACTGTCAAGCGATAAATCGGTAAACATGCCCCAGGATCCAGGCCTAGAATACCAACTTATCTAACTACCTTTTCTAAGCCATTTATTTCACACTAGCTGCGCCCCGCGGTTTCACCCGCGTGGTTTTAGATATTTTGGATAATATACAATATATGTATCTTTATAAATTGTAGCCTATGTGTTATTCTGATGTATAAGCTATATTATCGTAAAGTTTCATTAAAATCCATTCAGTAGTTTTTACGTGAAAGACTAACAAACATCCATCCTCCATACTTACAAACTTTCGCGTTTATAATATTGTATAGTAGGATACATTGCTTTAAAGCGAAACTTCTGTATTCACATCACAAACGAAGTACCTACCTACAACAATGCACTAGAAGTTTGACCGCGCAGTAAATAGCATTTACGATGCTTTTCAGAGTTTTCAGCTGAGCTAGATGACAGTTTGGTGAGAGGATTTAGCCCACTGCACAGGATCGAGAAATAATCGGGATATGTACGTATCAGAATTTATATTAACATGAAGAGCTTTTAAGGCTTGGCGACTGAGAAAGTAAAGGATAGCGATAAAATTTATTAACAGCAGGAGTTTTAATTGTGACTTTACTTGCAGGTATCTACTTCGATGCGAAATAGGGACGGAAATATTTAATAAAATATTTAAAATAAATTTTTATATCGTGTACGAATATAGACCAGGCTTTTATTAAATTAATAACATGCAATCATACAGGTTGCCACAAAATATGTGTAGGTACAAAGCCGAAAGGGGGGTGATTCTACCACCCGACGTTATCAACTTTTGCTCTACAAGTAATTATTATTAACTCATTTATTGTCAGATTCACAATCCATATACAAACTTACTAATAATAGGTACAACAAAATTTTTGTAATATAAAGTTATCACCCAAACATTTGCAAAATACTCTATAATGCTAAAGAATGCATGAATGCGTGTAAAAGAACACAAATAGAAAGCAGAACATCAAAATTCGTATAAAAATATGTTGATCTCATCGGGGTCCAGAATCACCCCCTTTCGGTTTAGTAGGTACACATATCTCTTGACACCCTGTATATAACCTGATTCATCTCACATTATTATTACTTTCGTGTGATAAACTCGTCAATTACGTAAAAACACCCTTTCAGCAAAAGTTTTCTTAGTTAGATATTTTCGAAATTAATAAAAAACAACCTAATAAGGCGATTAATTAAATAAATACACATAAATAAAAGATATTAAACATAGTTTTTTAAGAATTTATATAATACCTAATCCAAAAATGTACAAACTTGATATAATTTGGCCGGTAAGCCGGCGAAATCATGGGTATGAGACGTTGTAGTCAGTACATTCCTTTGAAACGTTCCTAACAACAGAGACACTTGCAGCAAATTCGATATTTCGCAAGCCAGGCTTCTCCGTCTTTGCAATCACATTTCAAATCTCATTTTCCTGATTTGTAACTTTTACAGTAATATTTCAGTTCAGGTCGAAAGGTTTCAATAGATGAGACAGCGGAGCGAGAATGGTGAGATTATTTCGACGTGATTAATAGTTTGACCCGACGGTATTTCACTTTTTATTGCTCTGCTGAAGTTCTCGAAGCAGAGCTGGCCGCTTTGCTTGTAATTAACGAGAACATTTGTCGACCTTATGAAATCTTTAGGTTTTAGGGTCTAAACGTAATTAGAAGCTTAAGTTTTTAATAAGACAAAGACAATACCCTTGACGGCACGATAACGGTACGACATTAATTTCTATGGCGTAGCTGCGTTTAGTAAAAAAAAGACTAATAAAATGTTAAAACCATTTCATGTTTATTTTACATTAAAATACTTAATACTAATCTTTATATGTAATTTCACAGTATTTAGTAAGAACTTACATACATTCTATGATAATTGTATTTTTGTAAGTATTTATATCACGTTTTGATTGAAAAAAAAATATGTATATATTATTGCCTCGTGCGGGGGCGACCAATAATGTGTACATATCAAAGTGAAATTAGCCATTTCACTTAGATTGTACACATTACTGGCATTACTGACATTCTTATTGATCTTCTCATATAGGTATTCAAAATTAAGGTTCTTGCGTAAACTAAATGTAGGATAAATAAAAGTAGCGCAAAATCGCACAGTTTCCAACTCCCGCGGGGTTGGTAGCAGGGGGCTAATGGAATCAGCGACGGCTATTGAGGCAATTGCCACGGAAATCGCATGAAAGAGCCGTCACTCCAAGCCCACACTTTTCATAAAGGTTTTTTTGTATGTTTAAGGCGGAAATGGTTGTGTTTCCTTATTCTATCTGAACTGATTGAATGGAAATCGTGCGTTTCGTAAAGGTATAATAGATAAAGATACGAGTAGGTATGTTTTAAAGCGTAAAGTTATTAGAGTATCAGTTTTATAGATAGATAACACTTTATTACACCACACAAAACAGAAAATAATACAGAGATAAAAACTTAGAATAAAGGTATAAAGGGCGGCCTTATCGCTGAGAGCGATCTCTTCCAGGCAACCTTGGGATGGACTGGACATGAACGAACAATATAGACGGTGGCACTTTAATAAATAATTGATAACAAATACACTAAATACCTACATAACAAACATTATAATAAACTTACATAGACATAAGATAAGGCGATCAATATTTATATATTTGTTTTATATATTATCACTAGCTGCGCCCCGCGGCTTCGCCCGCGTGGAAATCTGTCTCAAGTGGTTTATAAACCTTCCTCGTGAATCAGTATCCATGTAAAAATCACATCAAAATCCGTTTCGTAGTTTTAAAGATATAAACATACGAGTACATAGGGACAGACAGACAACTTGAAGCGACTTTGTTTTATACTGGTGATTATAACTCTAACGTAAATTCGGTGTATTCGTGAGTCCTACCTACCTTCCTACATCTATTTTCATTATTTACATAGTTTTTCGGGACAAATACTTATCCCTCGGGAATAAATTGCCAACCATCTTGGAATCATTCTCCATACAATAGCGAAAGAATTTTCCAAATCAGTCCATAATTGACGGAGAAATCAACGAAACATATGGACATCAAAAAAAATACATACAGCCGAACATGCACGTAGAACCTCCTCTTCATTTGATCTTCGTTTCATGTTTAAAAAAAAAACAAAAGCAAATGTGAGAGTAGTATGAGTTTTTACTATAGTATGAGTGATACACTCACAAATACATTTGAATCGACATAAAAAAACACATACAGCCGAACATGCACTTAGAACCTCCTCTTCATTTGATCTTCGTTTCATGTTTAAAAAAAAACAAAAGTAAATGTGAGAGTAGTATGAGTTTTTACTCTAGTATGAGTGATACACTCACAAATACATTTGAATCGACATAAAAAAACACATACAGCCGAACATGCACGTAGAACCTCCTCTTCATTTGATCTTCGTTTCATGTTTAAAAACAAAACAAAAGCAAATGTGAGAGTAGTATGAGTTTTTACTCTAGTATGAGTGATACACTCACAAATACATTTGAATCGACATAAAAAAACACATACAGCCGAACATGCACGTAGAACCTCCTCTTCATTTGATCTTCGTTTCATGTTTAAAAACAAAACAAAAGCAAATGTGAGAGTAGTATGAGTTTTTACTCTAGTATGAGTGATACACTCACAAATACATTTGAATCGACATAAAAAAACACATACAGCCGAACATGCACGTAGAACCTCCTCTTCATTTGATCTTCGTTTCATGTTTAAAAACAAAACAAAAGCAAATGTGAGAGTAGTATGAGTTTTTACTCTAGTATGAGTGATACACTCACAAATACATTTGAATCGACATAAAAAAACACATACAGCCGAACATGCACGTAGAACCTCTTCTTCATTTGATCTTCGTTTCATGTTTAAAAACAAAACAAAAGCAAATGTGAGAGTAGTATGAGTTTTTACTCTAGTATGAGTGATACACTCACAAATACATTTGAATCGACATAAAAAAACACATACAGCCGAACATGCACGTAGAACCTCCTCTTCATTTGATCTTCGTTTCATGTTTAAAAAAAAAACAAAAGCAAATGTGAGAGTAGTATGAGTTTTTACTCTAGTATGAGTGATACACTCACAAATACATTTGAATCGATCAACTATAGATTCCCTATACAGGATTGCTACGGCGTAGCAGCTGGGAATATCTAAGCTTCTATAAAATGCTGCATTTTACCGAAACAAAAGTGTTATTCTACTTCCAAAATAAAACACAGTAATCAAATCAATTCGTATTATGGATAACCGATGCCATGAGCACTTGTTTGTGCTATATGGGATATCTGCCTGTGTTATGACTGCAATAAAACCGGAAAAAATACACAAAAGCCATACGTAGGACCTTGATACCGACCATTTGCTTTTATGCTGTAGAGCCATGTAGAGCTCCTATTCGCTACAGTTCATTTGCATGTCAGGGTTTCGGTTCATTCGTTACGGTGTTGATCTTCTGCGTCTATGTTCTACCAGCCGTTTGTTATGCAACTAGCATAGAACAAACAGTGAACAAAGGAATATCACTACAAGACTACAGTTTCAATAGCTGAAGTAATACAATACGAGGCAATAGCTTTAAACATACTAGCAAGTTCTGCTGTAGGATAGAGTTATAAAACTTAATGTCTCTAAGACGTAGGCATGTAACTTATAGTTTGTGGTGTGATTGCTTGGCGTAAGTTTTGGGTAGATCAGCTTGCAATTCGGAAATTTCCTAATCATAATCACAGTGTAAGCATTCAGTTTGACTAGGTGCAAATTAAACAAAATAATCTTAGTTATATAAAATTATAAAATACGTAATTGAATGTCTTCCTTGCTACACAAAAACAAAGTCAGCACAAATACTTTTAAAACTCGTTTATTTAAAATCCATTGAATAACGACTGAAGTTGAGGAAAGTCAACAAAACTCTTTCTTTTAACTTTTTAAATTAAACACAATTACTTCGACTGAATCGAAGCCTAGAAACTTGAAAAATTCAAAGAACTTTAGCTGTGAATGTAGTCTTTAGTATAACATTTAATTTGCAATAGATAAATTTCCCCGGTACTACCTAACCTACCAAGGGGTAAACAGCCGAAGAATTTCAATTTTGAGTTCTTTTAGTTGGGTAGCCGTGCGTTTATGAGGGCGGGTTGCTTAATTAATGTCCCGGTGAATGTGCCAGCTTCAAAAAGGGTTTAGGAATTTATACGTCGAATTATATTCAAAATATCAAATAATATGTGCAGTTGAAAATATAAAATGATAGGAGGATTTACTTGCTTTGGTAGTAAAATAAATAAAATAAAAACAGACCTACTGTATGACAGACAGTAAGGTTTACAGATATTTGCACTATCAACATATTTTTTCCAATTCTCTGACGTCACCAAGTCACAACGCGAGGGTTGAGTCAACACAACAACTTTATTGAATTAGTTTAATCAGATCTTTGCGCCCAATCACGCTATCACTAAACAGCCCTGTATAGGGTCAATAGTCATAAAGTCGGCTAACTAATAACATAAACTTAACGAGCTCTCGCGGATATCCCATCCTAATTCCAGGATTAATTAAAATACGTTGTTTGTATAAGGCTGGGTATCTACTAGCTAAGCAAATAATGGGGATATTCCCCGATCAACGTAAGCTGGAACATGTCAGGAAAAAGCTTAGGCTTTGAGAAGTCAGACCAGGCTGAAGCATTGCAAATTGAACTGCAAATGTTACTTGCATCGGTCGTTCGTTTGCGATGCTTTCTAGAAAACATTGCCGTTTTAATGATTGGGTATATTAGTAAGTATCAGGAATAGGCACAGTTTTATAGTTTTCTACAAATATTAAGTTTTATTTATAACCCAACCTAATTTTTTACCATTTTTAAAACGAACCACAAATTGTGTTTTACATACAGAGGATAAGAAAGTATTCGGTATTTCTGATAAGGTACCTCGGCCAAGTTTATTAATAAACAGGCCATGTGTTAATCCCGTGAGCCGGTGGTAAGCGTAAGCTTACCTAGTTACAAGACCCCCTAAAGCTGTCATAACAGTAGTTACATTGTATCCCTTAACAATGTCGTAAAAATGTTCAATTTACGTTTGTTCTGAAGCCGTAAAGTTATATCAGCTTTAAACTTTACCCATTGCCTTTAGGTATCGATGTTTTAACGATGCCGTTTGTTCTCTCTGTCTATAAAAAAACTTTAAGGTACAAATAAAAGGTACTGTAAAATCATTAGTTTCAAGTTTAATGTGAATAACATTCGTTTTAAATGAAGTGGGTTCATTATGTCCTATTATGACTATTATTAGGACATACGAACCCACTTGATATAGGAAGTTGTTGCTGAAGTAATTTAGAGTTCAAGTCTGAAAGTCCTGGTTTGCTATGAAACAACAAATTTGCGGACAGGTAGTTAAGGTAACTACCTGTCCGCAAAGTTGAGAACATATAACGCATAGTTTTCTGATGGAGGTTGACACTTTATTTGACACCATTTCATTTTGGTGTGCAACAACGTAGATGTAACAACAAAGCAGGATCTATGTATGCTACTCGTATGTTCCAACAAGGAGGTACCGTTTTTAGCTTTATGACATTTACTATTTCTTAAATATCATGTGGAGTTTTTACCTTGATCTATTATGTTTTCTGCAATATATGTAAGTTTAATGTATCTACACTGATTTAACTTTTTTACAAATTGAATCCTTTGATAGCACGATATAATAATATGCAAAGTAGATAGTAAGCTGGTACGTAGACAAAAACAATGAAAATAATCAAGAAGAGCACTCAGCAAAACTTTGTTGGTCAAAAGTAGCTTCAGTTGTTGAGAATATTGAAGGCATTTATAAAGCTTAAAACTTTGTACTTTCGCAAATTTTCAAATGATCGTCTTTTAGATGAGACGGTGAATAAAGTTTTAACATTTCATAATAGTTTGTACCCACATAAATAGCTAATGGGGTTTGAAACAACCATTAGCTAAGCACATCTCTCGTCGCAACGTTGTTCCCATTTAATTTGAGAACACTTTTCTTACAGATTCTTATTTATTACCACACTAAGCTTTCTCAAATCTACGTTGATTATTCTAATAAGTACTCGTAGGTAGAGAGATCTTTTATTTAGCTTCGATATTTTAATTCTTAATATATTGTTAATATCAATTAATTATCTCAATTTGATTAGATAAATATCTATTTAACTTTATATGACTATTTTCTGGGAGTCTGACCCATAGAATAAATTCCAACAAGTCCAACAAAGGTATTGTTGCAAAGTCTTAAAGAATAAATTTGAACAGTGGCATTGTTGCGAACGGTAGTTAGCTCGATAAGGTGTCTCGCACAAAGAAATAAACGGTCGTTTGTTCGAGGCGTCGAAAGGAAAAGCAATTAGCTTGAATGCAAATAGCGAACCTATTGTAGACGTTCTGGGTTATTTGCATGCGAAGCGGCCCGGGCGGAACACAGGCCTCCCTATAGCTTCCTCCAAGCACTAAAAAACCAATGGCCTGTGCGCTCTTTTATTGCTCGTCAGAACGAAAGGTTAAGCTCAGCGGTACACTATGCTACTAAAAGTTATACTGCGATAACAACGGCGAGAATACCAAATTTTGTTTTGGCACTCGACGACATTAACATAGGTATACTTACTAGACTATATGTACATACATAGCAAAACCTTCCTAACCAAAATGGTAAAGGCACTCGTACTTTACAACTAACAGTTATCTATTCTATTTATAAATTAAACGAAGCACTAAATTGCTTTCACAAAACGGAATTAATTACAACTGAAAATTTACTTTTAATGAAAATGCAAATAAGTTCTCATTTAGAAACGGTTAAGGCGAATATTAACAAGCCATCGTGTCTTAAGGTTGTTTGAAAAACTGGAAATGGCTCTTAACCGTAATTTGGCGCACCGTCTAGTGCTTTTGTGATTACTATCGCGGTAACTCTGTTAACAATTCATTTGTTTTGGTGAAGAGTTTCCACGGAGCATTTACGCGGCCCATTCCGATTTACGCGGTACCATTTGGAGAAATGTCTAATTAACCTGCCTATCGAACAATTTATTACACGACCCCTGAATGCCTGGGAATAGGTAATTCTCTCCATTCCTATTGAATACGGTGTTGAGAATAAATCACTGGGCTGTAATTTCGGCAGATGGAGCATTTGAAGGAATTATTGCTTGGTAAATGGCTACCTGAGCGGCACCGAACGTGACAGGGCCACACCACTGGTTCGATTCACATGTTTACTCTGAATTCTTACACGATTGATACCTACTCGCTCGTAATCCTATTTGGATTCCAAGGAAATAGTTTTTTCTGCTTTATAAAACAGATCAACATTTTCCGGCAACAGTTTATTTCACACAAAGCATTCATCATTTATCCGAATATATCTCAAAGGAAATAACAGAAAAGGCGATAAACGTCATGAACAGACATGTTTATTCAGCAGGAGATTACAAAGTTGCGGGTCAAATGAAAGTGCCTAGCGCGACATAGGTATTTCAATTACCTTCCCGCGTTATCTTCAGAAGTAGCTGACACCTTTTTTGGTTGAATAAAAATTGTAAGTACGAGACATGAGACGAGAAACCTGCGAGACGTTGGTTTTCATGACACGAACTATTTCTATTCATTACTGGATAATATTAATCATGACCCAATAGCTGGGTAGTATCTGGCACAAGGTATCAGTATTGACATACAAAGCGGGTACAAAGCAATGCTGGTTTTTTTTGTGTTTGCTACACAAAAAAAACAACGACTTAGATTGTAATTTTCTTTGTTAATAAAAACATTTATTGACTCTATATTACGTTAAACTGTTTTTAATGTATATTTCAAACATTAATTGTAAAATCAATCTATCTCATTATTATTTCACTTTTGAAAAAAAAGTGACGGACGATTCGGATGTTAACTTTTCACCGAACTAATATTTTCTCACGTTAAATGCGACCGGATTGATCCAGTTAACAAACATTAAATAGCAGAAAAGAGAAATGAAACTACCTATTGGTAAAATAAAAATAGGTATCGGAAAGCGATAAATCGTTAGTTTAATAGCGTACGCAGAGGTAATAAACGATACCGTTTAAATTCTTTTGATAGGTAGTTAGTAGCAACCCTTCGGTTCATAGGTTAAACAGGTCGTTTTTCATTTTATTCGAAAACCTATTTTATAGTCGATACATACTATGAAATAGGTTCCTTTTGATAAAGGATGTGGGTACTTTGCATAACTCAGGCTATTTACAATAAAATATTATAAAAGATAAAGCTTGGATATTTGTTAGTTCTTCATTTTAAAATACTACTGAATACCTATAGGTAATTAACAATTACAATATTACAACTCGACCAAGCTAAGTTTGCACCTCGCGTCGTCGCGTAAGTTTGCAGCGAGGTACAAACTAAGTTTTGTCGAGTATATATTAGGTAATTGACGACAGGTAATCTCTGTGGCACCTGTGGCGCAGTGGGCGATGGTCTGCCTACCACACAGGAGGTTGCGGGTTCGATTCCTGCCTCGGACCGATTCATTCGTACCGAGGCCCTCGGTACGAATGTTTGTACGATCTGCAGATATTTGATCCGCTTCATTCGTTTTGGTGTTCTGGTAATTTTCTATGTTTAATAAAAATATATATCAATATAATGTATTGTATAATGTATATCAGTTATCTAGTACCCATATCACAAGCTCTGCTTAGCTTGGGGCTAGATAATGCTGTGTGAATTATCCAGCATCAGTATTCGAAGCTAAACTTCTGCAAATAATCTTTATCTTTGCAGAGTAAAATGCTATCATTCAAATGGCTGTACCCAACAAAATCAATTGTAGCTAGGTTGTAGCTGCTTTTGTGCTATTATCCGCTCCATCTAAGCCCATTCTGCGTAATTCGAGCGATGTGATTGGTTTGATTTAAAATGAAATCCTTTCTCCACTTTAAAATAAATACAACTCAGAAAGGTCTTCGGCAATTTAGCATTTTCTATTCTGTTTTATTATTTGAAGTTGGATAAGACTGCTTTTATTACGGCTAAGTACTTAAGTACTAAGTGTAAACCCTCCACATTTGGGGAAGGCATGTTCGACTCAATTGGTATTTAAACATTATTTATAGAATGTATTACTAATATTAAAAAAAATCATAGAACAAAATATTACCTCCTCGGGTTCCGAATCACTTTTGCCTTATACAAGTTACGTAGCAGCCTGTATATAACGCATTAAATCGAAAACCAGATAAAATCAATCATGATAAAATCCAGCTCCCAACCACGACGGACAGTAACTGAAAACAAAGACATCATTCGAGGGTGTGCACACAATGACGCTGCGCTTGGCTCCCGACGTACCCATTTAATAAGTGACACTGCAGCGCACTGGCGCATGGCGTGAAAATAAAATGCGGGCTCCAATATTGCGGGAGCCATCACTGCATTCCAAACAGGGATATAGCAAGATCTTTCTATGAAATTAAACCACCAATAGAAGCGCTACTGGCGAACGAAAATAACGGGAAAGCTTGTATGGCTGTGTATTTGGTGGACAGGGTAGAGGGAGCGGGGGCGGATTTAGATATTATTATACAAAGGAAACTTTGCGGAGAAGTAAATCCATTCTACAAATCAACTTTTAATTTAGAGTTCCACACACGATCTACACCGCATATCTTAGGCCACCTAAACCACTAAATAAATCGCTTCACAATAACAATTGCATTGTCTCAGAATGACACATTTTGTCATTTTACACGCACTATTTAGAGTGTTTTTCATATATGGACATCGAGAGAAAAAATCTAGATTTGACAACCGTCCATGACAAATTCATGGCTTTCAAAATGTACATAGTTGTGGAGGCTTAACCAATCGTTGACGTAAATTTAAAAGTGATGTAGTCACGCTTACAAAATATCACGGACATCAATATATCATCAATTTGCATTAATTTATTAATTCATTCATTTTTTTAATTTGCTTTTGCATTATTCCCTATAGTGTTTTTTTACATCCATGGACGATTTTATGACGATACGACCGTCATAATAAAGTGATGTTTAACAGAATTCGGCCCATTTATATATTTTTTATTTATTTTCATGCGCATGGCGCTCAAGCTCCAATTGTCCTACAAAAAAACACCCAAACAATTCCATCCATAAGCGGATTCAGGTGTTAATGAGCAGGAAACGAGTTTTACCTTTTCCTGCCGTATCTTTTTTTTACCATACCTTTACCTAAGTTTAACCTTTAATCGGTTTTTTTATTCAAGGTTTGTGGAAAACTTCTAGCCAGAAAAAGATTTTACAGGCACTAAAATCAGAAAATTTATATAAGTTAAAAACTAAAAAATCCTCAAAACTCGAAGTCAGTCATCAGTTCTGCTTGCTATCTCTTCATTATTTAACCATACGCCTATTAGGCGAGATCTGAGAACTATCGTCGCTGCATGTGGTAATTGACGGTAAATGTATGTATGTGACCCGAATAATAGAGGTATTATCTTGAGTAAATCCACAAGCTTTGAGCGAAGATAAGCCTACGTAAATAATAAAGCCATGTTCACAACACCATGAAAGCAAGTCCCTTAGCTATATCTTACCAAATAAACAGAGTTAGTAAGTAGTAAGGCCGTGCACTGTGGCGGAATGGACATGCGTACAATGGCAGCTGGCTTCTGCTTGCGTTGTTTTAGCATTTCCAGGTTACATTAACTTAATCTGAGTAATACGTTTAGTTTGCCGTTGACAGTTTTAAGCAATGCCCTAGCACCACGTTTACGGTGGCGCTTGTCCATTCTGCTCCAGCGCATCTTTATTATTTACCCGAAATCACATTGGGTTGAGGGACATAGACTATTTGAGGCCAAACTGTGGGGTTGTGGTAGGCTTCTCGAGGCTTTCTTTAATGCTTCTTCTAAAGTCAAACTAATTTGGCAACCGTTCAAAAATATGTAGGTAAGTACCCAATGTTTATTTTTATTCTAAAAAAAAAAAAAACACTTTGACTGCGATTTTTTTTCAACGACTGCGATCTTTTTTTTAACCTAAAAAATTCGTGCTGCCGCTCTACACAGCGGTTGTGTTGCGCCGCACATGCGTTTCGTTCGAAAAATATTACGGCTGTGCTGAGTCACAAAGATCTGTATTTTCTCAGCCGCTGCGCTAGTGTGGATTTACGCATATTAGTCACTTGTAGAAAACACATACCGTGTGATTTCAGCAGTCAACGTGTTAAGGCTATTTACGAAGCAATGATAATGTTGTATTGTGGCTAGCAGTTTCTCATTACACTTATCTCATATTTATCATCAAAATATTCTCAGATTTTCGAATTTTGATTGTTGCTTCCTTGTAGTGCCCTTTCGTTTCAGAATGTTATATTGTAGAGCTTTTAGCGCAGTTTGCTCTTATCGTAGCGAGAGCAAACTTCGCCACTTTCGAAATGAAGTCTTTGAAATCCCAATTCCCTAGGGAAAATATCGGATGAACTTGTCACTCGGGTCTCGGAGAAATGATGTTCACGCAATCTCGTGCTGGATGATGAACGTAAGTCGATTGAGTTGATCAGATATTTAGCTGAAACTTATGAAAGGGAAAAGATACATTCTGGATAGAAAAATACTAGCAAGGAATGCCGTAGGTATAATTTGATTGTTACAAAAACAAGAAAAGCACAAATACCATAGATTTATCATTTATTTTTAGCGGTTCTTGTAATGGGGCAAAGTTTGTACTCAGTAATTAGTATATTGAGCTATCACTCGTCGTAGTCATTTATCAAAATTTTGAATCTTCATTGCGTTTCGTCGCCCGATAATTCGTAATCTGTCATCAATTATTTTGCCAAACACGCTTCTTCGCCTTGTACTTTTATCAATATTATACACTTTTTTAAATCCAACAGTGGGTGTTTTGTATTGTATATTTATGCAGCAGATCTTTTGGCCCCAAGCGCAGCCAGCCACTGTGGTGTCGATTACCAAATGCGGACATTGTCTTATGTCTACGCAGACGCCTCCGCGTGCCCAACAAGTTGCAGACGTCGAACCTGTTCAGATTAAACTATCATGTTCTTTTTATCTAAACGGAAAAGGCACATAGTACGAGATATCGACCATGATAATTATTCAGTCATTCCGCGATCATGGCCCATGAAATGAAACTGTGCCGAAATATTGGAAAACTCAAATATCTAATCATGGTAAATATCCCGTCATAAGTGACTTTTCTGTTTAAATAAAAAATTATCGATGAATATTATGTTTCATTAAAAAGTTAAAAGACGCGACTGACCTCTTTTATGCGTTTGCTTTCCTTCAACGTGATATTAAAAATTAACATTAAATGTCTTAGGAGTGTGGCTCCTAAGATATTTAATGTTACTCGTAATTGTGAGAGGACATCATTAGCATAGAACCCTATCTTAAGAAGCTTCCATGATTTTAGCATTTTGACTGACTAAACTGAAGTAAAGTTTCTAGCTAGTTAAGCTCAGTGAGTGGCAAGTAACCTCACTGTGGTTGGCACGTGGTGTGGCACGACTGGTCCCAACTTCAGCCATGTCAAACTAATAAATTATTTGAATAGTTGATTTAAGGCGTCAAGTTTCCTCCCAAAGGTTACTCAATATATTGTCTTTGGAGTCCGAAGTAGCTAACTAATATCACTCAAGATCAAACTTATAGAATGTTAACTATGTTATATGTATGTATATACAGGGTGTTCGGTCTAACGTTTGTAACCAACGATTTTGTGATTTTTAGTTTCTTAATTTATACGAAATAGCATGGCTTATAATTTTTTCATGTACATAATTATCGCATGTTTGTCCATAGATACTAATAAGTGAAATATTTAAACCATTAAATAAGGTTGTAAAACTAACTAGTCAAAAAATATTGCAGTCCGCAACATTGTAAGTTCAGATTTTCGGTGCCACTAGAATGAATACTAATATAAATATTTGTTTGTAGTAAAAATAAATAGTTTAATAGCAAAAATGCGTTTTTTTAAAAATTTCTTATAGTTAAGTGTTTGACCATCATCTCTCGTATGGAAGTAAAGATTTCCCTTAATCTAGAACACCCTTGCCCTTAAGAAACATAATCAAACTTTTTGATTGACGTGAAATTCGTTTCGTTTAATTTTAATGATTTCTTTGTTTATTGACTTTTATTTAACTTTGTGTCAACAATTCTCTGTTACGTACATAACATATATATAAGTTTAGGGTATATAAGGGTAAAAAACCCACTTTTACATAACTTTATAAAATAAAGATTGCAATTGGTTCTACCTACCCCCACTTACCGTTTGGCGTAAGTTCTTCCGAACTAAACGTACTACATGACAATTTCGGGGACAAAAATAAGTCACATAAAATAACTGCCATTTGGAATACTCAGATTCCAAATGGCAGGATTTTTATTAGTGCTTATTTTGTTGTTTTTATGTGGTTTTTACACATGTGGCATGACATTAGAATAGCCAAGATCTACATAAGTTTTCAGTGAAATGTAACTTCAGAGAAACACATCATCGAGTTGGGTGATGAAACTTTATTATCAGTTATGAAAATTTCATTTTTCGGTTTCCGATCCGATTAGACGAAGTGCGAACCGTATATAAGTGTAAATACAATAAAAATACGAACCCAATTGCGGTCTCCCATTGGTACCCGCCTTAAAAACATCCTTGTAGGTATCTGGTAGCAGTGGTGGTAGATTATTTATTTTATTAAGAACAATACCTTTATGTTTATTCGATTCGGATTTGGAAATACACACCAATAAAAAAAGTTTGATTAAAATCAACATTGAGGTATGTGGCGTGGCCTACTGTCCACTGCTACTGTAGATAGAAATATCCAATACGAATTACATTAGTGATGAAATCTAATTGAATGAGCGAAAATTAATTGGAAAATTGAGCGCTGGTTGATAAAGGCGTACCTATTTCTTTGAGAAAATACACGAGGTAAAACAATTTTACAGAAGATGACTTTTAATTTAGTTTAAATGTTGCAAATGTTTTTAGTCGTCAGTGTTTCTTCGTTGTAATATTATTATAGCGGCTGACCGTAGCATAGTTTTATTTGCTGGGTTTTCATTCTCGTCTCCAAAATTAGTTGGTTCATCTCCCACGTCACCGAAGGGTTCACCAATGATTGCATCATCCAAATCGATAGTAGCTGACAATGGTCTCCGTTTGCGTTTGTGTTTTTGCTCTGTGGTTGTTTCAACCTCCACGACACCTTTGCCTACGAATGGCTCTTTTACGTTTCCCCATGGGAGCCTTGGCGGAGGGATGTCGTGGATTCTTTGATCTCTCTCGTAGAATTTATTCCAGGCAAAGCAACAAACATTCTGCTGGTTCCTGCAGCCGGGCACCTGAGTCAAATACCTCTCAGATATGCATAGATTGATGTTAACGCATATCCCGCCTAGCCGCCAGCATGGAGTTGACCTCATGGATCCTGTAATAACGGAAACTGTTTAATGATCCATTCTGAGCGTTTATTCCATAAATGTCGCGTTATAATGAGGAGAAAATGATGTAATGAAATGGTGTTTTATAACTTTACTAGCGCTTTCAGACTTCAAATCTGTAACAGTATCCAAAACACAGTTTTAGGTCAGTACTAATCAGTATTAGTGCGTTAACCTCACTCACTTCGGGAGTCTTCGGAGAGTGAGGACAGCGCCGTGTTATAGGCGAGCAACTCCGCACGAAGGTCTTCGTACTCCTCATCCACTGATAGATCTAAATTAGCGTCATTTCTCAAGCTTGGTACAAGTTCATCATTGTACGGAACACTAGCAAGCCGATCCACGTGAAATATTAAATTCAACAGCACCACAAATTGTAACATTTCTCTTACATTGCACTGACGTCGAGTGAGAACATTTTATACGTTTTAGAGCGGTTTTATTGAAGCGCAAAAACATAAAATTCAATGATAAGCCCTGACTGGGGATTTCGAAATCGAAAATAGGTGAAATATAGGTTTTGACGAATATTTGCGTTCGTAAGATGTTTAATTTAGCCCAGATCAGAAGGTCATCACTTCCCATAAAGCCGATGACATTCTGATTGTGATGTATTGTGTAATATACATATACATAAACGAGTTATTCCTAACATCTCAGGTTACTTACTTATACGTCCGTTCATGTAATTTACTGATGCTGTGTGTAAAGTCCATTTGTAAATTTTTTTTATCCATTAGCTTAGGTCCAGAAACTTCCAACACAATGCGGTCAATATTTTCAAGTGCGCCGCAATAATACCTCCTAATGAGCAACAGTATCCTGCTACGGCGATAACTTTGCCTTTGCCAGCCCTGGGCCGCTTCCGACCCTCCCAATTAAGGACTTTTGGCGGCCAGACCAACTCTACCATTACTCAAAATGATCTTGTTTAATGAGTAACATCTAACATTAACACATCACGCACTATTTAAGTCAGATTTGTTTTTAACTGATTAACTGCGAGGTAAACTTTTTTCAGCTTACGCGGTCAGAAAACAATAAATTATCTTTCGGCCAATGACCCATTTTCCCGATATTGTATGAATATGCTTATTAGTCATCTTGCACACCGATGTGTGTGTATGAAACTGCAAAAAAGATGGGTAGACGTCGGGCTAGTTTTTGTCATGAATTGACGTGTATGTGCCATCGACCTAGTATGTTTATTACCGTAGACGTATTTTATTTATAAATGAAATGAAATAAATAAATAAAGCTGGACAATTCACACAGCATTATTTAGCCCCATGGTAAGCAGATGGTTATATATGCATTATTTCTGTAACACATACAACTTCCGTGCTATTTTCCACATAACCTAAATTTTGTTTTTATTTCGTTTCTTACATGACGCCCCTTGCTGGACCGATTAGACGTTCATTGAATTTACGTCAAAAATGCCGAGCATTATATTCAGCATTATTTTTCCCTATTTTGCTCCCTTATTTAGTCAAGTCTTCACGTCATCCATACCGCAATGCTTGAAAACGAAAGTTTTCAACCAGTGCGTCCTACCCGTTATGACCTACGGAGCTGAGACGTGGGCACTCACGATAGGGCTGGTCCACCAGTTCAAAGTCGCTCAGCGAGCTATGGAAAGAGCTATGCTCGGAGTTTCTCTGAAGGGTAGGATTCGTAACGAATACATCCGACAGAGAACCAAGGTTATCGACATAGCTCAAAGAATTAGCAAGCTGAAGTGGCAGTGGGCCGGCCATATCTCGCGAAGAACCGACGGCCGATGGGGCAAACGTGTTCTTGAGTGGAGACCACGACTCGGCAAACGTAGTTTAGGACGCCCTCCGACCAGGTGGGATGACGACCTGCGAAAGACTGCAGGTAGATGCTGGATGCGGCAAGCTGAAGACAGGGCGCTTTGGCGCTCATTGGGGGAGGCCTATGTCCAGCAGTGGACTGCTATAGGCTGATGATAATGATGATGATTTAGACTGAGTATCAGAAATACCGTCGAGTTATTTCAAGTCTTAAGCCGCGTTAACACGATCAGAGTTTGCTTGGACAATTCTCGGACCGAGTGGACGAGTGTGTAGTAGGATAGCGGTTGTTATTAACATAGTTTACTCGGTCATTTTCTTAGTGATGATAAGAGACGCATGGTTGTTGTTTGTGCCTAAGCGCCATTTCGTTTTCTCTCGGAAAAGCAAACTTAGAACGAAGACCGAGTCTAAGTACGAGTACATAGGATGGTCGAAGTACGCTCGGCTTAGGTGTTGCCAAAATACAAGATATCCGAATGCCTTCGGTTTGAATAGACTCTCATGTGTCAACGCGGCTTTACAAATGAATTAAGAAGGAATTTGGAATGTTTCAGTAAATAGTAACTGAAAGGAAGTAGCTGACTGTAAACAACGGGGCGCAGTCGTGTTGTAGCGCAAAGAACTTTTGCTGCCTTGAAAGTTACTTCATCCAACTTATAATATTCGCTTCAACCTAGGTTTTCTCAGAACAAATTTATTGCACATTCTGTATGTATCTCTGAGAAACAAATGGGATTTTCAGTTTTTGTAGAGCTTTTTGCCTGTAATATCCCATTTTAAGGTTTTTATTCTGAAAACCGTGCAGGTTTTGAAATACTTAGTTCAGATAATTTGCCAATAATGTTGATGATGTAATAAAGATACGAAAACAAACTGCAGAAAACTTCTTACTAGGTACTCCTAATCGTCCAACTTGAAAGAGGATTGTTTTCCAGGAGCATCTTACACAGTTCCCTTTAAAAGAAACTACTAAGACTTTTCAAAGAGTGCATTTTCCGTCCAATCTATCTTCTTATTAGAGTACGTTTTAATTAAAGCAGACTGCAAATTCTCAAACAATATTTTATTTGAGTTTCACTTCTGCAAGTCAGCTTTGTTTATGTTTGTGCAATGGATTGCTTTGTCTGCGAGTATGACATTTTTATCATTCAGGATGGTTATTGAATTTCCGCGGCATTGAACAGAAATAACAAGATTGATGTTTGTTTCCGTGAACCTTTATTTTAGATATTGTCACTATTTGGTGCACGTTCTTTAAATTTATAAAATAAGGAATAGAGAGTGGTACGTCCTTAGCAAATTGATCTTAGTAGAAAAACGTACGCAACGCGATTCGTCATAGGAGCAAAACGTCATCCATTGAAAAAGCGATGCCTTTAGAATACACTTTGCTGTCAAACGACCACTGCTTAAACGGTTACGGAAAAAAAACAACCTCAATTTAAAACGCGAGTCCAAGGTAGTAAATACGACATTCATTTTTCTAATATCCTACTTAAATTATACAGTCCAAAGTATATGCCGTGCATTTGTGTAGATGTTTGGCTCAAAACAATGCCAAAACATTCAGTAAAATGGGTCAGGCCAAAATAGATAATAAAAATGCTCAAGTCAAATCATTCTTCTTCTAACAGTCTTTTATTCTTTACGCCGATTCATTGATAAGTGGTCTAATTTGAAAAAGAAAACGTATTTTATTACGAATCCTATAGTAGGTCTTGCGTGTCCGAGGCATTCAAGTTCTAAAGTTAGACTGAGTTGTGAACTTTCCTTGGAGAAGTTGGCTACCAATTTCACTTTTAAGCTCATTCTTAAAAGCCCCGTTTGGTAAATAAGCTATTAGTAGTAGTAAATGTAGTTATCAGAACAAAAGTAGATAGCGTCCTCTTTAAAATTTAGTTTCAAATTCAATGTTTTGTTCTCGTTTCGACAATCTTGGACTAGTTAGAAAATCCAATGGAAAAATGGCCTGGAAATGAGCCAAGTGTCCTACTTATTTCCTTTTTGGCAATTCGTTGAATTACAACACATTGGTGCTCTACATGGCAGAGTTGAATTTAATGACATTTTTATAACCTTAATTTAATTAAAGACTATCGTTTAAGAAAAGAAAAGTACCTATGATATTAAAGTGCAAAAGATGAAGCGATGAGAGAGGACCCTACTGTGCCAATGTTCAAATCTTTCTGCAATCTTCCGTAATTTAAAAATTCCGTCATTTTAATCGTTTAACGCAGAAATTGTCCTGATAAAAATACAAACACGTAAATAATACCGCAATACACCAGATAAGTGTTTCCGAAGCAAAAACCCACATATTATGGTGGAGCTTGAGCGAAAAAATATATAAAATAATAATAAATAATAACTCTAAAACCAAATCTAATTCTATTTCATCGAATTCATTAAAATATTTTAATCTGACATGCAGGAAGTCAATGCTATCTACCACACCAATCAAGACAGCAATGTAGCAAATTAACCAATTCCCACAAAGAATATGACACGGAAAATAACTGGTTAATTGCGACAAAATTATGATCAACAGTACTCTGAATAGTAAAACCTACGTGATGTCGCTATATCACCAGAAAGCATGTTGCTGCTAGAACTATATGATATTTTATGTTTTGAATGGAGTACCATTCAAAACATAAAATATCATATAGTTGTTGGGCTGTCTTAAATAAGAAGAGTCTGAAAAAAATAGAACACGAAAAAAATATAATATATGTATTTTGTTATTGTGAAAAGACAAAAGAACATCTAGGATTCGGTTTCTGGCTGACTTTGAAACACGTAAATTTCACAAACGATATGTTTGCATGTCTTAGAGTATCACTCTAGTATTAAGTAGCATAGAGATATTGGCTTTATAGTTGTGGTTGCGTACTTGGCGCGTGCTAAAATAAAAACGCTTTTGTAAAAATAAAGTAAAAAGTGTGAAGTTTGTCACATCGACGTCAATAGCTTTGCGCTTTGCAATGCGGCACGGAACGGGCGCGGCGATAACATTTTCATCAACCGTTCAACAAAGTTTAAGTTTCGTGTTTCTGCCTCTTAGTAGGCACCCGCGAGGCGTGGGTTTTGTTATTCGTGTGTTTTTTGTAGTTGGCAGACGCTCTCTATATCATGGAAGCATCAAAACACCTAAAGCAATTTTGATTAATGAGATATCAAAATATTAGTATGTTCTCTTGTAATATTCTAAGTTAAATTTTGAGGGTCTCTTCTCAATCAAATAAAAAATTGGAAGAGCAAAAAAAAGGAAACCGAGTCAGGTTTTATATAGTTTTCAATTAAGCACTGATTTTAAAATGCTATATATTATAACTAACAATACTACTAAAACTTCAACATAGATTTCGATTTAAAATTGCAATTCGACCTTTCAGTGGTTCCGTGGGCACAGCAGCGGTCGAGCTACTGAATTATTTAACATCTATCCATCGCGGAATCAATCGGTTCTACAATTCTACATTGGAATGGAACATGTACATAGCTGCCAAAAGCAAACGTTTGGCTTTCAAGAACCGAATTCTATCGACAATGGCTTCCACTGGACAATTGAACAACAAAAGATATACCGGATTTTTTGTCTGCTTTGTCATATCTAAAAGGATACGAATGGATATACTTAGTTGTTAGGTTAGTAAATGGCTCGGAGAGTCCTGGAAACTTATTCAAATTCAATATTACTAGTGAGGATGTGAGTAGCAAAAACCTGTCATAGAGGACGATGTCCCTTAAAGTAGGCACAAGTCACACCTTTTAAATAAATTGAGTCTCGTACGTGCAGATTAGAAAAAAGAAAGAGAAAAAACACAATTCAACAGAATACAGCATTAATTAATGTAGAAAATGAAATAAGTTCAGACGAGTTTGTTCTTTTTATTTGAATATTAATCAAGCAGGAAACATTTTCATTGCCCCAGCGTGATTTTATTCATAAATAAAAAACACTTTGGGGCTTAAGAGAAAACTCTTTTATTTATGAAATGATTATTTTATGAAACGTTGGTAGACTTACCTTTTATCACTTTTGTGGATGTAATTTTTAATATTAAAAATGTGCCATAAAGCCGTAACATAGATAGCTAATACTCTCAAAAATCTGTAGAAAGTTGGTTAATTTTTCATAAAACAGAAATTATTAAAACAAAAATGAATTCACGCCGCCATAAAACTTGCATTAAGGTTGAAACCGCCCGTGTAAATAGAAACATTTCTCAAAACCACTGAGTGTAAAGATAAATTTATGCCGCCTGACCTTTTCAGTAATTGAATGGGCATGAGACAGCAGGTCCTTTGTGGACCCATTGCAATTCTAGGCGTGCGGTAATGGTCACCGCTTTGTCCTGCCCACCCTGCGGAGACGTGTAGGGGTATGTTACATACCGTGACTGGACAATGATCTACTCTAGGCATAGAAGATAGAGTGAAGGCCCGCAAGGATACATTTTTATATTGTTTCAACTTATCACGTCTACATGTTATTTGACTCCTAATTATAAGTCTATGTTTGATGTTACCCCATAGCTACCCACCCATCATTAAATGTTTTAAAAAGCGTTGACTTTTTAATAATAATCTCGGTAACGAAACCCTAAAAAATCCAAGCAAAATTGTTCAAGACTCCGCAACAAAATTTTAAAGTTCCAACAAACAAACTCCCCTAATCCTATCTGCAACTGGTAAAGCCAAGAGCTAACAAGATTCCCGATGCAAATTTTCTTCACCGTCATCCTTTAACGAACTATTTATGAGCGGTTTGCATCTTGAGAAACAAAGCGTGATTAATCGTTTTGAGAATGACATAGCAGGTGCGGCGCAAACACCCAAAATAAGTTTTAGGGCTCCACATAGAGTAAGCACCTCCCTACAAAGACAACCTTAATTGCCAAGTCAATTTTGACAGCTGATTGTAATGAAAGCGGTTCTCTGTCATTATGTTTTGAAAACACCACAGTTCGAAATGACACTTGTTTATGACAAAGTCCGCCTTTGAACTTCAAGCCTAATATTTTTAAACATTTTGGTGAGATTTTATACAGAGGACTTTACAAACAGAAGCTCTCTTGGGTTGAGAGCAGGCAATTATTTATTTAAACCGCACTTGACAACGAAGTGTTCCGACGTCGGAAAGTAAAGCTGAGTCCGGCATTGTTAATTTATCTAAATGTAACGAATCGCAAATTCAATTCTCCTTAGGACATAAAAACTCTACCTTTTCTGTCGTTTAACATTTCGGCTGGTAGCATAGCTATATAGGTAGGTACCTGCCCATTAAACTTCATCTGACCTAGGAACCTATCACTAAACACCTTATTATTAGGCTTACGTTTTTCTTAGTACATGTTGGATTTATTGGATATGATGTAGGGATAATGTAATGTTGAAATTGAGTTTAGAATTTAGGATGTTAGTATGATAATAGAAATATTAATTTTCTACCCGATCCCTTGTAACCCGCGGGTTCCGTACAAACATCAACAGTTTCTAACAATATCCAACATAGTTACCAACATAAACCATAAGCTATTGTGCTTCTATTAACATTATTTTATGTAAGTACTGCCTACCTAATCATTTCATGTAATGAATAATACAGCTGGTACGTATCAACTTGTGTTTGGAAGTTTATCTTATCCTATTATTATAAGTTACTAATGCTAAAACATCAGACTAAGGACTCGCTTAATTGCGTTCTAATTAGCTCCTGATTTTAGGGCTCCACACGAGGCGGTGTGCAAACAGCTGTATTTGTCCCGCTCATACCGAAACCGAGGTAAATGGCAGCGAATACATTTTGGATGAGCTGTCTCAGCAGGGGTGCCGGCACGCGCAATGCGGAGTTTAAAACGCACGTTATCATCAAAATTGATGAAAAAAAGGTTGTTTGGTCGGGCAAGTGTTTGCCGGGAAATGGACACAAGCGCGGGATCCGGTTGGCGACCAAAGCCACCAATGAGATTAATGTTCCCAGAAAAATAAGTCTATGAATTTCAGGCTAAGCCGGCGACACTGTCAGCGATAAAATTACCCCGGACAGTGTTTCGGATCATTTTGTTCTGATATTTTACGGTGATTTATATCTGTTGTCGGCATCAAATATTTTTTGATGGGTTTATTTTTTGTCCACTACGTAAGATCTATAGTAATTTAAAAAGCTAATTAGATCTCTTAGAGGTTAACTTGTTGTTTATTTTTTTTAAAGTTTCCATATAAAAACATAAAAGCAGACTTGGATTCATATTCGGTCTTTATGCAATATTTTCAAGCTCCCGTGACGCAGCCGCTTAGACTGAATAGCTGCATCCTGCAAGATGACATGCATTGGGCTAATTAGACATCCCAAGATAGTTTAAACAACCGTTTAGAACAGGCTACAAACGTTCACAAAGGGAAACTAAGACAGTCTGCAAACACTGACATGGATTAATTATTGTAGGTTCTGCAGTTACAAGTGATTTAGGACTTTAGCCAAAGGAAGCAAGGCAAAAAGGATCCGAGGACGACGTGCTCTTTGTTACGTGACCGGCTAGCTAAAAAAACTACAATACATTTCTTTTTCTTACTAACCACGCGGGGTTATGCTATATGCGTGACTTTGATTATTATGTTATTATGCAGTTTCATGTTAGCCGACTCATCATAAGCGACCGCTATGATCCGGCCAATCTCAGACAAAATGTATCTGAACCATAAAAAAAAAAACAACAAAAAAAAAAGCTAAAAATATTACATACTAGGGTCACAGAACCTCTGTCATCTGTGAATAATGAAGTGAGTACATCTGTATGGAACAAAGTGTGAAGTCTGAAAGGGTTGAGTGGATGGCTAAGTGCTCACTGCGCTATCAAAGGCTAGTGCGTGAAAACAAATAGCCTTTGCCCCGTGCAGCACAATAGCACCCAGTCGATGGAGAAAACTTCAACTCGTAAGGCTTAAGAAGCTCATACCTAAATGGTTAATGTACCTACCGTGTTGTTGTCTAAGGTGGTAGTATACAATTAGCCACATCGCTACCGCATAGAAGAACAATTTGTCTATAATAAAATGAGCCTTAACTAGTTGCCTTTAGATTATATTTTTAATTACCTAAGATAGACAGCGCGGTAGACGATCTTTCCGCAACCTAGCCACTCGTTAGGTGAAGATTTGTTTACCGCAAGCTTGAAGCGAGTGGTCTAAGGGGCTAAAGCAAGCTGACCACTCGCATGAAGCAAGTTGTCAGCCTTTTTGCCAATCGTGCGTGGACAGTGAGCGATCAACATGGTTTGAGGCGAAGGCGTGCATAAAGCGGTACATGCAGCGTTTTAGATGTGAGCATAATCCATTGTTCTTATTCTACCTTCATGCTTCTGGGAGTGGGAGTAGCAAAGTGCTTTTGGATAGGTTTCGATGAACTTATAAATTCAATATTAAAAGCGTTTTAACTCGATAACCAATTACGGTACGTACCCACTTAACGTGAAAATGATAATATCGAGTTTGTTCCGTCCATCAAAACCAAAGATAATTAAATGACGAAACATTATCAGATTTTTAATATCCGGTCCGGTTGAGCAAATGGGTCGAGCGAGTGGTTTTCCGATGTTACTTTATTCAATATTCGTATTTTCCTGTGCTTTACCTACATACGCTTAAAGTAAATTATGTTTTTTCAGTCTTTATGCCCGTCCACGTATAATAGCCCATTTCTGTCCCGGTGAGTACAGAATCGGGTAAATTTACGCGATGCGGCCATTTTATAGATTTTTCTAAAACGAATGTAACAAGTAATAAAACAAATCACAATATATGTCCCATATCTGATCTGCACAATGTTATCGTATTATATATACGATAATATTTCACTTTACAATATAAATACAATATTGTGGAGTTTTATTGCCAGCTGTAGCAGCAGGTCAGCTTACAATGAACGCTACTGTACAATCATGAACCGTGTTTGCCGAGTACCTTGACATGTCTTTTTGTTTTATTGCCAAAATTTCACGTGATGGAAAGCGAAAGTGTGACCGACGATGTACCACGTAGGCCTGGAAGATACCTATTGACTCTTGTCTTAAAGAGACCTAGTTTGTAATTGACCGGAAAAATAGCAATAGGGAGCGTGTTCCATACCCCAGCGGTAGGTGCATATTATGAAGATGGAGGAAAATAGCGAGGCGAGTGGACGGTATATCCACCGATTAAGGTTGGTAATGCGTCTGCGTGTCCCGTCTATCTTATAGGTAGGTATCAAACAAAACGAAAGACTTATAACAGGGACAACTTGTGGATGGACCAAAATAGAAAAATAGCTGAAACTCAAAAAACTTTTTAGCTCATTCTACAAAGACGTTGTATAATGCTTTGCGAACAACTTACTCAAACAATTTGGCCTAGTCGGGAGTTTCGTCTGTTTCTGCTTACAGCGACCTACTTTAGTAGCTCCTTCATACATAAATGAATTCCGACCGGCTACTATACAGGCTGTTTAATAATTCTGACGTCCGATATCGATGAGAACATAACAGAACATTGAAGTTGACAGCTATCCCACTTCACTAAAGTTATGGACTGCAAAGTGGTTGGGACGCGCCATTAGCAATCGATAATGACGTTTAGAGCCTTTTTACGTTGGCGGTGGTGAGCAAAGATAACTTTATACTAGCAGCATCATATCAATACGAAAAAGAGGTAAACTAGCCCGTTGGTTTGTCTAAACAATGGTGCAATCATTGCTTAGACAAGCCATGGTTAGCAAGCACTTGCTTGCTAACCATGGCTTGTCTAAGCAAGAAAGAAATAGAGGAAGAAAGAAAGAGCAGACGCGCCATTCCCAAACGAAGAAAAATAATAGATTTTTTAAAATGTTATCTTATATGTTAAGATATGTTGTATGGGAAGCCAGACGTAAACTGATCTAGCTGTTTATCTATAGGCAGCACATTAGTATAAGCCCTGGCATCTACTATTAGACATGGAAGCGCAAATTCGTATGTTTGTATCGTTTGTTCGACCTACATCGGAAGCTACTGGGTTAAATCGATGTTCGGCTCTACTTCTGGCTTGAAATAGTTTTTTACTGAACGAAATTATCGGAAAAATTGTGTTTATAGATAATCTTCTTCATATTTTATGTAATTTCATTATTTAATTCGGAACACTCTACCTGAATACCATTTTCAGCATAGTGACCATTTTACACTCCAAAACTAGTTCAGCACCAATAAAAGCAAAAATAGAATTCCTCTGTCCGTTTTTATTAAAACCATCGGTAGTTATCGGCATGTTTCAATCACGGATAGTGGAAATTTTATTCACCAAAAGCTCCGACCCAATACTGCACACCGTACAAAAGTGACTCCAGTAACGAAAAATAAAAAAATATTTTGCTCTCGTGGAGGTAGTCAATGCCAACACTTTTATTTCTCTCTAGCTGGTACAAGTCCAAATAAATCTAGTAACAAATTACACAATCCTTTACAAACAGTGCCCTGAAAACACCTGAAAAGAATGCAGGGGTAAGTAATTTTTATCCTTGCCACAGTAGCTTGTACGAGCAGTACGTAAGCTGTTTATCATGAACACAAGGTATGAGAGATATCTTTTAGACTTACTTTGCCATCTTCTTAGAACCCGAATAATATGTAAAATAAATACGAAAATGAATTTAAAAAAATATGTTTTTTAATTAAATACTTTGCGTTAGTCTTGTGTAGTTTAGGAACGATGTACTGAATTGAACTAGTTCCCACAAGTGAACGAGTAAGAACGGTCACCTAAACTAGTTCCTAGTAGTTCACTCGTGCACTTGCAAATCAGCCACGACAACTCCGAACCCACTCCAAAAGTTCGCCTCTAAATCACTACTTTCTATGGCATAACGTTTAAAGTCAACGAGAATAAAAATAACTATAAGGATTAAATAAGAAATAACAGACATACACAGCGCATAATCCGCGGTAGTAAAAGAGACGAAGATATGCATTTTGTTCAAACTTTCTAACTTCGTTCCTCCGCATGTAATGCTGCTTTTTGTATTGCTCATCTTCATTGGCTTTTAATTTTTATGTTTGACTGTACCTGTGAACGCGAAGAAATTAATTTTATGCAAAAACAGACTCGACAGAACGGGAATCGACGTAAAGGGAACACATCTGATCAAAACCGTTTAATTTGTTTATGTAATTGTGTTCAAATTACTCGACTGTGTTGCTAATATTTGGTAATAAGAGGCTTTGTGTCTAAACTACCAACTTGAAAATCACTTAAAAACATTCCTATGTCTAATAAATTATTTAGAAACTTGATGATCTTGTGAACATGATCTCTACGTTCTAACTATTTGCTAGAACATAGAGATGACAATGCGCTGTTAGTATTTTATGTTTGCAACTTTTACAAGTGTACACTTAGAGGTAATATAAGTATAGGTACTAGTTTTCTTGTTTGTTTTGGTGATATAAATAATTATTCAGCAGCGGTAATTACTGTGCATGGATATCTGTGTGGAATTATGGATATACATATGTACATTACATACCTATGTACATTGTGGGCTTGTTAATAAGAGTAAAAAGTACTCTATATTGATTGTGATTAACTACTGCTTATTGTGGAAATTTCTCTAAGAGCTCGCCTACTGTAGTAAAGAAGGTATTTATCTACTGTGTCCTGTGTTTGTGGAACCCCTGGCTGTGTACTTTGCATTAGTGGAGAAAATCGTGCCTCGCGTGAACAGAGGAGCTCACGTCTCACGTACAGCTTGACATATGAAGGAAAGTGTCTGTGTCCTCAATGATTGCCCTGCGCTTAGATCTTATTTCTTTTTAACTTACTCCGAAAAAAGGAGGTTTTGTATGTTCGGCAGTACATATTACTTATGTATATATTTTTTCTATGTTAGCCGATTTATCTGTCAATTGTGGAACGATTTTATATAATCCCTGGGTAGTTCCATAATATTTTATTTGCGACATTTCTTAAGTCGAACACGCATTTAAACGGACATAACCATAGATCTAAGTAAAATTCGGGAGATATGGTACGTTCTGTCCGCCATCACTCAACACATTACCTGTGTTGTGTTCCAACCTGACACACGCTATTCCTAATCTTGTGTGTGTGTAATATAATATAACCTAAGGAAAACCAAGATGGAAAGACGAAGCTAGACCAAAGTGCAATAAAACGCTGACCATGCGACTCGCAATAAGCCGTATATTGCTATGTCTTTTTACTCATGTATCATATATTTCTATCCCAGCCTGCAAATTGCAAAATAAGGCTCTAGAATAATTACAAAATTCAATTTTAGTATCAATATAAATTGAATTAAAAAACACAATAGGCATCACTTTTCACTCTTTTAAGTAATTAAAATAGTGAAAAGTGATCTTTATTTTTAATTTATAGTAGTATATATATTTATATCTATATATATATATATTTATACACGAAATATATGTATATATACATATATATAAATATCGGTAAATACGACTGTTACAAACTTTGAAAACTAAAACATTTTATACTTGTTGCTAAACTTTGTTGGCAATCCAATTCAAAGTTTTCAGTTTATAGCATCACGGCATAACTGGTAAAACGGTAGCAAGTCCAGTTAACCATATACATAGTTTGACTGCCTTAGACAGATGGGCGGTTCAAATTGATCTATGACCAACCAATGTACTCTACACAATTAGTCAATTTATCAGTGCATGCTCGATCAATCGAACCACTATTGATTTGAACTGACGCCAAGTTTGCTGTGAGATTTTGGTTAGAGAATGCTTTGAAGATATCAATGAAAGCACTGATTGGAAATGTAGCATATTTCCAATCAGTGATTTCATTGATACCTTCGTCCTCTTTCTATTGCCTGTCTTGCTGTTCTTTTTCCTTTAGGTATAGGGATTTTTTATGATGAAGCATACCGGAACGCGTTTAGAGTTTGAGTACCTAGAGCTTGAATCGTGGTCGAGGTACGACTAAAGATATGGGGGTAAGGCGCGTAGCTTGCTACGTTGCTTCACCAGACAGCTTACGATGCGCGCCGCGACAAAAATTGTCGACTGTTTTACCTCACTCTTTTTGTGACAATATGAAACAATTGCACTGCAGAATGGACGACGAACAGTCCTCGCGATGCGTATCGTATGGCAGATCGCTACACTCTTTGCTCATAACATGTTACGTCGCCGCGCCGTAGCCAAACTACGGCGCGGCGACGTAACATGTTATGAGACTCTGTGGGTTTACTGTTTATTCAAACGATTCTGCTTAGGCGTATTATAACATTATTATATAGCTTCTGCCCGTGGGTTTTCAAACGCTATTGTCGAATAAAAAGTAGAAACGCATATTTTTCCAAGCCAAGAAAATACAAAAATTCTGCCTATTTCGTTCTAATTTTTTAGCAGGAGTAATAAATAGACAATCATCGAAAAAACCCTTGTACATATATTAGTGTAATGGAGCCAATCACTTATGATAACGTGTGGTTTTTTTGTTGTCTGATCTGTATTCGTATCGTATTTTAATTCATATCTACATAAAAAAAAACCATGCTGGATAATCCACACAGCAGCATCTAGCCCCAAGGTAACCAGAACTTGTGCTATGGTTACTAGATGACTGATATACTTAATAGAATACATTACATTGATATATATTTTTTCTTATACATAGGAAATACCCAGAACACTCCGAACAAATATTTGCTGATCGTACAAAGATTTGTGCCAAGGCGGGAATCATACCCGCAACCTCATACATCGCAGGCGGACTTTCGCCGCCGTGCCACATCGGTCATTAAATCACCTTATTACTTTGTATCTATCGTAAATACTTTTTACGAATTTACCGATTATGCCTTGATAGCTCGTAATAACATTGTGTGGTTTAGATATAACTTTGCCCATTAGGAACGAATTATTAAATCATAATATATGTAATAATAATTAAAAACAAACCAACTAATATTCAGATTTGCAATTACTTTACTCCAGTTGCTTAAATCCTTTACAATGTTGTTGCCTTTACAGATATATGCAGTTCCTTTCAGAATATTATTTAAGTCTGCGCACCATTTCGTCGAACAAACAGCACGCCCATCTAAACTAGGAGCGGCAAATGAACGAGTAATGTATGCAGTTTTTGACGCCAATATCCATTTCTAAATTAGTTTGCATACAAATTATTCACACCACAGTCAAACTAAAGAAATGTAAATAGAATGAACAAAGAAGAAACGAATACAATTTTGAGGTTATGAATGGTGGTTCTTAGTAGTCATTTGATATCCTGTTTTGCCGTCAAAACTTTAGTTTTGTTGGACGAAAACACAAAAAAAATTGTTTTAGTTTTTTAGTCCTCAAGATTTTGTAATTTTTTTATATGAATAATTGAAAAACTTTTTATGAAATTGGGTGGATAGGAATAAGTAAGTTCTCGTATACAGAGCAATAAAATTATGAGAGCGAAAGAAATTCAGCATACCAGCATATTTTTTACATAACTCACCACTCTGCTTTTGCATTAAGAATGTTTTAATTATTCATTCTTACTTTTAAGCTGCAGACTGGAATGGACCCGAACATACCTGAAAAAGAAAATTATCACTGTTAATTAAAAAAGGAATTCTTGGATTTTAAAAGTACTTTTTTCTAAGTTAAATGTACTGGGGCCGAATTCTGCAAACCTATCACTTTACTATGACAATAGTATCGTCGCAAAATCGTCCATAGACAAAAGAAAGTCGCTAGTGCGTGCGGTGCTATTTGTATGGAGAGATTGGATTGGTTTCAAAAAGATCCCTTCTACAAAAACAAAACCTGATTGTTTGAGATGTTTCGGCTCATAAAACTTTCCAAACTATGCACATACTCATGCATTTGTAGGTGCAACATTATCAGCCTATGGTAGTCCACTGCTGGATATAGGCCTCCCCTAATGAACTACATAGCACCCTGTTTTCAGCTTAACTGATCCAGCTTCTGCCTGCTGTCTTTCGCAGGCCGTCATCCCACCTGGCTGGAGAGCGTCCTACACTACGTTTACCGAGTCCTCTTCTCCCCTCAAGAACACGTTTACCCCAGCGGTTGTCGGTTCTTCGCGAGATATAGCCGCCTTACGCCTTGAGCAAGATAATTTTTATTTAAGTCTCTACAGTAACTCTTAAGTAGGGACACATTAACATTTTGTGTTTTTATTTTCGTTTCCAGTTTGCGATTAAGTAAATTATAATAGGTAACTCTATGGTTCATTTATCTTTGTAGGTAATGTCCCCACATTCCACGCAGTGTTCATGTCAGCAATTTCCAAAGGGTAAAGCAAAGCAATTTCATTTTTAGACCCTGCGAGGGTACCGCTCCCGGCCAGATACTAATTGGTGTCCCCTTTATGTCCTTCAGGGGGTTTATCGTTATTGAAATTATCATGTTGTTGACCTAATAGGTCGTTACGCACCCGAAATCTACTTAAAAGTACCTTTAAAGAACGACCTCGATAGCTTCTTACAAATTAAAATTACAATGATGAGAGTTTAGGATAATTTTTGGTTGTAGCGATTATTGATATTTTTGTTTGCTTCTAGTACCATAATAAAATACTGATGTTAAAGAAATTCAGACTCGAGGGTTGTTTCAATTAAGGTCAAACTGTAACATTACTCCAATATGTCTAACAACCAACCTAATTAGTCTAACAAAATCAACATTGAAGGTTGAATAATAAAAATGTTGCCACCACGGTAAAGACAGAACACCGTTTTCATTATAAATTGTAAAGTTAAATTAGCTGTTCATGCTCACACTGTGGGTACAGTCGGGTACAGCGGGGTTTCAAAACCATATATAGCACCAGTACTGCGGTTAGTGTAGCAAGTTAGAATATTCCATTACTTACGTGATTGAATGAAACACATAGCTAACACAGAATGCGATATTGTTTAGGCATAGTCTAAAGTTTAATACATTTAGGATATCCGTCAAGAGCGGACGTTTGCACGGGATACCAGTTATCTACACATTGAATGAGAAACAGGACGCAATTCTACCTGTGGAATATCATTTAGAGCGCAGTTGATAAAATGTAGTAGGTACCAAATAATTAAATGAAATTTTAACCCATAAATAACCATAACTTACGCTAATAGGAAACACGAGAAAGGTAGTTCTAAATATAGGCGAAGGTCTCGGGCTAAGATCATCGCGGCCAGATCGAAGGGCAAGTGCTTAATCGATCCAAGTGGCTTCTGAGAAGAAACAGTCAACGCTCTCTATAATTAATAGATAAGAACCATTTTTATGTATATAGCAATGCAACCAACAGCGTCTTGGTGACGATCAATTGAGATAGAGAGAGACAGAAAAATATTTTATTGCACACTTTAAATACCTACAATAAACAAGATAAAAAACACATCGTTTGCAGCAGTCTGCAGTTTAACTATGTATTTAATTTGTAAATACTAGTTCTAATTTACTTCTACTTTTTAATTATTTTTTTTCGTTAAATATTATTTTATTTTATTTACGAGTATGTGTCACAATATTTAATGGAATCAAAATGGTAAAAAACAAATGACAAGTGAACAGTGACAGCAAAAATGAGCAATAAAATATAATGCGCCTCGCAAGTAAAAAGTTGCGATGTCTCTCCTGCGCTCTGTTTACATGCGACACCTTGTACCAGACTCTAGAAATGCAACCCAACACTTGTCTTGCTACCAGTACTATCTTGATACCTACCGAAACATAAACTGAAAGATATATGCAGCATCACTTTATTTTAGGTAGCCACCTGGGGTTTGGACACGCTCCCTGCTGATGTTATTCCGGTCAATTACAACTTGGGTATCTATAAGACAAGAGTGAATAAATTTTATTATGCTTAATTTTTAAGGTCTATTGAATATAAAAAAGCAAAAAATATTCAAAATCAAAATGGGCGTATAAGTAAACGGATTATCGGTTGTTTCATTTTTATCAAATCAAAAAGGAAGTTTGATACTTACTTACCATGAGTGAATTAAAAAAAATCTGTTTAAAATGTTTTTCTACTTGCGTCCAGAGTGGACCAATATAGACTGTTGAGGAAGATAAGGAGGAAATGTTATTTAACATAACCATATTTGTTCCGACTTGAAAATAAGCCCACCATTCGGCTAATAAAGCTTAAACTATGTCGACAACTAATTGCGGTATATACTCAAGTGGCATCAATGTGAGTGCCTTCTTTGGTGCCTTCCTAGTGGTTTATGTATTCATTCTTCGTTTTGAATGTAGTTCAAACTGCGACAAGTTCTTGACTTGGAAGATGTTGACGTAAAACAATGGATCACGTAGATTGTTTGTTGTTTCCACGCAGAGGTTGTTATAAAAACTAATTTTTGGGTAAAGTTAAGTTTTGCTTCTTGTCACATTAATAATAATATTATAAATGCAAAAGTTTAGATGGATGGATGGATGTTTGTTACTTCTTTATGAATACTAAACGGATCGGGCTGAAAACTGCATAGATTTAGCCATAAGTCTGGAATTAAACATATACCATAAAACGGATTCCATAGGATATATGAGTATATTACTTTTAAACATTTCCATTTTAAACAACACATGTGGAGCTGCGGACCGCGCTAGCAATAAATACATTTAAAAAGTAAATTTTACAAAAAAATTATATATATTAAAAATACATCATTCTTTATTTTTTCTTTATCAATTTAGGTAACCCCCACTACCCTCCGTCGTAAAATTAGTACAACTTGTGTTCAGTACAACTCATATTAAACTATGTATCTTACAAAAAATAATGAATTCAATCAAAATATATTCATCAATTTGGGACATATTAAATGATAACAAAAGAAGACCTTTTCTGGAGAAGTACTTATCTTCCTATAGGATTTTTTCTACATAGAGAGGTAATTTTATTTAATTCACCATCAAGTGTTGTAAGACACCAGCTACAACGTCAAAATTGGTCAAAATTTACGTTTGACAGCACTGATTGCTTAATTTACGCCTGTCGCAAACCGGTCGTGAGTTACATAATCACCATACGGACTTGTTAGATCGGTATCATATATTATAGTTTCCAGCAATTCAAAACTGTTCTTGACCTAACTAGACGTAAACTAAAATCTTCCATCCTGACCAACCCTTCTAATATCATGTAGAGTTATAAAATTATAGTTTACGCCCGTTGGCAGTGCTCTAAACACAACACAAAAAGTCACAAGTTTTTATCGTTGGGGCCTCCGTAGTTTTCCCCCAGTTACAAAATGCTTTCATATCATAACTCAACATGCAAATGAGAAGGACTGTTGTTCGTACGTATCACAATAAAGTAGTTGTTATGCTGATACGGCTTCCCGGAGTCGTACCGGTGAAATGTAATGTTGGCTGATGGGCTGATGAGCTAGTATTTGCAAGGGTAGGTTTCACTGTATTTTCATCGGTGTACTCGTATACAGTTCGTATGACCACCGTGGTGAATTACATAGGTCGTCTGAGTTTGGTCCACTTCTGTTGTGTGTTTTGATTTGTATTTTGGTAGGCGATGCCAGTAGTGGTAATATCAGGGTATAGTTGTGGAAAAGCACACGAACATTTTTTTTATTAGTAAAGCACGTCTGCCTACACTTGCGCAACTAAGTGCGCTTTGAGTACTATATACTATGTATTTTTCGCTTCGGCTCTTATCTCCTCCTCATGTCGATTATTATCTATTATCCAGCATCAACAGCCATAAAGCGGGCAATGCAGCCAGCATCTTGGGGATGCTCTCGCCAGATATATATAATTTAATAAAAAAAAAAATTTTTATAAACAACAAAACATGTATAATTGTTATACAAATCCATTATTCATTTATCCTAGAAAATAGATATTAAACTTTAATTTACAATTATTTATAAGCCATATGCACTTTTTCAACGCCAGCCATATTGGTTTCGATCAGTTGATCAACTTTTCGATTATTTGTAACAGTCTGTAGTTCGTACTGGTTTTAATTTGTTATTATTCTATGTTTGTAAGTACTAGTTCTAATTTGTTACTATTCTATGTATGTATATGTGTTTGCTATGTTAATGATGTTTTCTATTATTAATACTGTATTCGCCTCCTCATTATTTCCATCTCGCAAGAAAACAAAATTGTGACAAACGAGTGTGACAGCTGTCGAGTCTTCTGCTAATTCTGTTAACGTTAGCTTATTAAGGCTGAATTGATCGTTATTTGGGTTATATAAAACCGTTTTTCTCCGTTATCTTTATCGCAATTTTTTATATCTATGCCATTCAAGTCATGTCACCTAGCTTCTTTTCAAAAATGAAGAAGGCGACATGACGAAGAAGGGGATCATTCAATAGCGAAAGAATTTTCCAAATCGGTCCATAATAGACGGAAAAATTGTCGAACAAACAAAATTCATACAACCGAACACAGAACCTCTTCCTCTGTCGTTGTTCGTATCGACGGTTAAAAATAGACATCACGAGACTATGAAACACAAAAAAGAAGTAGTAGACTATGAAACACATAAGCCTATAACGTATAGCTTAAAAGTCCTTAGGTGTTGCCAGTTACTGCCCGCCCTAACACGGTCGGTGCAGGCAGGTAGTAATGCGATCAACACGCTTCGACACCTACTGCGCGGCGCATACTGATTTCGACTTTGGACACGCTTCGGTCGGACAGACATAGGCGGGTATTCTATCAATAAACTCGCAATGTTAATACTTTTTATAGCATAGCTATTTACAGCTATTTGTCGCATTTATTAACCTATTTTCCCCGACTCTCGAAACTGTTGTTTGACTTTTGTGTTTCGAAGTCTAATTGAAGTTTTGAACTTAGAAGCTTATCAAAGTGGATTAATTATTGCATTTAGTTCTATTTGACTGCTCTTCAACTGTTTGTCCTAACTTCTTGTTTAAATAAAAGGTTGCTAATTTCTTATTACTGAGTACCAATAATACTCTATTGCTTTTGTTGTGAAAATACACGATACTATCTCTTGAGAAGCTCGATTATATACAATACAGTTCCTGCGGTTAGTAAAGTAAAGATAAGCGCGTTTCGTGTTACTGAGGTAAACATCAGTTTCTAACTTTAAGTAAAAAATAAGAAAAAAAAATGCTTTTTGATAATTTCATTGCAGTTCCCACATTTCAATCCAGTATTATAATATTACACATTGATATTTACAGTAAGTTTACAATGGTATGAAAAAGTCACAACATTTGAACATTTCCTTACCTCAACATCAAATTGTTAATTTATATACACTACCTATACATTTCTACATACCTATATTATATATTTATATGTGTATTTTTATTTATATTATACATATATTTATGTTTGTATTTTTACTTATAGCTATCAATAGGTATGTATTTGTTAGTATGTCCCAATTAAATATTATTCTGTGTAACACGCCACCGTCTATACTTGTTCTAACACTTCATGTCCATCCAAAGGTTGCCTGGCAGAGATCGCTGTAAGCGATAAGGCCGCCCATTGTACAACACATTCTTTATTTGTCTTTTTCCTGTCCAGTATATCTGTTATTTATTTGGTGTGCAATAAAGATTTGTAACGTTTAAACTGTAAACGTTACAAAGTTTATCAATCCCATACATCCCTTTAATTGATAAATTTTTCTTACCTAGCGTATGAAATTACTTATTTTACCGTCCATAACATTCCTCTAAAACGCATCTCATTTAAGTTAACCAAATTAAATAAACAAATGACGGATCTTCAAATGTGATAAACATTTGAAAATCATTCATCTCATTTTAACAATATACAGTTTGTGTATTTTTAATAATTCGCTGGAGAAACACTTCAAAAAGCACGGCACACAGAAAATATACTAACTGGAAGTATTCCTTCCAAACCCATTTTCACTATTTAGGTGTTTGAAGTCAGTTTAAAGTTTTTTATAACTCTAAATGAATTAAAAATGCAGTACGGTGCAAATCGGTTATCAAGTACCTACTGATAGACTTTAGGAACCTTAATCTATCTCTTTCCTCGTCTAACCTCTTTGTAAACCAGACTGAAAAAAAACCTCTGTAAGTATGCAGTGTACCCTACCTACTGAAATATGTCTGGGGCTGAGCTTTCATAAAATTAATAACGATAAAACGCAATCCCTAGAACATAAATTGGCATTCTGTTGAAATAGCAAGATTGCGAAAATTCAGTCTGAACTTTGGAGACTCTACAATCAATAACGTGGGCTCCCTTAGGATCGGTCGAGCTTTAAGATTAACCAGTCGTTTGAGTCGGGAGTGCTTCTATGTTAGCTTTAGCACAATTTATTCATTTTCATTTGAAAGGGTTTGGCCACTGGGCACACAATCTACGTTGGGCACAATAATAATATAAAATGTTACTACTCCTATCATTGGGTTGGTACACCGATAGAGAACCAAGGCTCGCGACATATAGCATAAATAATTAGTAAGCTGAAGTGGCATTGGGCCGGCCATATATTACGAAGAACCTACAACCGCTCGGGTAAAGGTGTTCTTGAGTGGAGACAGTGACTCGGCAAAAGTAGTGTAGGACGCCCTCCGGCCAGATGGGATGATGACCTGCGAAAGACTGCAGGCAGATGCTGGATGCGGACAGGGTAAGACCGCTATGGCGCTTATTATAGGTTGATTATGATGACTCGTATTATTGAACTTTGGTAGAGGTAGCTCTGTATGATAATGATCTTGATTAATAACATTTAATTATTTTATTACCTACCCTGTTAAGTGAAAAATACTTACCTACCTATCTAAAGCAGAACCGTCTCTTTAAAGGCGGACCGTTCTGGAACGTTGCTGGGATTCTTTGCTGACCCTTTTCTGTCATATTATCAACAACATTTCTCAAAAATTCCACAGTATTTTGGAATGTTAGTTAACTAAGTATACATCATTATACTTCACATAAAGGGTTAAAGTACATATTTGTAGTAAAAAACCCATACCCTCGAGAATTAACCTCCTAACTTAATGAATCCTCTAATTTTTTAAATTTGTTGTTTTTGCGCGAGCCATCGGAATAAGAAGGAACATTGTCAGAATAAATAGATTTATGTCAAATTTATAGCATGTACAAAACGCAAGCCGTCAAAGAGAATGGAACACTGTCAATGATGTCATGTGTGTAACTAAAATAAAGCTACAAAAGACCATCCGCCATTACAGGGGAGTAAGGGGTCTCTAACATCTCGTCTCCCAAGCCAACATAACCTGCACGTGGTACTCCCTGCTAGGTAACGAACTAGGCTCTGGTGAATATATCAAACAATCTTAATATATCATAACTCATTGATTTTACAATTATTTTCCATTACTTGACACTGTCAGAAAAGTGTCCAACCAGACACAGTTACCATTAACAAAGAATCATCATCATCCGCCTTTACACGTTGAACACCAATCAGAACATTACACAACTGTGACGTCATGCCGTCACAATTTGTAATGTTGTGGCACAGAATAGCTTTGGTAAATATCTGACATTTTTCTCTTGACTATATTATGATGACTATAATTTGAAACTGCATTTTAAGGAGCAATTTTTCCCTCAAACTCCTTTTTTACAGATATCTGATTTATTTTGTGTGTAGCAGATGTCTAAAAACATTTTGGAGTAAAAAATAAAAATAAATAAGCTTTATTTACTACCACAATTAATAACATTTTTATCTATACACTGAATTTAAACTAGATCTGTAGCAGTACCAGAGTGGTGAAAGCCTCCTCCAGGTTCCGGTCCTTCCATGCTTATCTATCCAAAGCCAGTCTGCTCCAAGTAACTCCAGCTACTTTGACTATATCGTCACTTCAACGTTTTGATGATCTGCCTGGTCTGCACTTTTTTCGAGTGGGTACCGTTTTGGTCCGTCCATCTATTATTATGGTGGAGGTGGTGAGGTAGGTGGAGAACTTTTTTAGCTGCATCTTTGGCTCTCGTTGTGGAGTAGTTTCTCAAAATCAGTCAGCATGTATTCATCATTTTACTTATGCAATTTGAAATTGGTGACGTGTTCGAGAGTCCTGCGTGTATTGGTTCTACCAGTACCCGTAGCATTCATGCTGAGCCGACTCCTAATTTTTAGCTACAATCCACAATATACCTAATGTATTCCTATAATTATAGTTTTAAGTTTTTGTCTGTGTGATTGGTTGTAGTTGAAAATAAATTTATTTTCTTTCTTTCCTGTAAAATCTGAAGGAAATAAAGCATTTTGATGTTTGATGTTCATGCCTATTAGTACCACTCACGCTCAAGGATCAGATCTTGATTATCGGCTCCGCACAACGAACAAACAGGTATTACGTAACCTGACATTTGATGAAGAGTGATTGATGTTCGCTTAGTATGATTCTGAAGCTCTAGAAAAATCGTTTATTCTACAGCTTCTCGGAATCATTTACTATGTAACATTATACATTTATGGGAATCTCCAGATTAAGTGTTTTTCATTGTTGACCTTCGAATTTGTGATAGAAAAATAATATTGCTGCAAGCGCTTTTACTTAGGTATTTATTTATTCGTTTACAAAACAATCAAATCCTTGTAAAAATACAAGTGGGTAAATTTTTTTAAAATATTTTTTACAAGGGACTAAACCACCCCAATAAATACGAATTTGTAACACTCCCGAGATCGTAGCAAATTCCCTGGATTTTTTTATTTACTACAAATTGAAGTAAAGGTGAACGTAGCTTATTTAATTGAAAATGTTATAATTATCAAGATAAAATAAAGTTAAGAATATACAAATGGAACAGAAGGGCAAAGCAATAATTAGTATACCTAACTCTATCTGTTGCGGTCAGAATCAAGTGAAATATATGTGTCAAAACAAATTCAAAAACCTAAAAAAAATCTGTTATTTATTACTAACGAATTAGAATTGAAATTTTTTAGGTTATATATTTTTTTAAACAATCAAATTAAATAAATATTCTATTTAATAGTCTGGTTTCAGTGCTATATAAGACCAAAATAAAATATAAACTCAAGTCAACATTGACCTATGACTATGTCCTAATTGGTTCACCAAACTGGGTATCATTATGAAGCTTATTCTAATTAACCTTATTCGCGGACCATTGCCTCCAAAACCACCTACATTTAGCATCCGCTTAGAATTTATTATGAACTTCCTACAAACAAAGTTCCTCTACAAATCTCTGTGTCAACATTTATTTCAAACAGAGCTCAAATTACATGAGGGGGTTAGGTAATTTTGTGATGCTAACGTTGTTTATTTACCAAACAAATTAAAACCGCGATGAGAAGGTTTGGCATTACACGTTTTCACGCGTCAGTTTTTAGCAGGTTCATAATCATAAAGCCAAAGTTTCCCTTTAAAACTGTCCACTTACGTCTTATTTATGAGACTAAGATGCTGTTAAACCTCCCGGAACACCCCTGGCCGCGTTATTCTTTCAGGAATAATTCGCGTCTAATTAAGGGAATTGTATTTGAATAGGCCTAAGCAACAGAGGAGAACCTTTGCTAAGTATTTCAGTTCTTCTGTTTACATAAAATTTGAATGTAGATACTGTGGGTGTAATGAACCGTGAATGAATAATAGGCTTCTTTGTATCTACCCTCCCATTTACTTAAGATAACTGCTGAACGATGAACATTTAGGGGCATAATATTTTTGTAACGAGATAAAAAATCAGGAAATTGCTATTTAAATCTACGAAGCAGATTCTATTCTTTATGAAAGCTTTAAAACACTTTCAAAAACCTACAAATAAACGAAAGCATGTTTTCTAATGTTAGATTATTCATTCATTTACAATATTTTATAGGTAATTGAAAGCATACGATGGCAATCAGATAATAGTCTAATTAGGAACATTTTCGAACCTGCAATCAAAAACTCATAATAATTTCCATAATTTCTATTTATTATATATTCCAGCCACCGGTTGTAGCAAAAAGTACTTATTCAAATGAACACAATCTGACATTGTACGTTATTGTTCGTATTCGTACAAAATTATGTGTTCACTGGGTGTAAGAAATTGGTGAAACTGTAGAGTTAACAAAGCGGTTGTGTTTATACTGACACTAGGTACTTATGAGTACTTTAAAGGAAACGGTGCGGCCCAATGCGGTCGGGTAATGTTTTCGTAGCGTACCATTAACTTGTCAATCTAACGTTTTATCTACGTCACTGGAGATCTACTTCGAAAACCGAACAAAGTTGACGAATGACGTCGGATCGCAAATGAAGGACAGTCGATCCATTGTTTCGTTGACGTTACTTTGAAAAAGATTCCGAAATTTATTTCTTAGAGATCCGAAACGAAAGTGACGCGTCTGATGCCACTTGGTGATAAGGTTGTTCGATCCGTGTGATCGACATCATCTGTTAACTTCGTCGGTTTTTCTAAGTAGACTTCCTGAAGTTTGTAGATTAAGGGTACACAAGTCGACGGCGGCGTGAACTTGTCGGTAGGCGAGGCCTAAATGTATGCTATCTCACCTGACATAATGAGCAAAAGGGCAAGCTGGGATGATATGCAAAATGATTCATTCCTAAAACGACCGCGTAATTTTTTTTAGGTTGGGCTAAAATCATTTGCCCAGCAGTGGGACAATAATGGCTCAAAATAAAAAAAAATAATAAAATAAATAATAAAACAATATATGTGCACCTTGAGCCAAACATTTTGTATGGCTCAAGGTGCACAGATATTGTGACCGAGTTGTATACTACATTATTTGATTTTGACCATCCAAAACTATAAATAATAAGTATACATAGAAAAATATTTTTAAGCTTTTGTATTTTAACACTGATTTTATCCCAATTACACCCTTCTACGTTTATATGGGAAAATGAGCGACTTGTTTAACCTTAATATAAAAGTAATTGAATTATTTATAGAGCTATTTAAACTTAATACTGATCTCATTCACCTTCCAAAACAAAATCTAACCGCAACGCATTATTTAGATACTTACGATATTCCCTTCGCAACCGTTCCTACAGCCTGCAATGAATATCGCATGTTTAATCCATGTCTGTCTACAGAATACAAGATTTATTATGCCAGCGTTTCCTTAATCTGCCTCCTTGCTTCTTTCGCCCCGAGATATTGACCCGGGACGATTGCCGCATACAATATACTGACGCAGAATTCCATACCCGTATTCATAATCCTCTTACGGTTTTCGAGGGTCAATCATCGGATTTTATTTATGACTGTCCCTCAGTGCGATCTTTTACGGGTTTCACAACTTATCATAAAGATTTCAGGACCCTTTCACCAAATTTGCGCTTGAGGTATTGTGTTAGGGTTTATGTTACCCTATCGTGCCGTTCATTGAATTTCAAGGCGGTGATTTTTTAACAGACTTACTCCGGAGCCGCTTTCATGGCTCTGCGGATAAGTGTTCCATTTACGTAACGACGCTCGTATATTTTACGCACTATCTTATGATAGTACCCATGTGATACTCAGCCCTGAGATGGGACCCGACATTTTCCGCGAATTGTTATTTAGCTACGAGTATGAAATTTAAGCTCCTTAATTAAGTGAGAGAAGTTCGTCTAAGTTGTTCAACTAAAATATTGAGGCACCGAGACCCATATTGAGCCTTATTATCACAGCTGTCGTAACTTAAAGAGGTTTGTTTACGGTTCCGTTTAGACAACAACTTACAAAACAATGTAAGTAACATACCTTACAGTCTTGTGAAAACTAGGAAAGGATACCGTGCTAAATATTTTAGGTGTTTGCAACTTTGGAACGTCGTTTTCGTAGAGATAGAACGTGGTTATTCACTTACCGAAAAAGGGTGGCTATTAGATTACGTCAATAGAATTGGCAAAGTTTATTGTTTTAGTTTCAAGGCAGGTACAAAACGTTTTCGACTCCTTCGGACCCAATCGCGTAATCCTTTATCGCACCAAAAGTGAGTAATAGGATATTCTCTGTAGGTACAAAAGTACAATCATCGTTATTCGGCTTTGTTCCACTGAACAAATTCATAAAAGGATTTCATTCCGTATTTAGCTCCATTCTATTTCAGTCTAATTTTCTTACCAATTTACCTGATTTGTGGAATTCCTGACTCTAAATATTATTTTACCATTGAGATTCTGTGTGGTTGTATTTATATACAACCAATAGTTCTGGGTTTCCGTTTCAGAATTCACTAAAGTCAATTCTGAAATGGAAACCCAGAACTATTTCGAACCAACAACGCGACTGTCCGGGTCGGCGAGGTCGTAACACAATATCCATTCAATTTACCTCGACTATTTTTCTCGGAGGCGAGTTCCGTCATTATTTAAAAGAAGATACGTGCAAAGGTGCCATCGATTAACCATTTAGCTCGCTTTGTTCCTGGGATCGGGATTAAGGGATTTTCTGCAACAGTTTATCCGTGGAGCAAAACATAGCTATTATTAGATATAATAATTTTAGATAAATTGAAAGCGCTTGGCCTTCTACGAAGTGGATGGATACTGTAATATTATTAAATTTTGATAAGCTCTGTTGCCAACCATTTATTTGTATTATTAGGGCTAGTTCAGACATAGCGGTATCCGCGCGGATGTGAACCACGTGGTGTAGGAATTACGTGGTTCCATTGCAGTCCACGAGGATTTAAAGAGTTCGTACAGGCGCTCGGTGAGAACACGGAGGTAATCTGACAGCCGCTTCATTTCAATAAAGGGCATGATTATTGAATAATTTGGTGTCGAAGCAATCCATTGTCAGATTCCGATACCCGCGCATTCGATGGAGCAAATGAATGCGCCGAAAGTATGTTATAGTAATAAAACCGCGCGGCGATCGCGCTAATTAATTTTCTAGCAGTTGACTGGCGGCTATTGCACGGATGCAAAGTCCGCTCGGTGAAGTATTGAGTTATATTACGATGCCATTATAAAAAGCTGCGCGCGGTTGATCCGTGCGGTTTGCGTCCGCGCGGATTTCGCCGTGTCTGAATCAGGGCTTAGATTCAAGCGCTCGCGTTGCGCCATCATAGCTCACGGTGGAATCATATGATTATTAAATTTTTTATTATTATTACATTATATATTATGCCCAATGTCTTTTATGAGAGACAAGAAAGTAAAAAACTTAACAAAGAAAGATAATATTCTAAAACAACGGCAAATACCACCCTGCTTGTTATCACAAGCAATGGCTGGCTTCCGTTGCAACTCGTTTTTGAAACAAAGTTGCATTTCAAATTGCTTTTCCTCTCAAACTTGATACTTCTTGGGAATTGTCTTAATCCCTTTGAGTGAAAATGTACAAACTTGGTAAATTCAAACTTCAATTTTATGGGGTAGATTTGACTTGCAAATCAAACGGAACGAGAATTTAAAACTCATATTATTCACCAATAAAATGACGCTATTCAAATTAGATAACTGAAAGTGTTTGTTTTTGTAGTAACGTACATATCTTAGTACATATATATGGGCGTGGCATTTCGTTGAACAGGACTCACTGCTACTAATTTCGTAGACCTAAGAAGTTCGTAGTAGTTTAGACTGCATTCTATTGCCAAGCACGATCGCGACACCACTGGCGCTACAGTTTGCGGTCGTTGCGCGCCGCGGCCGCAGGCCGCAGTGTTGCCGCGCTTGGAATCAATTTGATAGAGACGCATAGAAACAAGTAGTGTCGCTTGCAGTCTGCGGCCTGCGGTCCATCTTGGAATTGCACCTTAAGTATCAAAAATAATACAACCTCTAGTGTAATAATATTGCAGTCAGAGCGTTTTAATTAATCAAATAAAGCTGGCACTTTGACTCAAAGTCAAGGCTTGTAAAATTCAAAGCAAAAATTGCAAAGATAACATAAACAGCCCTGCTATGCCTCTCATCACGCATCAGTCGAGGGCCTTCGTTAGGGAAATACCCAAATCAAATCTGAAAGGAGACTCAAAGCTGTTAATGTTAGGGTATGACCCTGTGATGTCCTTTTCACGGTGAAATGTTTCGGTTAAACTTTGTGTATTAAATAATATACTTACTTAGCTTGCTTTTAAGATTTTTTATCATATCAGAGCATAACCAAAGATATTTTTTTAAATAAAGTGCTTTAGATACAATTACGAGTATATCTCGACATTTGAAGTTATATAACTGGTACAACGCAATATTTTCTTTATTGACGTTCAAATGAACGGCGGCGTAGTGTTACCAACTGTTGCCAAGCGATGGCTTTCAGTTTAATTACCTACTACGAGGTTACTGGCAATGTTTGTGAAGCATGTTTGTCCATTCGTTTCTAATCCCGAAGTCGATTAAGTCGAATCTATTATTATAGATTAAAGAGCGTAGCTTTTGTCGGTGCAAGTGATGGTGCAAGTCGAGTCTACGCCCAATTTATTCGATTGTGCAGCTTTCCTCTAATAAAAGAACTTGGCGACCAAGTGCGGTGACCTACATTTAGGTTGGATTTAGTTGCACCATAATATTGTCTCTAGTTTCTGAGCTGTACAGTCGTAATTTTCTTATTGCTGTTTTTTAATAAAATCCCTCGGTCAAATCCATCAAAGCTTGTTCACGCACAGCTGCCAACATTAATATTTTCCGCTGTGAAACAAAGCCAATATCTGTAAAAGTTTCGCCTTGCCCCATTATTTATTCAGAGGCCTCTGCGTTTCTTAAGTTTCGGAGAGCGACCGCGTCCGTGCGGGTGTTATATAAAAGAACCGGCCCTGTCGATCGCTCCTGGCACAATTGCTGGCAATTTTCCCCGGAAATCCCCGAGTTTGCGCATAAAGAAGCCCCGTATAAATTTCGTTTTAGTTACAAAGCCCCATGTCGCGCGGCGCCATGCTTTTAATAATGGAACGTGCATCGCAAATAGTGACGTAAGTGTGGCGTGCCAGAGGTTACGGCTCACCACACGCGTTGCCCGACTGATATGGAATACCTCACGTACTTTTGCACAATAGACCCCATTTTTATGCAACACGCGCTCGTAGGTATTTTATGCACTCTCGTCGTATGTTTTGTAGCATTTCGATCTCTACCTACGTTGAAAATCCGCACGCTTTTCATATTCAGTGAATGAAGTCGTCTCAAATATAAAACCCTGAAAAAATAACAGATTTTACGTGGTGTGTCAATAAAAGAAATTCAAGTCGGGAGACAGCCTGCGTTGTTTGTTCGTTATAGCGAGTAAAAATATCGAAAACCAATGGTTGGCCCCGAAACTGCCGAACCATCCATCAGAAGCCCTAAATCAAAGTGTCAAATCGTATTTTTATGAAAAGAACAAAATTAATCTTATAAAACCTACCTAATTGAAGAGCTTCATTTTAAATTTTTGTCTCAATTTGATTGATGGAGAAGCTCTCTATTGCATTGCATTTTTTGCTTTTGATGAATTCTCATTTTCCAACCTCGGGGCTGTCGAGTTTCTGCCAGACCTAATGAATAAGGGCGGATGTTGCCGTCTGAGGTATTTTGTTTGAGGTTTACCCTACATAGGTACCGTCGCAATTTAATTTACTCGGAGAATGGGGTAACGCATCCTTTGTCTCGGTGTGAGGTGCGTACCTCACCGATTTGCATGAAGCCGAAATAAGATTTGAATAACCGAGGGAATAAAATGGAGGAATTGAAGTTGGGCAAGTTGAGCGGAAGTCTCCTCAACATCTGTATTGTGTGAAGCGGCCGTGACGTCATTAATCGCACTGTCGTTGATGGATGGCTGTTGTTGGTAACGATTTAACGGTTATTGCTGGCAACTAAATGAAAGAACTTAGGAATCTCCCTGTTGGAGTTGTAACGATTTGTTTGAGAATAAGATTATTGTTGTTCGTTCAAAGTTTGTAGGCATCTTTGTTGTTGGACAGAAATATATACTTACCAGTATTTAAGTGTCGGTTGAATCGTTAATGAAGTTGCTTACAAAAACAGACAGGTAAAGTTTGTAATTTGCTGTTGACATGGTGACGTCGCGCGTCGCTTCGTAAATAACTTTCTGATTACGTAAATGTAACGTCGACACAGTGTTGAGTTTACACACAATTATTATTATGAATGGAAAAAGCCAGGTCTTAAAAGAACAACGTTTTGGAATTTATAGCAGATGTGAGCGGGTTAACTACGAACGTTATTTGTGTTGGAAACTACAACACATACTTTTTTTCTCTTAATTTTCCCGATTACTTCTTATTGTAACTAGTTGCTAAACAAAATAAAAAAAAGAAAATCTTTAATCAGACTTTATAAAATGTTTGTAAAAAATTTAGTTTATTCAATCTGATTTGATTTTAGTTGGCAACCCTATTGGAGATGTAGCGAATCGAGACGAGTTCAATAGGAATTTCGTAAATTCAAATCAGGACTTAGCGAAATAATAGCTGGCCCCAGATTTAGAAGCTCCGCTTATTTCTGACTACCCCAAGGTGAAGGAATCCTCGAATATTTGAATTCCAATTCTTTTGAACATGAGTTTTATAGAGTAAAACGCGAATTCTAAAGAATTACGTAATGTACTTAAACGATTAAGTTGGTCTAAGCGGATTAAGAATAAATCAAGCGTAAAGCGTTTGAAATGATAGCCCCTTTAAAATCGCAATACATTTGTAACATTAAACTAGAAAATGTTATCTCATCTCGTGCTCAACTTAAAAGGATTAACTATTAGGGTACAGAGCAGACGGGCCACTAAAAGTGGCATTCATTCCTACGTTGTCTGTAACTTTACTAAAAAACACGTCACGACGCGCCGTCGTCGTCGCTCAGTAGACCAAGAGTCGAGGCGACCAATCTTGAACGGAACTCACAACCTCGCAGTAATGTGGTGCCGGACACGTATTCTACGCTTTCTTTACAATGCACATTTAGGCTCTTGCACTGGGAAATTACAAAAATTTTATCGCAGAATCCACCACGCCATGATACGATTTAAATTTGTGGGAATTATTTGTGAACTATAAAGTTGTAAGCTTCTGACCGGACTGTTGTGGCATAGTTTCCGTTTTAGCAACTTTGTCGTTAAATTCATGGGATTTTTAATTGCTTTGGCGATAATACAAAATAAATTAAAAACAGATTGAGACCGTTAGGTACATAGAATTCAATCATAAAAAAAGAAGAAAGAGATTGGCGCCTGTTACTTTTAATTCATTTATAAAATAACTTTTCATAGATAAATCCAGTACTTATTCGTAGTCATGTCAAAAGACCAAACATCTTTTGAGTTTGACGAGCCTATTACACCGTAATAGGCAAGTGGCGGGGTCGACGTGGGGTTAAAGAGATATAAAAGTTGCAACGCATTGCCACTTCACTAAAGCAACTTTAGTGGTACGTTTGCCCCGACTCTTATGGTACAGGCTTTCATCGCAAGTAAAGCCTGAAGCAATTTGTTTTCGTAACGTTGAAGTCTTCAGACGCCTTTTGGTGGGATTTTATGGAATTAGGTTTTACTTTTGTTACAAATGAACTCTTATCCTAGCAGATTGATCTGAATCTTCAAAGAACAATTGAAGAATACCTTATGTTGTATATACTCTTACTTTGACTTGCTCTGAGAGAAAACCTTTCATTGTTTCTTTAATGGTTAGGTAAGAAAATGTATTCTGTTATTTTAGAGTGGGAGGTAGGTAACATAGCACCCTGTAGGTGCCAATCTATCATAGGTGTATGTGTTTGCATTCAGCTTTGACTGGTTCACCACACAAGCTGTGGCGAGGTTCAATGCCTATTGATGGAACCACAATTAAGGGAAATTCCGTAGTTCAGCTTCCATATAGAAACTTCCTGAAATGCTGACGGCCTGATAAGTCAGCTTGTACAATATGCTTTAGGATATCTATGCCGCATATAAAACTACGTAGGTAGTTAGTTGTACTAAGCACTCCTTACTTATATTCTAGAAAGATTTTACCATGATGAAGTTACCTATAAGCTTCTCAATCGAGACTTAGATTCAGAGTATATTTTAATTTCAAAAGGAATCCTTTCTGTTTCTGAGAAGGTAGATGTTGACTCCTTTTTTCTTGGTTGATGTTATTTTCGGTAATAAAGGCCAGTGATCGAAAAAAGGGAAAATTCGTAGAATTCTGAACCCTTTTATTACAATTTAGTAACTACCTATACTCTATTGCAAATGTGACCTTTATACCATGTAAATTAGGGATACAAAATGTTATTCATGAAAAACCATTACCTGATATGATAACATAATGATAGTCGTCTTTGGAAACGGTAACAACAGCAATATGTATGTATAACAAGCTAAGAAAAAGAAAGTCATATTTCTATGACTTTCTTTTTCTACGTGTATAACGCAACGAAGGTGAAATTAAAAATGTGTATGGACTTACCACGAATAGGCGTGACCTAGAACTACTGACATTGTAGTGAAACTGAATTTGAACATGTGATGTAAATAAAAACTGCAATTGGAAACCGAAAAAAAAATACATTCGTCACAGAGTACACTGAAACGACCTCAGACGACCTCTGTAGCGCGGTGGGCTAAGGGCCTGCCTGACAAATGTTTGTATGATCTGCAGATATTTGTTTCGGGTGTTTTGGTCGTTTTCTATGTATATCAGTAATCCACTATCATAACAGAAGCTCTGCTTAGCTTGTGTTGTGTGTGCGGTATAATCTAATTTACTATTTTACATACGAGTATTACTAAATTGTTATTATTTATGTATCACAAGTTTTTTGTATAGAAAGGTAACACCATAAGGGTTTGGACTTGGACGTAGAAGTAGAAATAAAAAACAGACAAAACAGTGAATCCTATTTAAACATATAAAAACTAACAAATGATTAGCTGCAAACAGGGCTAGAATTAATAATAATGTCTAAAATTTTAATTACAATATATGTCAAGTAATTTCATAATATCAAAATACCACAAAGTCGTCCTAAAATGACTTACTCTATGGCTTAATTTGCAAATTGTTTGTTTTCGATTCGGAATTCGTAATCTTGCATTTCGATTTGTAAAGCCCCAATTACAGAGATGCTGGTTGCTTGCTGGTATGTTTACTCGCACAAATTGTATTTGTTCGAGCGAGTTGCTACTATTCAAGGGTCAAATAATTATTATTAAAACAAAGGCGGCCATTGTTCGCACAGACCCAAGCGCCAAGGAACAATAAGACCAATCCGAAATCTTAATGTTGGGGGCACTCTTAGACCTGCTCTCTATCGCAAACAAGGCCAAAAGCGGCCAAACCCCAGCGGAGGAAACTTTTCTGATAACAAAGTATTCGGTCTCAAACTAACACGATAAACGAACTCAATGTTTAATGGGTGGAAGAAACTCTATACTTAGCCTTAATTGGGTCATGTGCTAAGTATCAATTTTGTCTAACAGCGGGATTTATTTACCTCAGACTTGAAGGAGTTTCGTCGAAGAGTTATTTTTGTTCCGTAGCTTATTATGTTCTGCTTACCGGGTAGGTATTACCGCTGTGAGGTGTGTTACATGTAAATAAATAAATAAATAATGCTGGAAAATCCACTCAGCATTATCTAGCCCCAAGGTTAGCAAACCTTGTGTTATGGGTACCTACTAGATGACTGACATACATAATACTATTTATTATTATTATTTCTATGTAAGTATTATTTTTTATAATACTTACATAGAAAATGACCAGAACACCCAAAACAAATATATCCAAATTGTAAAAACATTTGTCCCGAGGCGGGAATCGAACCCGCAACCTCCTGCGTCGCAGGTGGACCTTGTCGCACTGCGCCACTGAGGTCGTTCAGTTTACCAGGTAGGTAATTATCGCCGTAAGGTGTTAGATTTTAACCTAAAGATATAATATTTTAGTAAATAGAACTATGCCGACCCGACCATTATTTACTTTAAAATATTTTATGTGTCTAAATGTCACTTTGAATTTGCATTGTTTTTTTAAATATTAATCCGTAAGTTTATTTTCATACTGCTGAAATATGGACGTGTTGAATAACTTCATTCCAAAGTATCATGATAATTAAATACAAAATTTTCACTTCCATCAGAATTTTGCACGCGATTACGTGACCGGAGATTTTAATTAGTATTTTGTCACTGCAGGGGTAGTAGGGGAAATAATTGTAGGTCGTGTCATAATGAGGTTTTGTCTTCCTCTTCGTGACAGAGAGGGAACAAAAACTTGGTAATTAGGCGGATTCACCTCTATAGCAAGACTTAGTTATCTTGATCCGCCATCTTGATCAACGAAACCTCAAAAAGTTAGCTTTCAAGGATTTTGTCATAAAAGTTTGGTCGCCGTATTACATGAGCTTAGTTAGAATAGAAGTGGGATACAGGGAAAGTAACTATACGTACTTATAAATACCATATCGGCACGAAAATGTATCCCTCAGCATAGGAGTTACAGTCGCGCAGCAAATTACTAGCAACCATCATGAGCATGTAGAGAAGGTTCAAAATAGCCTAGCAATATAACGCTATCATAGTACAAAATGTTGACTAGTCTTTGATACTAAAATGTTGCAAACATTTTGTAACTTCCGCAGTGGCGCTTTTATAATATTAGTAGGATATAATGTCCTCTTTTCGTTGTAACTTTAAATAACGGAACCCTTTCGTAACTGATAAACAAAACATACATCATTATTTCACTATTAGATGAGGGTGAAAAGGGATAATCGGGTAAAAGGATTCAATATAGCGTAAACACGTTGTGTCGACAGATTTTTGGTACAAGGAACGATTAATGTTAAAGATAATCGTTTCATAGCAAGTTGCTTTGAGACATCCAAAAAAATCAAAAAATCTTTGATATACAGATAAATAAATAATGCTGGACAATCCACACATTATCATCTAGCCCCAAGCTAAGCGCAGAGCTTGTCTTATTGGTGCTTTTTGACTGATATACATAAAATACGTGACATAGATACATATTTTTACTATACACAGAAAAAACCCAGAACACCCGGAAAAAATACTTGCGGATCGTACAAGCAGGAATCGAACCCGCAACGTTCTGCGTCGGCGAGCCATCGCCCGATGCGCCACATCGATCGTCCATATGACATTGTTTGGCTGTTCTTCGCTGAACGCCCACTTTCCTTAGACGAACCGCTGTCTACTGAAATAATTGTTCATTCGATTTTTTGTGAAACTTAGCAAACCGAATCATAATCTCCAGACGTCAGTTATGTTCAGATTTCCGTAGAAATGAAAACCCTATAAACCGACACAGGCCGGCGCATTGGATAATGTCGCATTAGCGGGTCCAGTGTTCAGAGTCTTAAGACATAGCATTAGGACATGACTTTTTGTTTGTCAGTTGAACTACCTAACATAATAAGACACTAATACTTTAAAACCATTTGTTAATATTATTTGGTTGTATATAGGTTAGGTCAAGTTACTTCAAGTTTGAATTCCACTGAAAATAGCTTAAAATCTGTCACAGCAGATAGTGTCATTCATAATTTGATCTTGATCATGTACATAAACAAAAACTGATTAATGTTGATGAAATGACAAACAATAGAATCATGGACCTTTGGGAACAAGCCCTGTCTTCAGCTTGCCGCATCCAGCATCTACCTGCAGTCTTTCGCAGGTAGTCATCCCACCTGGTCGGAGGGCAGTTGACAAGCATATAACTTCAGTGCTTCGACACACACATGTGCAAGTATACGAATAGGAAGTTAAGACTTATTTGTAGATTTTAGTAACTTATAGAAGTGTCGTTTCTGTTTACTATAATTCTAAACCTTCTTCTTTCATGGTTTAAAATGTAATCGGTAAAGATACAATGACTGTGTTCAAAACACCAATTTCTGCGACATATTGCATCGCACCAGCTTCGTAAGAGGACACTTTCATGTGTTTGTAAGTCAAGTGGCTCTTAGAATAAAGGAGAGACATTTCATCTAGATGCGACGTTCCTCCAGATAGATTTTCTACGTGGAAATATTTATTACGTGGAAAATTCTTCCAAAGTAGGTTCATCGTTTCGGAATTTCAATACGAAATCCAATTTGATCCGAAAGTCAACACAACAGTCTGACAAAAACCTCATATCCTTTTGGAGGGTTCCTATCCAACCGCCCGACCGGTTGGATAGGAACCCTGGGTCTGGTCTTCGTCTGGTGGTTTTGGTTCCGAGAGAAAGGATTTTTTTGGTTATATGGAACATATAAACGTATTCATCTCTACGCATTACGTGGCCGTACCATCGTAGCTTTTCCTATATATGTGCTACTTTGGAAGTCCCTCATATGTACGTACTCGTTTCTAATTTTATATAACATGGTTATACCCAGATGGGCAGGAGGCACAACCATGCGCATGTTCAAGTCAACAAGCGCATTTCGGCGCTATGCTGCTCGTCAGCTTTGCGCGTCGCCAGCACTCTGATTTGTAAGGTATGGCTGGTCTTATTACTTCTCGCTTGTAGACATTATCCTTGACCAGAATTGTCATTCGAACATCGCAGAGTACCACCAAACCGTTATTTTCCATATTTATTTTAACAATACTTTTTCCAACTCGTAGCTACATTAATCCCTGAGTGCTGCAGGCTATCTTTTATCCAGGAACCACGTAAGCTGTTAACAGAAGCTGACAGACATAAGAAGTTTTTTTAAAAGGTGTAGACGCGCTACGAATGTTTCGATCGCTTATAATCCGCGCATGATTTGAGTGGGATAAAATCATTTAGAATTAAAAACAAGCTAAATTTACTGTAACGAGATTCTATCTTTAGGCAACGCGCGAATTGAGTGAGAAATATGTTACGTAAAATATTTTACTATCTACTATCTGTCCATCCCATTCTGATCGCGCGTGGATAAAGGCTTTCTACACCGCTACGAGTCCGGTCATGAAAATAAAATATGACTAACCTTATTAGAACAATGGTACATAGCTGTTCCACAACTTGACCTTACCTTATCCCGGGATAACGTAGCGCAGGCCATTTCAAATCTTATTTCTATGGCCGTAAGACCATCCACATTACGTTAGCTTTATTACAGTGAGGTAGATATGAGTATTCTGCGTGGTTTCGGTGCGTGCTTCGCAGCCGTTACTTTCGACTATGCCTTATTAATATGGCGCTAATTCACAATGTAGAGAAATAACTTCAGCAATCGATGAACCTTCTTGTCACCTTGGGCCGTTTCATGAGAACTGCTGGGGCCGTAATGGAATTTTAATGAATGGTCATTTGGAATGTTGCAGCTATAAATTTTGTTTTTGTTTTCGTTAATCGATGTTTTTTTGTAATATTAAATTGTACACGCGAAAAACTTTCCTCGTTAGTATGAAACCAAGGTAAACTAGACGTAGGTATTCCTGTTTTTTTGTGTTTTATTCGTGTATTCGTCATCATCATCATCAGTACACTGCTGGACATAGGCCTCCCTCAATCAGCGCCATAGCGCCCTGTTCGTGTATTATATCGGCTAATATCATGTTCGTAATTATTTGAAAGCCAACAATGAGATAGAGTAAAACAATATACTATTCAATTCACCAATCTAACATTAACTCTGCTATTCAAGTGTGTAAATATCGTTTATCGTAAAAAATAATGACTCTATTAAAGCATACCAGAAAGTAATCAAGCAACGCCTAAAAACTAACTAGATCGTTTGTAAAGAATCGTGTTTGAATAGGGAAACATTAACCGAAAGCTTTATATTTCGCCTTGACCTCGTTGCCTAGGTAGTCCATGCTACTATGGGGGTTGGTTCAAGGGCAGCATTCTATATTGAACAGCTTTTTCTTATAAATTAATACGTATTGATTTTCACTTTGTAAGTTTTCGCGGCTTTTTACATATTTAGACATAATTTAACTCAGTAACAACGAATACTTACCTACCTCCCGGAAGTTGGACAGGAACAGTTTCAAAACTGTTTCTGTTCCATGTCATGTACCAATAACCACCACATAGAACTTCCTCGTCTTTTGTTTTTTGCCGGTTGAAAATAATAAACATTCCTTCTTATTGATTGTATAGAAAAGGAAAATACCCATAAAAACATGTGCCTATTAGGCCATAAATCCAGAGGCAGTGATTGGGCACCGCCAATTCATAAATATGGAAATTATTTGTCGGGCTCTGTTTCCATAAAATTCGTCGGGCTGCGTCGTGATTTTGGCTTTTTTCATGGCAAAACCAGGGGACCATCTTTCCGATCTACCAACCTACGTAAACACAAACATTTATACTCAACATACGCAGGAAACCATTTGATGGGCAAACTATTTCAAACTGTCATATTCGGTGAGAGATTCAAAACTTTACAGATTTTTTAAATTAAAGTAAACAAACATTTTTTTTTCTAATGACGCATCGGTTGCTTACAATTATCTAACTCCACGCGGGCCGTACGCGACGACTGTAGTTATTGACTGTAAAAAAATTTGTCTCTGAAATACAAAATCACCTCAAAAAACCTTGCAAAACATTAACCAAATTCCTGTCATATGACGGCCTTTTTATGATGTCCCAAGGCAGAATTTTGCGAAGTAGCTGTAGATTAAAATCTTGTTCAAAAACCAGGTAAGGAAAAGCGCCTGTATTCCAAAAAAATGCGAACATCTTACGACACCCCTGAGTCCTAAGTTAATCAAAGATTACGGGTCAGTGGTCGGGTTAAAATTGAGGCCGTCGACTGTAAGACGGCAATTATAAGGGTTCTACGACTCAATGAGCAAGAAATAGGTGATGCGTGTGCAAGATGTTGACAACAGAACACCCTTAAGTAATTTGCCTTCCTTTATTGAGTTGTTTCAGTGCCTTTACTAGTTAAGTCACGACATTAAGGCAAGTGTGCTGACAGTGAACGGAAAATCCCGGTATAATAAATAGTCTACTTTTCTAGCGTGTGCTTATTTGTATTTCTGTACCGTTCGCTGTTTTTGTATACCCTCAATAACATTTGCATTTTGATTCATTCAGCAGGATTAAACGAAACCATGTCGTATATTATCTGAGCGATGCTACAAGCTGCGTCATCTCACAACACCAAACCGTATATTACACAAATATATATATAAATATAATAAATACAATACAAAATACATGAATACAATAAAAAAATGCATAATACTTTGTATCCCACCCAGCAGGATAGATTCAGTATGTCAGTGGAAACACATACAAGGATACCTATTTCTGTGAAAAATAGTACTGCAGAAGTAACACAGTCACCGCAATATGCAGCGTGGAATTGGTAACACAGCTTCAGTTCTATGAATTCTAAGCTTTGATCGCTCTGGTAGTGTAGGGTTTAGGAGCGGTGAGCGGCAAACATTATTTCCAAGAATTGTTATTAGTAATTCTGTTCGTAGATATATCTTCATACTGACTATTGAATACGGAACATATTGAATGTTATGAATTAATTATTATGTTAGCTAGAGGCAAAAATATGGGACATTGGGTACTAGCGTCTCGAAAGTGGAAACCTCAAATTAGGCGCAATTAGGTTCATCCACCTCAGTCAAAGTCGGACCGGTTATGGTGGCGTTCGTGTTTTGCCTCTTGATACTACTTACTTTTGTGTGGTTTATTGACCAAAAGAATAAAGCAAATTGCTCGTCGTAATGTACAAATAGCTCGAACGTACCATATCTCACCTATATTACTTAGACCAATGGGCAGAGTGCTTATATTAAACCTTAGTTCTTGCCCGCGGCTTTGCACGAGATTCGTCTAGGTAAAAAATTCTAAATCCTTCCCCAAGATCAACATCCTACTCTGCAGAAATTCATTAACTTTTGTTGGCCTTTTCGTTTATTACTTTCGCTTAGATTCGATAGTACCTATTAGTAATGGATGTAATATTCGTTTTTCCCGTTTTACTCGGAAAAGCGAACCTCGACAAATAATTCAGAAAAACCTTTTTATTTCAAACTAAGGTAAATGCACTATCCGCCATTCCAGTCTGCGCCGCTCGTAAAAATAAGGAAGGCGTTTTATAGCACCGTGCCCGACAAACCTACAATGGAATGGAATCAATTCGGTTGTGTACGTGTGTGCTATATTCTAAAGCTTAGGCTTACACAGTTTACAGGGAGTGGTTTGCAGAAGGACAACGGGAAGAACCCATTCAGCTTATGTGATAAGAATGCTTACTGATAAACGTAATTGTAAGATTTAAAGAAAGGTTTTGAACCGAATCTGCACTACACTAACAAAATGTATAAAACCGTTCACATAAAATTAATAGGATTTTTCCCGTTGTTCCCCTTTACGCTGGGAATATTTGATAGCTTTTTTATGGTGGATCAGTTAGTGACATGCATACGAAATAATTGGGAGTAATTTTTTTCATAATTAGCTTATAAAATCCCACTGCTGGAGAAAACATGGAAAAAACTTATAACTACTTAAACACAAAAAATTTAAAAAAATAGTATAATCGAATTCAAGATACACATTATATCTTGAGTTTGGCTGGCAAATAGTTATATGCATGTGAAGTATGGTGAAGAAAAAGTATTTAATTCTTTTTACACAACTGATTGCGAAGATTATTTGCCAACTTAGTTGCCAAAGCGGCGAGAGCGATAATATACCATGTAGGTATATCTAGTATTATGTTGTTGTATTCTGTCTGTTAGTTGTAGTGTAGAGGCGAGGCGAGTGATCCTTCGCAACAATAGTAAGCAATTAATTGCTGTTCTTAGCTTGGGGATGCTAGATAAGATAGATGATGCTGTGTAGATTTTCCAGCAATTCCAGCAATATTATTTATTTATTTGCAATTTGATTCTGGCAATACAAACTACAGATTTCAATGTACATAAGCAAAATGATTTTGATTAGAATCGTAACTGACTTACAGCCGTTAAAGCCGTTAAAAAAATATAAAATAAATATATTAAATTAAATACGGAGGAACACATAATAAAACCTGCCAAGTACAAGTCGACTTGCACACGAAGGGTTCCGTAACATATAGTACTATCTAAAAATACGTTTTTTAAGGTTATTTCAGCGAATTTTTTTTTTTATATAGCTTTTAGATTTTAAATTCCTCATTACTTGTTTTTTATTTATTTCATTACTTAATTTTTGTATGTATTTGTTTTGTATGTAGCACTTCGCTTTTTATAAATTTTTATTTGTTTTCCTCGGTCCCACAGGCCCCAGCAGAAAACCAGCGCAGGTGTTTTTACTAACACCTGTATATGCTGAGTTGGGACCATTTTGTAGTTTAAACTAAATTTAATAATATTATATTTTCGCCAGTCGACATTTTCTTTAAGTGGTAGGTAACGATTTTTTCTGTTTGTATGTTTTATTTATGTTTAACTACAAATAAACGATTTGATTTGATTTGAAATAAATTTGTTCGTTGTTACGGAACCATTGTATGCGAGTCGACTCGCACTTGACCGGTTTTATTAGTTTTTCTTTTCTATCACGTCATGGGGTTGGCGTAGTTCCTTGGCCGCACGCTGGATGTGCTGAACCATTTCCAATACAAAAATGAAACGACGTCTCTGGATGACAAGGTTTTTGTTATTATGAACGTAAGCCAACGCACTCGGAGTAAATTTTCGACTCGTTGGTCACTTGATTTCGTGGCTCAGTTGATGAAACCGTCCCTGTACTGGGGGAATGGTCGTGGGTTCCAGTCCCGTCGAATTGGAAGTTTATAATGATGATATATTTTTTCATAAATTTGGGATATTATTTAATTTAGCTGGGTGATGTCTTGATACTATCGACAAACCGAACTCAGGGCTCTGTTCATTGCTGCATTCATTTTTGTTGCTCTAGAACGACATTACTCTTTGAACCTATTTTTTTATGAATACGTCACTATTTTCCAAAATTTACCTTACCTCCAGAAAGAAGCAAGCTTGTCTTCAAACACGTCTACTCAACTCATACAAAGGTACTTGAATATCTAATGAAGAGGCTCTATAATGAGGCCTGTAATAAACAGCAGGTGCACAACATTACGGCTCTTATAACATATTTAAGCTTGTGAGTTTAAAAGAGAAACTCCGACGTTATAACGAGCATTTACTTTGCCCACTTGTGTAGATGGGTAAAGATAGGATACAATGAGCTGTATTGGAGGATGGAGGATATGATACGCGATATGCAATGAGTCTTGAAATGTACAGATCACTTTAACTTTTCATAGAGAATTGGAGAATTGGGAATTCTTAAAGATTTTGAGAAATAGTCTATTAAAGTCATGTAGACTTTGAAAGACAATTTCTCAAAATTTTTAAAACTACTACATTTTGTTATAAACATTCTGCTAAAGAAATAAGTATCTACGGAATGTTTTTTTACTATGTATTTATGGGGATTAAAAAAATATTGAATTTATTTAAAAAAAAATTCAAAATCGTGAATCGATTCAGCTATGAAGCTACTTGATCGATGTAGATCCAGACCAACCTTCCATATTCCTTGGTCCTCTTATGTAAATACATAATAATGTAAAATAAATAATAATATATTGTAAATACAAGTTTACTCAAAATACCTGCAGATGATGCTAACAATTTCGTTACGCGGCGGGCAGCTGTCTAACGAACGCCACAAGCAATTTAATTCATTAAACCTTTATGTTGATTTTCCAGTTATTTCACCACAAACGTTAACTTTCACCCGCGTTTCATTTGCATTCGTTTCTTTTATTGTTTCTTGAATGGTTAGTCCGTACTTAAACATCCAATAAAGGACCTAACCTAACCTTGCTACGTATACGTAAGGGCTATTCACAACAGATATATAAAGGAAATAGTCTTTTTACTACGACTGCGAATTTACCAGTTGCTGTTTACGTGTTTTGGTAGAAAACTGGTTACGCTTGGTCCTTTCTTTTTGTAGCCAATGTAAGTTAATTTCCTTAATGGTGCCATACGTTTTACCTTAACGATAGATGGATATTTTCTTTAAGTATGTCAGTATTCTTGTAAAAGTTAATACTTATTGGTTTCGTCGATCCTATTGCTCTCACGATTTACTTCTCATCCATTTACTTTCAGGGCAGTATCTCGTAACTCGCAGGACAAAACTTTGTACACAATAACCGTATCTTCTTACGAAAATATTGGCATAAAGTTCATTTTTATATGGCATCATCTTTTACGAGTTGCCTCTGCCGAACTTTTCACAAGTATGGAAGCACCGGTTTATTATTCACTGTACGAGTATTGGCTTTACCATAAAAGTCACGAATCCTATTTCGATAATATGACAATTTCCTGTCGACTCTGCTTCTATTGAAGTTTCAACGAGCTGAACTACAGCAGACAAAGATAATAAGGACCGCAAATGCTGCATTTTTGTGAAGGTTTGTTAACATTTTGGGGGTTAGTCATGTGCTATATCAGAGAAGAGGAAATTGGTTTTTAACAATACGGTACCTAATGGGTTTATCTAAAATTTTTTAGTTTTTTTTTTTTTTTTTTTGGTATTTTTAAAGCTCAGATAGCTTGGATTTGTTTCAGTAGTTTTATAGTTTTTCCTAATTAACGAATACAATAAAAGTTTCTGTTTCCTTCCATACATTAAGTAAGTACCGGTCTACTGTGTATAAGTCAATAAAGGCAAGTCTACTATTATACATTATTTAGGCTAACATAAGTTATATGAACATACTGATGGGTTATGAACGAAATCAAACAGTTTATTAGATGAAATCGGATAAAGTTTATTATAATCGGTTCTGCACGTACAGCCATTACAGAGCAAGAGAGAGAGCCTATCTAGACAGAGACGACAGTAGTCTAAGCTAATAGCACTGACATATGATACTTCTCAACCTGACTTTGACAATGACATAAGGTTATGTTTACCATTCCAACACATACTAGTGGTTTCTTTTTCACTTCTTCCACTAGTGGACAAAAAATTGAAGTGATAATTAAAATTAAAATAATGTTATTTGGTAATAATGAATAGCCTAAAGAAATAAATGCTATTTGAGTTTGAGTTCGAGCCCTGCCAGGATCTTAAGAGGGGACTATTTTTCGTAGTTTAACAATTGATCCAATAGTTAGTTGTTCTGATTTTTTTTGCAAACTCTTATCATAACTCACTCACACTCATACATAAATTAGTTTCCGAAAAATGTTCACATATTGTATGTTTACTTCAATTTTGCAACACTTTTTACTAAACAAACTTACCCCTGCTACAAAATTGCGTTTCTAATTCAATTCTTGCATGCCGTTAGTTCTATTAAAACCAAAAGTATGAGCAGGTAAATGGTTAGAGACAACCAGCAGTTAGCCCGCGTATTAGCCCAGTTAGTAAGTCACGCAAACCACCCTTCGCCAATTTATCATGTGAACTAGGTGTGTCCGGCGGGTTTATTTAATAACTCCATCCATAGGTAGAGTTACTAAGATGAATGGGATGATTATTCGGCGTGTATTCTCACGAATTGGTTGTTCCTTCAAGAAAGTTGTGTCTACAAAGGATAAATAAATAAATAATGCTGCAGATCGTACACACAATTGTTCCGAGGCGGGAATCGAACCCGCAACCTCCTGCATCACAGGCGGACCTTCGCCCACCGCGCCACAATGGTCGTCAAGGATATGAAGGTTCTACTACTACTTTTTATCAAAAATCGTATCCTATCCTTTTTTCACTGCACAAGCTATCCGTCTATGGAATGCTCTTCCCCTGGACATCAGACGTGTGAAATCACTCCCTATATTCAACAGCTGCTTCATCAGCATTATTTATCCGTTTAACAATTTAAACAACTGTATTTTATGTGTATGTAAGTTTATCGTAAGTAATAGGTAGTATATGACATGTTAAATGTTATGGTACCTACGTAGAGGTATAGGCGTATGTACTAAAACGCCACCGCACCGTCTGTATTTTTCTCTTTTGTCCAGTGGCTCTCAAGGTTGCCTGCAACAGATCAGTTTAGCGATAAAGCCGTCAAATAAATAATCTTATATGCCAAAAAATATTCAAATTCACTTGCGTATTAATATCTAAACCCAACCTAGACCAGACAGAATTATTACAGAGGACTGACCTTGCCTACCTAATTCAATTCCCCAACATGAAAATTCTGATTATGTATGCTGTTTGCAATACTCGAGTTGAAAGCTAACTTTCATGTTCTGTGTTATTACTTGCACAAAGTTCGTTGACAGATGTCCATATTTTACTCCCCACGTACCAGCTCTACAACAAATACTCGAGTTTGTATTCTCAGTCTCCACCATTACTTACACGGACCTTAGAAAAAACGTGAAAAATCGCGCGGTACGCACTCTAAACATTTGTTTATTTGGGAGGAAACACATCACTCAAGTCACGAACTTGAATTACTTATTTGTTTCACACGGAAATGTATTCAGAATTCAAAATAAAGCAGCTTGAAAAACACTTGCGCCTTGTACCAGTTTAATTTGACGAAGTTTTTCGAGCTCCCACGAAATGTTTCAGCATTATACCGCGAAGTCAAATAACAATGCGCGCAGCGAGACGTATCGTCATAAAGAAAACATTTTCCTTGGATCTGTTTCCAAAGAAAATAAACATGGATATTTTCTTTATACTGAAGATGTTAAGCATCATTGACAATCAGATTTATTAACACTATAACGATCTGATGTGTTCAAGGTGCATTATCGGAGTTTGAGGCTTATTTCAAAGCCTATATTATAGGCGTCTATTTGGTCAAGCACGGCTAATCTGCCCCTGACGACCACCGGCGCGGCGTTAGGGATAGAATAATAAACACCTGAACTTATGAATTCATATTCTACTCTGCGACATTTACCGACCTAGAATAAAAATAGAGAGAACTTATTTTTCAGACGTTAATAGAAAAAAGGTACGAGCCTTTTTCTATTAACATCTGAAAAATAAGTTCGAGTAGGTACCAATATTTTACTTCGTCTCCCTTCAAACTCTCTTCTAAGTGTTAGAAAGTAGAAACGGCTGCTGAGAAAGTATTAAAAAAAAATCAAAATACAAAATCCTTTATTTCTGCTTACAAAAAAGCACTTTGAGAAGTCAAATTTTATACTATAAATTATTATCAAATAAGAAATAAGGTGTTTTTGATTTTCTGTTCACTTCAATTTTTTGTCCTCAAGTGGAAGAAGTGAAAAAGAAACCACTAGTACATATATATATCACTAATAATTGTGTCTAATATATGGTTTTATCTACTTTCTACAGTAAAAAACATGAATACATTACATAATTATGTACTTCCATATAACAAGTAGGTATGCTTTACCCAGCATTAATCCCTTTTGCAACAATTAACCAAGATAATGACGTCACACTAGCTAATTGTGAAACCATGTGTTAGTACCAACTATAATACGGGTAGCGGCAATTCGCGCACAAACCGCAATCCCAGAAGGGAATACCGTGCTTCTCTTAAAAGGCGACGACATAACGCTAACGAAATTTGTGCCAGAAACATTAAACTTTGACAATTCTTGAAAAATTAATGTTGGTATCTATGGTATATTAAATTCGTCTATTCTTTGAAAAGACACTGGACATTTGATCCTATTTCCAAATGTAGGTACCTCCGTAACTAAATTTAGATGACACTCACGTCTCATTCGTAAGAAAAGGCAAAATATTAAATATTCAGATCAAAGAAACAGAGTACATTTTTTGTACGAAAGAGCAACCCTAAATAAAATTCATTTCCACGTTTGAACTCAAAGATTCTTACGCATGATAGCAGGCTCGAATAAATCATGATTCGAGGTAGGACTGAAATTTATATCAGCCATCAGGAATCTCTTTGTAGATATTTAGTTAATTCTCAGCGAGAGTTGCGCCGCAAATGAGATCAAAACGGGTGATGGACGGCTTTCCTCACCATAAAATACCCGCGGTCCTGAAAGAGAGCCTTCCACGCGATGAAGCAAGGGTAGTAAACATGATAATTGTAATTTAACGCACCTCCTCCCCCATCCTACCCCGCAGGCCCCTATTTTCAGACCCCGTCAACCGTGAACCAGTCAGAAGCCAAACGACCCTTTGAAATTCCCAAAATTTTAATTAAAATGTTATAAAGTTGCCAGTTATGGCCACCTACGCGACAAAAAGCGATATTTCAAGTTTAAGTGGGCATGTTGGGAGACAAGCATCCGTTGTTACTGCAAAAAGACATTTTAATGGCCAGTTGCGACATTTTTGGATGATGCTTAATATCAGCCATCTGGCTAGTATCAAGCATATTTTTATGGTGTTCATGCCAGGCAGAAACTTTTAATGTACAATAACGAGTAAGATCCATAAGGGTGGTGTTTTTTATAGACATTTGGAATATTAGCAGCTTCGCTGCGTAATGGTCTGGTCTACAATGTTTTTGAAGAACAAACGCCTTAATGTATTTAGTTCATAACTTAACTTACAGGTCGTTTTAGCCGAGTTTAAAATAAATTATAACTATAGAATAATTTCCATAAATTCCCATCCAAGGCCCGTTACAATGACCTGCCTTCACCAAACATAATCAAAGTTCAGAGTTCCCGTGACGTTTCAATTAAGCCGCGGATTTCGCTAATGAACCCTACCGCGCTTACTGAACTTGTGAAAACTCTACAGCGACCCCTGAATTCGATTGATTGGACATCCAACTACTTCTGGACTAATCGCCCTACTATCCGAATAAATGAATCGCAGTCGACAAACTTCAGTAGGTATTTAGGTGGCAGAACAAAATGAATCAGCGACCCAAAACTTCGGTATATCGGTAGTGTTCAGATTTCGATGCTATTTTGTCTTTGAGAGGTTTTCCGTTTTGGGGCTTGGTCCCTCATTTCAATTCTATGATTGGTTATTTGGTTTGGGTGTCGATTGTGTTTGCTGTTATTGTGTTATTGCAAAAATTGGCTAGCTACAGTCAACGACAAAAAATAACACGGTCAATATTCTGATTCCCGTTTACACGTTTTATTTTCATCATATAAGACTTGGTAGAACTTTTTTCACGAGCCTTTAATTCACTGCTGGACCCTGACTAAAATTTGTAGTCACAATTTATAAATTCTTAATAATGAACGTCCCATTGTTTTTTGTAACGCTCATTTAAACCTATTTACAAGTTGGGTTTGAGATAGAGACTGAAGTAACTCGGGAACCTTATCGTCTTTGTGAAATCAGTTCAGCTCACCGTGTGTGGATAATATTCATAAGTTGTGGTGAAGTGTCCGTGCTCACGTAGGCGCGGGTAATTCCACGTTATTGGGTTTGCAGACACGTGCTATCCCACGGGTATGAATACATGCATGCGACGCTTTTATTGAAATAAGAAACCGACGAAATTGTGTGCACTCAGCACTTGCTGTACCTAACTGACACAAAAAAGGTTTCAGCGAGCGAAGCGATGCTGGATAATATGTGTATTATGTCTTTATATATTTTTTTTCACGATTTTGCGGTATTAAGTACCTATTGCATCTACGTAGATACTGCTACGAAAGCTATTCGTAGCAATCCTAAGGCTCTTTCATTTATATATTTCACACTATCAAATTTAATATTATAAATTACTTTATCATTATTATTTCATATAAGTATTTTGTATAGGAAGGAAACACCATAAAGGGATTGTATGGAGAAGTAGAGATAAAAAAAACAGACAATACAGTGACTTAAAAATTAACAAATGGTTTGCTGTAAAGGGGCGTAGAATTAATAATAACGCCAATTATTTTAAATTAAAATACTTGTCAAAGAATGTCATAATAATTCTGCTGTAAAGGGGCACTGTCCAATCAAATTAAATTTATAGCTTCAAACTATGATAGAGCACATATGAAAGACCCACAAATCCAACATTTTGGTACCTAGTAAAATACCAGGCATGATTGGAACCTATCTCTTTGGATTAGCCCTACTTCAAAGCGAGTTCGAAGACTTGACTTTCCTACATTGTAATGAAACATTGAAGTTAGCTATGTAACAATTTCAAAAGTGACAAATGAGAGAAATTTTCCAAAGTTACATACAGAACTCATTTCACAGCCAAGTGTATTAGATAGGTAAATTCCAACAAGAAAACAGCCTGTTTTGATTGATGTAGGAAGAATAAAGTGGAAAATAATTTGTTTGCGTCGGTTCTGACTGAAATTGATGGTTCTATACTCTTTTCGTGACAACGAATATGTTGAAAATTGTTATCTGCATAACGTGTTGCAGTCTAGTGAGGGCACACCCGTATTTCACCGGGTAGTAGTGGCGGCCATGATTTATTTGTTTATCCTGGTGAAAAGGTAAAAAATCTATGCAGGGTTTTTATCCAACGAATTGACGTTTTGTTGCCCGCAAGTTCACGCGCGTGAAACCAAAATAAACGTAATCATCATGTTAGTTAAGCGACGTCAGGTAAGTCGTTTAGAAGTAAGTTTCAAACTTTGGCCATTTTGCCTAAGGTTATTAATCACATAGGGGTGGATCCATGATATTATTTGTGTTAGAAAGTGGGGTAGTCAATATATTACAATATTAGCCTGATTACGCCTTGCGACGACTTTAAGCTAGTTGCAAATCTGGACCGCACCTATGCGGCACTTTTATGCGCTATGCATTTTTATTATATTTACTCGTAATGTAGACATAGATTACGACCAGAACACCCATCAGGAACAAATATCTGCAGATCGTACACACAATTGTCCCGAGGTGGGAATCGAATCCGCAACCTCCTGCGTCACAGGCGAACCTTCGCCCACCGCGCCACAGAGGTCGTCAAATCAACAGAGGTAGATAGTACGCTGTTTGTGCATAAAATCCTATCGACTTTTATAATCTGTGATTTAATTATTCGGTGGTGCTTCAAAACAAGTGGCCCCGCAAATTTAATTATCCCTTCGTTGAACGAGACATCGTAAAGGCTTTCATTACAGTGATTAGAGGCCAGATTGCGGAAACATGGAGTACAATGCCTTTTTGTTTCTTTATATACTTTTTACTTTTGTTTTCGTGACTCCGTTGTGGTAAGATAACTGGGGGCTGCGGTGGTGTTGCGGATTAGTAAGGGATTTGTTTGAGAAGTAGGTCTTGGATCTATGCTCCAGTTGATGGTGGAAGGTTTGTCAGGAGAATGATCTTTATTATGTGTTAGCTGATTGTTGTACGGGAAATAATAGACCCCACGGAAAAACCAAATGATTTTTCTGTAGACATAATAAGTCGATATGGGCCAATCGGCCCGAACGCGTCTGATTGTTTTTAATAGGTTTTGTCTGTAGAAGTAGTAATATCGTGTGAATTAGGCTGTTTCTAAGTGTATCTTATAAAGCTCATGTAAATAAACAATATTGGATGTAAAACTTGTTCTTCTTGTTATTCTAAACTGTTTGTTTTTATCTGATCAGGCAACTTCCTACTTATCGTAATCATTTTACCTATCTGTAATCCACTCTGCAATAATGTGAATGAAAACTTTACCCAACAACTGCTCGAGTCAGGTACTTATACAAAAGAGATGGATCACCGCTTCGATAAAATATCCAGAATTGCTATTTTAGCAAATTTTATGAAAATACTTTTGATACTTTGATCTTGTGATGAATTTGATGATAAACATATCTTGATAATCATCTCAGCGTATGATGATGTCTTCGTAGCCTAATATCGACCACGGTGGCCAGTCTCAACGGAGACCAGCCAGGTGCCCAGGATATATAACAGTGCTCAAGTGTGTGCGCAAACACAGGTACACTCTCTGTTCCCTCACTCTTATTAACTTATGATATACTTAATCCAACTACTTCTGTTGACGTGAATAATCGAATCATTATGATTATCATTTCCGTACGAACTTTAAGTACGGCTGTGTAGGTATAAAGCAGGCCATACGTACTACGTATACTGCGTTCTAAAATCTAAGATATATTTTTTCAACAAAGACATCTGTGAATGAAAATTTAACAAAAGCAATAACAGAAAACAATATGGTAACAGCAAGTTAATGCCTAAAACACAAACTTCAATAACCCATTCTTGTACGTTACAAAAAAAGTTCAATTTTTATATACAGACGAGAGATAAATTCCATGATAATCATCATGGAATTCGAAAAAAGCTTCTAAATCCCAAAATTTCTTCGAGTTTTTGCAATTTGCTAAATAATAAGCATGGTTCCTATCACGTAGCGAGGGGCAACGTCGCAAAATATGTCTACCAATATTCGTTTGCTTTTTTAACACCTTTATTTGCGAAAAATGTCTAAGATTCTTGAGCCGAGTTCATATTTTATATATCCAGTAATTCGCTAGCCGCGTCCAGACGCCCTGCGACAAAATATGTACCTACACATTACATTGGCTTTAATGGCCCAGTAAAAAGGGTTAATTTTAAAGGATGATAAGAGTCCTAACAGTGTTACTTTGGTGGGCTTATTACTCACGTGAAATAATTTTAATTAACTTAAAGCTAGAACAAACATTAAAAAATTTTGAGTTAACGATGCGGATAGGTGATAAATAAGCGACCCTCATATAAGTGTAGGCACTATCGGATCTAAAGGACCGACCGTGAATAGAAAATAATGGCGAGAACACTTTTGAATTTATCTCGGTTAATAACACAGAAATAATTTATAACCAGATATTTGCCTATATAAAACATATTATATTGGAAAACTCAAAAATCAAATCATGGTAAATATCTCGTTATAAATGAAAATATAATGGCGTTACGTTCTTACGTGAAAGGTCAGGATGTGACGCGAGTGTTTAATTTGTTCGAGTTTCTGTAACGACTAACATAATAAACAGGGTGTTTCTTTCGTAGACGATGAACATTTGTTTGGTGTTTGCTTTAGAGTGCTCTCACAGAAACCACATTTTTGGATCAAATATTGAAGTTGATCTTGAAGGTCGTCTATCAGATGTTGTTCGTTGAATAAAAATTTATCAAAATATATTTTTTTATTTTACCACTCGTTCTGCATGTTAGTCCTATAACATCGGAATACCCGTATAAAGTGCCGCCTCCACGGGCGACTGTATACCCAGCTATGGTCTCGTTTCTCACTTGACTCTAAGAAACTTGACTCTACACGGCCTAATCATACCATTAAGAACATTTTAGCCATTGGTTTCGTATTCGAATATCATTTGGGGATACACCTAGATTGATTCATGGTTTAGAAACCTGATCCGCACATATTCGGTTTTCCGATCACGTGTGAATTGAAAAATGGTGGGTAGTAGTATCGGTTTGCTCGCTGAATATCAAACGATCGCTTTAATGGATACAGATGTCAAGGTAAAGTACTCGTTTCTTTAGCTTCAAAACGAACTGTTACAGGAACAAGAAAAATCTACAAATCTGGGGCAATGGGGCATTAGTCACGTGAGGTAATTATGGCGGTTTTGCGACCCCCTCCCACCTCTCCCCTTGGTGAGGTGTAGTGAGATTTATCTCGACCCCCTTTCATCTCACGTGAGATTTTTGGATATGCATATTTTTAATGTAAATAAGTTATTCTGTGCTTGATTGCGATGGATATGTTTAAAAAACTATTTATTCATAATTTTGTTTATTTAATACAAGTTAGGACTAGGTTTTTAAATTATTATGAACGTAGTATAGAATCACATAAGAATATTAAACAATAGAATACTTAAATAGGTACTACTAAGATTCGATACAAAAAATATTTGAGATTTGTCGAGACCACCTTCTCCCCTACGTGAGATTGGGTGAGGTTTGGGTTGATACCCTTCCCCCTAAACGCATTAATGGACGTAATTAATGGATGCCCTCTAAGCCTATATATTACATTAAATACTACGATTTTGAACGTTTCGATGAAAAACTCTCAAAAGTAGGAACTTTAACAATTTTACATTGCTACGTTCTCCACGCTACGGTTTCTTGCTACGCCGGGGCCGTAGCAAGCTACGGAGATTGCTACGTCGTAGCAAGTTAAACAAATGTTTTAATAATTAATAGGTACTCATCAATGAAGTTTGTAAACCCCATTGTTGCGACATAGTGTTATGCATATTATACTTAAAAATTCATATTATTATTATGCACCATCATACTAGCGACCCAAATACATGTATTATATACATATAAACCTTCCTCTTGAATCACTATATGATTCAGGATTGAAGGTTTTATTAAATAATAACAAAATCTTCCTCTCGAATCTATTCAAAAACCGCATCAAAATATGTTGCATAGTTTTAAAGATCTAAGAAAACATAGGGACAGACAGACAGCGGGAAGCGACTTTCTATACTATACATATGTACTATGTAATGAAGCTATCTTTATCGATATGTTATATCTGTTCCCGTATACTAAATATTTTTGTGAAATATAAACACAGTATAATTAGAGAAAATTTCAGAAGTTCGAATAAATTTTTGGTTCCACCGACGTGGACACTCACGATAGGGCTGGTCCACCAGTTCAAAGTCGCTCAGCGAGCTATGGAAAGAGCTATGCTCGGAGTTTCTCTGAAGGATAGGATTCGTAACGAATACATCCGACAGAGAACCAAGGTTATCGACATAGCTCAAAGAATTAGCAAGCTGAAGTGGCAGTGGGCCGGCCATATTTCGCGAAGAAGCGACGGCCGCTGGGGCAAACGTGTTCTTGAGTGGAGACCGCGACTCGGTAACGTAGTGTAGGACGCCCTTCGACCAGGTGGGATGACGACTTGCGGTAAATGAAAGGTAGGAAAGACTGCAGGTAGATGCTGGATGCGGCAAGCTGAAGACAGGGCGCTATGGCGCTCATTGGGGGAGGCCTTTGTCCAGCAGTGGACTGATATAGGCTGATGATGATGATGATGATGAATTATCCAATAATTTACTTGGCACGGCGAGCTTAGGCAGTTGGCGCACCTTTTCAATGCAAGTGCGATAATTTCCAATGCCCGTATGATATATGACCAAATTATGCAAGAAGGCGTGAAATGTCCATGCATGCTATTAACCCATTGGGACCAAAAACGTAGGTTCATTCAGTTGAAGGTAAGTCGGGTAAGTATTGCATTGAACGGTTATGGAGCTATAAAAATAAATTGACAGAAAATGGGCCAAATAGCGCATCCGGGGAATCCAACTGAAGTTTTAACTGGCAGTTACGACTTACCAGCATCCTCGGGTATATCTGGAATGGTTTAGCTGATTCTGATTTATTGCACAGGTAGAAATTTTTTCTATAGAACCAAAGCATGTCATTATTCCCCTTTCTGTTCAAGTTTTAAGATTTACTCCTCATTTACTCCTCATTTCATTTCTAATGTTGTTCAATAAGTTTTATTTTGGAATAGTTGAGACTATTTTCGAGTGTTTTTTACTGTGCACAGTGAGGAAACTCGAGCCCTACGAGTATATATGTATATATACACGTATACTATATAATATATTTACACATATTATATAGGTATATATAAATATGTGTAAGTAGTACTGGACCTAACCTACACACATCTTTCGTCGTACTCAAAGCGTAGCAAACCATATTCTGATAAAAATGTGCTACCTGAGCACATTTTTGTCAGAATATGGTATCAATTTAATTAAAAAACTGTATAGGTACGTATCCTATTTAAAAAATACCCAAAGTACCTACAAGTATATAAAAAAATTAATAAATAAAAATACTAGCTGTCGTAATTTTACTTTTATTATTTATCTTCCGTCGCTATTTCTAAGAAATAAATTTATGTAGCTACTGAATTATCATTCTTAAATTAACACAGAGAATTCAAATTGAATAGGTACTCTTATAAAGAGAAAACTAACATTATTATAATACCTACGACATAAAACTCTGAGAACAAAGGCTAAATTCTCACAAAGTAAAATGGCTTTCAAAACATTCCTTTGAGGAACTTACCTACATACTTAATACCTAGTATTATCTACATAGGTTTTGGTAGAGCCGTATTCATACTTGCCAAGAAAACTTCTTCACAAAACGACTAAGACATGCCGTCGAGTCTATGTAGGCCATTCTCGTCTAACATATAAGGAGCTTTATATGGCTTAGTTATGTAAGGTGTCTACTTATCTCAACTAAAGAAAACTTAAAAGATATGGATAATGAATACATAATTATCTTCTGTATATATGAAAATCAATTACGGTTCGCTATTCTCGCTTAAATTTAAAAACGGCTCGACCAATTTCAATATTGTGTTTTGTTTCCTCTAAGGGGCTGGTTTAAAATCGAAAAAAGAGGGAATCAAAAAAATTGCCGATACGAAGTGCACAGTTTATCTAAATTCGAAAGTAAATCTGTCTATCTGTTACCTTTTCTCGCATAAACTGCTGAAAGTAAGATACATTCAGCAGTTCAGCAAGAAATAAATTAGGCAGCCAGGCGATGGTATCCCAGAGGTGGAAAAGAGCTGGCAAAGCAGGCAGGTGCTACTTTTTAATACTATGACGTCAAATTGAGCATGAAGTATTCCCAAATGTCGACATCCTATGCACCAGATCAACGCTCTCCCAGAGCGTTACCGGTAAGTTTCGGGTGTATTTTACTAATTTCATCCGGTCCGCGGTATTCTGTTGAGTATTTTAGTGACGGAAGGATTATCGTATGCGCATACCCACTCGGATTTCACTACAGCTTTGGGTAGCGGATATGATGCTAGTGCATATAGGTCTGACTATGCCTGTATGCACATTATCGCCTATGTTAGTTAACTGCTGGACATAGCAGCTTCAGCTTAACGCATCCTGCAGTCTTTCGCAATTCGTCATCCCATATGGTTGGAGGGTGTCCTCCACTACGTTTACCAAGTCGTGGTCTCCACTAAAAAACACGTTTGCCCCATCGGTTATCAGTTCTTCGCGAGATATGACCACTGCCACTTCAGCTTGCAAAATTCTTATAGCTATGTCGAAACTTTATGCACACACACTAGCATCGAAACTTCATGATATTCAGGGCAGTTGTAGAAAATTGACTTTGTTGATTATGTTTAAGCTTCTCAGAAAAACCAGAACAAAAATAATTTCCATCATAAAAATTGCTTTTTGTGTACGCGAAACAAGAAGCTAATTAGACTTTGAATGTAACAGAGAAAAACAACCTGAAATATCCCTGAGAAACAGGTTTTATATTAACGTTGTTGTAATAACCTTGTTTGAAAAAAAAATATCAGCTTTTTCATCATTGGCTTTTAATATACCTTCTTGAATAATTGTTTATATTTAAGTAAATTACTTACAGTAATTTACGATACAGTAATTCATGACCAAGAAATCGACTTTCCACCGGTTTTCCAAACGCAAATCAATGATGTTTTTTACATGCAGAACTACGCCTAATCAACGGTCAAACCCTCTCAAATCTAGCTAACCTTTGACCACCGTGTCAATTTTAATAATTTGTTGAAATTGTATCAATTCATCTTACCATCGCTAAATTTTCATTCTTCTATTTTCAAACGCTTGTCAAATCCTTGGTCAAACACTTAGCTTTCAAAAAACCGTGTGTATGTTAAAACAGACTGCCTTTTCTGTTTTAACCTACCCGTCTATACCCTGGATATCTTAATGTGAAGTCCCGTACCTAATAGTCCGTGCAGGCAGCCTGGTACCCCTAATTCAACAATTACTTACGGTCCGGTTGGCAGCACGGTTGATACTGCACCGCAGTTTGAGCAGTCATCTAATTATTGTATATTGAAACCTATTTGTTGTTTGTCTGAACATGAACAAGTTGATTTTACAATAAAAAAAACACTCTAAACAAAGAACGATATACGTTACAAAAAATATAAAAATTCCCAGTTTAGGAGCTTTGATCTGAATCAAAGAGAGATATGGCAGTGGGCCGGCCATATCTCGCGAGGGAACGAAAACCGCTGGGGTAATTGTCTTCTTGAGTGGAGACCACCACTCTGTAAACGTAGTGTAGGACGCCTTCCGGTCAGGTGAGATGACAACCTGCGGAAGACTGCTGGGTGCGTCAAGTTGAAGACAGGGCTCTGTGGCGCTCATTAGGGGAGGCCTATGTCCAGCAGTGGACTGAAATAGGCTGATGATGATGGAAGAAAGAGATATCAGACAAAGTTTTAAAATGAAAAAAATAGTTATGTCGAATCAGGCATTCAAATTTATTAATGAATAACAGAATTTTTTTAGGTAAAAATAGGTATTAGTTATTTTGAAATCGAATGTTAATGTCCAACCTTTATCAGCCGAAATAGGGAGTCTACTAATCAACAATTGGTCAGTGGATCGGTGCCTCTGACATGCGATGCTCATCAAAAGGCCTTCAATGGGAAGGCGTGTCGAGAGCTGACGCTTTTCATGGCCGCTTCTATACATATGTAGAGTAGACACAGCGACACCCTCTGTTTCAATGTCAATGGACAAAAGAGTGATATAGACTTGGTCTGTATCATACCTACCTAAAGTTACATAACAGTTATATGCCCAACAATTAAACATAATTTTCTGGGTAGAATACGGTTCGTACCTTAGTTATTAACTGCCACAGGAGTGCGGTCGTAAATCTCTTAGAGTTCTTATGAAAATTGTGTTTCACACTTCATTGCTCACGACTCACCTACCTATCCTTCTAGCAAATCTACAAACTGCGACCTACGCTTGTGCAGGTTGCACCACAAAGGCTGGGCAGTGAATGCTAACGCATTCTGAAAAAGTAGGAAGTTCTCATACCGAAATCCTAGACTCCGTTTGAGCCTAATGGAATCGGTATATACCCAAGCCATTTTGGAACACTGAGGCATCCTTTTTTCCCTTAACATGTTAAGTAACCTTAAAAATATTTATCCCGAGTTTTTCCTCTGCAATCTATCCGTTCTATATCCATTGTTATCCTCCAACCGTAAACGCAGGCACGATACACACGATATAGCCATTCAACTGATTTAAATATGCAGACTCTATCGATTGTCTCCAAGAATAGGCCCGAAGTGGAACTACAAAACCACAGAGAAAACTATGTTGGGAGACCGGCGGCCCCGATGCTGAAGTAAAGAAAACATCGTCATTAATTTGTAGTGGACAAACAGACAGACACCAATTTATACATACGGCATAGAAACATAAAGTAATGTATAGAATGTCTGCCTTTCTCTTACCTTTTTACGCAAAGAGATAACATGGCAAGAAAAGTTTTTTTGACAAAACGCGTGCAAAGCATCGAGCCGAGATATGTTCCGAATGGAACTGACGGAGTGGATGAACCCTTTATCTGAGAGCTAGTTGAGATATGAATCTCTGCCCGTTGCTTGGAATCTCTGGCAATATCTATGGACCTCCGAGGTACGAGTTATTGTCCTATCCAGAGTGGTAATAATAGAACGATCAATTAGAGTGGGTTGCTCGTCAAACAGAATTTATAAATAGGTTCGTATCAGACATGAAATAATACTTCATAGCGTGTATGGGAACAGCAAAGTCGAAAGATAAATAGTATGTAGAGGCACCAATGCCCACCAAATCAAAACGAAGGGTTAGAAGATGAAAGCTTAAGTATTTTCCTTGAATATTGGTATGAAATTTCACCATAACTCTGATCCTATTCAATAAATAATTTGGAGAACTTTTTATTTCGGTAATTGAAACATCTTTTATACTGATAACCTTATTACGACGTACATATTGTATAACAAGTGGATAGGTAGGTATAATAGTAGTAGGTATAATATTTACTTATTCTGATGGATAAGCGTTGGTTACCAACTCAGTACTTCAAAGTTTTCCTGAAACAACCCTCAATTTGGTTAAAGGGTGAATATTAAATAACCACAATCTGAACAAAGAATGATATCTCTTAATTAATCTAAAACAAAGTACCCTGGTAGGTAAATTCATTTAGGCTGATGGTATGACGATTAGGTAATCTGGCCCGCCCTGTAAAATAAGCTTTTCATATTTGTGAGGCAATATATTTTTTGTAATTTCATAATTCAATTCAAAAAATTATCAAAAATATTTGTTCTATTTTAAATTCGAACAATACAAGAGAATTCTGCGTAATAGGTACTACAAATTATAAAAATAAAATATTTTGTACAAAATAATATTTCGTGGATCGGAATGAAAAAAAGCTGCATAAATAATTTTTGCTACGAAAACTCGTAGTCTACGAGAAAATCTGTAGCGCTGCGTCTACGAAAACCCGTAGCAACATCTACGGAGAACGGATCGAAAGAAGGGTGGAAATTTTGGTAATGACCTGAATTCTATAATTGAAAATAAATATCCAGACCTTGCCGGCTTCAGCTGAGACCTGCACTTCACCTCCAATTATCTGAAGTACAGAGCAGAGTCAATGCGGAGCCAGACCGCTCATAATTAAAGAGTGGCTCGCGGCTCCGGCCATCGTGGATGTAAACTATTAATAGCATCACCTGTCGTACCTTTATTGGGCTCGTAACCTCATGGTCTCTGCTTCACAGCGTTCCAAAAATATCGATTCACGGCGTATCCAGCATGTCGACCGCCCTCTAGGGCAGGCAGACGGCTGCTCCCTACGTACACATAGGACACAACACGTCAAGCGAGATATCAAAACGGTTTCCCGCCACTAGTATTTCAGCACATATTCTTTCATTGTACGAATTTGTTCACTGTTGATAATTTTTTGTGTAACTGTACACTGTTTTTAGTCGGTTTTAGGGTGATTTGTTGAGTAAAAGGCTGTAAAACTGGTAGAAACTTTGATTTGGTTGTGAAAACGGCAGTGCGAGCGTCGCTCCGGCCTCCTCGCGCGCTCGCTCGACCCGACTGCCTGAGTTTCCCACATTTTCCCGGCGCAAGCCTTCACCCCTTGTAATCGAGCACGCCCGCGAAGATAAAACACTCAAATCTAGATGTGCTCAAATTTTTACTCAATTTATTTACCCACCCTACTACTCAAGTGCGTGTTAGAGTCTGGTAGATACAGTACCTTTCATTATGCTTATATTGAGCTGACAAAGATAAGCTAAGTGTAGGTAGAAATGAATTTGGATATCTAATTCAAATTATATGTGGGGGAACTGTGATCTACGCTGACGTCTCGCATGGGAGTATATTGTGCATTGTCCCCTAGCCTAATAAGGCCCTAACCGAAGTACCGGAGCAGGATTTTTGGTGATTGACAGCTTCGTTTCAGCTTGTCTGTGGGTGTGGTGGGTTTAATGCGTATTCAGACGGTCAGACCTCCTCTGCGGCAGTGCAGTGTACCTACCACAACGTGTTCCACAGTCTCTTCTTCCTGGTAGCAGCCACAACACAGGCTGTCGGTGGCTCCAGTCTTGAAAAGATTATGATTCAGTCCTCGCGGATTATCTTGAGCATCGTGTTTATTGTTTTCCTATCTTTAGAGGGGAATATTGACTTAGTTTGTTTGCAGTCTGTTCGACGCACCCATATAGTTTTTGGTGTTACAAAATAAGTTTTACTAATGTGAAAACCTACCTACTACATAAAAGTAAGTTCTCTATTTGGGTACACGCATCGCACCCCACGTTGCTTAATTTCGGTACTTAACGTGGCATGGACTTTGGCCATTAGGCACGCTTATGTAGTACTTATAAAATTAAATTTATTTTTATTATATCTTAATACATTACTGCTAACATTACAAAATTAATGCTTAAACCTACTGTCAATATTTCTGCCTGCTGCATAGTTCAAAAGCGTATCTACAGCAAAAGTATGGCAGCGGGTGGCATTCCATACTAAAAAGCTTTTAATGGCTATTTAATATTATTTGATGATGATAATACCTACAGCTTAAATGTTGTTTTCATCAAGCTCGTTCTCACCAACAACGCCATCTATCGGTGAGTAGTAAGTAAAATTTTAGAAAAACAGTCGATATGTTCCGATCCCATCGTTTATCGCATGTTTCGTTCGATCAGCGGAAAACTCGAATAATCATTTTTTCTTAATTTCTGCCCATCGAGCGAAACATGCGAAGGGACGAAGGGACATCATGGTGATTTGCTTGCTAGTTTTGACTTTTTTGATATTGGCAATATTATGTGTACCTAGAAAAAAAAATCTCCCTAATGTAAGAATTGACATTGACATATTACACGACATGCCACTCCTGCCTGACTGACATTGACAATGTCCGCGGTTACTCCATCCAAAATTCCAAACAAAACAACTCTGTTTTTTGTTTGCGTCCAACTCCAATCGTGTGTGCATTTTAGATAATCAGGAAAATAAACGGTATAGTTACTATTTCAATTACACTGCAGACGTAAATGGCTCAAACAGAAGACACAGAATTGCGAGATTTGGTGATTGAAGCATTAGAAAAAAATGGATCACTAGCAAAGATTCGTGCGTTGCTAAGGGCTAACATATTTTTGGCATTTGAAGATGAATGTGTGAACATGAGACAGAATGTAAGTTTGGATAACTTACTAAAGGTTCCAGAGGGCATATTAGCACTTTCTATTGTTCACGAATTTTTAGAGGCTTGTAACCTGAAGAACACGCTGTTTGTGTACAAGTCTGAGTCACGCCAAGGTAAAGATTACAGTTATCACGGTAAAAAGTTCATATCAGACAGGCTTAGCTCAGGAAAACTTGATTCAAAAGAGCCAATTCTGGTATCACTCATAAAGAATCTAAGTAAATCAAAATACAACAATAGACAAACTGATCAGCAATTGACAAACAAACATGGTGATAGTGGAGACAATAACTATAAAGATGAGCAAAACAACTCTTACATTGTTCACGATGATTCACATAGCAGTGCTACAAACACATCACAGTCAGATCATTCTTCCGATGAAAAGAATAAACTACATTTGAGACTTAATTTAGAAAATTCTGATACTGACACATCTACGTCAACAGATTCTACAAGAGATAAAAGTAGCTCAGAGTATATTCCCAGTGACCATGTTTTAGATGTCAACAAGAGTGGTCATTCCCACACTCCGAAAACTGCTGACAATGTCAACATATCTAAACAAGAAATCCTACCTTACTTGGTTAAGATAGTGGGTAATAATAGTAATGATTCTACTTCCTACGCAGACTTGAAACCATTCAGTCCATTCGATGAAAAAGCATTGAACACTATGGGAATACCATTCAATGAAACAGAGGTGCCTCAATTAAACCTGTCAACAGACTTACAAAATGAACTATCTAAAGATTCAGTGAAATCAGGTGGAACATTAAGCAGTGTTTCTTCGCTTTCTATACTTTCTTCGCTGAAAAATGAAAGCACCAAAAATGAATTTGGAACAAAAACACAGCACCAGCTGTCTAAATCTGATGGTGAAACAGCAGACTATACAAATGACTTTTCTTCACAAAGTTCTAAAAACAAAATCGCTTCAGAAGAACTCCATCTATCTAACAACTATGATAACTACAAAAGCTCCCCAGCTGCAAGTCCCCATGAAAATTCACATAGTTCTGTATCAATATCAGATGTGGCAGATTTGATAAGTGAAAAATCAGCTTCTTATGAAAACTCACATTATGAAAAATCTTTAGTTGATGAAAAATCCATAATTTCAAGCAATCAATCTAATCAGAAATCTGGCAGTATTTTGAACAAGCACAGTGATGACTCCGGAGATTTCAGTGAATCACCTGTACCATCTCTCTCGAACCTAAGTCTAGATATTCATAGTGACTGAGTTAATATTGTAGTACCTGCAAAATTAAAAGCAATATCTAGTTGTAATTTAGTTAGTAAGTTGGTTCTTTTTAATGTGCATGGGCATACTCTGCATCACTATTTCAGATTGTATATTCATTAAAAAAAAAAAAAATCACATCTAAAAATTTTCAAAGCACTAGAACTACATATTTAGTAAATTGGAAAATTTTAGTATTGTTCTTTTCTATAAGCCAGTCAAGGCTTATTTAATTATGGCACACTTACTGCAATTATTATGTTCACTAGACAACATGAAGTTTGTTATGAAATTTTAACATTAATGGTAATTCTAGTTCTTGGAGATAGCAATGTTCCTAATTTTCAGTGGAGCCTAGTCTTACTTGATGCTGCCATTATCTTTATGGATATAGTTATTAAGTGTGGTTGTGCCTTATTTCTAATCAAATCCACTTACTAAACAATGAGATAATTGGAAGTTAGCTATGTAAGTTATGTTTAGCATTGTCATTTTAGGTACTCTTACATGTTTTACACAGACTTATTTACAAAAATCACTTTTATCTTTGTAAGTAGGTCAATACCTACATGTAACAACAATAGTTCCTTTGATAGTTCAGTAAATGTTCTAGTCCTATAAAACAAAACATAGTTCCGTCCAAATTGCTCCTGTTAATAAGTCTGTAACACATTTCTGAGCTGTGCTGCCAATAAATTGCATTTCCAAAAAATTGTGTATTATTTCATCATAAATAATTTTTGATCATTTGCCAGCCCACCGCTTTGTTGTTATAGGTAGGTACCAAAGTATTTTAGTCAAGCTGGTAATGTATATGTAATGTTTTCTAAAGGAATGAAAAATACAGTTAATTTTTACTCAATTTTATTTCACAATTTCTGTAAAGCATAGATTGTAGATATCACGTTTCCTTTATGCACACAAGTCAATCCATACCAAACAGTAGAGTTACACAAATTTCTATACAAAACTATCTATAGGACATAATAGCGGTTATTTTAAGTTTGCATAGAAAAAAAATCATATGTTTAAACATTTACACCTAAATATTTTTAGTAGGTACATGAGTTTTAATATGAAATAGGTATAAAAATTACACTTTCATTATAGTAATTACAATCGCGTCATACTAATACAATTGCGGTTTGTATCATACATTTGAAAAATATAACAATAGTAAAAGCCACACTGCTTTAGTATTAAGTAGATATAATAAACATTAACAGTCCTACTACTTATGAATTTATAAAAATGGAAAAAATATAGCTCCAGGCACTGTTTTTATTTTCTCATTCACAATCATTACATTTGAAGAGATACTGCTTATCTACAGTGTAAATAAAATAAGAATAACTCACGAAAGGTACTACTTATGCTTAAAATATTTGCATTATACAAATACCGCGAAGCAAGATCCTTTCAATAATGATAATTGTTAAGTAGCTAACTATCTATTTACGTAATATCACTGAAAAATGATTCATAACATAACAGATTCGAAATTAAGATTACACTTAGTGTACACATAAATAAATAGAAATAATGTACAAAATATGGCAAATATTTGGCTTTAGAAATAATATTTAACGCGAATCAAACACATATAACAACCAAATGTCAGGCTTTTAGATTTAATGCGGTGCTGTCTTTAAATATATAAGACAAAGTTAAAACAGAACATAGGTTATTGAGAAAACTGAATGAGGAACAGTCATATGTCAATAATTCTTAAAGCTCATTGCCCATGGAGCTGTCATGAGTTAGATTCGAGTCCATACTGGCGTTGTCAGAGTCCTGACTTTGGTTTCCGCTGTAATTCGCAGCTTCTTGTAGTCTCATTAGCATGTTCAACTGAAACAAAAGTATGAGGTTAATAAATTTCAAGTTAGCGGCCGCAGCCCATGCTTGGCATAAGCGAGTATTTCGAAATAATGCTAATGCGGGATCAACAGCTAAGAAACGAATAATCTGTGCTCACCAATGGATCTTGATTGTTGTTTTGATTTTGATCGGCATTCGATTCCTCAATGCTTAAATCTTCCACGGTTATAGCTCTCAATGTCTGAAAAAGTAAAATTTATCAGTTTTATGATACCTACCAGAAAAAAATCTACTAAACTCCTAAATGTGAATACACTGTGTTATATATAAAAAATATTGATGCATTGAGTGCTGAGATGACGATATAAGTAATTGAAAAAAAACCCGGCTCTACCGACCCAATAAGTGGGAAAAAGGCACAAGAATGATCATGCAGGTTACAAATTTTATTAGTATCATAGATAAAGGTAACATACATGAGAGTGGTTAGGTTCCCTCCACGGGTAGGTAGACTTGACGTGATGCAACGGATCCACTGCCGCGTGTCTTCGTCGCCCGTACAAAGCGATCCCTTCACGAACTGCCTCCGACGCGTATGGAACTATGCTGTAGTTCCACACATCTGCGAACCACGCCTGCAAAAACAATATAATTATATAGTTTGTTATACCTACAAAAATAGATTTTTATGCGTTATATTGTAGTACCCATCTACTAATACATTTGTTACTAACATTGTCAACAATCAGTTGCTTAGCTGTTAAAAAGAGTGTAAGTACCCAACTTGCACGGCACCAACCATGAAGCTAAATGTCTTGGCTTAGACTGGCAAATAGTGACGGTATAACTTTAAAGGGCTTTAAGGCGATTATAATACCAATTATATGCTTGGTTAAGCATGGCATTACAATGACTTATTCATCAACGCCTCATTTGCAGTGAAGACTTGGCATCTTACAAATTAAGGAATGTCTTACCTGGCTAGCCTCCAAATCCATAGGACATGCGAGAAACAGTCGAGGTCCGACGGTGACGTCGCTAGAGGAATGTGCTTCTAGGAAGGCATTAAGAGTGGACCACACGCCTGGCAGCCATTCTAGAACAGTCGCTAGTTCTGGATCGCGGCGACCTAGCCTTAGTTCCATCGAGAATAGTTTGCGGCGGAGGTACCTGCAACAAGAATGCATTATAGTCTTTCTGAACAGATTTGCTTCTCATAGATTGGACCTAGATGACACTGGTGGTCGTTGTACAGCATTGCTTTGAAATCACTGCCCAGCCTCAGGTAGAAGGATTCACCTTCTGAGGCTGGGCCTGTGGTTTATGAGCAGTAAAAGTGTTAGTATAATATGTGGAATAACTAAATACACTTACCTGGCTAAGAAACCTTTGACCGGTTCCATATGGTTGGCGGTGAGAAGCCACCTGAAGTTATGGTGCAGTTGTAGGTTTGTTGTATTGCATGTTGCTTGAGACATCGTTCCTGAAAATTGAGAAACTATTTATTAATCAGTTAAAGGCAAGTACGGTGCAAGGCAAGCACACTGGATCCAAACAGACCAATTTATGACAATAAAAGGTTATTTTACTTATAATTGTGGTTTAACCAACTGGATAAGAAGTTGCTGGGACAGTATTATAAATCAGGGTTTCGTAGATATATCGAAATATTGTATGATATATTCAAGTTCCTTACCAATAATAACCGGCATGTTTCTATTATCGGGAGGCAGGAGTCCCGCGAAAGCGTCCCCTAAAGCCGAGGCGTGCTGCAGGTTGTCAAGTACAACGACCGATGGTAGCGCCGCCTCCTCGCCCGCGACCGCCGCGCTGCATTGCTCTGCGATGTTGGCGAGGTATGCTCGTAGCTCATTACAGGATTTACGGTCAACGCTGGAAAATAAAGGTATGGTCAAAAAAAATAATTTAATACTGATGCTAAACATTCAAATTATGAATAATTTGTGAGTGGGGATTTCTGGCACTACAGATTCTATATGAAAACTCTTTCACTAATAGAAAGCTACGTTATCCCTGCCTAAGTGACATAGGCTATTTTTTATCCAGACGCCGCGTGAGTGAAGTCGCGGGCAGAGTTTAGTATCTGACAATAACTTGTTCGCTGTGGTCCTATCCTAAGGTGAGTAGGTAACCTATGTAGATATGAAGGTAATTACAAAAATTACTTACTTGAAAGTAGCCACAGCTTCGGCGGGGACTCCTCTGCGCTGCGTCTTTTGAACGTAGAACTCAGCTAACTTTGCTGCTAAATATGACTTCCCAGTTCCACTAGGCCCGCAAAGTATAACCCTTCGGTGCTCAGTCAGTAGCGAAACGTATCTGAAACATTAATTAGTTTAAGGTACTTTTTTATTTTAAAGGACTTTGCGTTTACCGAACACAACACATCCCATTAAAATCATCACAAACAATCCTAATATTATAGTTTTTAGGTATGTTCTTAGTGACGTAATTAAGTTAAATTATTACGGAGGTCTGTGGATATTATATTTATTTTATTTATACAGATATAAAAGAACTTACCTATATACAATATTTTTTGGTATAAGGCTATCGAATGCCAAGCTTCCTACACCTTGAAGGCAAATGTACAGCGTGTTGACAGTTCCAATAATGTAACCGCAAGGCAGCAGTTCAGGAAATCCGATCTCCGGACCGCGCGTCGCCTCGCCCAAGTGATAGGAAGTTATGGAATCCGTGTTCAGTCCAAGATTCGTACCCATGTCTATTCTAGACAGGTAATCTTTGAAAGTTTTCCTAACTATGTAATCTAAGTTCTGCCAAGTTGTTTTGCCAGAGATGTAAGTGTACGCGATAGTGTATTCATTACTGTTTATTGTCGAGTCACTGTTGTACACGTTTTTGTAGGAGCTGCTGTGAGCAGACTTGTTACTTTTAAGGCTATTCGTGTTAGATTTGTTTATGTGTGGGTAGTCTTGAGTCTCTGTTTCTGGACTGTGTGTTTGGGATATTCGGGGCGATTCGAAGCTGGGCTGTTTGTCGAAGTGGTTGTTGTAAGCGCTGGCTGATTGCTTCGCGTAGAATCGGCATTCGGACTCGGTAAGGGTGTCTTGGACCTCTTCGAAATATCTTTGGAATGACTCTGGTTGTCCTAAATATACTGCTATTGCTATTTTCTTTCCATCTGTTGTATCACCTTGGCTATCGGCGACACCTGTAATGAATTTATAAATTAAGCATAGTCATAAAACTTGCACTTGAAACTATTACTGTGTTACTGCGTGAAAGCAGAGTAGTGTTTTTTATTAGCAATAACCGTCAATCAGGGATTACGGCTCATGTGTAGTGATTGTGTAAAATTTAATGTTCATGGTCAATTAGAACTTGGCCCACCCAAGTTCTAATTGACCCTTCTTGTTAAGAAGTACATTTTTGGAAAGCAATTGCCTTCAGCCAATCTCTGTTAGGAATCGATTTGTGAGGACGGTGATTATTCAAATCGTGCTCACGTTTTTACCATAATTGTAGCTTCTGGAATTCGTTTAGAAATAGTAGTAGACGACTGCAAAGTCTACAAAATTTCTAAAAGAATGCCGTGTTCTGTGATAAATAGTAAATGGTCTTCAGAGAAGATTAAAATTGCTTGAAAATGTTAGTAGGTATCGTTAGAATAACTTATTGTAATGAAAGCTATGAGGTTTAAGCTTACCAATATCTGAATAGCTCTCTCCGATGGCCAGCTCCCGACTCTTCGGAGGCGGCAATACACTATTGATATCGTAGTCTCCGCTGAGCCTTTCTCCTCCATTCGCAAACAAGTCGCTGGCACCATTCAGAGCGGTCAACAAAGCTTCGCTGTTTTCGTTGAGCTCACACACGGCTTTGTTTCCGTAGATCGGTTCTCCCATTGCAGATTTGGGGGAGCCTTTCTTTGAGAAGTCCATTGTAGGGGTCGACGTCATACAGTTGAAGTCTAGGTCGAGTGGTTGCGAGTGCATGTCTAGTGTCGCCTGTGAACCGATAAAGGATTTAGAACAGGGAAACTCTTGTTGTATATTTTTCTATACAAAACAATAGGAAAAAATATTGCTACTCTTTTGTTTCTGTATGTTAGTGGTGACTTTACATGGTCAATTAGTATTCATGAGGAATCAAGCTAGCCCTCATTTACTATCTCACACATTATTTATTTGCAACTCATTTGATTTTTATGCTCTGCTGATCTTTTCAGGCAATTAGTGCAATAAGTTCTGTTTAACTCTTAATCAAATAAAATAAAATACCGTTACTACCTATTATGCATTGGATTCGTGACGTACTTGAACCTTTAAATGAAGGCAGTAAGTGACCATGTCCTGTTAAGTATTAAAAAGGTGAACATTTTTGTAAGGCCTTCTTGTGAGTGGATAATTAATTGTATTTATTATTATTATTAGTATTACCTGATGCATAGTAGCTTGATCAGCTAAGCTGAATCTCCGGGGGTCTTCAACAGCCGAGCCACCGGTGCCGAGCGATGTTTGACTGCCAGCCAGCGATCGTGACGTCACTAGCCGTTGTAGTCGCTCATTGTTTTGTTTCAGGTTCAGCATTTCATTCTGAAATATATCAAAGGCAATTAAATAATCTTAATTATTTTACAAAAACACAATTTATTGGTAAACCACTTTACATGTCAAATTTTCGTAAAAAATGTCATTTTTTTAAAATTCAAAATAAAAATAAATCATATAAGATCAACTATATTAATAATAAAGTAAGGTTTATAATTGTTATAGTTCGTTCACAGAATAGAAATTCTGCTCGACAAGTCAACGTTTAAGTTTTTACGTAGGTACTTTAGGTAGTCTTATAGTGCCGAAACCTACCCGCATTTTAATCACAGTGTCTTTGAGATTCTCCAGCTGATGCGCTGAGCTAAGAGCTTCTAATCTAATGTCTGTTAGCACCAAATCCTTTTCGCGAAGTTGTCGCTTCAGCTCGTCAACCAAGTGTGCATCTTCTGGTTTTTCTGAAAAAGAGAAAATGGTATAGAACTGAGTATTAGCCTTGACGTCCGATTAATTTTGATATGATCATCACGTAACTATAATTTAATAATAATTGAAGATTTATAGATTAACTGCTATAATGTTATTAAATAATTAAATTAACTGCAAAAACAAATCTAATCTTAAAAAAAGAAAATAAATCTTGCAGGTTAATTATACTAGACTTACGAGGATTAAACCACGAGTCATTAAAATCAGTTCGTCAGGGTAATTAAATTTTCATTCTCATGCCATAACTCAAAAGCCCGCAAGGCCAAGCTAGGGATAGACAAGAGATTAAACATCCAGCTTTCTCTGAGAGCTAATTTTGCGAGCGCGCAAACTGTCGAGCATTGTTTGCTAAGCGGCAAACTTCTTGTATCTTGTTAGCTTGTTTTTCACTTGACTTCGCTGTAGACTTTGTGGTTGGATCATTATTCAATTTGCTTTTGCACTCAGATTGTTAGGGCTTTGTTTGTAGTCAGCCCTATTTGTAAATTGTGTTCAAGTTGTTACAGCAGGATTATTCAAAAAGTGACCCTATCCAATAAAGGTTAAAACCGTCGGCGTTTAACAATGGTCCCGCAGTTGTACGATCAATTTACGTAAGGCGAGACTCCCTCGTTTCACAGCTAAAGTTGCGATCGGAACAGACGGGAAGTAGGTATTATCTTAATTGTAAGTAGAGATAAGAAGCTCTACGTAATCGGATTGCGCCCATCAAAACATCTTTATGTCAGCGGTAAAAGGTTTTAAAGAAATTTTCTTGTGCTTCTATAATCTTTGTTGTAATAAACATAAGGTTAAGTATACGGTTACTTTGTTGTGGTTACACTTATTATACTCATCTCTAGAGAGTTTAAGTAATCTATGATAATGGGATAGTTATAGTAATGAAGCCAACAACAGAAACACTTTACATGTAGACATTCATTGCCGTTTATCATTTATGATTAAGAGTATTATTTTCATAACAAAGTTGATGTAAATAAATAGTGCCAAAACTTTAGATAGGTAGATATTTAATATTATACATAGGAAACGACCAGAACACCCTGAACAAATATCTACAAATCATACAAACATTTGTTGATGCGGGAATCGAACCGGCAACCTTCTGCGTCGCAGGCAGACTTTCGCCCACCGCGCCACATTGTCGGCGATATAAATAGTACCAATCGAAATTGCTACACCAAGAGCTCTCTGTAACACACTGAATATAATCTTCCGGAGTATTTATTGAACGTCTCACCTTTGGTCTCATCAGTCTTGGCCGCAGGGCCCTTCTCCTTGAGGTCGGGTAAGGCTTCGTGCGAATGTTCTAGACTGTTCTCGTTGCTTCCTTCTCGAATTACGTGCGGGTCGTCGTAGTGGTGGGATCCGGACGAGCTGTCTTGAGATGACAATTGCCCTAGGGACGCGTGCTTTGCTGTTTTAGATATCTTCGCATTTCTTGAGAAGGCTTTTGTGAAGGAAGATCGCAACTGTTGAACAAAAACATTATGAAATTAAATAATATCCCAATTTTTTCCGAATTCGGTGGGACTTGAACACACTACCCTTAAAGTTGGATACCTATGATTTAATTTCTCAGAGATTACCACGAATGCGAGGTCTTAAGCACTATTAACAAGAACCTTATGATTATATTATTACCTACGTAATAGGGCCTTCATTAGAAATTGCATGTGTTTTAATTGGAGTTTTGGGCATAACTGTTTACGCAGATGTCTTTGCGTGTGTACGGAATTGCATAAGCTGGTGCTTGTTGTTACTTTGTAAGTTGATTGAGACGGTTAAATACCTTCGCTTTATTACAAAACGCCGCCGGCTCACTAACCGCGTTTCAGCGAAGGAAGTTCTGATAAGGTCAAATGGGACAACTTCATCAGTAGCTTTCCTTGATAAGACGCGTTGAAATTTTATGATCTTAGGTTGTAGGTACGTACGCAGGTAACTTATGAGAAAATCCAAGACGTGAAAAACGTTTATAAAATAAATTAAGTCAAAGTTGTTGTAGTGGATGGCTCAAAGAACTAATACAATGCACGGACAGATTGTTAGTCGATCCATGACACTGTAGGATGGCCTTTTTGCTATGAAATCGTTAACACATTAATTGCTCATCCTCTGCGGTGCGATCCAAAATGGCGGCGCAGCCCGGAGGACGTGATGATGGACATGCCAGTCATGGGCAGTGATAGTGTTAAAATTAGTTTGGGAAAAAAATTTAGAATATCTTAAACGTGTTTTTATTAAAATTGTTTGTTTATTTTGTTTTTTTTTTCATTTTTCTATGATATGGGTGTTTATTTTGTATTATGTGCCTGAAATAAATGAATGTATTATTATTTATTTATTATATTATAACTTACCCATCCTTTCTTCTTGTGCTTCTTATCATGAGGCGCGGAGGAGCCGCTACTGAGGCTGTTGATGCTGGATACGCTGTCCGTTGAGAGATGCCGAGTGATGGCTCCGTTGCCGGTCTGAGCAAGTCTCTGCGGTGACGACTGAGTCGCAGGCGGGTTGATATCCTGCTAACAAAGGATCTCACAATCAGTACCTGTTGTGTAGGTACCTATTTATGGTGATTCTGATAACTGAAAAATATATAAATATTCGGATCGTCGTTCCCGTATAAGCCATATAAGTTATCTACGTAAATGCTGAAAAACGGAAGACTACATAAAACCATCCTTTGTTGATGTAAAGGCCGTTGATGATGAAATTTAGATATAGGTACGTTCGAGGTTAGGTGTAGCAATTATTTTTTAAAATTTTAAATATAAAACTTCGCACGTATTTTTCCCGGATAAGAAACACAATATATCCTTCCCCAGTGTACAATCACCTGGCCTTTTGGTAAGATACGTTCAGTCGCTTAGTCATGAAAAGGTCACAGACTGACAGATAGTTACTTTCGTATTTTATAATATTAGTATGGACGTCGTATTGTAGTCTGCAAATTAACTGAACGCACAAAGAAAACCCTAGCTTAATTCAGATGTCTCAGGAGTATTGAAAGAAATTCTGTTTAAAACAATTTTCTATACCTACAGGATGAGTAAGGACCTAATCACAGGTTTTGCGAACACCGACTCCAAAAAATCGTTCTTTAGAAATAGCAAAGACGTATCGTATTCTGGTCAGCCTTGAGAAGATAGAAGGTGAGCCTCGTTGTTGTGATTTCACCGTCAATCCCTTCAAACCGGAACACAGTATAATAACCGGAACATGACAATTATAATGTACTGGTTGCATTACAGAAATCACTTTGTATTGCATTATTCACTCGATAAATTAATCTTTAAAGTTGGCACGATTGTCTACTGTTTTTCATACAATTTCTACGCATACGTCACAAATTCAGTAAACGAAAAAACAACTAAATAGATAAATAGATGCTCTTTTGTCACTTCGTATAATTAAGGTTAATAGTGGAGTGCAGTGATTTAGGTTAACTCAATATGATAACAGAAAAGATAATGATATCATACATTTACTTACAAAAACGCGAAAGTAACTATTTTGAAGTAAAGCGGTAGGTACTACATATTTTCTATGAAAACTAGGGAAACCAAAGTGGCCTTTTCGCCTTCTGAACAGACTATAACTTATGTACGAAGTATAAAATATGGCTACTCTCTCTCCCGAACCATTTTAATATGATTTACGGCGTTTGAAAATTGTAAAATTTATAGCGATTTTTGTTGTTGGTCATATAACGGTTATTTGCATGTCAAGACAACGCATGGAATCTAATAGGTACTTTCATTAGAGAAACTTACAGATCGCACGCTTGTCCCATCATTGGTATGAAACGAAATGGGGACACGTCTATTGACGGCCAATTTAATGTAAATGCTACTTCGCCTTATTTGAATCAATTTATGGTATCCAGTGTCTAATGTGAAATCATCGAAAGGTTCTTGAGATCATTATATGACTTCCGGGAGAGATACAAGTAAAAAGCTCTGCACTTGATCTCATTACTAACTCTAATGTCTTGCAAATGCATAGTGATTGATCGCATTGACCGACATCGGCGTTTCCTCACAAGAATACTAATTGAGATAAAATTATCTACAGACGGCTTATACAAGGTAGATTTCGTTATAATGAAGCTATCGCATTGGGAACTCGTTTCACTTGAGGGAATAATATAAGCGCTCCCAACCTCACTGCTGTAATACTCGTGCTTGTTCAATTTAACCTACATGTGCTTTAATATGCAAATTGCATTTAAATCGGAAGTTACATTATATTCCCACGGCATTAAATGAAGCGGAATTTATGTATGGATTTTGATCCCGACTTCATAGCTGCTCGTACGCGTCTATTGCCGTTTGTTACTTCGTACACATCAGGGCAAATTACAGAGACGACTACGACTCCAAGGTTACGGTACATCGTAATATATGATTTCCAGTTGGTCGAATAGTCGATTTCGCTGGAAATGTACTTACCTGCCCAGTAACGTTAACACCGTCTGCCCGGATGCCCATGGATTGCATGTGTGCCGTGGTGAGTCCAGCTTGAATCGATTGCTTCCTCAAAAGTTCGATGGTCTGCCGAAGCTCCGTTAACTCAGAATCCTAAAACAAAAAGTTATTAAATAAAACACAAGTAGTAATTAAAAGAAAGTCATTAGCATCCGCTGGAACCGGTCTATCTGAGCCAAACCGGTGACTAAGGCGTTCACACACATAGCTTTATCTAATTGACATGACGGCCGTTGCGTGACGCGTGGAGAGAATCAAAACTTGGGATTGTATGGACCTAATTGCACGAATGCTGGCCGTCCATGTAGACATGTGAAAGGTAAACGCAAATGATAAATATTGGAAATGCAATTTGTAAAGTGAGAAATATCTGCTGGGAAAACTGAAAGCGATAAGTGCGTAACCAAATAAGCTGTCTACGCTAATCCTTTAAGTGGACATAAATTGCGTGTTGTTAAGGTTTTTTCAGCGATCTGCCAAACCGTTTCCTTTGAAAAATTAAGAACAGTTTGTTCATCACAGAAATGTACGAGTATATGATAGTTTCGTTTATGGTAGAAAATAAACTAAGTTGAATTTCCGAACCAGCTAAAAATACATTCAGGATTTGACTGGATAAGCTTTCACTGCTTTCAAGGTAGGTAGTAAAAGGCGTTCATAAATTTAATTTAAAGGATGCACTTGGAGATAACGATGGAATAAGTTCGTTTATTACCTTTCTCTCAGCGGTGGCTGTGAGCGAGTGCAGTCGCGTCGTCATGTTGGAGAGACTCTGCTCGAAGGCCGAAACCACGTGCGCCTATAAAAATAAAACATCATTATTAATGTCTTTATGACTCGTTGTGATTGTCAATTTATCGTTACTTTACTCACACATTGTTTTAGGGCATTTTTTAAGTAGTACATACGTCTATATAAAGAACCTTAAACCTTAAACAAGGTAATATTACCATAGCTTGCTGGAGGCTATAAAGTAAAAATATGTATCTACATTTAAGTTAGCTTCTATGCCTCATCATACGGCAGTAAATAAGCAGCTTCAGTTGTAATATGCGTATGATCATTCCAGCCAGACCATAAATGAAAGAAACGTCAGGCTTTCCCTGTATATGTATTGCTAATAATCTTCCTTCTGGTTGGCCAACATAACTGTGATTTCTATTCGGTTTAAGTAATCAGAGATGACCACAGACCGACATAGATCTCTCCATATCTTCAGCTACAGACTCAATTACTCCGTAACCAGCTGTACGCCCCTCAGCGAACGAGTTAAATTGCTCGGTTTAAACCGGTGTTACATTAATACGAAATAAGTAATTATTGTACCTATCATAAATATTGGTTGTAAAATTTTGATGTGCTATCGTCCAGTGAGTCATGCACATAAATTGCTTTATAAACTCGTAATAGTGGTTGTGGGCGTAGTCTGGACAAGGGACCCTTTGTTTGCTGCGTCACAGGAACGCACTTAGCAAAATTAAAAGTGAGGGTAACGACCCTCTTTGTAACTTTCATAGACAACCTGCGTGTTGCATATATACGACAGGAACTGAAGAAATAAATTAATTAATTGTATTTTCCCGTGCAGCTATTTCAATGTATTTAAACAAACATTTTATAAATTGTGCGATCACCTGTTCGCAAGTACTCGTTTAACCAATTATGGTGTGTGCCAGTGGCAGGTATCATTGATAGATCTCCCCCATATGCCCAGGACACCTTTTGCGCGTGCCAAGCTAGTAGTAAAACGAGGTATCTAAAATGTAACGGTCCCGTGCAAATACTTTATGATTTCGAAAGTGTTGCTCTACCTGTTGTGGTATTCAATTTCCAGGTTTCAGCACAAACTTATTCAGCGGCATTCCAATACGGTAGAGCAACTAGTGAGTATCTGTTTCTCCTTGGTAATGGAATGCTGTTCCCGTAATCAGTAATGGATGATGTAAGATTTATTCGTTAATATTCGCTGAATTCGTGAAACGTATCAGACAGTTGTTATAAGCATTGTGTAAGGCTCCTTTTAGTTAAACAAAGGTTTTATCGTGCTACGCGGATCTTTAAAAATATATATGAATTGCGGGACGAGGCAGGTGGAGCATAATTATTTATCAACAGCTGGAATCATCGGCACTTTTAAAGCTTAATGACACGATCAAAAATATTCCTACTAGCCTTAACCAACAGGGGCGAGGTGCGCTTTGCGTGTTTTTGTTCAGCAACGTTTATTGTAAGAATGCGACTGTATTAATTCTTTGTGGATGTAATTATTTTAATTATACTACTGGAACTTAGGAAGGTCTGAATTGGAGTTGTAGGTATGGTGTAAATAATATTCACATACCATACATGCTAATAACATGCAAGATCTATCAATGGGTAATCTATGAATAGTCTAAGAGAACCAGAAACCTGGTGAAATGTTAGAAAATTTACATTAGAAACTAATTGCTTGGTCAAACAATTTGTTTTATTCATAACAAGCAGACACACCTAGCTAAGAAGTCGTTTTCAATGTTTGCTGCACGCATTCGTACAACATGGTTAGAAATATTGGATATAGCACTTAAGTGGAAAAGGTGGTATAGGTGTTATGGAAATTTAAAATAAGTTGGACTTCGATAAGTAAGACATTCAAGTGAAAAAGGTACGACAATAACATGGTAAACCAATATCATATCAAGATTGAGTAGGAGTTAAATTCATATTTAAGTCTGGAGCCCACTCGAATCCCACTGGCGTATTTTACGAATGCAGCGGCAGCCTTCTAAATAAACGAGCGAGATTATTTGTTCAAGTGCACTCTTCCTTATTCGGTCGACTGGTAACTGGGCTGCACGTCTACGGTCAATTATTATTTATGAACGTGCCTTACGGGACATAACGACTTTCAAGTTAGGTCGAAAGTTACAAAAGCTTGCAATTGGGATTATATTAACACAGATGTTTTTGTATTTTTGATGTCGCAATTGATGTTCACTTAACTACCAAACCAACGGTAAATATTAATATTTTCACTAATAGCTCTAACAAGAAGCTTCATTGTCTGGAATACAGTAGGCTTGCCCTCCTAGAAATATCAAGGCGGATAAACCATATTTTAGGAAAGTGTGTCGTGGTCGCGTTCACCGCACCACAATAGGAAACAAATATAGTAAGGAAGGTCGATTTATAGAGCTTACAATAACTCATATTGATCCCAATTTTCTTACGTTCACATTTCTACAAACTCTAAGTCTCACTCTAGTTGACCCGTGTTCATAATACGGATGCAATATCAATTAAAACAGCCAACACCTGAGGCTCTTGTGAAGCTGGTGGGTTCTAAATCCGAACAAGAAATGCGTATTGATCAAGTAGTCTGAAATGGACAGGACCGCTTTCTACCAATTTACAGTATTTTCATACTGGACAACGACGCGTGTAACAACAACGGTGGAAAGATTTACATTTGCCTTGATTTTCCAAAGCAACCAATGAATATCGAAGTTGTCGAACCAGCATAGTTCAAAGGTCTCTTGAGACGTACTATTGTATGCATTAGAGAGGGCTTTCGCCTACACGCACTGTTACAGTAATGTTATGTCGACGAAAGTAAATATAGATAAAATAGGATAGCATCTATCAGGGTCATTTAATTGCTCGTTGCAGACAAGAGAAATATCTGATGCTGTGCTCGTTTGATTAGTTTTTTACTAGATTATGCTATATAGTTCTTTAAGATATGGAGAACGATTAAAGCCGTGGGGAAGGATATTCTAAAACACATGGTCAATAAAATATTTTTTACAAAGATCCAAGTCGACACCTGACCATTTCGGGATGAAAGGTTATGTTATTATGGTAGCCAGGTAAAGTTTTTTGTAAGAAAAGATTCGAAATAGTATAATACTTAATATATGTGTATGTGTGTGTGAAGTGGAAGGTAAAAAAAACCTTTATCAATGTCAGTACTTTAAAATGTGTAGCTATACATATCTCACTAGATACTATTTTACCTTTGAGGGTTGATGAGCAGGTACAAACAACATCAATACGTGCTTGAAAGCAACGGCAGTCTAACACGTCATAATATAGCTATATGTGTTCCCCCAACAGATGTTTAAGTTTTATAAGTAACACTGTTCCTGCTCCCTACATTATTTACTAAAACCTGTAAAAATATAAACCATGACACGAAAAAGTCAGGGGGAAAGCCACACCTTACAGGAAAATTAGCATAAAAGTTTCATGTGATTTATACAGAGGGTTTAAACATTAATACGGTCCCGTTGGGGTTGCACTGAATCGATACCATACCAACATTCTATGCTACAATAATATAGATGGTATGATGAATAAACATCCTAAGGTGTAATGTGTACGAAGTTACTTCATCATCATCATCAGCATATAGCAGTCCACTGCTGGACATAGGCCTCCCCCAATGAGCGCCATAGCGCCCTGTCTTCAGCTTGCCGCATCCAACATCTAGCTGCAGTCTTTCACAGGTCGTCATCCCACCTGGCCGGAGGGCCTACTACACTACGTTTACTGTGTACGAAGTTACTTACTTCTTCCAAAATGGGACAGCTTTTATATCTTGATTTTCTTATGGCTAAGTCCCACCACGGCACTGAAGGCTTGGCACGAAGAATAGTTTGACATCCTACTTTAGGATCTTGGGACTCATATAATGTGCCCAAGGTTCTGGAAGATGGCCTTGAAGTACCCTCGGCATTTTCATCAGCTGGTATGCCAGTTATGCATTCACAACACTTGTGTGGTTGTTTCATGCTAGTTTGAGCCTGCGGTCTTAAATCGGCACTAAACGAATGCCGATAGCTCAGACGTTTTGAGAAACCGTTCTCGCTTACTGATCTCTTGAAACCATTTCTATTGTTTTGCAAAGGCATTTTCGGTATTTGCTGCACATCGCTGAGGATACTGGGGTCATTACAAAAACCACCAAATTCACCATTGAGAGGTGTGTTTGGCTCAGAGTGGTAACCTACTCTATTGCGATGCATAGTATCGTAGGAATTCTCTGTGACGTTTGAGGCTTTCAAGTCTATAAACTTGGGCCTCCGCAAATTTAGTGTAGCGAACTTCTGTGGAGATCTGTGAAACTTGGATTTGCTGGGCAATTCTTTGAGAACATCTTCCGTATCTGTCGATGGTAATGTAGAATTATCACTATAGCTAGATATAGGTCTATCGTTGTCAGTGAGGTATGAGGAGGATTCCGAGCAATTATCTCGATCGCTATGGCTCCTTCTGAAGTCACCTGACGAACTAGTAGTAACGTCCGTCCGCACGGAATGCTGCTCCCCGCCATCCTGGTTACCGCCGACGTGATGATCATGCGAAAACCGTTCACCGTTACTCATGTTCGCAATTCCCATTTTTTCATTGCCTCTTATATCCTGCTCCCCTGGTAACTCCAAGCTTCTTAAGCGCCTACGTGGCTTGGTGTTGATAGAATCGTAATGAATTTCTTGTCTGCCATTTGAGAACTTCACAGGGGAACTCCTTTGTGATTGAGGTGGAGTTATTTTCGCATAGATTGGCTCTGTGAAGCTCAGACGCGAAGACTTCTCTTCAAATACATTTCGTGTGGGAGGTTTTACAACATATTGTACGTCACAATTGTCGAGGAAGTTATTTTTTGGAGTTCTGTTTAGAGTGAAGTACTCGGAATGTCTTTGAGATACATTGACTACGGGATTAGGGTCGATTCGATTTCTGATCTTTATTCGGCTTCTGGGAGCTCGTATCGTGGCAAAACCATCGTGAATAGGCGATCCATGATAAGCGGACGAAGTTGTTACTGCCATTTCAGGCATTGTATCACTACACAAAATGTAACACTAATTTTATTAAAACATTCCAATATTCCACCATTTTAGAGTGCTGTAATGAAATAGTTTTATTAAATGTTGGGTGTTATGTTACCAATATTTCTGGGTTTATAATTAAGTAGTTCTAAAAGTGTATCGAAGAAAAACATTTCTGATAAGTAGGAGTAAAAAGATATCTACGATATAGTTTGAGAAATTAAATGTACAGCAGCGGTTGTAAAAGCTCAATTGAGTGCACTTGGTTTTTAGACACTTGAACTATCTAACGTCTGATTCTGTCTGACAAGTAGAGCTTACCTACTTATATTTCAATCTGAATCGGCATACTACATAAAATGGGAGCTGCTACTCCAAGATACCATAAGAGTTATGAAATAAACTTTCTAATTCTATGATTGACATCCTTATAAAGAATAATTGACAGTAAAAGTGTTTGCGATTATTTTTTAGCTCTCATATTTCGCCATATAAGCATCTACTACTAACAAATGGCGCATCCGGCCGGTAAGGCTTTAACTGCATATCTAGTTTATTAGGATGCAAGTGCTGACCACTCTGTAATTACCTAATGAAAACATGTTTTCTATAATGCCAGTAATCTTGCTTTACAAGGCTATACCCGATAGCCTTATGGACTCTAGATTTGATATGACTCGGGTATTCCTCGTAGTGGTCATGGGTAATTTGTATATATACGGTCTTATTAGTTGCTATTATTACAGCAAAGTCAAACTACCTGCGGTCGTGGTATTCATATTCATTAGTAAGGATATGATAGACCTATAAAGGCACGTAGATACCTTATTCCTGTCAATGGCCGAGCTCGCACGCGTAGATGTCGACTAACGACAACATACATAATGTACGTCGAAGACGGTTAAAAACATTTGCAAGTAGAAAAGAGTCTGAACTCTCTACCGTTGAAATAAGCGCTAAGCTTTTAAATTGAGTATGTGTGACTCATTTCGCCTGTTACAACACCGTTTCTAGTAAAAATGTACTCTACGTAGCGAAGGCTGTAGTCTTATAAAACTCAAGGTGTTATTAAGATATGTAGTAAATTGCCATGTGATATGTTTATGATACCCACTAGTTCAAATATTTTAGTAGATACAAGAGTAAACACTTACTATTTTATAGATTTTTAGACACAAGTTTTGGGAACTCTTATTTTTATAATGACTTTTCAATTCTTGGTTTAAAAGCATTGTTTGTGATGAAAACCATAAAATATTTTAAGATCAATAACATCGATTTGAAATTATTTATAAGATCTAAATCAGCTCACAAACGGAACGGAGAGTTACGAGGGTTGTATTATACATCCACAATCAGAAACCACAGATTACAAGTGTGCTACCAACCCGTCTGCTTACTACAACGAAACAATGGTAGGTACCTATACCGGTCCTTTAAACGGGTCAACGAATAAATTGCTGACGTGATCAATGACTTGGCTGCTTATCACTGACACAGTACCTAGATATTTAGTGTTTTTTTATCAAGTAAGATCATTCTGCATAAGCAAAAACGACGTCATTCTCGATTAAATAGATACCTACTTATAAACGAAAAGCAGCGAGAGAACAGTTCCGGTCTTAATAAGAAAAATGTGTAATGGAATACTTTCGTAGTAACTTCATTAATATTCTCTATCTATCCTATTATAACTCTAATGGTTGAACAATATTGAAATGACTTGATAGTCATAAATCAGCACTATCGTGGATTAGGTTGACGGCCGTATAATAAATCAATCATACAATTTTATGAAGAAAGTAGAGCTACTAGACACAATAGGTAGTCATGTAATGGTGTACCAATACATAAATATCGTAGAGTCAATCGTGAACTCAGACATGCAACCGTCTCAAGCTCAGGGAAGTCGGGGAAACGACCCTACGCTACGCCTCGGCTACCGTACCGATGCTATTCGACGTTTCTCAAACTATTTCACTTTCATTTCTTTTTCAAACTATAAATGGTATTATTTTCGGGATTAATTGGGATTTGAGTTAATTTTGTTTATTTAAAATACAAGAGTATTTTTTTTTTCATAATAAAATATCTGATCTTCACGGGGAGGCAAAGATTTACTAAAATTATCTGTGTGTTCTCAATCTATTGTGAAATCTCATCAAGTCATCACATACGATTAAGAACACTTCTTAGGTTTCTACGTCTTTGCATCATGATTTAAAATCATTTTAAAATCGTGGGTTTAACCTTTTGAGAGCCTCTGGCATTTGAAACCGAGAGGGACCAACCCAATGTTTATATAGCTTTCTCAGTTCCTCTAATGCAAGCACGCATCTTTTGCGTATCAACGACCTGTTTGTGTAGCATTTGCTTACCGAGGCCGTTGTAACAGTGAGCCATGTATTTTCATTTCACGGTCATTCCGTAACATTTCAATATCCTATGTTAGTGTTTATGATTGGAGGTTTAGTAAATATAGTAACGTAACTGTATATAAATAAGCCGCACAATGACTATGATTACGGTATCGCCTGGTACCTAATTGTTTATTTTATTTATTGATTTCATTGTGTTTCTAACAAAATAATAACAGTCACTGGCTGATTTGATTTGTGGATGGAACCGAGGTGCACGAACAGCGCACAAGGCAGCTATCTCTCTGGTAGGTATTATTTGAACCGAAACTACATAGATGCATATTTAGACCTTTAGAAACTAAAAAAATGATTTAAATGATTTACTATTTATACCTTCTGCTTCCGTAAGCAGAAGGTATAAATAGTAAATCATTTATGTTTTGATGATGCATCTGACGCAAAGTATTCATGCAAGCTCTGCTAACAAATCTCACGATACAGATTCGTGAATCTACATTGGAAAGACACGTGTGCTAAAGAGACCACGACCTTAGAGTAACGGTGCTTTGAACCAAGTCGTGCACTAGTTCGATCATATGGGAATCGATTGTTTAAAGAAGTAATAACACATCATTAACAGTCCTCAATTCCACAAGTTTAAGAAGAAAATCGTAGTGGTAGAAATTTCCCGAATTTCTTTCTTTCATAAAACCTGAGATTGGATTCTTTACTATATGAAACTTTTACTCAATAACTCTTACTAGTACCTACGCAAGTTCGAATGTTTAGTTTGAGTCTGGTTATTACTGGCATGTCTACCAGTAATACAGTCAACCCGTAATTTGAACCAATTTTACATTTTAATTCTAGTGTGGGTGCATGTTTCTCTTCAATTTCAGTATTTAGAGAACAAAATTCTTAAGAATCCAATCTTAAGAGATAGGTATTAACTTCGAATGACTGATTGTATTTTAGGATAACCTTGAGTTATCGCAAATACATTTGTATTTACGATTGAGGAAATACATGAGACGTAATTGCTTGTTTACAATCAAATCAAACTTTTAAACAAACTAATGATATCTTATCGACAACACAAGATTTTTTTTGGAAAGTTCCTTTTAAGATATTCTGTGAACTCACTTTTGTTATGTAACTTATCTTATATCGGGTATACCTATCGCAATATAGAATTAATTTGCGTATTTTAGCTGTTTATTATATTATACAGGGATGCTAAACAGAAGAAGATAGTTATAAACAGTCGATGACGCCATTAGTATAGGTTTTCATTAATATTCTTCTCACTCAGATCATGTTAGGTCGTAATCGTTGGTAATTAAATATTAATTCATAATACGAGTAGGTAGATGTAAGAGAAAACCCAGCATCTTAAGATTTAGTACCAATGATATTAAAACGTATGATCTTTACAATAGCTAAGCCGTCTAAAATAATGGGGACACTCAACCTGAATGTAAGGCAAAGGATCGAGCTGTGAGCGACGGCCCGGAACATTGGATAAAACTAAAGACTCAGGGCATCTGCCGTGCACATGGCTCGGTAGCAGGCAAACAAGAGCGCACTTGATGGGAAGATATTTGATACCAGCACGAGGTATCAGAAAAACTGCGTCATATGCGTATTTTTTCACTTAATTAGGTGCATAAAACGCGGTCAAGGAACTGCAAGATGATGGATGAAGTGTTGTGTACACTCAAACAAATTATCGTGAAAACATTAGAAGACTTCTAATCTGTAAATGTGGGTTGAGTAAACATTACAAAATTGTAGAGCTTCAAGATATCACGTTACACTAAATTAGCGAGCAGTGGCGTAATGATATGTGGCCATAAAACTTTATGGGTCTGAGATTCTTTAGTAACTTTGTCATGCTCAAAATTAGCAACAACATAATTCTCAAACGACTGGGCACGGAACGGCCACACCCGAAATCCTAGCCACATCCTAGCGAAATTTAAGTTCTGATTGGCTGGCACAGTTGGTTGACTTCCAACTTGTTACGAGGCACAGTAACACGTGAGCGAATTTCGCAGACGTTTAGAACCGCCACAAAGATGGCAATAAACCACATGGGTAGGGCTCATTGTCTGCAGTATTGTGTTGTAGAGCAGCGAGTTCTAAGGGCAACGGCGTGACCTCCGACCTATTCAGAGCTATTGTTATGCTAATGATACCACCAATCAACTGTGACGAAATTGAACGACATAAGTACAAGCAAAATTAAATGCCACGTCAACCGATCCGCGAAAGTCATAATTTCGAATGTGACTGTCTGTTTACGGAACGGGATGATGTCCAGTGGATGGTTACGGGCTGTTAACTTGACGATAATCTAAATCTCTGTTAGAATGATAGACCACCATGCATCGTTAACTAAGCAGTAAGGCGACGTACGCTAGCTTGTGTGTTTAAGAACTTTGTTTATAGTTCATTGTAACTTGAGCCTGATCCTAAGCTTATCTGCTTCCACATCAAGTGGATGTGCTACTGGTGCTTCCTGAATAGATACAGCACGATACTGTCTTAAAGTTGTAAAGCTTCCTTCCGCGGTGGCTATTCAAGCCTATGGCATAGAGCCCGGTACTTTATGGGATAACGGATAAACCACTTAGGAAGTTGCACCCATACCTCGAGATAACCAAACCGGATGATGTTTTATGCGATTTACTTACACGTGGGCTTGTGGTATATTTTATGGCGGCTATATAGTCGTCTTGTTACTGCATTTATTGGAAAATGTATATTAAGGCGCCCTTTTCGAAAATGATTACTGTGTAGAGCGTCTCTAGATGGTAGTGTTCATATGTCAGCATGGTCATCCTGTCAAGGTCGTCAACGCGGCGGCGGCAGCCGTTGGTGGTGACGCAATAACACATCATTGCTGAACGGGTTTTGCATTACCGTACTCGGTTCATTGATAAATCCGCGATGAAGAGGTCAAAATGTCAGTTGGTGAGACACGCCCTTGAAATAACTTGAAATCGGTTTATGAAAATATTAAAGTCAGAACGGGGTTGCATATACTGTAGACAGGCTAAAGAACATCTCACTTTTTTACCAACAAATCAAGCGATTTCTTTCCTCTATTTGTAATTGAGTATTTGTAACGTACACACAGGCAGTTTTCGTCAATATTAATGCCTAGAATAGAGAACCTGTCACGGACGAAATTAATAAGCTTGCACACAACAATTAACTCGTACAACCACTTCCTGGTCTATAATAATTCTGGTTTCAGACTCACGTTACAGTTGATTTCACGTGTTAGGTAATGGTACTTGCCTATTCCTAATATGGCTAGTTTTTTACACAGCTTCGATACTTAATCGTTTCGCAAACAATCAACACAGCGTATAAAAAAAAGCTATTGTAACAATGGTCCATACCAGAAAGCATTGTTAACATTGGGACTAACATGCGGACACCTGAAAGCTTGGTCTTTTTATACGCGTTTTACGAGTTCGTTGTCTTTCTACCGTAAACTTTATGTCAGCCCTAACTGAGTAAAGTTCTAGGTACGAAAGACATAAAATAAGTATACAGAAGTGTGACATTAAAGAGAATAGGTAGGTATTTAAAATGGTTTAACAAAGTGAAATACTTTTCTACATTTATTAATAGAAACAAACTCTATTTACTAGGCAATTCAGCTTATTGAACAAATAAATAATGCAGGGGCGCTATCTAAAGATCCCTGGCCAGTCTCCATACGAATTAACCTCAATTGACAGTGTCGACAAGGCGCTCTGCTGATTGAACACACAATATTTTAACAGCCAGTAAATGTTCCTTTCAAATGTCCAGCTTCATAAATATTCAACTTTGCAAGACAGTTTCTCACAATTACAGGACCTAACTATTGAATATCTTCTCGAGTACATAGACATTGTCTTACATGATTTAATAAACTAAACAGTGATAAGATATCGGCTTCACGTCCTTCATAAGTGAAAGATTTAAGTAGGTACCCAGTTTTATCAATAGATAAATTTTAAAGATAACAACAACCCACTTATAAATTGTAGAGTTGGACAGTTAAATATTAATAAAAAGAAACAATATGAACATTAAGATACTCAGAAATATATATTCTAAGGACATAAGGAAATAAAAAGGTAAATAACGGTAGTAAAAACGCTAAATAAACCGTTGGCAACGAGCAAGCTTCTACTAAGAAATTGTTATCTTCCTTAGAGGTAGATGATGAATGATAAGTTGACTGCTCCACTTATGCTACTGTTTAAATTACAGAGGCAAGGTATCATCAGCCGCAAATTGCGTAAATAGGGCGAGAACTGGAGCTGTCCTCTTGTGGTGACAATTGTTCCTACGACACAGTTGACCGTTAGTTTAGCCTCTGTTTGGCCTTCACACAACTGATTTATATCATACCATCGATGTCTTTGACCACAAATATACAAGCAATATAACGAAGAGTACGGTCCTACGCTTCAATAAATATTTATTGGTATTGTTGCTTTGGAGTTATTCGATTTTTTATTGAATCGTAATATACATATATAACGTTATTCCTTTTATGACGGGACCTAGAGCTCAGACTAAATAAAAGGATTATAGTTATATGTAAATAATATTATGCAGCGTCAGTGTACCATTGTTTTGCCATAAAAGCGTAAGCTGGGCAAGACATGCCATATAAAAAAACATCAAACGAGATTTATATCAAACGTTTGACCCCAAATAAAACCAGATACAGTAAACAGGGTTTAGTTGCTTTGAAGTTTGTTTTTATCGCCATGAGACACATGCGTTAAAGCAACTACTCCCGATTGACAAGTTGCAAAAGCCCTGATGTAGCGTTTGATGTTCTGCATCTGCTCATGATAATAATGTTAATTTACAGACAATCCATAAAAGAAATAAAACCTTGGTATGAGTATACTACACCTAAGCAGGATACGATTTATTTAGAAGTATTTTGCTCTAGAACACAGAATACGACACCACCCATGTATCAAACTCATTATGAAGGTGAGGTAGGTACCTATGCCTTTTTCTATCAGAAGAGTTAGCAACGAATGAAAAAGATTTAAAACCGTAGCACCTAGTATAGAACGAAATAAAAAATTAATGGTTCTAAAAACGTGTCTGACTGCCTGTATGTTTAGTAAATTAATGATGTTACGAGTATGTGACAAAGTTTTATACAAATCCTGTGACAAGTTTACCAATTTCAATGCTTTTTGAACAACAATGAGTGAAAAAAAATCTCAGCGTACCGTGTCTAAGCAGGACCTGCTAATAAAGGGAACTCACAAACAGTAGTAAAAAAGGGACGCACGCAGGTACCTGCTCCCAATACATGAGAGAGAGGAACTTGAAGCACTTCGAATTGAAGTAAGTAGAATATTGTGCTGTTTTGGTTATACGTGCTAGCTCGAACCTAAATATTCGTTGTGGTATTTTGTGTTCTATTATATAGAATCACTAGCTTTATATCGTAGATCTATTTATTTCAGAAACGTTTTTCATCGTGCACGTAGTAAATAACGAAAGTAACAAAACTATGGAGATGGAGGAGAATTATCACTATAAAATTATTCATCCCCTTACCGACCAAACATGTCTTACTAACAATAAAATAACACCCGGATGTCTTGGTAACAAAACAACAAACTAGGTATATACATTTATCAAACGTGTTTTGCTCTTATGGCGATCAAAAAACTGTTTTCAAATAAAAGTAAGAACGAATATATTACAAATCACTATCACTGATAAACACTCAATAATTTTCACGTTTATAACAAAGTTTAATTCACAAGAAAGTTTGTTTATAGTGGCCGAGACAGAATAAACGTGCAACGCGGTCGGTCCAGCGGCGAACGTGCGCCCTGCGACAAGGCTGCGTACATACTGGTTTGCTTTTGCTTGCTTGCTGGTTAGTTTGACTGATGGTCCCGTGTTGGTGACCGCCTGCATTGAATATAACTGAGTCACAGAACCCAAGGAAGGAACCCGGACCACCGATCAAACTAGCAACACACGGTCTATTGATTTCAGACAGGATGGGGACAGGGGTTCAATATTAGGGTGTGGGGAACGAGTAAAATGGTGACAAAAAGTACAACTACGTAAAATGTTGACGGTAATTACGACCGTGGGAAGTATAACATTCTGTAAAATGTATCAGCGACATTAAATCAAAGTGGTGACTATTTATGATACAGATAGAGCAAAAAAGGGACGCCTCTACCTCCTATAACACGGCACTTGTTGCGCAAGCTTGGCACTTTGGACGATTTATGGGACATGGGCCTCAAGCTACACAGTGATAACGTCTTTCTCTGCGTATACGCAGCAGAGATTAGGGAGATGTGTTTGTAAACTTTGCCAGCGCAAACAAACCACAAAGGGTTAAGATGGGACAAACTCAGTATCATGTTCTGATCTTTAATGTTTCTCTAGCAATGCTGACATAGATTCTTAAAATGATAATAGATAGCAACTCTATAAATTACGTAAATTGCTGCATAAAATGTGGTCAACATTACTAGCGCATAACGCGCCATTGTTTACCTACTTAACACCAGCCAAAATAATATGCAAATATTGTATCGGTCAACGCACCGTGCATAATCAACTGGAAATTGAAAGTTTAGTATCAATGAAGACAAATTTTAATGTTAATTATTAGTGATTTGCAGTAGATATTGCGAGGTTTCCAAACACGTAAAGTTCTTTGTTAGAGTTGGCTTGCAGCCAAAGTCAATCTCCTAGCCTTTATCAGTATTATGAGTTTTAATTGCTATTATGTATTTACTATGGAGGCCTTATTTGGTTTGGAAATCGTTAAATGAATATTTTCGAAAAATCTGTCAGATCCACTCAGAAAATTTCATAAATAAATAAGTAAATATTTAATTATTATGCATTTACAATTATGTAGTTAATAAATGAAATGAACCAATAGATTCCATTGATAATATACATAAATAAGATAGATTCCATGATTCCTAATAGTTAGGGGCTAATAGCTTGTTCCAGATCGATAAATCAGTATCTACATTATATAAAATCAATAACATCATCGTTAAAGATACACTGACCATGTCTCAGTTTAGAATGATAAAGAGCAAGTGCGTATAGTAACACATCGAATTATATAGCCATTGAAACCAATTGTTAACCATCAAGTGTAATAATTGGGTCCCGTTATTGTACTCAAGGGCATTTTTGATACTAACAAAAGGGCTGTTTAATTTCATTGTACGAGTATAATCAATATCATAGTAGAAGGTGATTAGGATTGTTTTGGTCAAGTTTTATTTTACGACCTAAATAGAAGTGAAGAAAGGACTAACCACAGAAAAACGTTCCTTTTGTTCACAAATAGACTGTGCTGTGATTCAGAGAATGAAGAATTAGCCCTGGGGCCGAGTAGTTCCTTCAAGAGTCACACAATGGCGTCGCAAGAACAACGATGGTTGCTCGGTTTCTCGTGTTGAATAATTTATGTCGGCGATGCTTTACCGGCCGGTGAATTAGACGAACAAAAACATCTAAACAACAGAATCTCATTGAACAGCTTTCTTTGTCCTCGCGAATACGAGTTCGAGTGAAATCGATAACCGTTATTTATCCTGAGGATACAATTAATCAGCCAGTTTCTTTTTGCTTGATTATATTTAATCAAGGCTTTATTGTTATGTGCAGAGGCAGTATGCAATACTTTCATTGTAGAATCTTTGTAAGCTGCTCTCTTTCTTATTGCCGAATTTTATGGAAGTAACAGATCTGGCAGTTAATATTAATTAACTTGTGCGTTTTTTAAGTTAATTGTGTGAAAATGTAAACTTTTATTGATTATTAGTATTGCCCAGTCCACACGCAATCAGGCGCATTATCTTCATTTAAATTCAACTCAAATATTTATCAACTTTGTTTACGATGACCGCTTGTGATTTAACAGAATCAATGAATATTTATTTAGTAGTACCTTGTCGGTTAAAAATATATTTAAATAAATGTCTGTTGATTACAATGCCGCAGTCCATCAGTACGGTTGTGAAGATGGCATACTTAATGCGCAATTAAATTGTAGATATCTAATGTTTACTTGCCCAGATGACTGACAATACAAAGATGATAATAATTTATTTAATATTGATGGATGTAGGTAGGTAGATATACTATTTAAGACAGTTACTACCTAACATAAAACAAAGATAAAAGAAATAAAAATAGAATAAAAACGCGAGCAGTAGTGGTTTGATAATGGTTGCCCCAATAGGTCAACAGTTACATAAATACATTTTTACGATGTTGTAGAACAAATTATATAGGAAGGCTATTCGATACACTTCAACTCATCGTCCGCAATAAAATAATTATGAATTAGCAAGGTCAAACAAGACTACCTACTTACAAGCAAATCCAACTATGATTATTTGCAATAATGTTAACATTGTTAACCAAAGATCTCCATGTGTATTACGAAAATGTTACGTAACTCAATGATCAAAGAACATATTTACGATTTGCCACATTACTCAATACAATCATGTACGATGATACTTAATGTAATGATAGAAATTATGGGATTCTTCTTGCGTCATAAAGCTTCTGATGATGTATCTTAAAGCATTGAATCAGATTCTCTTCATTTCATCCTAAGGCACTACTATTATGATATCATTTGTGCATCCCACACGCTATTTTTTAGCTCCATCGTACTTACAGCAATTTGGTTCAGTGAACTTATTCGACTAGGTCGTTAAGTTATCGTGAGCAATGCTAGCATGATTCACTAGCTAGTTGTTTGCTTTATCAGCTAAGGACTTGGACATCAGGGCAGAGATAGCGCTCGGTGGCAAGACAGTTGGCGTTTGGCACACATTCCACTTGCCCGATATGGTAGCGAGGCGGGCGACCGTGCGTCTCACGGACAGACCTATGATATTATTCAATGACCCTTCGTCGAGACATTTCATGCCATCTACGATCCTTGGTTTATCAGCGGACTGATATGGAATACGTCACCAAATAAGTCATATGTGGCACGACCGCAAGAGTTGAGATTGTCAACAGGATAGCTTGAGAGGTGGTGAATAAACGGTTACTTATAAAGGTATTTTCTTTTTGCTCTTAAATGTTGAGCGATGTCAATAGGGGTCAAAACATACTACTTTTAAGACAGCTCATTGATATTCTATGTGTAGAATGTTTGATATTTTGACCCGTGTTAAAACTAGGTTTAGATTTTCCCACGAACGTAAAATAAATTATCATCATACTGTAGATGTAAGAGTATAGTATAGGTATAAAGTATTACATATATTGAAGTAGTAGTGAGATTGTACGCAACTAGGCAAATAAAAAGCCCAGAGGAGCATTCAAGTGAAAGTAAAGTTCAACGTGACGGGTACGACCTTCCGAAAACCGCAGAATGTAAATCAAGAATTGGATATAACCACGAAATTGTTTTGATATAGTATTACGACACAGTGGAGTAATATTTACATCACCCGACACCCACGCAGATGAAAAGTTTAGTTAATTTATAATTTTGCAACATGATTTTCTCACCTTAGTACCTATAGCTACTGATTAAAGTTAATGTTGTACACTAAGTATTAAAAAAGCATTTTTAATATTTTAGTAGCTTAAAAAAGTATATACTTAACATTGATAGCTCTTTATGAGCATATTATGACTACTAGTAATACCACTGCTGCGCAGGTATTTTTTGGCTGTATTGTATGTGTGTTTTATTTATGTATGCTTGCCGATTTCTCCGTCAATAGTGGACCGATTTTAATGGTTCATATGCTATTATATTAAATGAATAATAATGAGTCCTAGATAGTCCAATAAAAAATGTACTGCCGAGAGATTAGTATTTTTCCCGAAAAACTTAAAAGCTGTGTAATTATACGGAATGTAAAAAAATCTGTTTTCTTTTATCAAAACAATCAAATTAGGTATCTAGTTAAGTTTGCAGTGAATATTATTAAAATTAGCGTCCTCCATATTTACGTACATACCAATTCTATTTAATCCATAAGCAAATCAACGTCAGTTTTGGAGAGCTTTCTCGGGATACCGAGAATCGAGAGTCCCTTGTATTTTCATATCTCCCAGACATTATCTCCGTGGCTTACACAGAAAAAAGAAGTAACTTCTGTATTCTGTGGTAGCTTACATACCACAAAATATAAACAAAAGCTTGCCCACATCGTCTAAGAGATAACTTACACGAGCAGACAGTTTATTTTGTCTACGGTGGTGTGGTGTCACATTTCGGTGCAGTGCACTGCGCTTACGCATTGAAAGGCTGACGAGACGACTAACTAACGCAATTTGACAGATTAGGTTACGTTGGGCTATGAGAATATTTTAAGGTGTTTTTATGAGCAATTGATTAATAAAACACATAACACTACTAATTCTGAAATCTCACAGGGTCTTGTTATCATAATGGTTTCGGCAGAATATCAGAGCCTATCTACTCCCTAGTAGTAAGGCACTTATGCTGAGCCGAGACCTTTTGCTAGTGCAACACACAGCAGTATCACTATATCAAAATATTTTCTTGTTGTAAGTTAACTATGTTATTTTTATTCGAAACTAGCTGCGCCCCGCGGCTTCGCCCCCGTTAAATCTATGTGTCAAGTCAAATGGTTAAAATGATAAAAAGTATCCTATGTTAGACTCCTGGTTCTAAGCTACCTCTCCACCAATTTTCAGCTAAATCGGTTCAGCCGTTCTTGAGTTATAAGTGTTGTAACAAACACGACTTTCTTTTATATATATATATATAGATGTATTATTTATTTATTATTTGTACTGTAGTATGTGAAAAGAGTCATAAACCAGCATATAATTTTTTTTTTCTATGTTCATTCTGCTTCCTGTTTTTATTTACTATTTTTTGTCTGTTTTGAGCTTCTCTCTTCCTTCCCGTGATGTGACTGAGTAAAAGGTTCTGTACTGAGTAAAAACCAGCGTTGTTCCGCGCCACGCGTGGTTCAGCACTTAGCTGAGTTTGACCCTTTTTGGCCAGCAGGCTAGCACGGTAGCCATGTATTATTATTATTTTTGTTTTTCTGAAGGCTTATTTTATTTATGTTTTTTTATACTGTGTTTTTTTAATGTGTGTTTATTGCTTTAATTGTGTAGCCTGTTTTTTTTTGCCAAATAAAACAATTCTTATTCTTATTAGACCACTTATCTGGTAATTTGGAGAAGCACCAACTAACAGGGTATAGAGAGAATGCCTATTAAAAAACGAACTATGGGTTGATTTAAATCCTACTTTTTGCTACTCGGTGAAGAGATGAGGATATTAGCAATCAGTCTATATCTCTGTTTACATCATTGACTTATGCTTATAAGGCAGCCAGCAAGTTCATTAAACTTACCAATAGCGGTTCAAATCCGGAGGTAATACCAGAGAGGAAGGCGTTATATTGAACATTTATAAAAAATATGGTATGTACTCACATTAGTTGTAAGCTGCGTCGTCAACGTGTGTACTTTTTCTTTGGCATCCGCAAGTTCCCTCCTCAGCTTTCGCACCTGCCATAACAGCAGTAAATAAAGCCATTTATATCGTACTTGGAGATACAATTTATAACGCCAAGAGGCGAATGTAATCTTGTACTAACTACAAAACATATACAAGTTCTTCCTGGAAATCTATGGTGATTTAAGTAAAGTGGATATGGATATTTCCGTCTAAGATAGTCGGAAATGAAAATAAAGAAAAATATACTAAGGCTAAAGTTGCGAATTTAACTTTCTGTTCATCTTGAAGGAAGAAATGGGAAATCAACATTTAATATGTCAATTATTGCCATACAGCGGGACAATGCAAGCAGCGTGTTGGGGACGCTTCCGACTGGTATTGATAATGGATCGGTTGAGCTACCTGTAGATTGTTTACAACAGTCTGCAGCCAGATCAATTGTTTCAATTGTAAATACTAGTTCTAATTTATTTCCATTATCTGATTGTAATGTTCATTTCTTCATTATTTTGTAATACCTACCTCATGAGCCTGTCTTTCTTCTGAGCCCGCGCCAGCAGCAAGCGATGACGCTGTCGATACAAGGGACGCCGTAGAACCGTGCACTGTTGGAAAGTTACAAGTTAGTTAGAATCGTTATCTATCCTATACACATACACAGGCAGCGAGTTAGGGACGATTCCGACTGGTATTTATATGTTCAAACAATGAATAGGTAGATTACATTGTTTAAAAAAGTCTGCAGGTAGACCAATTGTTTCAATTGTAAATTAGTTCTAATCTGTTTCTATTATTCGATTGTAACTATCTTTGTTAGTAAATTTTTTATCATATACATACATAGATATTATTGTATATGTATATGTTATTTGGTAGCAAAAAGAAACCTCCAAAATAGAGGGTTTGATTTTTTGTCCTCATCAACAGCCTGTACCAGTTCACAGCTGAAAGTAAGCCACCCTGATAAGCACCTTCTTCGCTATTATCATCAAGGGTAATGCCATAATCCCTACGCTGGGCATGGCTGGCTTGGAGATCGTGGTTGATTGCTGGATCTATTCTTCAGCAGATTTTATCAATATCTAATGCATTTTATTAGAGCTTTAAGCTACTATGCACGTTTTAACCAAATAGCTTGTACTTGCCTTGCATATACATACATACATGCAAGCCACGGGCAAAACTTAGTTTTTAAAATAACTTATGGTCTTATAGATATTGGATTATTTATTTATTTATTTCGGAATACCATCAGCTACTATAATATCTATAGACTTAAAAATGACAACAAAAACAAAACAATAACAAAAATAAAAAACAATAACGAAACGAACGAACGTTGTTAAATACTCGTAACAATAACTATATCTATATCTCAGAACTAAAAACGTTTAATAGTCTATCATCATTATGCGACCATTACATCAATTTAAAAGCAATATGTAACAACATACATTATTTTTTTGCCTTAAGCAATGAGTTATTCAACAGGTGTAACCATTCCAGGTCCATCCAGTTTCATCCACACTTTAGTAAACATAAAAACATTCTTTACGAAGTACATCTCAGCACCTGTCTTACATACAACAAACGCTTTTTGCGGTATAATTGTTTTCTTATCTCGCTGTGATGCATTTTATCACATGTAGCTTGCGTTTCTTTTTCTTGGTACTCCATTTTTAGTGTTCTGTAAAAGGGTAAAACGGTACCCTATTACTAAGACACTGCTGGCCGTCTGTCTGTCTGTCACCAGGATGTATCTCATGAGCCGTGATAGTTAAGACAGTTGAAATTAGCACCGATGATGTATTTCTGTTGCCGCTTTAACAACAAATACTAAAAAACATATTAAAATAAATAATGTTAGGGTGCTCCCATACAACCAACGTGATTTCTTTGCTCGATATTGATAACGGCAACAGGTAGACGCTTGATATATTCAGAAAATATTTAGTCATAATCAGTTTAATATTAAATAATTAAATTAAAATAAAACAAATATTTACAGATAAAGAAAAATTTAAGGGTGGCTCATGTGGTCATGCAACAGACATGATTTTTTTCTTCCGTTTTTATAATGCGAGTCCGACTCGCACTTGGCCGGTTTTATTATAGCTATTTAATTTTATTACAGAGAAGATATTGCATACAGAATTATGCAGACTTAATTTTCGAAGTCGTTAGTGAAATAAAAATAAATGTAATTGTATGCAGGCAATGGATAACACATGTTGTGATTGCGCCATCGCGGGACATCTGGCTTTAAAGCGTTATTGGGACACTTCGTTAGTTTGGTATGTGTGAAATAATTACGCTGATATGGATCTTAATGTACTTATTGGATTGTCGTTATTATCATGTAAATATACAAGGTGTGAAGTGAAGTAAACAAAAAGGATACACAGCAAAGTAACGCCTGAATCGATTATTTAAACAGGGTTTAACAAAAAGTAAGGACAATAGTTTCAGGGGATCAGCTTCGTGTTTTGTTCGCTTGGAATTTTTATATTTAGATACTACGACAAGTGTTCCTTTCAGTCATTGGTGTCTCAAATACTCATCAGCAGTAGATAAGCTACATAGCTCGATGTCGTAGCGGTTGCTTGATGGATTTTTCTTTTCTCTCTCCTACTGTACTATGATTGTAAATGCTTTTGATTGCGTGTTTGTGCTTGGTGATTAAAACTTGAATTAAAGAAAAAACAACATAATAAAAGATTCCTATATTAAAGGCATGTTTTGTTTTTTTACGATGCACCTGTATTATTATCATTGGTTTGTAAAAATAAAGTTAATTTCAGAATCAGTACCTTCTGAAAAGTCAATTAGGTCAAGATTTAAGATAATTACCATCGTCATTCTTCTTGGGATAATGATGCGAATGCCTCGGCGTGTGCATTACATTTCCGGGCTGATGCGTAGGGCTCAGCGCTGACCGTGGAGAGGGCGACGGCGGCTCTGACACTCCGTAGTTTAAACCTGGGTGTGATAAAATATATAACTAGTGGACCTTCCCGGCTTCGCACGGTTTTAGTACGGATCCCTAACTTTTTTGAAAATATAATATAGCCTATGTTCACCGGGGATAATGTAGCTTCCGAACAGTGCAAGATTTTTCAAATCGGTCCAGTAGTTTCGGAGCCTATTCATTACAAACAAACAAAAAATCAAACCTTTCCTCCTTATAATATCAGTATAGACAAATAAATTCATTACATAAAGTTCATAGATTAAATTCTTGCAGGGCAATTGGATGTATCTCTGATTTGAATAGTTGGTAGTTATAGCCATTAATGTACCTTTTTTTTATTTATTTACCAACTTAAAATAATGTTACAACAAAAGCTTAATAATAACACTAAGAAACCACAAAGGTTTGTATAGGAGTGTTATTAGCGAAGTCAGCTGAATAACACTATTATAGTGGTATTCAGCTGACTTCGCTAAAGTTGGTCTAAGAGGTTTGTTGGTTTAAGAAGTCAGCTGAATACCACTATAATAGAAGCGTTTTACATAAAATAAAACGCATATTAATTTACTTACCTTGTTCAAAACTTTTTAATGAAACTTTTTAATGAGAATGCCCCGTTGTTTCCCGCCAGAATATTCAAATTTTATTGGAAATAGCATTGACTTCCGCTAGTTGTCACCAATAAGAGGTCTCCACCCCACCTAGTAGGCGCGACAGTGGCGCCAATAGTTTGTACTTTTGAGCGCCATGATCTTTTATTTCATTGCGTCGAATATCACCAGGCAAGATTTAAAATGTAAGTTTTGAACAAGGTAAGTAAATTAATATGCGTTTTATTTTATGTAAAACGCTTCTATTAATTTGACTGGACCTTGTTCAAAACTTTTTAATGAGAGATGTTTGTTATCGCCTGGTGGTGGTGGAGACACTTAACGCCAATGTGAACTTACTAAAATAAAAGTTATTATAGTAAACTATACAGGTTTGAATGCAAATTAGACATTATGACATTCAAACTAAATACATATGACAGGGCGCTATGGCGCACATTAAGGGAGGCCTATGTCTAGCAGTGGATTTGACATAGGCTGATGATGATGACATAAGTAACACACTTATGCCCAAAAACAAAACTTAGCAATATTTAAAACATAACATGTAGACATCCAAATGTCTTGTTGTGACTGGTTCGAAAAGTTCGAGGGAAAAGTCATTAAATTTATTGAAAAATAAAATTGTTACTCTGTGCTACTTCCATGCCATGATAGGTTAAACCTGTAGTATTATGTATATTATAGACCACTACGTAATACTATTATATTATAGTCAATGAATTCAGGACAGTTCACACAGTATCATCTATCGGATAGATGAGGATAGATTCTATGCTATCCCCAAGCTAAGCAGAACCTGTGTAATTGGTACTAGTTTACTGATAAACTTAAAACAATACATTTTCTTAGTATCCGTTAAATAAGACCGCGGCGGTCATGGCTGAATTTCTTTTAGAAACGGTTCACGAACATTCGTTTAATTTAATATGTCCTTTAATTCATATAAAAGTAAATATTTTGATCCAAAATAAATTTACTGCCCTGGCCATCTCTGAAGATTGTATGGTCGATTAAACCATTTTAACTCAAATAGGTTATTAATCCAACACAGTAGGTAGGTACTCAATAAACCTTTTCAATTGTAGCGGAGCTTTGCTCATCTAAGAGGCCCAGATATGGGATGTTTTATTCTTAGATTTCAATAATTAATTAAGTTTCCCCCCCCACTTTGTTTGGAATACAACAGTTGTTGAGATAATATTTGCATATATTTCCAACTGTAAAAGCGTAAGAATCTTACGGATCAGATAGCTTCAGCTATTTCTTTTGAAAAAGGCCAACAGGATATAGAAAGCATGTTATTGTACAAACTTTATGAAGAGATTCCTATCCTGTCGTCAATAAATAACATTATGATGCATGATGGTAACTATTAGACACTAGATATCCTGCATCTTACAACCAGTGTAGTTCACAAACCAGCACAAACGTTATTTGTTTCAATGTAGTGTAGGCACTCTATTTGCAGATGTATTCGTCACTCTTGTCACATATGTTGAGGGAAAGACCACCCGATTACACGTTATTATAATATTGGTTCGCTGGTACTAAACAAACAGCTCCGCACGTCAAGGACATAGGCCGTGGGTACTAAGTTAATGTTTTGATGACTTTCTCATACTTAGCATAATGCAGGTACATAAAACATCTTAAACATTACCGAGTATTAGCCTATCAACAACATATCATACAACGCAAATGACTATGAATTTTTACCGAAGATAATAAGTATAAAGAGGGTAGTTAATCGTAATAAGCACGGAAGGTATTACCGTACTCAGTCCGGCCATTGTCACAATCACAACTCTTATACATAGACGGATTTCAATACAAAGCCAGAGATACCTTTGCAACTGTATTACATAGGCTAAAAACTTATTATTGGCAAGACCAACAATTTAATCAATTCGTCATATTTAATTGTTCAGACTAAAATGGACACAAATGTAGGTAGTGTCTTATTATTCTACATATTTTTAATGTGGGTAGGTAAACCAGCATTCATTTTCATTGCTTTACGTTTCCTATGATTACTTGACGTGTCCTACCAGTCTTTCATATCTGGGTGGCAAAAAGAACAAAATAAAATTGAGGGTAGATAGTTTTTGACCTATTCTCTTCCACGCGAAAAGTTTGGTACGCAACAAAATTTTTAAGGTAGGTCTGAATAACTTCTCAATATGATAATTGATAAGCCTTACATTCATTGCTGCGATCTCATGAACCTGCATGAATCCCTAGAAATATTATTTAATCCTTTCCTTAAACTCTCACTGCATACAGGTTACCGATCCGAGAGAAATAATATATAATAGTAACTCTGGGTTAAACTATATTGAATCCAAGTCCAACCCCAATGCTTAGCGTAAGGTATTTTCATTGCCTGTACAAGGACATAACATAATCAGTTGTCGCTGCGTTGCGCAATTTATCAGTTAATCAATAAGTAGTCATAAAATAGTAAGTAGTAGTAAGTAAGTATGCGATACCGTGGAATTTGTTGCATAACTAGTGAATATGCACCACGACGCTTCCATTTAATACATAGTGGGCATGCAATACCCGAATCATATAGATATTAGTTACCCTTCCGGGAAGTACTTGAAAATAGGTACGCGATACCCTTGTTGTATCACTAGTGATATGCACCACGAAGCTTCCATTTAATACTTACTCGTGGTGTGAGTATTCAATACCCGAATAATATAGATATTAGTTAGCCTTCCTGGAAGTTCTTGAAAATAGGTACGCGATACCCTTGTTGTATTACTAGTGATATGCACCACGAAGCTTCCATTTAATACTTACTCGTGGTGTGGGTATTCAATACCCGAATAATATAGATATTAGTAAGCCTTCCTGGAAGTTCTTGAAAATAGGTACGCGATACCCTTGTTGTATCACTAGTGATATGCACCACGAAGCTTCCATTTAATACTTACTCGTGGTGTGGGTATTCAATACCCGAATAATATAGATATTGTTGTATCACTCGTGGATATGCACCACGAGCGACACTTCCGTTTAGTACATATACGTAATCATAGTGTAGGTATGCAAAATCCGAATCATATTGATATAGGTAGCTTTCCTGGAAGTTTTATAAATAAGTTAGCGAAACCATGGGATATATTTATCAAAGTGGTTCTTGCTCCACGATTACTTAATTTTCCCAAAAACTAACCAGTTAGCCCTTTTCCGTTCATATGAACACATGTCATACTTACGTTGTTGCAGAAGAAAAATATACCTTTGGACTCGTTGTCCGGGAAATAATCATCATGTCCACGATAATATAATAGCTGGAACGTATTCGGTGCGGCCGAATTTCATGTGTTAATGCAGCCCTGCGAGGGCGCTTAATATAACCCCGCGAGGGTTTTTTTAAAATAAATACTTGCAAGTGCCATGACAATATTTGCCATTGCAGCCCTGCGAGGGCGCTAAAACGAACCCTGCGAGAGTTTCTTTTATTACTTGCAAGAGGCAGGTGTGTTGCTTACAAATCGTTTCTTCATATTCATCCTCATTATTTCTTTATTTTATCCTTTTATCATCTCTTGTCAAGCGACGACTTGACTTGAGAGTTTATTTTTATTTATTAAATTATTTCAGGACTGACACACAGCTGATCGGATGGCTACAATCAGTAGGCAAAAATTGCACACAATATGTAAAAACTTCTGAAAGAAATATTATTACTGCCAACCTATATTAACATTTTAAGTGCCTTTGCAAAAACAGCTTGAATCCGTGGGTGGGCTGTGAATAGGTTAGGCAACATTATTACGAAACTCCTCGGGAGAATTCTAGAACACCAATAAAATGTGGTAGGTAGCCAAACATTTTTTGACACCAACAAATTTTACTTTATCAGACGATTCAGAAATCTTACTTTTGTTGAGAGGGCATTTGATTCTGAAAGCTAGAAAGAACTACGTGGACACCCAAGTTTATCATACGAGCGTTCAACATCATAGGAACGCTCTATGTTCAGCAGTAGGAATATTTTGAGTATATGTTGGCTTATACCAGCTTATGTACGTACATATACCAGCCAGGTTGAGGTCCACGTGTTGTTTTCCGAGTATAAAGTATGGGCAACGCCCTACGTAGGCGTTCATGGCCCACAATGCCCAAATTAAAAAGTTTAAAATTACTCACGATTTTTATTTTCTATGTCGAACACTTTCTCCAGATGTCCACGTGATTCTATGATTTTGGTGGTCAGAATTTATACAATTTTATCGTCTTTTCTCCATGCTGGAAAAATAATTATTTTAGCAAACAAAACCAAAAACCAACATATAACCGGAACACAAAATTATCGAACGGTAAACCGTTAAGTTCTCGTTTGCTAAAAATTCACGCTGAAAATAGCGGAAATACCACGTGTTAAGTTGTACAAGCCTCAGCTAACGTAAAAAATATAATAAAAATTACCACGTGCCGGGAGCACGCGCTATTTTATTCGAAATAAAATTCACAAAAAATAACTCGCGCAGGTACTACCTCGTGCGAGGTAGTTGAAGCGTCAGCTTTGTAATAACTATCGACTAACAAACAACACGTATCATCTTGGATTAAAGAATCCAAAAGGAATTTCCGAAACTTATTTCGCAAATTAACACTTTATAGAAAGTGTAAGGTAGATAAAGAAAAGTTACTTACGCAGTATGCACTTTCATCAAACCTTTAAATTTGTGCACTTTTAAACAATTCTTTGCTAATTGTATTGTATGCACTTTTAAATATTTCTTCAAAGCCTGCTGAGCAGCGTGCTTAGTGTGCTACGTAAAGAAAAGTAGCACGTCCGTATTAGGCGGGAAACAAGACGCCAATGAGATAAAAGATCATGGCGCTCAAAAGTACAAACTATTGGCGCCACTGTCGCGCCTACTAGGTGGGGTGGAGACCTCTTATTGGTGACAACTAGCGGAAGTCAATGCTATTTCCAATAAAATTTGAATATTCTGGCGGGAAACAACGGGGCATTCTCATTAAAAAGTTTCATTAAAAAGTTTTGAACAAGGTCCAGTCAAATTAATAGTGTTATTCAGCTGACTTCGCTTACTAAGCTTATTTTCTAAGTGTGATGATTACTTGAATAAGGACCTACTTTTAGATATTATTACAATTATTTTTTTTGTGGAAATGCAAAATACAAATAAATAAATAATAGTGGACATTTTCACACAGCATCATCTGGTATCAAAGAGAGTTGTTTGTATTGTTTTATGGACACCAGATGACTGCTATACATAAAAATTTTACACTTAGAGCCACAATAAATCACGGCAAACATTACTCCCGATGCGGGATTCGAACCCCCAACCTGGCTTGTCATGGTTGACCTGAGCTTGTGCTTACATTTATTTTAAACAAAACATTAACATTTTGTTTCCACTTATCTGTTCTACTTATTGTTATCATATGTTTTGGGTTATTTTAGAGGTGTGTCGTAATTACCTTGGCCACCCGGTCCATATTGTACGGGTAAACAGTAGTAAGGCTCGTAATCGCTCTCCGAACTCCGTTGGAGCATAGACGGGTAAAGTTTCTCCGATTTTGTTGATCTGTAATCAATATAAAAATTAGAATACTGTAACTTAATCCCTCGAATATACGATCAAGGCGTCTTTCAGAAATCAGCGTATGTACTTACTTATGAGTGTAATGCTGTAAGATATATTTTAAGTGTCTAGAAATTACAGATGCGCTAAGTGGCTCTAGATTTCTATCAACATTTCCGACCATCATTGTGAAAGAAGCCTTGAATTTAGCACATTGCTACATGACACGGTATACATTTAGCATATGGACGACAAAAGCCTATTGACTTTATTGCTTGTTTTGATAGCACTTGGCCTCCATTCTCAACGCGAATGACTGGCATTCCCAATGTTCAAATTATGCATAGGTAGCCTAAAAAGTGACCAAGTAAAAGTGAATTTATAAAGTTGTCAGTAAATTTCTGGGAAAAAGTGATGTAGAGTGCATTTTAAATAAAGTTTTATGTGTATTTGCAAAACTTCGCATAATGGCGCTTTGTAAATTAAATAAAGCCGTGCCAAGTTCGTAACCATGCAGGATTATCTTATTTATAATGAAGCGTGCCACGATGAAGCCAAACCATGAATACCAACTCCAGTTTTCGTGGCATACCTTGGAAATGTCCTATCTCTGAGGTAGCTAAAAATTTAACACCGAATACTTTACAATAAGTTAACAATACTTACATAAACATACAATATAGGTAAGTAACATATAGTAAGGTAAGTACATAGAACTGCTTTACATAAGAATACATAATAGAGGTAATGTAAATGAATATGGAATGTAATAGATTCAATAGAAGCATGATAAAGAAAGTATGACCTGGATTACAAAGACACGCTGTTTGGATTGATAGCACCAGAACGCACTTTAAATCATTATAAGCTTTATCAAGCTGCAGCAAAGTCCAAATTGGTAAACCTAATTGAATACAGTAGACTTGTGCAACATGTCTTGTACTGAATAATGACCGGTTCCTTGGACACAGAGGACAAATTGATTTAATAAAATGTAATTGCACTGTTAGAGCGATATTTATTAATCGTTTTAGCCAGACATAGGTAGGTAAGTATACACTAGCCAAACGCGATGTATGATATCTGTAAACAAACCTAGAATTCACTCTGTTGTCGCGTGTTTTTATTCGCAATTTACTTTAGTCGATTTGAGATCCTTCCTTCAATAAAATATATTGCTTAAAATTATATCTGAAACTCGGCGCCAATCAAGTGAGTTTTAGTTATTTGTGTCGTGATTTGTTTACAAGAATTGTACATCGAGTTTTGCTAGTGTGTAGGTGCAAGATTTTTTTGCAAAAGTTTATGAGTCTGAGAACTTTTTCATATTTATGTAGGTAATTACACTTCAAAAGAAACGTGATTAAAGAGCGTTTCTGTAAGTTTTAATACTTATTATGTTCATGTTATACCCAATATAAATGAACTATGAACTATAAGTTATTCCAAGTTTAGTTGGTCTACCAGGTCTAGTCTTACATAATTTCAGCAAGTGCTCTTTAGTTGTACTACATCCTAAACCAATTAATCGCTACATCCAAGAGCATTCGCATTTTAGTAACCAAAGGTTATTGGGAGAGATTTTCAAACTAAATGGACCTACCTAATACTGTTGCTCCTGTTTAACCTGGAACCCTGTGCGTCACGGTGCATGATCAGCTTATTGTGTGTGAGTGAGCTGCGATGGTGTGAGTTAGGTGAGGATGTGTGGTTGTGCGCTTGCGCCGAATGCAGCGACGTTAGCGACTCCATGGACTCGCCTTCCGAGAGCCTCCCGCTGGCAGAGTATGTGTTGCTGAAAGGGAACGTGATGGTTGGCCAGTTGATGGACTATTTACAATTTTACATGGTATAGGAATATTTCGGAGTAAAGAAAATGGTAGGTTTCAGTCCTGGAGACATTTATATTTATAATGCATTTTTGTTTTACGGTTTGTCTGTCCCGTCGGCGTCAGTCGGACAGACAAATGAGAGTGACAAGCTCACACTTGTGCACTAAAATATATCCTAATAGCTTGTCTCCGTTAAGATTGACATATAAGCAGCCGTGGACGAAAATATCGGCTAGGACGACAACGCTTGTACTGCCTACACTGCCTATCCAGCTGTGCGATTTGCAAGGACACATCAAGGCTCTGCTGCATAGATACTGATTTAAAATGTAAATGTGTGCATAGGCACAATATATGTGTTCTAGAGTTTTATTTAACATATTTGTAGGTAGAGGCATTATCTCTACCCCACGCAGTTGGGATATCAATTGCTTTTATTTCCCAAAGGAACGCATTTTCTGTTTGCTTTTAGTAATTTAACTGTTTAAAAAGTGCAATATTCATGCGCGTTAGTTTGTTTTGAGAAATTTAGAAGTTGATTGTTTTTTCTACTGGCCAATTGGAAGAGGAAAACAAAAGCATGATCCACAAAATGCACAGATACTTAATACAAAGTAACACATTCAGGTAAATACATTTAGGCACAAGAAATGTGACAGGGGCACACAGAATGATTAGAGAAATGACAATGTCTATGGCAATGCTATGAAAACACATCAGATTAATACAGTAACACATCACTTGACTGTATACAACCCGAGCATTCACAAATATGTAAATAATAATTTAGGTACCTGTGTCTCAACCACGGTGCATAGGGGATTCCATAATCGCTTTTGACTTCAGAGTAGGTCTGAGTGTCTGAAAGACTTCCGTCACTGATCTTCATCCCACCTCTAGGGGTAACCCTGAAATAAAATAACAATAAATTCACTGACATGAACCAACTAGCAACTATGTTTTACGTTGTACGAACTGATTCAAAAGGCAAGAAATCACAGACACAAGGGATATAAAGAGTTCCCACGCATCAGAGAATCCTTTTTAAATTGGATTTTGCTGTGCAATTTTAAGCTCTCTTAGTATGAATATTAAGTTAAATTTTCTATGAACGCAAAAAGCCCAATATATATGTATGTTTGTAAATAAACACTATCACTTATCACCATGAAACTGATAAAACTATTTGCGAACATGTCAAAACTCTACCTGAATGTGTGGGTCATTCTTGAGCACTTAAGGTACAGTTTCCAACTTCAAAATTACTTTTATAAATGTAAAATGACATGTCTATCTCTCTTCACAACAGAAAATGTCTGTACATTCTCACTGACTTTTACTCAGTGGCTGATACGGGTCACAGTACAGGGCTGAATTGTTATAAAAATGTTTGCTTATAATTTATCAATGAACACTGCACTGCTAAGAAATTCTTAGTTATTTTATTTAGTCCTTGCTTAAAACAAGTACATTTGAATGTATACTTTAGCCAAATGTGATGTAGAATGTTTGTAAACAAACCACTAGAGGAACTGAAACTCGCTTGGCGTCGAGTTTCAGATATAAGCAATATTTATTTAAGGAAATATCTCAAATCGACTTGTAATGTAAATGGCGTAAAATATATTATAATAATATAAAAAAGATGCGGCAGCTGAGTGAGTTTTGGGTTAAGTATGGGTGGATTGTCTATAAACATTCTACATCGAGTTTGGCTAGTGTATAAACATGGGCATTAGTTGGCAAAAAATTAAATGAACATTGAAAAAAAGCATGATAATCCTATCACTTCACTGATTTTTCCTGATATTTCCAAAGAACAATGGTGTATTCTTAAAAGTATTCTCCTATGAAAAATCTACAAAAGAGTACATAATTCATTAAAGCTTTTGAATTCGGCCCTGTAAGAACCATTTCAATTAAAACTTCAGCCATTGTACAAGAACAAGCTAGAACAGAGATGAATCATCTTTCCTTTTGAGTGATTAATTAAATGGTCTATGGCATTTTTGTTACATCCAGAGAAATACATTGCCAAGGACTGTTTCTCTAGCTCGAAACTGTTTAATTGTATCCTAGATTGTATCAGAACTTTTCCTAGATATTAATAATTTGATCATAGGTAATTGATCTATTAAATGTAATCAGTATTGGAGTAGGTATTATTTCACATTATTAAAAGGTTTTATTTTTAAGTGTTACTTTTTTAAAATACTTTGTAAATTAAGCTTCTTTATAATGGTTGAGATTAGCTCATATTACCTAATGACTATCTGCTTCCCTACTGAATGACTCAGAGAGCAATAAAATTAAGAAAATGTCTGTCTCAGTAATATGTTGGCTACATAATTTTATGTCTTCTCAAATATTTAGGCACTGGAGATTGAGATATTATATCAAGAATAAACATAGAGACTAGGTCTTTTGTCGCTACAAGTATTTTTTAATAGAGCTTAGTGAATTATTAAATTCGCAATAAAAGGACTGGATGTAAGTATAAGTGTAACTAAGAACCTTATTCAAGATTAAGTTGTGAATCTCAAGTTTTCTTACCTGTGGTGATGGAATAAAGCAGCAAACTCATGTGTTCCCGGTTTAGGCAGCGACTGTGAGCCGAGTAGCCTCTCTCGCACTGATGCAGACAGCTGTGCAGCAGCTGTGCCACCCAGGGAGTAGGATTTAGGTCCAATTCCATTCTCTGGAAAGGAAAAATGTCGATGAAGCTTCTGTATATGAAATTGGGATGATGAATGTTCTATTTCATTTTGTAGTGTCATGTGTACTTTTGTGTCCACATTTAGATTAAGATTGGTTCATAGTTCATTTATTAAAAATTTAAAAAAAAATTAAAAACTACCCATGTAAGTAATTTGCCAAGTTTTTAAATGACTTGAGGAGGGTAAGGTAATAACTGATTAGTCATGTGATAACTTACTGTGAATCTGCAAATTTTGGAGATCTTGAGTGCACGTTTGCGTACCGCCCGATACTTTGACTTTAGTTCTGGGCACCGCCGAAACTTGGGCTGTTCTTCCGCCGTCTGTAGGTGAGAGAAAATGAGTAAGAGGTTTTTTAAATCAAATCACATTTATTTCAGACGTAGTAGCTATAGGTACATAGTAAACATAGTTTTTTGTTCATTGTTACCTTCAAATCGTGATCAAATGAAAAACAATTTGCTATGTAAAGAAAACAAATGAATTGAGTTCAATTTAATTTTTACATTTATTTTTCAGGAGCAGCAATTAAATCCCAGAATAATTTAATCGGGTGCAAGGAAATGTGAAGGAAATAGCTATTTCCTTGCACCCGATCCCAAATCTAGCACTAAAAGCCATCAACACGGATATTCATCTTAAAAACTTTTTGTTAAATTATTCTGGGATTTAATTGGTGATTTCTTTTTTCTCTCTACGAAGGTTTGTTTGTTTTGATTTGTTAATGTTCAATTTCAATAATTGACGTTGACGTACGTGACACGTGATATTCATGAATGAACACGGAATGAACCATCCATTGAGGATGAAAATCGAACAGGAGAGTAGAAGTATTTTTGTTATGTAATGTGATTGATGATGTGAATGATTAAAATAAATAATACTAAATGACATTTTAAAAACGGACAACAGACAGTCTGATAGCTTTAGTGCAGCACAGTTGTTTTTGGCAGAAAGAAAACGGCACTGTAGCTGTGCTGTAGTTTTGAAGCTAACGCCATCTAGCGTCGAGTAGCGAATGCTTGAAGCATATAGTTTATCCTACCGCTACCAGATGACGCTGACGTAATCTCTATGTAAACTAGAAACAAAACACTTACTATGCCCCTGCTGACCGTGCGGTGCCCCGTTTGGTTGAGGCGATGGCTGCTGAACACCGTTTTGTCGTTTGACGTAACCAAAGTTCTGGGGAACTTTGGCTTTACTAGAGGAACAACTGCTTCCATTCCCCCCACTCGATACACTGGAAGGGCGTGATCCACCGCTCGGAGACTGGAGCTGAAATATTTGAAGCATTAGGTAGGTATGTTACAAATTATCTATGTAAGTAGGTTTGATCAACTGATTAGATTTTTAACTTTCAAAATCATGCCAGATTTCAGTTATATATTTTAATAACCCATGAAGCATCATTATCATCACCAGACAAGACACTCACCTGAGATCCGCCGCTTCTGGAAGAATGCTGTTGACTAGACGAATTCTGCGCATACTAGAAAACAAGACAAAAGAAATTAATGCCTAGGTGCCTTTGGTATAATCAAGACAAATTATTGTCAATTGTTCATGCAAAAATAAGGTACCTTACCTACTTACATTAATAGATTTTAAACAAACCTAAGGATCACAGATTACAGGAATACTCTGGGAGATAACTAAGTATCTATGCGAATTTCTAGAATCTGTGCTGCGGATGAGACTCAATGCCAAGCTCCTGCGCCACAGAGAGCTTCAAGCTTCTGTGATGATCTCGGCAGAGAGTGTGGAGAGTACTTTCCTACCTAGATAGCGCCGCACCGGCGTCCGGCGCTCCTTATTCGCTGCGACGGCTTTGCTGGTGCCAATGCTAGGGCGCGGGGGGCCATGCTCACGACATGTGTTGAGAACTGATCTGCGGATGTGGCGTAGGTACTGCCGAGCAGCTACGCCGCAGGGATTTTCTCTCATGGTGAGTGTGGCGCTCCTCGTCGCTACGACTGTGCTGATAGGCTTTATTGCTAGGATGCCATGTGACTGTGAACTCACCTGAGGATGTGGCGCAAGGCCGAGCTGCTGCGCCGCAGAGAGCTTCTCTCTCTTGTGGTGCTGCGGAGAGTGGTGGCCTGTGCGGCGCTCCTTGTCGCTGCGACGGCTGTGCGACGGACTGGGCGGCGCTGGAGCTGGTTGGCTCTGCAGTAGAAAAGTAAACATAGTAACAACAGTAGGGGGGGGGGGGGGGTAACTTTTGGCCTTATGGGGCCTAGGCTTTAGGCTTCAACAGGGTTTTCAATTTTGCCATCGCACAGGAGTTGTGCGATGACTCAGTCAACTTGTGGACCATTACTTGTGGCTTGAAACGCCAGTGATCATAATAACGTTAGTTAGTAAACATTAGTCCTAATTTCCAGTATTACTTACTATCTACATAAATGGCACATAAGTACCTATTTGTTGGTTGACCAGATACTTCTTTGTGAGATGTAAACAAAGCCCCTCAATACAGTGGTTCTGGTTATCGATCGATTTCATCGAATCGCTTTATAATAACAACACACTTCAAACTTTATTTATAGAAGAAATGCACGTGTAAGTCTATCATAACCAAGCAATCGATCCGCTTAAACACGGTGTCGCGCCAATAAATTATGAACGGTCTGAAGTATCTTTCCATGAAGCCCTTATTCATGCATGAATCGATTTGCAAAGGACACGGTGAACGACCGAGGCTTACACCTTTCGCAATAATTAAGGGCTTTTCCAGAATAATAATATGAGGTTCCTAGCGAGTAAGGGCTTTTTGAGAAAACGTTTTGACCGTAAAAGGAAAGCCTATCCGAACTAAGACATCCTAACAAAATATTGGCAACTTAGTTACCTACACATGCTACTGAAAGATGATCGAAAAAGGTCAAGGTGCCATCTAAAATTAGACAATACACTACACATCCAAAGGCAACCACTATAGCCTATTATAAGCCCTAGAGATTTTGCCTTTGGTTGCTGCGTCTCATTTGCCCAACTCTATTTTGAACAAATAGTTAATATGTCCTCTTCAAATGAATTTTGCGCTCGCCTAGATACACAGATTACATAACACTCCTTTAATCTGTACCTAGATATTGCGAGTCCCGCCTTCAACCGTAATCTTATTCCATCTAATATCCATTTAAACTGCCGCCCACGTTTTCCTATCCTGCAAACTCTAGACTACATAAATACAAACCGGTGCACCCACTCCAGGAGAGTCCGTGTACTTCTTCCACGTGGTATCCTGCCTCGCCGCTGGCCGCTCAGTTTGCTGTCCGCTGTCCGCCTTGCTTTTCGTCCGACCAACCACTCTGTAGACTACGCCGCTGCCGCCCTCCATACCTCTACGACTGCTGCTACGCCTGAAAAAACAAGAAAAAGATGGTTTATAATCGCATTTGGTTAAGTCTGTTGTTTCCACAGATTGGTTCCACAATAGAGTCCATTTGGCCAAGTCATTATCCCATTGAACTTATTTAACCCTGGGAAGTTCTAGGTAATTTAATAATATTGCGGTCTGTAGATTCCTAAAAATGTGAACCACTAACTAGTCAGAAATATTTCTTAGTTATTACGTAGGTACGTTATATTATCCTTGCACAAATATTTATAAGAGTTCGGGTACCAGCTTGACACTCCGATATTTATTAGTTTCACTCGCTCAATCAACAACACTTACCAACTTAAGCTAAATATCAAGATTGTTTACGCTGAGGAACGCAAAAAATATTAAGAATGTTCAAAGCTAACCTAACGAGCAAACTAAGTGCGATAACTCCATTGATCTAACCCAGCTGCCTACTGATCACGCTACCCCAAGTTAATTTATTTAACCGAGCGCGCTGTTTTCTGTTTTATTTTTCTTTCACACCAACGCCCCTTGTTTCAGACTAATTAGATATCCTTCAATTCGTTTTTGTAGTTTATTTTTGCTACTCAAGGAGCTAGTCTGTCCTTTAACCTTTGAAATTGGCATAGCTGCTGGTTTATTTTGAGATCGTATACGAAAAAATTGCTGGACAAAGCCAATTTTCAAAAAATTATGCTTACGTAAATGCTTTTAGAAGCTTCACCCGTTTAGGGACTTTAAACATCGACTGTACTTATTAGTTACCTAATACTTTTAGAAAAAGGTAGATCGTTGTATTGTTACGTTCAAGTCAAATAAAAACTCCAAAACTTCGTTTCAATTCACAACCATTATAACAAAAAGCTAAAGAAGTTTCACAACACCTTTCAAAAATTCTTGTAATTCTGAAGGTTTCAATTTTAACCACTTTCCTAGTTGCGTCATTATCGAGTAGGTAAAGGGACTACTTTTTATTCCTAAACTTAAAAATCTACCTCTGGGGAAAGCGATTTGCTGACGATAATGAGCTCAAAGTCCGCTGTAAATTACCATTTTTCAGGCCAAGCTGAAAATTATTTTTTCATGGTAATAGATAAACTTATTTCACGATCAAATAAATGTATTTATATCATGGGAGTCTTATTAAATAATCTATGTTTTTGAAGACTATATCTTTTTTCTAACATATCCATACCGCGAATACATTTAACGCCCCTCGTACCTACGTATTACCCAACAAACCCTGGATCAAAGCAAATTACACAAAGGGTGCTCTAGCTAGGCTCTACACAAAGGCGTAAATTGACTACAGCCTCTGATGAAAGGCAGCTCCGGAGCAACATGTTCCGACCTAGTTCTCATTGTGAAAGTTACGCAGAATGGCTAGACCTCGCCGAAAAATTAAAATTCTAGCCTGATTTATATTTTTCTTTCTGTAAGAGCATTGATAAGGTTAAGTAAGTAAGAGTTTTGGAAACTGGTTGATGATCTTGAAGGTATTAATGAGACCTCACAAAGATACTCAGTAAGGTCAAGTAGAAATAGAAGATCTAAGTAGATAAGGCACAGTCTGCCTAGAAGACAATAGCGCGTGTCAGATTTCAACACAATACTTGAATGGAAATACTAAAAACTGACTCTGAATCCCTTAATAAAATGTTACCTTGTATTAAGGTTTTGCGGGATAATTACTAAAGTTATGTAATTACCAAATAATTCCTCGGAATCATTACAAGCGAAATAATTTTTATATTCGGTCCATAATTGACGAAGAAATCGAAAAATATACAGATTATGGCGGTAGTATATATGTATGTTACATATAGAAATATATGTATGTTATTTTTATCCTACATAAATAAAACTTACATAGTACCTCCTTTCCTTTTTTTTACCTGCTTAACATGGGGCTAGATAATGTTGTGTGAATTGTCAGCATTATTTATTTATTATTTTATCGAAGTTGGGTAGAAATAACGATGATAGCTAAGTACAGCTCTCAAAAGGTCATAAAAGCTTAGAAGTGTTTGGTTTTACATTGAGCGAACCCTTATGGTACAACTTAGTACCTGGTCTACAATTATTCATACAATTTATTGCATCATCGCGCTTTTAAACTTTTAAAGAAAAAAAATATATACCTGTATCCCCTGGATCTGTATAACAGTAGCACCCTGTACACAGTTAGATCAAAGAAAATCACAGGTTCAAAAGCTCTTAGGGCTTACAAAGACGAGTGGGCATACGCAACAGTGCGACCCAGTTTCAGGGATAATCTAAAGCCGTGATTACACTCTGGGCTCTAGAGACTCGCCTTGGGTCGGCCTAACCTTTTAAAATTACTCATAGCCTAAAGGTGGGGCGTAAAAAGGCATCTAATTCGCGTCCTTGTGGCGTGCTTGGTAAATTATTTTTATACCGACATAGGTACATAATATTATGGTAGCTTTTGCGTGTTAGCACGTTAAATATTTCATCATCATCACAATCATCGTCAGCCTATATTTGTCCACTGCTGGACTAATATAGGCCTCCCCTCATGAGCGCCATAGCGTGCTGGCTTCTTCTTGCCGCATCCAGCATCTGCCTGCATTCTTGCGCAGATTGTCATTCCACCTGGCAGGAGGCCGTCCTACACTACGTTTGCCGAGTCGCAGTCTTCACTAAAGAACACCTAACTGTTTACATAAGCGTTATATTATCTATTTCTCTTAAAAAAGCTTTCCAGGAGGCTTCATTATAATATAAAAATGTATTTTTTTGGAATACCATGCAAAACCATCTCTGATAAACAAGATAAATTTCGCATGCACCGCCTAGATACATAATTTGCTTTATAATAATTTACAATTAGTAGCGTAAACAACGCCTGAATCTATTTTATATATTTTTCATGTTGTTTCCTATACAAAGATACTTAGGTATAATAAGAACTGCTAGCCAGTTTTAGATAACGGTACCCTATCTAGTATTAATTAGTACCGAAATTGGTGGAATTATACCTAGTATTTGCATAGCTATGGTACGAGTAACTCACAAAAAACCTAATGAAGTCACGTCACCGAAAGCTTCGTAAAGCTATTTCACAATAGTAATTTATAACGGGATGCTTACAAGGCAAAATACCTACCCCCTAACAACAAAAAAATTATTGAAATTTAGAGAAACTGTTGAACAATCATTTCAATCAACTTTTACCTAATTGGTAGATAGGTTTTTTGATAATAGGCAAATTGAGAACCAAACCTTTTCTTAAGTCTGTTACAAAAGCAAAGAACCTACATGATAAAAATAATTGTAGAAGTAGGAAGCTTCTCTTTATAATAGCATAGCTGTGTTCGATAACTTTACTCTGATAAACAGCCATTAATCACTTCATATTGCAGTCATTCAAGATCAATGGAGTCTTTATGTTGAAGAATTGAGCTCATTTACTATGGAACGTTCAAAAGAGGTCGCTATTTTCGTTCCTTTGATAAGCTATGGGTCATTTCAGGTTGAAATGTTTCAGATACAATGTTAACTTAATTGACTGACAATGTTGTGTTGGTGAAAGAGTTATAAGTTAGGTACTACATGATGCAGATTAAAAATAATATTTCTTTAAGCTTACAAAATATGCACTTAGACAAGTCAAATTATATACTATAATTTATTTTACAAATATATAGTTTTTGATATTCTCTAACTTCAAGTTATCGTCCACTTGTGAAGGAAATGAAAAATAAACCACTACATATAAATCATATGAATGTATCATATGATTTATATGTGTCTAATGCAGTGGACTGCTATAGGCTGATGATGATGATGTGTCTAATACCTACATGTTTGTTTACCCCATCATTTTTTATTCAATGTACCTATGTTGAAGTTATAAGACTAAGTTATTTCATTTTCATTTATCCTCTGCAAGCAAGCAATTCCTTAGCTACTATATGCGAGGACACATAAATGGTTATAGGTTTTTTATTTAAGTTATCTGTTAAGTTTGTAAAACTGTATGTCTTCCAAATAAAACAAAATAAAATAAATCTAAATCTACATTTAGATTTAGACATTTTTCTTCGCTCCGATCTATGGATACATGTCAATATTTTAAGCACAACATTGAATTTCTTACATTCTGTTATCGGTGCGGAACTGAACGCTAACAGGCCATACCTACCTATAGAATCTAAGATTTTTTTGTAAACATTAACTTTTATGAGACCTTATAAAAACTGTTAGCAAAACAACAGCGTGGTTACCGAAAGGTTACAACTATAAACAAAAAATTAACTTTCAAAACGCCGTTGCACACGATCAGCGCAAAGGGCTTACAATCGAGTTCCAAACGGACGTTAACGGTTCGAGAACGAACCAAAGACAAATTAAAGCTGGCAAATAAAAAAAAAAATATCGAGCTTCAGCGATTTTTTTTCAAGTCGTAAAAAAAATCTGCTATCATTATTTCGTTCGTTCCTTTGTTTAAGTATAAAAAATATCTTGGATTCTAGAACCGAATACCTATAACACCTAGTTATAGGTATTCGGTTCTAGAATCCAAGGTATTTTATTGAAATGGTCCAAGCATTATCACGATTAGAATAGTTCCTACAATAATAGTATAAACAGAAGGAAAGTACATGATCCTATCCATCCAAAGGTTGCCTGGAAGAGATCGCTTTTAGCGATAAGGCCGCCCATTGTGCCACTAGATATAGTTAGTATTAAGATCCTTCAGTATTTTTTTGTATTGATGGTGTAATAAAGTTATATTGTATTGTATTGTACATGACTGTCGTTCTTTTCTTATTCTATTTTGTGAAGTACGACCGACTCACAGTACCACCGTTAAAAATATTTCGATCGGCGCGTACCATCTGCTACAACTCCACCAGCAATAAAAAGCAAAATACATTACTTGCAAACTTTGAAACGCAAGAAATGCTGGAATTCTGAACAATACGGGCGCGTAAAGCGGAGATATCCATCGCTTGCAATAAAAATTACGGTAAGGTGAAAAAGAACTTTCGTGAGTAAACGTTCTTCAACTTTTCCTGGTTTTCTTGCGAACGGTGTTTTCCTGTACCTGCCTCTTTAGGTACCGAATTAAAAAGGTACCTACCAGCCACAATTGCATGGACTTTCTAACTAGGTCTTTACTGAAGAAGGAGTGCGGAAAGAATAAAGTTACGTTTTGCCTTTAAATTTTTTTTGTATAATACACGTATGTAAATAGCATAACTGTGTTTGATGAAATACTTTTTCTGATGTTTCATTATTACACTAATATTATAAATACAGTTTGGATGTTGAAATGGATGTATGGATGGCTGTTTGTTACTTCTTCACGCCAAAACTACGGAACGGATCAGGATAAATTATTGCACAGATGTAACTCTAAGCCTAGAATCAAACATAGGCATTTTATCTCCTAAAACAGTTTCAATGGAATGTAAATGACCTTTAAACGATTCTATAGACACATTGCTTGCCAAGCCGCGGGCAGAAACTAGTAGTAAATAACATAGAACATAGAAAGTACCTGCAGGACTTTCGAAACCCAAATTAGTTTTATTCCACTTGTTAGTTTCAATACCTACTATACCTATTTAATTATGTATAATGTACTTATATTTTATTTTCCCGCAGCAATAAAGATATCTGATATGTGAACTGTGAGCCACTCAAAGCCACTGAAATATAAAAACCAACCAACCCAGAAATTCAGCTTTTCAAAGCTACGAAACCGCTACGAAAAAAAGACTTGAAGAACAGAGTTCACTTCCGAGGTGGCAGGTTAAGTAAACCGTAGCATCACAAGCGCAGAGCCTTTACGGTCAGGCCCGCATTGCCCTACTTAGCAAATAGTCTGCTTTGCTTTGGACTTGCGGTCTTCACTTTGAAATATGGCTTTGAATTCATGCCAAACCATAATAGGTGAAAGTTGGCTCCACATGTGCAAACTAAGGGCAGTGAGTGATGGGAACCGGGATTATTAATCTCCTGAACGTAAGCACTTGTGTTGTGCATTCCTTGAGTACTAAAAATAGTTGTCTGCTCGTTGCTATTGTTATTTTAATTTATGTATGTATATTATAATCTCATCCCATAATGTATTATACTCTTCGTCTAATTTGTTTCTTTGTACACTTCCTCTATCTGTTCTATTCGCTTCTTCTTTAAACCTAAGGTTTTGCTGTAAGAAAACTCTTTGTTAGGGTTAAGCTCGCCTATGTACATATCTTTTTTTAGTTAAGTTATTTTTAAGTTTTTTGTGTATAATAAAGAATTACAAGTTGCTTATTGTCGTTGAAAATCTTAATCGGATATGTTAATCAAATATAGGTAATGATTTTATTTATTTGATTAACATGCGATTAGTTATTACATAGATAATTTAGAGCAATTCTAGATTCGTTACCACCCTATAAATTAATTTAAAAGATCCAAATTACACATAATGCTCTTGTTTTTGCACATAAATGAAACAAAATAAATCTATGGCCGTATAGTTTTCCTTCCAATATATTATTCAGAACAATTTAAAATGCATCTGCAGTGCTGGTGGCAAGGGTAAAGAAATTAGTAAAGTTTTCAAGTTGGGCTCTGGCGACAGTTATGACGAATGATTTGGAACATTGCCATTCATGTTACCTCTTACAACTACCTCTGGTAATGGCCTCTTGCCAAGCCAAGTTATGAAAACAAGAATATCTTTTTCCATAATATTTCCAACCAATCAACCCCAGAGCCTCTTTGTATTTATGAGAGCAGCTAAATTGCTATTGCTACAGTGGAGAGTATTCTTGTTTATTAGTGTTCAGTGCATCGGTCAACAAACTAAAGGTACTCATATACCCAGAAGGATACAAAACAACGCGCCCTTTCTTGTTTACTGCAAAACAAGGAAGGCACTGAAATTGAAATCCTAATGAGAACCTCTGAACCTCTGTTTATTATAAAGACAGTCACATAACGAGAGAGTAAGGTGTTGCTTTAATCCTCACCCTACGTCTACCCCGTCGTTTAAGGCGAAGTGAGTCTCAAAACCCAAGTTTTGAATGTACAGAAAATCAATTTTAAGGCAAAAAACGTTTTTAATGAGCATTAGAAACAAAATTTCCTCTAAATCTCCATGTTTAAGTTCTTCTACGGATGAAACTGCATTTGATGATTTTATTTCAATGAAATTTCAATTTCAATGAGTTTTTATGTGGTCCCCAATAAATACTTAAGACGATTATCGTTATAACTTATTGCGAAAGAGTAATATTTTAGAGCACAAAACATTATAAATAATGACCAGTGAAATTGCGCGCGGGCCGGCCATTCCGCGGCTCTTGCCTTCCTTTCTCGCCTTCTCGACGGGGTTTTCGCTCGTCCTTGTCTCACAAAACCGAGCCCACGTCGCCTTAAAACATTGGTGTCTAATGAAAACAGAGAGCCCGAAGCCACGTACTAATGATGACGGATCCCCTGAAAGGAGCAGCCAGGTTCCTCATTATCTATGAACGTATACCGCGACTCAGCTCATCATTATCTGCACAATGAATAGGTACCTTAAGGGTCTTTTTGTATCATTTCGACGTGAGCTGAGACAATACAGATTCGCGGGCTTTGGAAAATTTGAATTTATGCGCCGAGAGGGTGAGATTCTGGAATGATATTGATGTTATTGTGGCTTGGAGCGTTGAATGATGATTTAATTAAAATTACAATGGAAATAAGGCTCTCGGTTCATCAAAATTAATTCTCTTTTCGTTTCTTTAGAAAGGAGCTTTAGAATAAAAGCCTGGAAGCTTGCTTTTGAAAACAATAAGCCGCAACCGCAAAACAAGGTTTAAAAATATTGCAAGAAAGTTATGTAAACTGTTTCAGTGAGCGCTGAAAGCTATTGAAGCGAACCGGATATCCTGCCAGAGCATTTCTAGTTGAATTCAAACGTTATCAGTTTGCTGGCGGCTTCGACGATTCAACGTCCGAGAGAGAATAGATTGCGAAATAGTTTTAAAACTGGCTTTATTATATAACCTCGTGTTACTGTATGAGAAATGAGGGCATATATCTCTGAACGACAATGGTTTGGGATTTGGGAAATACCATTATAGTGATAGGTCTAAATGTCTGAACTAAAATAGTAGTTTGAAGTTTGTTCTAAATCTAGTCCTACGGGCCAGATTAAGAAACTCCAACTGCCCTTAACAAACTTTTAAACTTCATCATGTTTCTACGTCTCGTTGGACGACTAGCAACTTTAGGACCATTCCATCGTTTACCTCTAAACTTTTCCTCAAGGTTCTTTCAAAAGGTCTTTATACGTTGGTCGGAGGAAGGACCTTGCTACGGCGTAAAAGTTTTGTCGAACTCGCTTCATTAATTCTATTAGATGGCGAGCGAGAACCAATGCTGTATTTTCACCCCTGGCGCTTACCCTCGTCAAACTTGAGAGACTTCCTATTGTTAATACATATCTGTAGGTTTACCTATCGCTTAAAATGCCTTTATGTGGGGAAAGTTTAAATAGAAAAATTGTCTAGAAACTTTTTCTATCAAACACTGCGCATCGGTATTTCTCCAACAAACAAAAGTGTTCATATTTCCGATTTTTAATAATGCATTGCATTAAAAAAATACGTGAAGGATTCCTTGAATGGTAAAAATGAAATAAAGAAAAATTGCAACGAGCTTGTACAAGCCAAGGTACGAGTACATCGCAGACTTTACCCATTAAACTTTCAGCATAGTTGAACAAACAGTACGGCCGTGCAATATTCGAACAGGAATTTAAAAAGTTTTTCTGCTGGTTTCCATATTGTGTGCGTACTTTTGTTTTTCCAGAGCCTGCTGTGGAAGCTTTTGTTGGCGTTACCGAGTCTACTTTGTTGCAGTTTTTTTATAAGTGTGTATAGTTGTACACTTTGGTAAGCTTACATAGTTAATTCAAGTTGGTATCTAAAGATCTGCCTAGAGCTTGAAAGATTTACACTGGGTAAGTTGCGTATTAATATTAAACTACGCTACGGTTGCGGCTACATTGGAGGAGGCCTATGTCCAGCAGTGGACTGATATAGGCTGATGATGATGATGACGCTACGGTTAGATCTATAAAGTGTAGAAGGGCAATAGGGAAGCCATGGAGATTGGCGATCCAAAATTTAATACAAGCGTTATAAAAATGGATATTTTCACATTAACTACATTACTTTGTAGGTATATAAAACACATTCCACAGTATACCTGACTAATATGAACGCACATGTCCATACCAACCGCTTACAAATTATAATACAAACAATGGAACAAGTAGATAGGTAGGTAATCTATTTTGCAATCCAATCACAAGTCTGCCCCGTGCAGCTAATAGGATCAATCAAACCAATCGGGATGCATTAATCTAGGGAGGAGAGGCTGCATATGAGATCGTCTAGACAAGTCTAGGCATTTGATATCTGGGGCACGAGACAACGATTCTTAAAAAATTAACAAATCGCAACAAGAACATTTGAAATAAGAGCTGTCAATTGACGCGATTTTGGCTGCAGATAATGTAAATAAAAAGATACAGTTCCAACCACAGAAATTTATATGTAACAACTGTTAAGGTTTTCGTCTATCATCATCATCATCAGCCCACTGCTGGACATAGACCTCCCCCAATGAGCGCCATAGCGCCCTGTCTTCAGCTTGCCGCATCCAGCATCTGCATCTAGCAGTCTTTCGCAGGTCGTCATCCCACCTGGTCGGAGGGCGTCCTACACTACGTTTACCGAGTCGTGGTCTCCACTCAAGAACACGTTTGCCCCAGCGGCCGTCGGTTCTTCGCGAGAAATGGCCAGCCCACTGCCACTTCAGCTTGCTAATTCTTTGAGCTATGTCGATAACCTTGGTTCTCTGTCGGATGTATTTGTTACGAATCTTATATCCTTCAGAGAAACTCCGAGCATAGCTCTTTCCATAGCTCGCTGAGCGACTTTGAACTGGTGGACCAGCCCTATCGTGAGTGTCCACGTCTCAGCTCCGTAGGTCATAACGGGTAGGACGCACTGGTTGAAAACTTTCGTTTTCAAGCATTGCGGTATGGATGACGAGAAGACTTGACGTAGTTTCCCAAACGCTGCCCAGCCCAGCTAATAGCTTTCGTCTATAGCATTGGTCTATTACTATATGTAGATTACAGCTTCTCTCATCAACAATAACTTCGTCATAACGCCAAAACTCTGATGAGTCATAAGCCCTTGTAGCCCTTCGCACCCTAATCGATTGCATGCACTTATTTATACTTATATTCCAAACAAGGGGATGTTTTCCGACAATTTTATATGTGACTTTGTTAAAAATCTACGGGGTTCACATCGTATGTAAGATACGAGCATACGTCACGATTTGGTCGGTTGCTTCTCATTTAAAGGGGGCAAAGTTAAATGTAGCGGATTTAATTTTATAGGTACCGATCTGGGTAAGGGTTGCTCAGTAGATGGTTGCTATCCTACGTTGGGTGTTGGTCCTCTATGAAATCAACTTATGTGCGAAAAGCCTTTTCCACGTAAATGACGTAGAATCTTTGGTATATTTTATCACAGGATATCGACTTTCCGATATTATGTTTTGACATACAACAATGACAAACAAATATATATAATTCTTCTGTTTTCTAAACACAGGTTGGAAATAAATTGATCTAGAAATCGTATTGACTTTCTCCCAGAAATATAACTAAATGTCTTGTCTTTGTTTGATGAAAATTGTTCTACACTAGTTTCTGCCCGCGTCTTCGTACGCGTTGTTTCTATAGAAACGTTTTAAAGTTATTTCTAGCCCATTGAAATTGGTTTATGGTATAAAAAGTAGCCTATGTTTTATTCCGGACCTGGAACTACCTATGCAAAACAAAATTCAGCTAAATCCCATTTGACACTGCTACACACACGCATTTTAGTTACTTACTTTTAACCCTTAACTACATACATAATATACATGGGTCCAAAAAAAAAATCTTTTAATTTTGTACTTGTTATCATTAAGCCAATTGTATGTGGTGTGTTTTATGTGTCAAATAAATGATTGTCTTACTTACAGTAGTTTTTGCGTGAAAAAGTAACAAACATCCATACGTACAAACTTCCGCGTTTATAATATTAGTAGGATCGATAAACAAATAGACTCCCTATAACTTAACACGATGAAATGGCTGGTGCATGAATCTTTAATAACATTGAGATTCCAATGAAATCGAACCCCGGGTGTTTCACCCCTGTCCGATGGTACCAGCACCGAAGTAATAACCTTACTGGGATCAATCGACAGGGCTTACCTACTACTTATTGGATAACGTAGAAACTATTGAACTTTTACTATCTACAACAGAAGAATTCCTTCTCTCAGCACTAAAATATTCTGCACCGATCAACTCAGAAACAAACTAAAAGATTTGAACTGGTACTGAGTTTCTAACGTAAAGAGTGAGGTACATCTAATCAGGGTGAAACAAAATAATGGTCCTTGAGGTAAATAACAAACTTAGAAGATCTTAGACGATGACATTGCATATAAGTTTCAACTCAAATCAGTAAGATTGAGTGCCTGCAGTCAATTTCAGGATAAAACAGCAAGCAGATTATGAGTTTAATGCATCACACTCAAGAATCCGTACCATCCGTTAAGTATTTGAAAATTCATCTTTTTGTTTTCATAACATGAAATGATATAAAGTGTCTAGTTATTGCGATTGTACGCTGGGGCTGGTGGCCACATGTCCCACGAAGATACTGACTTCGCCAACGACCACATGTTACGAAGGTTATTGCCTTGCGGACAACAAAATAGACTTCAATTGTAACATTAGTTCTGAAAATAAAAGTCTCTTACCGATTACAGCAATCCTTTATCCATCTTCACAAACACAACAACAATAACCCTACTTCTACTTTCTCGAACTAGGTATACAATAGTTCGTATTATCTAGGAAGCACCGTACGTACGTAAGCTACGCGAAGCAAAGACACATATAGCAAGGCAACACTGATCCTTACGTTAATCCGCGATATTATACAGGGTGTAAAAACTACAGCAACACAAGTATTGTCTTTCCCTCAAAGGCACAACGCGAGTGGTCCGCAAGTCTAGCACAAACACATATTATCGTCGTATTCCTTTGTTAAGTCCATGGCGTCAGCTGTGATCGGCGTGTTCGGTTCGCGTCTGCCGACATGGAACGATCGATGCCGGCAACAGATTTACATTTTCCAGGGGAATCGGGAAAGTTTGTCGCTTGTTGGAGCGGGCGGACGACGAGGCGCCCGCTCGCCGGAGTAGCGCGCCGCCGAGTGCCGCCGCCCTCCGCCGCCGTCATCTGCCGACCATCACACCACACGACACCGACACCGCACGCCGCTCATTCTGACCACATTCTTCTACACACAATCACTTAATAGCCATGCTAATTCCTCTCATTCGATCAACCTTTGGACATCTATAGATTTATAGATTTTAGGATCAAAAAATTAAAATAATTGTCCAAATTTTTCATTGGTTAAATGCTGGGTTTTTATTTAGAAACAGTTTTATGTTAAGACAGTTAAGGTCTCTAATGGTGTTGTATTGTTGGGGGCGGTTAGGGTCGCGATGGTGAGCGGAGGCGAGGGGTGCGGGTGAGACGTAGGAATATCGATTTTGGCCCCCGCCCTCGGTGCGCCACCAGTGTGAGTGAACCAAGTCACCGGAGGCTGACGGAAAACAGCGTCCAAATATAACCGGTGTTAGAGAAAGGTTTCATTCACTGCGCTTTCATACGTCTGCTGATAGACATGGTTATGTTTATCCCTGACGTAGCGCTGGACAATACGTATGGATTCCTGATGACATGGTGGCAGACTTTTGTTATTATATCGGGCACCTACCAGTACGGATGAACTAGACCTTTATGGCATGAACAAAGTACATTATAATGCAAAGCATACTTTACGCAACGACAGTAAAAGGACCTTGCTACGGCGTAGAGCTTACTAACGAGCCCGCTACGAAGACAGATCAAATAAAAAAAAAGTTCCGAGATTTGTCTTTTAATCCTACCCCATTCTACCATTTAAGCACTCCTTGGGGTGCTCTGTTTACTTCCCACATCTATGAGACTGTAACTTTAATTATGTTGGCAATCGCGTCCGTAAACATAGGATCACCTACAAATCCACTTAAGCAAATTACAGCGTCGTTGTCTTTGGATTAATTATACTTGTAAATCCTAAAGTATTATTTTGCGTGAAGCATTTAAGATTTGGTTGTTTTTTTACTAAGTGCTGAATGCAAGGTCAATTTTGAGAGATAGTGATGGAAGGCGGGCCGACCACTTGTGGATTTCGGGAGGCCTTGTGAATTTGGAATGGATTTGCTAAGAAAAGTAGTATCTAGCTTATGTAACGTCAACGGGAGATAACGCTTCGCAAATTGAATAGGGCATTAATAAAAGTCCTCCTTGAAAAGTAATTTCGCTTTGAACAGATAAAATCTTTATGAACGCAATCATTTTTATCTCGAAAAATACGGGCCTGGGCAGGCTGGCAATGGTAAAAAGAATTTTATTCACTTGGATGCCAGCACCCTAGCTCTAAAAAGCGCAACCATTACCGGTGCAATCCCATCACGGCAATGAATCTCGTACCCGAGGGAGCGTTTTAATTCAAGTTTTATTAGATCTACCAGCGCTGGTCATTTTTAAAGCTGAAAATGTAAAAGTACATTGACCTTAAAATATGCTATGACTTACCTTTCATCCAGCTGCTGCAGTTGTGAGGGCTGGAAGTTCATTCTTCTCCCATACAGCGACGCACCACCCTCAGACATGTATCCATCCATAATATCGTTATTCCTCGCACATTCCATCTCAGCAATATTAATTCTCCTCAAACAATCTCCGTCTGACATGTAACCCGAAGCAATATCCAAATCACAATAATCTTGATTTGAAAACCCAGGCCCATAGTTTCCTCGCAGTCCCGCATTATCTCTACCAAAATTGGCTTTCACTGTATTGGCGTGATGCGGATATCCTGGAATGGATTTCTGCGTCAAACCCGAAGTTCTCGTGGGTAAAGTTAGGTGACTGTTGTATCCACGAAGCAAGGGTCTCATTGGCAGAACATTCATCATTGGATTATCTTCGTCACCCAAGGAGTTGTCGCGACAATGCGACGGTGTGCTTGATCTGCTATCATTGTCAATTCTTCTAGTTATTTCTGTCAGAGTTCTATTAGGATCAAAAACTGACCTTGAATTTTCCTGAACCCTATTCTGAGAAGCTTCTTTTTCAGATATTTCTGCTTCATTTATCACGTCGTTTATGTAAGTTGTGTTCATATTGACCCTCTTGTTTGGCGGAATAGTGCCAGCAGTCTTAGAAATTTCAGATCCAGATTCACTAGATGGACGGTATATAACGCTACTATCACTCGAATTTGAATGCTGTCCCGTTGTACTATGAGTCGAATTTGAATGAGAACTTTCAGACATTTGAGAAGACTGAGCTGGCATGGGAGAAACCACCAGTGTTTGTTTTTGGGGAACTTCTTTACTTAAATTAGATTGTTCTCTGCTAAATGGAAGTGCACTTACGTTATTAGTAGAATTTAAACTAGAATTGCTTTGTATTGGACTTAATTGACTATTTGTACTTTTGTGTATAATGTGCCTATCATCTTTTGATATTTTGAACGTTCCCTTTACAGCCGCTGTAGGTTTTGGTATTCCAGTGTGATTGGGTGTACCAAAATTTTGTCCGGATGGTGACTGGCAAGTTTGGTTCCTTGTATCATCAGCCACGTTTTCTTGTTTCTTAGAGTCTGGAACATTCTCATTTCTTTGCTCGCTGAGTTTCATCTGGCTTCCCGAAAGCTTTACCATCTTAGTTTTAGAATTTTTTGAATGATCATCAATTTGATTTAGTTTAGTATTGCTGATAGACTTAGGGGTCGCTAGTTTCGATTCCTTGTCACGTGACAGTAGTTTAGGACTATTTTTCGATTTATCACTCGTTTTACTGCTAGCTTTATTTAAATTCGTGGATGATTCTCTAGGGGTCTTGGAACTAATTAACTTAGATTTTACATTTTTACCAGACTTATCTTTTGATAATGTTTCATTTTGCTGTCTTATAGCTTTTGGACCAACTAGGTTAGTTGATTTGATATGTGTATTAGGCGTATTTGGAGACTCATTTAGGCTTAGACTGGAATCGGATCTTTCACTCTTTGCTGAGGAAAATCCGCTGGAAGAACTGGTGCGTTTGGATACGGCTGTGTTTTTACTTTGCTGTTTCTCATTGCTTATTTTGTCTTTGTTGAATAGTTTTAACTTGTCAAGCATGGAATGCTTTGTCGGGGTTCCATTTTGGGTACTAGGAGTTTGATTGTGCGGTGGTGGTGTTGATAACGATGATGGTATTTTGCTGCCCGGGGCGAGTAGTGACGAGTTTGGTCGTGATCTGCGATAAAAAAAATTAAATAAGCCACTTTTTCTGCTTTTCTTCAAATATCATTCGAAGTCATCTATCTAATGAGCAATGAAATCTTACCCTGACGAAGATGTTGGTGCTCTGGGTATAAAACTGACGACTCCGTGGCCAAGAGGACTGGTTGATCTGCTGGAACTAGCAGAAAGTCCACTTCTGCCTCCTGTAAAATCATCAAAATGATAAAGTATGCGAAATACCGGCATAATTCACACGTGTGTTTAAATAAACTTGAAGATAACAAGGTCAATAAACACTCCCGGAGATAAAATGCTTTCAGACAAAATCCCATTGAGTCTGTTCTCATGAAAGATATCTCATACCTCAAGCTTGGTAAATATTATAACTATCGAGACATTCACTAGATAAGAGAACTTTTATCGAAACGGCCTGGGTGGCACACGGTGCGCGCGCGACTGCTCACCACACTAGGCCAGTGCATTCAAATCAATTCCAACAATCGTACCATGAACCATACCACCCCTTAGAGCTGTTGAATTTGGAGAACAATGATTTGTCAGCAACAGACCATATTAAATTGGCCAGTTGAACCGATCGATGCCCATAGCGACTAAAATTATAATTCATGACGTCATACCCATTAGGTCGAAATGTATGCGTGTGCGTATGTAGGTAACCCTACTTGATAATTAATCGATGGTTGCCTGCTATGTTTCATAGTATGGTCTCTCATTGTGTGTTTGTTTTGATTCTTGCGCAAATTTTGTTATGATACTTGGCGGAGCTATGCGTTGTTACAACATTGGTTCTAGATACATTGGCTAAGGAAGCGTGCAATGCCTTTATGTAGAATGAGTCAAAAGGATGCCAAATATCAGCTGGGCGTGCAAATAGCATTGCCAGTCAACATCGGCCACATCCGCCCTCATTGGCCGGCCTTCCAGCGGTGATCCATCACTTAGTGCACAGTAGGTGGATGTAATTGAGACGTACATAGATAGGAACTCGAATCTTAGAAGATATATGAATTAAACAATTGCATTGATTTTAAATTTCGTACAAATGTATTTGGATACCTACATACTGCAACACACAAATAATTAAAATGCGTACAAACAGTATAACAGAGTTAAAAGGTCAGTTTTATTGATAAAAATGGGGAAAACATATGATTAGTATGTTCTTGATTTGATAACAACCAAAAAATATTTTTGCTGCAAGAAACTTTTGATATCTAATGATCAACAAATTTTATAAACCGCGTTTTCAAAGATTTCAACACTATACGTACCTACTTTTTCTGCTCTCTTGCTGTTTGGTGTTTCTATAGTCAGTAAAGCATTAGCTTTCATGACAATAGAAGTTGTAACTTATAAGTGATTTTGTTATGTTTGCTCAATATTTTGTGTTATTTTACAGATTTACTCAGGCGTTTGAATGCATTTTTTCTTTGTTTCATTCAGAAAATTCAATAGTAAATAAATTAATGTATTCTATTTGCTACGTACCTACTTGTTTCTGTCTACGGCATTACACGCGTTTTTCCGTGATGAAAAAGAAGTAAGACAGATTGAGTTACTTTGGTAAACGATTATTTAAATAAATAATGTAATTATTGTAAAATAATATATAACTACCTATGTTAGGATTTAAGGTGCTATTAATGGTAAACTGTAAAAACTTCGTAACAATAAATAAATAAATCTATCTATTTACCTATAATCGAGCACATACCAAACAAAAATAAATACGTTGACAGGGTATAGGTACCTATAATTTACAACACCGTGCCCTAATTTAAAACAAACAAGTGTACAGAAATTACAGACGTTTGAAATTCAACACCTGCTAATGATACTAACACTGAGATTTCCGGACCGCAGAGTAACCGCAATATACTAGCTCATTTTACACAATAACGAACTAAGTTTTAATATTGATAAACTAGCTAGGTCCCGAGATGACAGAATTCTGTCACCTGTGGTTTTTTCCTGGGTTTTATAAACGTCATATCACCTAAATCGTTATTGATACGTACGATAGACATCGTTTGAATCATAGCAGAATCGATACAATAAGGTTTATAATTCGCCTGCTATTGAATTTGTCTTCACATCTCACATGAACGTACAGCACCTATATAGAAAAGCATGTATAAACGTTAGTAGATTGGTACATTTTGCACGCCCTGACGAAGCAGAATGTATAGGAACCTCATTATTGTACCGACATTCCTGCAAAAATAAATGATTTAATTTGATTTACGTATTCGAACGAACGAAATTACGAAAAATATGGACAAGTGTCCATCTATCAGTTGAATTCGTCTTACCTATTTACAGCAGGTAGGTACATTAGTACTCACCTAGAAATTAAAAGCAGGATGCACTAGTTCACTTCTAATAAAAACCAATACACTAAATAAAAGTTCACTTTAAATCATGAGCGCCTTTCACATCAATCTCAAAAACGTAAGTAACGAAGCGCGCGAGCGATGCCCGTCGACTGAATATGCATCTGCATCCAATTCTTCAAAGTGCTTACTGAGAGAGTAAGTAAGCCCAATACTGTGATATCATTGGAGCGATATAATTTAAGTTACAGGATTACCGCGTTGAAAGGAGTGTGTGTAGACTAAGTTGGCGAAGTCGAGCGCTTATCAAAACATGTCAAGATTATTGTTGGGTGATCTTTATCGTTCTATTTATGTTATTCCTACGTTTTACGTGAATGTTCCTATATATTAGGAAGTATAAGTTTAACTGATACTCTTTTGTTCATATTTTAGGAAAAACATGAAAAACTTTGTACACTTTCAAGATCTTGTTATTTTATTGATACACATATTACGCTATTTCTGTATTCTGTGTTTATAAAACTATGGGTAGGTACCTAGTTTATGTACTACCCACAATTATTTGATATTTTAGTTTCCAGAACTATAATAAAAATAAACAAAGCTATAGCTAACGTTATCTATTGTAGCACTTATCTACAAAGTAACCAAGTGAAGTGAGACGATGTGTAAATAGTAAATACAGACTTGAAGTCTCCGTTGACTCAGACTCGGTTCATCGGTTCTCGTCTCTGTAATGAAGCTAAATTGATCATTCGATTAATTTCATTACATTTCTCCTTTCAAGATGGAGGATCTTTCTAAACGAAACCTATCTAAAGCTACAAATTTGGAATTCACAATCTCTCGATTTTCGATTTCATTAATTAGGAAAAAGAAAGGTTTGTTTTTTCAAGAAATCTGATAGATTCCACTATAGTCAAACAAAGTATCCACTACAAAATGTTTATTCGATTTGTTCACATTCTTAGTCTTATTTCAATGGTTTTTAGTAAGTACTTTCAGATCTTCTGAGAAATCTGCATTGATTTGTTTTCTCTCATTGTCTCTCAAATTCCAATTACAAAAGAAACTTGCAGGAATTCGAGTCCTGAAGTTTTCTGCGTCATCTCGTATCCTAGGTAGTACTTACTCAGTACTTAATCAATGGACAATAATTATACATTTTGGATGGTCAATTGATTTTTGATACTATTTTTCCTCTAAGGGTCGGCTTACACCGAGACGAGACGCGACTGAAAGGACGCTGCGCGCACTTTGATCCAAAATGTTACGTATTTTTTTTGCGTAGTAAAGTTTAAATTTCAAATTATTTTATTATTTATTTAAAAAGTTACAAATCAACTACGTAATAACGTAACGTAGTAACTTCTTTTATTTTTTACGTTGATTGATAAGCTATCACCTGTTTGTGATAAGAACCTGATGCAGCATTCTCAAAAGTTTGTTGGCAAACCAGTGGAACTGATTTTAGAGTCTGTTAAAGTTTTTTGATAAACATTATGTCAGTCCCATCCCTGATATTTTCTAATATGAAGATAATACAGGTTAAGGTCACGTTTCCTTACCATGTCCAGGAGTGGCCGGCAGTGGTCTCTTGTCAGGTGGTGCTCGGCGCACAGCGGCAGCAGACGCGGGCAGCGGGATCGAGGTCTGCAGCACCGACACTTGTCTGTGGACAAGCAATGGAACCCATTAACTCAATGAATGTCAATGTCACCGAGGCACTCGTCACGCATGCTGGTCTTGGGGACACTGACGCGCCTATCTAAGGCCTATCTTTGCCTAGCCAAATCAATCAATACATCCATAGATTTAGCAAGTACTAATTTGTTATATTTAGAAAAAATATTGTTTTTGGAATTACTTTGTCCATGTTTCTAAGCAATAAATAAACATTTCATTCATAAACAATTAATCCGGGTATCATCGCTGAAACTTGGCATTTTGTAGACAAGATTAAATCAAATCAAATTCATTTACTGTATGATATATAGACGACCGATGTGGCGCGGTGGGCGAAGGTCCGCCTGCGACGCAGGAGGTTGCGGGTTCGATTCCCGCCTCGGAACAATTGTGTGTACGATCTGCAGATATTTGTTCCGGGTGTTCTGGTCGTAAAGTAAAGTAAAGTAAAGTAAAAAATCATTTATTTCTTTAGGCTTACAAAATAAGCACTTAGACAAGTCATATTTATACATTAAATTATTATCAAAAATAAAATATTTTACTGTTCACTTCAATTTTTTGTCCACTAGTGGAAGTCGTTTTCTATGTATAATAAAAAATATCTATCTATGTAATGTATTGTATTATGTATATCAGTTAGTTATCTAGTACCCATAACACAAGCTCTGCTTTCCATGGGGCTAGATAATGATGTGTGAATTGTCCAGCATTATTTATTTATTTATAAAAAAAAAAAAAATTATATATATATATATACCTACATGTTATAAAAGATTTTTTCATGTAATGGGATGTCATAATGTATGGTGCCCTATTGGGCGTGAATGTCGGTATCTATATCTATATATGTATATAAAAGAAAGTCGTGTTTGTTACAACACTTATAACTCAAGAACGGCTGAACCGATTTAGCTGAAAATTGGTGGAGAGGTAGCTTAGAACTAGGAGTCTAGGATACTTTTTATCATTTAAATAATTTGACACATAGATTTCCACCGGGGCGAAGCCGCGGGGAGCAGCTAGTTTACAATAAATGACAATTTAAAATAAAAAACATAATTGGATACATTTGAGGATTGGGCTAGTTTTAAAATGTGATGCTTGTAGTGGGTATAGCTTTAAATCAAGCATAATATTCTTATTTTCAAACTTTTCTCTACTTAAGTTATGAAGGTTATTTGGTAAATTGCGATGAAATTCCCAGGAGTTTTAATTAAGAGCTGGCGCTTTGGAAGAGGGCAGGTGACTTGAGGACTTCCCCCTTCTTCCAATTAGGGCAATCAGGTGCTATTATTTAGAACTTTGAAGGCTAGGAAGAACTTTGGAAGTAGGAATGTCGATTTAAGAAGCACTTTATTACCTTTACAATAAAAAGAGATTTTTAGGTTGCTGAAAGTCAATAAACTTCTTAATACTTTTCCAACTCCACCGTTTATTTCAAAGTTCGAGCGATTGAGTGACTATAGGAACCCTTCTTTTCCCTAGGGTCATCATGTAAGTACTAGTAGATAAAATGATCGAGTCAACCCTCTCGCAATTTTATTATATATATATAATAATATTTATGGAATATATTGCAGAATTAGAATAATAAATATAGGCAAATCAGATCACTTACAATACAGGGGTGTATTGTAAATGATCTCCGAAAAACCAAAATTACAATATTTTATAAAAAAAAAATACAATATTCATATTCCTATAATTTATTGTGATTTTATGCAATAACCCGCACGATCAATGACGATCAGCCTCCTTTATCTACAGGTTTATGTCTTATGACGTCATCATCGAAAATCCATGCAAGTTATCCTATTGAAACGCTAAACATTGACCATGTAGGTACATACATACATTACTTCGTAACTAACGCAGCAGTCTGTCTGTCTGCTTCTCACTCCTATCTTACCAACGCGACAGTGCCGCTAATCCTGTACAATGTCAGATCGGTCGAGTGCGGACATGCCTGCCATTAGGGAATTAAACACCCCCAGTCACGGGGAGGTAATAAATAAGCAGGCTAGACGAATGCTTCGCTCTAAACCGCATTTTAGTACCAGTGGCTTTTCTAAAAGTTCGAATTAATGTCTAGTTTAGGGTAACTAAGTAGGTACCTTATTATTTGAAAGAGAACTTTTTACATCAGCAAAGTTCGTAATGTGCAATGCTAGAAAAATCTTAAGTCTAACTTAAAAATACAGTCATTGAGTTTTTTCTTAAAAACAGATTACCCATTAGATGATCTCAAGAAGAAGGCAAATGTACCGCCATGTTTATTCATAAGTAGCTATAGGCGCGATCTAGTTTAAAACTTGCCGCTAAAATAACTTACAGCAAACTTTAACCGAGTCGAGAATACCTAATGAAACCTCTTTCGATGAAGTTCTTAGCTTCTGACGCCCTGCAAGTTTACGTACGACTTGTGGGGTTTATAATGTCAAACTGCTTTGCAAGTTTAATGGGGTACATAACCACATAACCGAGAACGAAAGGTATTCCTATTTGAAAGCTCTGTGCTCGGTCACGACTGCTAAAAGCCACTGTTAGGTAATAGATAGCCTCACTATGATGTTGGGGAATTCATTTAGTAGGTGATATTAGGTAGTACTAGTAGGTAGGTACCTTCTTATCCTAAGAACGTGCCCATTGGAAAAATAGTAATCTAAGAACCTTCTTATTCTTATATTTCTTTTAAATATTTTTTTTATTTGTAACTTTGGTTCAATAATTTTCGAATTCCACTAATTACTCATTGTTGTAGTGCCAGTATTGCAGACATCTGGTGACGGGTGATTGAACTAGGTATCTTTAATCGGAAAAATAGAGAGACCAAAACATTGTCACTGCAAATATTATTTTTTTCTATACAATTAAAAACAAAGAATTAAAATAACTTAAATTCTAAGCCTCGAAGCTATAGCTTTCTTTTGTTAAGCTACTCGACACTAGATGGCGCTCCTTTGCACTAAGTTGAGAAGAAAAATCACAAGAAAAATGAAGTTTCCAAAATAAAGAACTAGGTATATATGTTTGGCTAACTAGGTATATGTTGTTTTACACGATTTAGACCCGAAGTACTTAGGTACCTACACCTACGTACGTACCTATATCAGTTTTTTGATTCCACCATAACTTATAAGAACCAGTATATGCCTCAACAGAATTGGATGTATGTACGTAGTTAGGAGTCTAAGGCGTATCATTGTATTCCTCACACTATCCGACTGACACTGACCCTGGTAGGTAATTAATTTTTAATCGTTCGTTAAGGCAATCGTTATTATATCTTTAGGATATTCATTCTTGGTAAATCCACAACGACGGCAACCGTGCGAATGCGAACCATCTTAAAGATAAAAAAGTGATAAGTTATTGATGCCATTTATGATCAAAGCTTCGAAAGTAGCGATAATGAGGGCGATATCTAAACAATGAACATCTGGTGCGCGCACGCAGGCTTACGACAGCGATACTGCGCGACGCAGGGTAACACGACACGCGTGTTCGGGATATTGAACTGTATCGGATCACGCATGCGTGAATTTGGTAGCTGTAATTTATGCATGGCTATTTACTAACTTGTTGTTATGGCTTGCCGACGTTTCGGACCCAATATTATCGGCACTTTGTCCGAACTGACACATTTTATTTTAATGAATTATTGCCTGACATTTCGGACAACATCAACATATTGAAGCTAATTTGTTCAATCAGTAAGAAAAGTTTGAATTAGAGATTTATAATATTTTACATACTAAGAAAAAGAGGTTGACACGAAATTCATTCAACTGTTTATACAAAGCTCGAGCTTTGTTTAAACCTTCAAGTTTAAACAGAACGAGAAAACATTTTTTTTTTAACTAAGGACCCTCGTATGTTCCATAATAGAGGAGATTGAGCTGACCCCTGAGCCCTGAATTCAGTCTGACGATAGCATCTCAGGTCTCATTTTGCTACAGGATTTGGTTCGGCGTCTCTATCGTGCGATAAGGAACTACGCAAATCCTATATAAAAATATGTCGTCTCCAAAGCTCTAACTTCGGTTTGACGATAGAACCTATTATTATCGTCAAACTGAACTTAAGGGCTCTGACCTTATCTACACCAACAATGAAAAACCCATAGCGCAACTTGTCTTAGTTACGGTGTCCAAGATAGGTGCCTATAGGAAGCATCATTTTTAATGTGGTTGATTGAAATATAGAAACGAAAAAAACCTACAGGTCCTTAGGTTCCGAAGGATTCATTACAAAAGAACCCAAAAGCAAACAAACAAGAAGAGTCGATGTTTGTTATTGTAGGCCAGTTGGAGTATCGCACGTGACGTGGAATTCCGGCGCAACCTTCCGCACGGAAATGAGAGGCTGTCGGGCACGCGACATGTGACGTGACGTCACATATTTAGGGACTGTTGTAGATAGGCTCATGGTGCATTCGTGTCATGGTTAGAACCTAGAAGTTCTAGGTTCTAAGGAATTTTACTTTGATACTATGGGTTCTAGCCTAGAACCCATAGATCTAAGTAAAATTCGGATGGAACCTATTTTGGTTAGGTAGATCGGTATGTCTGCCCAAAAAAACTTACTCGCAATGCCTTCAGTAATCCGTGATCATGGCGCATGAAACTGTGCCGAAATATTGGAAAACTCAAAAATCAAATCATGGTAAATATCCCGCTATTAAGTAACTCTTTTGTTAATAACCATGATCGTTTCAAACGTTTTATCTAGTTTTTAAATTCTAATTATCTTAAACCTTTTTGGACAGCGGTTACTTATTACCACAAATGATGATAATTCTGTCATCTCTGGTACTTACCAACCTACTGACTCACTCACAATGTTATCCCGCGAGAGTACAGACACACAATGGCAAATATTTGCAAACCTTGTAAAATTTTACGACTTTTCGCGCCATCTTCATAATTTCTCGTCAGTTCATTTCATGTTAATTCTGACTCACGTACAATTGCATTGTTGTTCTTCGTCTAAGCTGGATATAAATCTTACAATGCTTGGGTAGGTAAGTACGTTATGTACGACAGAAAATGCGACTGTTTGGATATCAGCGGGTCATGCACGGTCACAATATGTTGGATATTTAATTTTATTAGTAAAGTATGCCAACATTACTGAATATATCAAACGAGACATTTTAAAATATGTTGTAAGTTCTAGACCAGGAATAACATATGACTAGGAAGGTAGTAAGGAATGTTCTTTTTTAATCCTGCGAAAAAAAGACTACAAAGATGTTAATCGCGTTTAACTATCATGATTGAAGAAGATGCCTACATACAACAGTGGATGCGAAAGAACGGAGAGGATGTGGATGATTGATTATAGTATCAATATTCTTATAATCACCAAAAATATCCAAAATTAGAAGGCACGTATGATGATCAGCTCTTGCATACAAAGTAAACCACCCACACCCTGTTGAGATGAGGTAAAACATTTTACACCCACACCGAAAGTTTTCCTAGCTTAATTTAAACTTATGCTGCATGAGGGAACCCATTATGTGCGCATAACCATTTACAAGGTGCGTCCAACTGGCTAAGAATGCGTGGACGAACCAGGGCTCTGAGTTCGGCTGAAGACAGTATCGAGACGTGATCATGATGTCTTAGTATTGTATGAGGTAGATTAGTAGTACCCTGTCAGCACGATAGATGGATGGGATGACGACCTGCGAAAGACTGCAGGTAGATGCTGGATGCGTCAAGCTGAAGACAGGGCGCTATGGCGCTCATTGGGGGAGGCCTATGTCCAGCAGTGGACTAATATAGGCTGATGATGATGATGATGACGATAGATGACCTGTCGGCACTGTACTACATCCTATTGCAAAATTTGAACACGATCACGTCTCGATACTATAGTCAAACGGACTTGGAGCTTAGAGAGCGGCCTTTGCCCAGTGGGACACACAAGGCTAATTGTAAATGTAACCTTACTCACCTCCTGACTTCAGGCGAAGTCGGCAGACTCCGACACTTCCTGCTCTTGCTGTTAGCCCGGTGGTGGTTGCCTGAGTTAGTGTTCCCCATTTTATCACTGTTTCACTATTATCACAGACACTTTAATTATCCCCAGCACGTAACGTGCTGTTCTGTCTCACTTTGCATTTTGTAAACCTAACTAAACTGGTTCATCCATCTAGCTACACCGACGGAGCGTTGAACAAATGTTTATTCAGAGCTGTTCAAGGACTTTTATGTTTACGCCTCATTTCTCAAGTAAAAGTTAAAATCAGACATATTTTAGCTTAAAACCGACGACTTATTGACTTTATTCACTTAGTTTACAATCAGAATTCCCATTTACAAACAAAACGTGAAATACCACGATAATTTCGCAGGTATCAACAATGCCAAAATGCCTGAGCCATTCCGGTCCTTGCTGGACATTATTGACTGGTAAATACCACTGCTGACCCTCTCCGAGCATAGCTCGAATAACACAGATTGTATCCAAACCTGAGAAACATCTGTGAGCGCAAAACTACAAGTAGGAAAAACGTGGGCTTAATTATACATTTAATAATGCGATATAGGTGAAGTAGAAGTGGCTCTATAGATATTACACTTTAGTCGTCACAAAAGTTCAGAATAAAAAACTATCTCCAATTAAGTTAATAGCAGGAACGAGGGGACACGGCGATTATTGTCTCAAAGTTCGAAGAACAAGGACAATGGAGAAAAAAAGCTCTAATTGTAACTTGCTTTGAAAGGGTCGTCAACCTTTTATTCAATCTGAACTTGATGATTAACGAAAAAGACGGTCTTTGATCAGAAGCATCACTTCATTCTAAAATCGTCCCTTTATTCCGCCAAGAAGGGAAGGAATGACGTGGAAAGAGGAACTGGAACGACCATATCTCTCCGTACGAGACTTGGAACACAAAAGCAGAACAGTACCGTACCTACAAGGCAGGCGAAAACGGTGACCGCATCAAACAGACCTGTAGACGAACAATCCTGGGAGAAGCGAAGAACAACGGGAACAAATGGAGCGAAATGAAAGGTGAAGCTCAAGACAAGGTGTAGCAGCCGTCCATCAACTAGGAACACATTGTCTGCGGTGAATCTATCAGGACACATTGACACCACCGCACTCGCCGATTTCTACTTACAAGTCCTACAAGTGCAGGTAGCGACGCGCCCCTACAGGGTCACTGAAGCTTGGCAGTGAATGAACAACGATGAAAAAGTCTTATCATGGTCTTATCACCATGATAAGCATAACATTATCCACCATGCAAGACAAACAAGTATCTTCAGGCAAAGCACTGAGCAAATTGTCTATTGTGATAGTAACTGGGACAGAATAATGCGGCTTTGAGAGCATTAACGAAATTACTCCTATCATAGCGATGCAGTCGGCTGTACTCACTGGGGCGTGTAGTGCTTTACTTGACTTACTTGTGTAGGAATGTTGTGTTTGTTTATAGGTGGGACCAGATTCAGTAACAAAATCTAAATATGAATATATAAAAGAGAAATTCGTGTTAGTTACACTATTTAAAACTTAAGAACGGCTGAACCGATTTGGCTGAAAATTGGTGGGGAGGTAGCATAGTACCAGGAGACGGACATAGGATACTTTTTATCCCGAAAGAACGCGTGCAAAGCCGTGAGCAGAAGCAAGTATGCTATAAAACATCTTGTTATATAATGTGGACGCACCCTTAGATTTTAAAGCTCTCTTGTAACTACTCTGATAGATTATTGAAAGCTGAAACCCCCCAAAAGGTTGTTTATATTTACTCTCCCAACTTTACTCAAGTTGATGTTGGTCTATGAACGCATAATAAAACAATAAAGACGCCTTGAATGAATCCTGATATCCATATAACACCAGGCTACAGGGTAAGGTAAATAATTCATGAGCACTTCACTTAACCCAGGCCTAACGCCCACTTTCAATGACAATGGACATATCGCATAAGAATCTACTGAGATGCTAAAGGTGTCTTGTATAGGCTTTATAGAGGTCTGATTTTACTATGTAGGGTGGTACAAAATTACATAAAGTTGTGATTTTTTCATACTAATGAAAAGAAACGTGGGTGTATAATCATCACGTAATATTTATTTGTGAGCATAGGTACATATGTTGTTCAATTTTACTTGACAAAAACTATCAACATTCTAGATTTGCTGTCTAGCTACCACAGTCTACAATTTACCTTATTAAGTCAGTAAAAACCGAATTCAAAAGCAAAATCTTGTTCCTTATTAAATTTATTTCCATGTGTCGTGAATTATGCATCAGCTCAGATATTTTAGTTAAAATACCTTTTGTGGTTTTCGTTTCGCTACTGAGAAATAATGCGTCATGATTGGTTTGTTTAAACAGTTGGTATTGGTGATTTCTTTGAGTCTTCAGATGTCAGGAGAAATTAGTTATTTTCGTAAAATGATTCATAGAAATATGTAAGTTAGCCTAAACTTATTGTTTATACAAAAGAATAAATAAAATTATAAATAATAAATAGTTGCGCTGTGCTTTTTACTCTGCCACCACATAAAGTCTAATAAGATTTTATCAAAATATCTCAAAATTTTGTAATTAGACGAAATAATAAAATAATTAAACGTCTTTGAAAGTTTGTAAGTAGGTATGGATGTTTGTTACTCTTTCACGCAAAAGCTACTGGACGGATCGGGCTGAAGTTTAGCAAATAGGTAGTTTCAGGACTGGAATAAAACATAGGCTACTTTTTATCTCATAAATCATTTCCCATGGGATAGAAATAACCTTAAAACGTTCCAATACCAACAACACGTGCGAAGCCGCGGGCAGAAACTAGTGTTAAATAATTTACCTACAGCTCAGCTTACATCAATAACATGTTTTAAAAGCTCATAAAATTAACTTTCATTTACAGATATTATTCACATTACTCATTGCTAACAAGTTATAATTCTTGCAAGTTAGCCAAGCTAGTGTCGTTTACATCAATATTTCGAGCACTAAAGTTAAGCATAAGCTCCACCATACATCACAGAGCTTAATAAAGACCGAGCTTTGTCTGCATAAACATTATGGCATTTCATAGAACTGAAGTTACTATGGAAGTAAAATCTTGTTTTATGGTAATTGTAAACAGAAGCTGAAGTTATATTATATTATACTATATAAGTGTATAGAGATTTGTAGAGATTATCGGATAAATCATCATTGATATTGACAAACACTGTTTTTCAATATAAATAATAAACAGTACTTATACTTTGCAGATATACAGCCTCTTAATTATGTTGAAAAGCTATAATTTATACTTCACTCATAGAAAAATCTCATAGATTGGTAATCTACCAAAAAAGTTATATCGGAAATCATACTACATACTTTGTCATACGCAGTAAAAAAAATAATACAATAATTTTACTTTCAAAACCCTAAGTAGGAATATACCTTCTACGTAAAGTGACTGTCGAGGCAGAAGTGTACACCACTTCTATTTCACGTACCTATAGGGTTCAGTATAATGCCTAATCTTAAAATGCAATCATCAGGCAATAAATTAACGTCAAGTACGAACAAGGCAAGCGCATATTCGCAGAGACAGATTTACGTTCCAAGCAGCTTTGGAGTTAGGTGCGTCCAAGATTGGACGGTTTGAATATTACTTATATAAAATGCCAAAATAGGTAAAGATTTATTATTATTGTGATTTTAACTTTTAAATTGTTTAAAGAGAGAAACTAATATTAAAACTGCTCATGATGCTGAAGTTGAACAATTGATTTCAATAATCACTATATAGTATAAAATGTCTGTCTGTCCCTATGTATCTTTAAAACTACGCAACGGATTTTGATGCAGTTTTTTTAATAGATAGAGTGATTCAAGAGGAAGATTTAATAACATTGACACAGATTTCCACGCGTGCGAAGCGCGGCTTCGACCGCTGGTATAAATATGTATATATAAAAAAGCTCAAAGCACTAAAGTTAAGCATAAAGAGACACACGACTATTTTGAAGCATGATTCGACAAAACCATAGACCGCATCTGAAAGCAAATTAATTAATCCCATTGGGATATAAACCGGGTGCCTGTTAGCGAGGGGCTTGGCAGGCAAAATGCGCTTACAGTGACGTCAAGTTACAAGAAACTGCGATATTTTATCGCTCTGGATTTCTGTACCTCATACACTATTATTTCCAAAAAACCAAGCATGGGGATATAATGTTGCTTAGATCATTTTGAACCTTTGGAGACTTTATTTATCTGATAGTGAGTACGAGTACGTAGTGCTATAGCACAGATTTATATTCATACGCGCTTGTGTTCTAAAATTGCGCGCGTGTTTGTCTTTTTTGTTTTCAATTAATAATTATTGTTACTAATACAACGGGTATTTATCGTGTCGGGAAAAATAGGTAAATTAAGTAAATTATGACATGTGTTCAGATCGCGTAAGTTTAAAAATATTAATTAATTATTGTTTTAATTATTTTTGAAAAAGCTTAATACCACTATTTGGACCAGCATTTCGTTACGCAGCGAAAACCACATTAAAAATCATCTGAAAGCTGTTAATAGCATACAGACTTTTGTCCTCATTCCAGTGAAAGAATTAGGGCTTATTGTGGTTGCACGTTGGAAATCTAGGTAATTTTGCAGCTGAAAAATATAAGGAAAAGAACATTAAAGCTGCTGTGTTTAGTACCCTGCTATGTAAGATAGGAAAGCTTTTCTTGTTTGCGCAAATAAATGTTTCTTTTTCCTTCTATCTTGAAAGTTTCCTTGGGGGCTTTTAATTTAATTCATTTCTTTTAATCAGAGATGCTAATTTTATTGAATTAATTATAAATATGAAGCACTAGATACGCCCTGCGGCTTCGCCCGCGTGGAAAGTCAATTTTACCATATTTTCTCACCGTTTAAACCTTCCCTGGACTACGACAAACATTACAAAACCAAAATCAGCTGAATCGGCATATATCATATATCATAAAATCACAATAAATGATATGATTATGATTAAATTTTGGATATTATTATGTTTTTTTTATAACTAAATTCAAACAATTTGTATAGTTTTAATTTCATTTCCTACTTCCAATGTTATTCATAGTCTTGCCCTGAGCTCAATATTTCTTGAACTATTTGCTATGCAAAGCACAACGCTTACACGGATTTCCATACAATTTATCAAGAAACGCAGAGTCATATATTTTCATTAACAACCAGCCCAGTCCATACCTACCTGTGGGGACAAGTTGCTAGAGACGGTGAGTCAGATTTATCTCGCCCACCCATCAGACCCTTTGTGCTCCCTTCTTTATTACTTCTTCAACATTTATTATATCTTCTTTGCCTATATATTTATTATTCTTCGGTGTCGTTCCGAACTTTAGAACTAGGTAGGTATATTTAGAATTCGGATTTTCAAAAAAGTTTTTTGTTTTTCACATGGCAATTTGTACCTTTCGCTTGGTCTGGGCAGTTTAAAACCTGTTGCTGATTTTTAAAATAAATAATGCTCGCACACATCATCGTGTAGCCTCAGGCCAAGCAGAGCCTGGTATACCTAATTGAATATATTACAAAGATATATATTTTTAATGATACATAAAAAATAAACAGAACAGATCCTACAGATGTTGGCGGGAATTGAAGCCGCAACTTCCTGAGTCGCAGTCGCACCTTCGTTCGCCGCGCCTCTTCACTCGTCGGTCCTTTATAATTTGACTTTGTTAGTAAATTTGTTATTACATGTCTTCTTGATCGATAATTTAGAATGCTTTTATGATGCCTACGGTATTCCGCATAAATTATACTACTTCATATCAATAAACTTATCGCGAGCCAGTGCTAGGGAATTTAATTAATTTAAATGTAAACAACACGTTCTCCGATTTATCTCTGTTATAAATTTAATGATATTCACATGGTAGCTAGATGAGGAAAGGTAAAAGGCCGTTATTAATTAAATATGGAGCTACATTTCCCTAAAGTTAGATGATAAAAGTTTGAGGATGTTTTGATATGAGATTGTTTTGGTTTGAGATTGTACCTACATGAAACTTTTTAGATATATATTTTGGAGTAGGATCTTTACGTTTTGCTTTATTATATGTCACATAGACCATTAAAAATATGTCTTCTTCCACTTGTGGACAAAGTTATTGAAGTGAAGGTAAAATCTATAAATACTTATTTCACATTTATTTTTATTATTATTTGTAGTACCTACATAATTATAAAACTTGACTTGTCTAAGTGATTATTTTGTATGTAAGCCTAAAATAATAATGATAGCGATTAGACTTCTGATTTCTACTGTACGTTTAAATTACAGAAAGCTTGTAGCAACTCCTAAAAAAATGCTTGCTTGTTTCGTAACCATTTTAATGGCGTCCGAAATTTCATACAGAACGCCATATTTTTTATGATAGCAAAACAGTGCGTGCGCATAGAACATTAGAAGCCCTCTCGATCGGCCGCCAACAACGCTCGTTATCGATTATTTTGCGTGAACTATTGTTCAGATGGGGTACAATCATGGGGGAGCTTACCCCTCTAACAGTTTAACGCACTTCTCTCAGTGGCAAACACATCACGTCACATCACACTAATATTACGTCTATTGTTTATATGACGACCGATGTGGCGCGGTGGGCGAAGGTCCGCCTGCGACGCAGGAGGTTGCGGGTTCGATTCCCGCCTCGGAACAAATGTGTGTACGATCTGCGGATATTTGTTTCGGGTGTTCTGGTCGTTTTCTATGTATACCAAAAAATATCTATCTATGTAATGTATTGTATTATGTATATCAGTTATCTAGTACCCATAACACAAGCTCTGTTTACCATGGGGCTAGATAATGCTGTGTGAATTGTCCTGGATTATTTATTTATTTATTGTTTATGCGAAAGTTTCTGACGAGATATTTGTAAATTAAAGTATTATTTTTATAATTATAATTAAATTTGTTAATTAGGTAGATTTTTAGAGAGCAATTAGGTAAGTATCTTTTACCTAATTGCGAAATATCTATGAAATAGTATTTATTATCATTTGTGCGTGAATTTCTTTTTGGTTCCAATCCAATGGTTTGAAATATATCAAAGGACAGGTCGAGCCGCGCGTCAACAAATAGTTAAAACGTTACAAGTGTTACAACATACGATTTTAAAACAATAAAACGAAAACCGCCTCGTGAAACTGCTTTAAAATACTTAAGTAAATGTGGCAAAGCCCTCGTAAAATTGAAATACCCACTGGGTCTTGTTTATTGTCTCTTGTTACAAGTACTTTGAGGTACACAACCATTTTTAGGTAGGGGTTCTGTTTCCGGAGCGTGACAAAGACACATTCATGGTTTACTTTCAAATTTGAGGTAACCAATGAATTCTTTTGCAACGCAATAGAATATTTTATGCCGTAAAAAATAAATTTCGAGTTACACACACGGTTTTATAGTGACACTTTATTTTATTGGTCTTAAGTTACGCCACTTTGAATGTAAGTAGATAATATTTCATAGCATACAGCGCTCGATAATATGACAAAACCTGTCAATAACTAAGAAATCGAACCTATCATTGCGTAGGTATCACAATCATTATTTGAAAATCGCTAAGATTTGCTCTACACGGTTTACAATGGACTATACTACTGGTATACCAGCATGCCAGTGTTAAGTTCAATTAGTACAAGAAATTCCAGCTAAAATTCCATAAATTAAGTATTCAGTTTCCCAACCATTTGCAAGATTATCCCTCTAATTAAACAAAAGCAAACAGAAACACAAACCAAACAACCAGCCGAGAATGTCCAAGTCCCAACTCGTTTGGGCCATGCAAAGCTAAATTGTTATTTATTCGAGTGTTGCATTGCAGTGCTCTGCAGATCCAATGCACGCCCACAACACGGCAGGCTTGGAACTGGTTTGCTGATAAACGTACTGTACTGTGATAAACAGAGGGGCTTTGATTAAAAAGAAGGGCTTATTGAAAGGGAAGATGATAAGAGTTTTATGAAGAAACTTTGATGAGAAAATTGGCACATGGCGGATAAAGAAGATTAAAGTATCGTATTCTTGAATTAAAATCACCTGGACCCTTAGATTAAAAAAAGATATGAAATGCTGGAAGGGAAAATCATAAGTTTTTAATTTAATAAATGTTAAATAAGAAAATTGACACATGGCAAATAGGTGCAGGATTAACTTCTTCTTGATTAAATTGACGCGTTCAACTGTTAAGTTATTATTAGTTCCTCGAACATTCCAACATTTATATCTAGGTATTCTATATTTATTTTTGATCAAAAATATTATGGTTGCTAAAAATGGCCATTCAAATTTTATGTAATTAGCGCATTCTATCCACTTACCTTTTAGTAGCTTTCGAACTTAACTGTTCTAAAGAATCCCACGCATGTACACTGGAATCGCAAATTCTAATCAAGCTGGGGATATTTTATTCCGCAATTCAGTTTTTATTCAAGCCATTTTAATTCTGCAATCGGAAAATGTCGTGAATCGTGAGACAGCTTCATGATAAAAACTCGATATCCTGGTAGGTGGCAAGGCAAAGAAAAAATATACGATTGAATTGGATATTCAAGTATAGAGGAGTATTCTTCAATTTCTGCGGGCATTCTATTAATTGACATCGATGGTAAAATAGTACAACAGTCTGTGATCCGATATGTCATAAAACAGCTGTTTTGAAAAGATTTTAAAGCATTTAAATGTAACCTTCTAGCGAAGCTTGATGTATCTATGTATACTAATATTACAAGAGGAAAGGTTTGATTTTTTGTTTGTTTGTAATGAAAAGGCTCTGAAACTACTGGACCGATTTGAAAAATTCTTTCACCGTTGCAAAGCTACACTATCCCCGGTGAACATAGGCTATATTATATTTTCAAAAAGTTAGGGATCCGTACTAAAACCGTGCGAAGCCGCTAGTTGTAAATAAAATTAGTAATTAGAGCTAGATTGTCACTTTTCAGAACCACAGATTGTCTAAAAAAATTAAAAAACCAAGCTAGTTGTAACTAACCTGTCTATTCTTAGCCATTTCCCAGTTCTATAACTCAAGAAGTCAGGAACACTTAGGTACGTAAACGCATAGTTAAATCAAGTTGATGTAGGGCTATTGCGAACTTGTACTTTTAGCTTGTTTATTTAATATGTACCTACATAATGTATTGCGTAGAAACATTCACACTGAATATTATAATTATTTATTAAAGCATGTTTTCATGGATCGTGGCATAATGGACCAACTTTAAGTGCAACTGAGAATGGAGACCCAAGTTGTTGTACTCTTGTTTCCGCACTTAGACCCCGATTGGTCCTTTGTGCGTGGTATGGAGACCCAAACAAACCATAAAGTAAGTGTATAATTATTTTTTAGATATTTATTTAGTAACAAAGTAAGGTCAAGTAAGGTTTGTGTTACATTAAAATAATTGAATACTAATCAATAATAAACAAAGAGAAATTTTTATTTTTATCAAAGAAACATTATACTGTCAATTTATTTAATAACAATGATTATACAAACCCAAGTATTAAATTTATATACTATCTACTTGTGCTTGATGAAAAATAAATTTGTAATTTTTGACATTGCTAGTTGATTTATAAGAGTTTATAAGCTAAGTCGAGCTCACTTCTACCTTCTAGTATAAATATCTAGGACAATCTAGGTCTTAAATAAATAAATAATAAATAAATAATGCTGGACAATCCACACAGCATTATCTAGCCCCATGGTAAGCAAAGCTTGTGTTATGGGTACTAGATAACTGATATACATAATACAATACATTACATACATAGATATTTTTTATTATACATAGAAAACGACCAGAACACCCGGAACAAATATCTGCAGATCGTACACACATTTGTTCCGAGGCGGGAATCGAACCCGCAACCGCTTGCGTCGCAGGCGGACCTTCGCCCACCGCGCCACATCGGTCGTCAATATTAATCCTTGATTTCTATTTTAAGCTTAGAAGTTCAATTTAACGCTTTGTTAATCTCTAATTAATGGGATTTGCATAAGTAAACATAGAAAGCCCATTCCCTATCGTAAGCTACGAGTAACTCGTGCTTCTATCCCGTTCATTACATGGACTGTAATTTACTACCGTTTCGATTACGCAGGTGTGACTTAGCTTTATGGTATAACTTCAAGTAACTGAGTTATACTTTAAATAGTTATTGAAAATAACCAGCTTCTTTATCCTGCTTTCGGCCCGTGATTTTTTCCGTTTTGGACGCACAAATTCAAAAGCTATCTCTTCTATACTAAAGAGGAAAGGTTTGATTTTTTTGTATGTTTGTTTGTAATGAATAGGCTCCGAAACTACTGGACCGATTTGAAAAATTCTTTCACCGTTGGGAAGCTACACTATCCGCGGTGAACATAGGCTATATTATATTTTAAAAAAAGTTACGGATCCGTACTAAAACCGTGCGAAGCCGGGAAGATCCGCTAGTAAATTATAAAATTGATAGTAACTTACGCAGTTGTTTCTAAATCATATTAAAATCCTCGTAAATCTATCTTTGTAGGCTAGCCCTTTGCCCAGTATTGTGGGACGGTAATGACTGAAGTAATAGTTTAGGACTTGTTTGTGGAAGGTTTATTGCTAACTAGTTTCTGTTTCTGCCCTTTCAGCTGCGTCACACGCGATGGTTCTATGGAAACGTTTTAGAGTTATTTATATCCCATGGGAACTGATTTATGGGATAAAAAGTAGTCTATGTTTTATTCCAGGTCCAAAACTACCGTTATGCAAAAATTCAGTCCAAACCATTCAGTAGTTTTAGCGTGAAGAAGTAACAAACGTTCATCCAAACTTTCGCAATTATAATAGTAGTGGTCTTCTAATGAACAAGAAAATAGTCCTGTGGTTCTGTTAGAGCCAACTACCAATTATACTTAACTGCTAATTTATAGGTATATCAGGCAAAAAAACTGGAGAAAATCCAGGGACTCCCTTATTTATGACCTTCAACCGAAGAAAGTGCATCTCAAAAACCAATTTTGAACCCCATTGAGTTCAATTTTGTTTTGATAATAGAAACTGGATCGGATCTTTGATTTCCCAAACCATAACCACTCAAGTTATGAATAAACGATGCAGAGGTCAAATAAACTCAATCGTTGGAGGGTTTTTCGAGAAAGTGTCCAATAAAATGAGTAGTACAAACAACGACAGTGTCAATAACTCCAGTTCTCTCATCGATAAAGTTCAGGAGGCCATTACCTACGCCACGGGGGCTCCATTTGAACGAATCAGGCGGTATGTTAAAGATCTTTATTGGTCCGAGACCAGTCTGGGCAAAGCGCTCGTGGGCGTACGAACGATAGCTGTAGAAAACGCAATTACTAGACAAGACCTCTAACTTCTAAGCTTAAGCGAGAAGCTGGAAGTTTCAAATACGTTTGCTAAATTAGAATATATTTTTCATATCATAATTGAGATTTGACCAAACCTAAAACTACAATATCAATGGTAAGCCATTTTTTTTAAGTGTTCAGTTCAGTTGTTTATTAATAAGAATTTTCTTATACTTATGTGAAACATAATATACATAGGTAAAAAAATTGTGTACGTAATGTACACAAATTGTTAAATTTTCGTTGTTTTAGTGGCTTGTAGTGTCTTATTGGTGGAAGCGATGTTCGTTTTTATGAAAGCTATTTTGACTAAAAGTCTATAGGTTGCAAGAAGATCCGAGGTTTTAAAGTTTAAAGAAAACAAACAAGATAAGTGATTGACTCTTGTCTAGGGTCCATGAAGCAAACAGGCTCTGAACAAACGCAATAAGTTATGCGAAACTTGTTGTAATGCACTCCAATCTGAGAATAAGCTGGCGAGATGCTTGCGAGATAGGCCTTCAAGTTATAATTATAAGACCCTATAGGTACATTAGGTTACTACCTACATACCTACTTATAGATTATATCTAGTATTGACAATTTTTTGCGTGAGATGATCAGGCACATAGATACTATACACTAGCCAAACTCAATGTAGAATATTTGTAAACAAACCACGACACAAGTAGGCACCTAAAACTCACTTGCATGGCATCGAGCTTCAGGTATAATAATTGTGAACAATATTTATCGAAGGAAGGATCTCAAATCGACAAGTAGGTAATGTAAATTACGTATGTACATAAAAAATAAACGATAGGTACCTAACAGAGTAAACTTTAGGTTATGTATGGGTAGTTTTGTTTACAAACATCCTACATCGAGTTTGGCTAGTTGTGGCTTATGGCTGACAGAGCACTTTCAACAATAAACTCAATTGAGTGAGGGAACCTTTTAACACACAGCTGCTATTAATTCATCAGCTAATTGAAGAGAACCGCTAACCGACAGGCTTTTATCAAAACCGCACAAAACTGACATAAACCCGGTACAGAACATACATAACTTAAGCAGAACATGACTAAAGACATTACACGGATAAATCCGTTCCACCGAAAGCTCAAATCAAGTCAGAGCTTCGTGATTCATTCACAAAACAACCACTTCTCTAAATAGACACAAAACATAAACATAGAAAGCTTGAACAACTCCGATAGTACGATTAGGTTTAATTTGCTTGTGACCAGTTTGATCTATTTATAGGTTTGCACACAAATAATAAACCAGGTTTGTTTTTGTCACTCGCGACGCGATCGGGTTCGCATCGGCGCGTGCGACGGGTACACGCGACCACCTCGTCCGCGCGACCACGACAGACACAACAGTCGAAAGTTCGAAACACTCGCAAGGGCCTTCGCCCCTTCCGAATCCGTGATCGCGCGGGATGCAGCGAATGCTAATACACCGCTTAGGGCTGCCAAAGCCCTTTTCTTTGCGTATGCCGCACGATCTCCGATTAGAAGAACAGATTAGGTCACCTGACCTTTTATGATTGACTGATCGTGTTTGCGTGACCTCTTTGTAAACAAAATATCCAGTCCATGATAGCGTTTTTATTTCCTATGATGAATGACGAACAATTTTTTGACAATAGACGAACTAGAAAAGGGATAACACAGTAAAACTGGTTTAAAAAAGTTTAATTATCAATCAGCTGGTGAGCGTAGAGAAACCTAATAAACTAGCAACAGCCCTAAAGATATGAAAAACTGTGTGCGGGTGCCATCTGCGAAGGGTCCCCCTGCATTACCGGGATGATATTATGCACTAAGGGGTCCGTCCGTGGCTTATCTCGCTAAATCACTCCGACCGTAGAAGTCTCTCTCGCTTTACAAACGGTAAACAGCTTCCGAGGTACTTTTACCTTCATATTTTATAGCTTTTTTGGGTCATCCGGTTGAAAACTCATATAATTGTGACAACCCGTGGATCAACAATAACGAAAATAAAATGGCAGTTGGTTATGCAGTAATTTTACTTCAGAAACCATGTATAATGTCAATACAAATGAGAATGAATAAATTATACTCGCACGAGAGAAGCCGTGAGCAAAGATCGGAACAATCTTCGGAGCTGTTCGTAATTATGTCTGCGCATAACAGCCCTCGAAGCACAACACATAAATACTTTTTAAAAAGTACCCGCAATAAATTTGGTGCTGTATACGCCTTGGTCATTATTTTAAAGTACATAAATGAACTCTCCACAATGTGTAAATTCAATTATTTATAATATAAATAATCGTACGAGACAATAAACATTAAATTTAATAAATATATCTTCCTGTATAGGTAGACTTATTATTCGAAATGGCCTGGGGCATAATAAAGTTGAGTTATAGCTAGAAACTGCAGATTTATATCCGTGGTTACTTCTCAGCGAACAATAAATATTTTGTATAGTTGTAAGAGGGTGAGGGTGCTAGCGTCACTATGAATTTATACCAACTTATTGATAACGACGTCAATATCCATTACACCCTGTATATGAACTGTTTATAGGCGAAACCTAATAATGAATTCTTGAAAACAAGAGGCATCTTGTTTGGCCTTTATTCAGTTGTTTTTGTAAACCCTTCCAAAATTTGAAGGGTAACATTTGTTGAGGACGAAATAACAAACATTTTTGTTGTGGCGCTAAAAAGTTGCGGGAATGCGGCTGGCAGTTTTTCAAAGCTTGGCTGTCAAGTTAACAAAATAAACTGCAGCATAAGGAAAATATATATCTACCTAGATTCTATATGTAATATTTAATGGCACAGTGTGTAATAGAAAGAAATTGGATAGGTACCTATACTTACAATACAAGAATGCCTCAAACCAACCAATAAGCAGGTGGTAGGGTAGGAAAGTGTCTAGGTGAAATGGAATTATGTAATCTTCATAACAATTTCAAATTATTATCTACTGAAGCCAAGTTTAATATTTTCTCAAGTGCCTAGCCTGGGCATTAGGTGAAAGGAGTTGCCAGTTGCGTTTGAACATTACATTACAGTTTATCTCCAAGTTTTACAACTTACCTAACACATTTACAAATAGATCAAAGCAAGGCAACTTTGTCAGAACATTTCGCTTAGTAGGGGTCAAGTTGTCGTCATGCAGAAAAAAGTACATTTTGAAGTTCATATACTTACCTAACGAAGATTTGAAAATAATCAACTCTGCCAACAAGTCTTAATCCTTTTTACGACCATTGTATAATAATGCGGAAGCCACAACATCGACTAAATCAACTAATTCCCTTAACGCCTTTAATCCGGATCAACTATTCGTGGAACGAACAACGAATAGCCAATGATTTATAATAGAAACGTGAGAAAATATGAATTATTTTTGTACCGGAGTGTAGTGAACTTTAAGTGGCATGCTTACCACTTTCAGCTGTCTTGCTGGAGAAGGTGTGATATCAATCTTGGGCGACAAAAACTTATCTGAACTCTTTTCTTGGATTGTGATAAATGGGTTATTGAAATGAATATCATCGGAGCAGCGCATCGTGAGTACAACACTTTGGAATTGAAGGTCTGAACTGAACTGAAGACTGATCACTTAGATAAATTGGCCTTATCATAGGTACAGTAGGTAGGCAGGCACTTAATGGTTCTATATTGAGACAAATTCATCGAGAAACATACACGATATTAAGAAATTATTTAAAATTACTAAGTTAGGTAATAATATCCCCGGCACCTTTGATTATTCTATCAATGCTATTTGATTTTACCATACCGAAGTTTCATCATAATAATGAATGATATTATGTACCTACTTATAACTATTAAGTAAAGTATCTTATGGTCATATGAAAATTTCTTTACAGTCATTGAGTCGAATTTAATTTGCGAAAGTTCCGATCTCTTAACTCAATAACCTTCTGGTCCATCTCAGGGTAGTATGGATTAAGAGAAGCATTGAACTCATAAGGCGTAATTTACGAGGAAGAGGGCGTAATTTACGAGGAAGAGGGCGTAAAGAGCGATGCTTAATAAATGGAATTCTCAAAAGGGGCCCGTCGTCGCCTTATGTCCAGAATGCAGATCGTAAAATGAATAACTGTGAGTAATGAAATGAATGATGGGAATCGAATTAATTGTAAATCTGTGTAAATGTACTCTTTAAGCTAAACTTTGAATCTTTGGTTGAATAGACATTGAAATTGTTTACTACTATGGGTTCTAACTTCTAAGCTGGGCCTGCCAATCACCCGGTTAGTAACAGCCCTGATCAAAAGAACACAAGAACCAACTCAAGCATGGACAAAAATACCCACTAATTTGTTGAAACCTATTCCTGTATTATTTCAAGCAGTTGAACTCCCAAATCAAAGTGAGGAGTACCTATCTCAGTCAGTAAGAACATTTGTGTGCCATTAGCATCGTGTTTGTTGACATGATGGATAGACGAGGATGGGTCAGAGAAATGTAAACAGATCCTGACATAAATCTACTGTTGACCGCATTCACTAAGTGCAAAGAAAGGCGTCCATCCAATCTGAATCAATCTCTTATCGTCGCCTCATAATTGATCAAAGGTTAGATTAAATCTGTTCAAGAAGTCAATATAAGTTGAACGACCGATGTGGCGCGGTGGGCGAAGGTCCGCCTGCGATGCAGGAGGTTGCGGGTTCGATTCCCGCCTCGGAACAATTGTGTGTACGATCTGCAGATAATTGTTCCGGGTGTCCTGGTCGTTTTCTATGTATAATAAAAAATATCTATCTATGTAATGTATTGTAGTATATCAGCTATCTAGTACCCATAACATAAGCTCTGCTTACCATGCGGCTAGATAATGCTGTGTGAATTGTCCAGCATTATTATATTATTATTATATTAGTTTAGGTTAGGTTGTATTTGAAACAGCAATTATTTTGTTACTTCCATCTGAAGGTAGGGTCCGCTTTAGATTCAAATAATGCTCTTTGGAATGTTTTTAAATGTCTAAGCTCTTCACTCAAACGGTAATATTACTTCAGTAAATATTACAGAATTGTAAATAATCATAAGTCGTCACTCCTAGCCCCTTCCTTCCCTAATTGGCTATTCGAAACAGCACCCGGCCTTGGGTGTTATGTTGAGTAATATGATGCCTAGCAACCGGGAACTTGAGATGTAGAAGCTTATTATTAAAGGGCACGATGATTCTGTCAACATGATCCTAATGAAATATCTCTATATCTTTTAGGTCATCGAAAATATCAGCACGTGCTTAGTAGATGTTTGAAATTATTGCAACAACAACAAACTTCACGTATTACCGTCGCTTTTCAAAAAAATGTGCTGCTTTACCACCAATTGCGTATTATCTTTACCCATATGCATTCGTAATCATATCATATTATAATGCTAAAGTAATTTAAAACGGGATATTTACCATGATTTGATTTTCATGGTTCGATAATAGTGAAACCGTTGGTAGTGGCAACGTTAACAAAAAATGAGGGTAGATCGGTATGTCTGCCCATAAAAACTTGCAGTGTCTTCAGTTACTCCGTGATCATGGCGCATGCAACTGTGCCGAAATATTGGATAAATCAAAAATCAAAATGATAAATATCCCGTTTTAAATGACTTTAGTATTAATAACCATGATAGTTTCAAAAGTTTCATATTATAATAATTTTTATTTAAACTTTTATTTTATTTATTGTATTAAATTTGGTAGGGAGGTAAATAATATCCCGGGGACGGACCTTGGCTACTTGCAAGAGCAAAAAGCACCTGCGAATCCACGGGTCGAAGCTAGTATCCTTTAATCAGTATGTTGCCTACAATCTGCCTCCTCCTATCAAAGCAAAACGAACACTTTTCAAGTTAGAAAGTCACATATCCAGAATAGTTTTTGTTTTACATCCAAAGTTATGATGGCTCAGTGATTTGATTATATAGCTCGTCGATAACCAATCGAGCTTAGAAGTTTATTTCTAAGATTATTGCTTTCCTTTTGAAATCAGCCTGTATCGTTGTCATAAACATGTTCTGAGCGAGTTTTGTTTCAAAATCTTTCTTCGGCTATTAAAATATTCTTATAGGTGCTTATAGCATTGCGATTGCGTGGTATTCAGAGGACACGTCTGTCCGTATAAGGGGTTTCCGAGTAAGGAAAGTGGACCCATTGTCTTTGTCCGGTTGTTCACCTGAGAGAAAAACTTGTGGAATTCTAAAATGTAGTCTGAATCCCTGGAGGACGAAGCATGCTCATATTATTGAGTGGAATTTAATTTCGTTCTGTATAATAAAAAAACTCTAGATAGGCATAGCCGGTAGGTATATAGGTAACCTGAGATGATTTGCAATCTGCAAATTTATGTTGTATTTAGATACATTTGGAAAAACAAACGGCAACACATTGTAGGAAAACTTTGAGTGGAATTGCACGCACGTAAGTACCTACCTATCTATTTAAATGGGTTATTATTCTAATTCGAGATTGGAACTGCACTCGTTGATTCCTTTATTAGGTAGGTAGTTGGTACTGTGTTTAGTTGCTTGATGAAATGCAATTAAGCACCAAAAGCACAGTTCAAAAACCATTCAAAATCAAAAAAACGTTCATCACGTTCTCTTGTTTCCAAACACACCTCCCGGTCAACGCTTCCCTGATTACGCAGACAATGCGAGGATGTCACACGTCACGATTCCCGAACTTGACTCACGACAAAGGGTAACAAGCTATTGTTTGTCACTCCCGTCTGTCATTTGTTTGGCTGGACGGGTAGCACGCGTGCCACTTAGCTAGCATCAGTAAAAAGGTTCGGGTGCTGCGCTTTGGGATCAAAAGGCTCGAGTTCAACGGTTAGAAAGAACAATATTTTTGTATTTTATCGTCATGAATGGAAGATTGCCAGAGAGGCCATTTTGACATTGTCAGTTGCATAGTCAGCAGTTTTTTTAACCGGTGAAATTGCTGTCCAATAAACCAGCCTTTTACTTACGCAAAAGCTTTTAGTGCTCAAAATGTATTTCCTATTTCGACTGAATAATTTGCATTCAGAAACTAGAAGGATTTTTAGGATGGATTTTACTATGTTTATCAAAATAGCTTAGTAAGTTAGTAAAGAGGCTACCTAGTATGAGTAACCGGGCAACTCGCCAATAGAGGGCGCTAGAGACAGAAATAGCCTTGTCACAGCTCGAGTTATTGCCACTGCGGTAGGCATTTCCGATGTTCCGTCTCCATTATTTTTGGTTATTTATATGCATCGTCGGTTGTTGAGTTGAGGTTTATTAGATCATTGCCATCATAACAGAGAAATCATTGGGGTAATAGAAATTAATTAAGATAGATACCTACCTACCTACTTGCCTGCTACTCATCGTCTGAGCTCCACAAAGGATGATTTATGTTTAACCATGTTTATAACTGTTTTTATTATTCAGGTAATTATGACTAATAAAATAACACTAAATACATAGGTAGGTTCCTTATTACCTACCCATTATTACTACAGATTATGTATAATAATGAGTATTAATAATTTCATGTAGTATAAGTACATAATTTGGAATAGGTAACTAAATCTAATAGGCTGCTGAAATAGTTAACGTTACTGCTGAAATAGGTATTAATTTTGAAAGTATCCATGTGTTAGTCGCCTTTGCGCCATCTATTATCTGGCTGCGATACTAAATACGAAGTGCGTTGCCATCTTGTGTGCAGTAGTTGAACTTTGTGTAATTTAGTTGTCTATTCAAAGATGGCGCGCGGAGGTCTCTAAATTTGAGGGATTTTCACAAATTGGTTGGTGGTAAAATGCAGATAAATAACCTTTCCTCAACCAACTTTTACATACAAAACAAAAAGACTTACCTATTAGCTGTTAGCGTTGTCATTTCAGCGCCACTATCTCGCGTAGCTAAAACTTCATCGCAGCTGCTGCCACCTGTGATTCTCTGCACGGAACTCAACGAGACATCCTCGCTTGATTCTTTCCTGACGTTCGTCGCATTGCTACTAGATGGCGCTATTCGTTGTTTCGATGCTTGTTTGTGACGGCTTAGCGCAAAGAAAAGTGCAAGGACTGCTTTGAGTTTTGCGTCTCTGATGTCAACAGCGGTCACTTGCTCAAGCCCTTGGACCTTCTGCGCGTGGAGGAACTCCAAACAGCACTGCACGTTCTCCAACTGAAACAAAATAGATTTATTCAATCAATTTACAGCCACAAAAGATATTAAGGTATAACGATATAGGTAGGTACCTAGTGATTTGATCAAAACTTAAATCATGGTTAATACCTATGGCATTAGTGTTACTAACAACATGTGTATTTTTGATTGATTGCATAAAAAAATTTAAGTTTTTGCAGGTTTTAATTTTTCATTAATTCTCTGTCTGCCTGCATCAAAAGTTACCTACGCTCATAAAGCAACGCGCCATTATGCACACTCTTAAAAAGGGAAGTAAATTCATAAGAAGCAAAGAAGAGGTGTTTGTCATTCCTAGGCTGCTGTTACATTCCAGAATCTGGAAACATCTAGGTATCAATATTTATAAGCTAAACCAATTTGATAATAAGCTCGTTACTCGTTTGGCGCACACATGTGTTTGATACGAGCGAATGGGAGTTGTATTATGATGAGTTGTACCTACTTTAAGGTCATCTCATATTATTTCATTCGACAAAATTTTTAAGTTTATTCATGTAAGGTACAAACATAATTCTTGTGAAGTTGAATTCATTAATTATAATCAAACCTACACAGAAGGTATGTTGGGTATAGTTGGGCAGTTAGTACTAAAGTTGCGACACAATACGGCGCCAGCCCTTACTTGGGCCGGCTCTTGATCTCATAGGTCACCGGTCCAGCCAGCAGCTGATTTAAGCTTATCCTGTTTTCTTTATGTAAAGTAGTACTGACTAAGCATTAGCTAGGTGTTTTACATAGTATTATAGTAATTGTTTTGCATAGTAATGTCTTTTAATTTATTGTGTTTCAGAATTGCAGTGTTTATTGCCAAAAACTTATAACTAAAAGAGTAAATGTTGTGGGTAAAACGTAGATTATAATTAAATTTTAATATTTTGACAAAAGTCATAGACAAACTATATTTTTATTAACAGACTAACAGTTGGTTGTTCGTACGCTGATCATCTTTACGCATACCTAATTTATTGATTTAATATACCTATCATCAACCTATATTAGTCCACTGCTGGACATAGGCCTCCGCCAATGAGCGCCATAGCGCCCTGTCTTCAGCTTGACGCATCCAGCATCCTGCAGTCTTTCGCAGGTCGTCTTTTTATTACCCCATAATCAAATAACAATTCGTCAATTCGCCAAGAAAAATAACTGTAAGACACAAGATTTGATTATTTTATTAGTGACTAGCTGTTTCCCGCGGTTTCACCCGCGTTAAACTCGAATTTCACTTAATTATGTAGGTGATTTTTTACATCTTGGGTTATTATTGGAGTTTTAGTAAGGATCCCTAACTTTTTTGAAAATATAATATAGCCACCGGGCATAGTGTAGCTTCCCAACGGTGAAAGAATTTTTCGAATCGGTCCAGTAGTTTCGGAGCCTATTCAATACAAACAAACAAACAAAAAATCAAACCTTTCCTCTTTATAATATTAGTACAGATATAGAATATAGATATATATATATGCAGCTTTCATAATTAAATAACGCATAACATATTCCATTAAAATTAAAACATTCGCATCCCAACCCATATTGTGTTCAGAATGTGTTATCTTAATAAGGGCCAAGCTCAACCTTTCTATTTCACGGATAACCTGAGGTAAAATATTTAAATCCGCCATATCTCGATGGAAGCACGTGCACAATCTTGATGCAGTGGCAGCGTATACCTTTGCCCTTAGAAACTACTGTCACATTACCTTATGCGACCCTACGATACAGACGCCATATTTACCACTAATGCATTTTGGTATACCGAGCTGAGTATTCTTTTACAGTCAGTTGATTTTATGGTAATTTTTGGTTTAAAATAAGCACGTGTTAAAATATTAAAAACATCTGAAAAAGTCTTAAGTTGCAAAAATTAAAGCTTAATAAAGCTTGCAGATTTTTTATCAGTACTTACTATTCAATTAGTTAGTTAATATTGCTTTATTAACAAAGAAAGTTACAATCAAAGAATAGAAACAAATTAGTACTAGTATTTACAATTAAGCTAACTGCAGACTGTTGCAAATAATCTACAGGTAGCTCAACTAATCCATATTAAAGCGTCACCAGTCAGAAGCGTCCCCAAGACGCTGGCTGAATTTTATCAGTTTACATTGTATTGATTTTAAACCAAATCATTATTTGCAAACAATAACACCACAAAAGTGATTTACTGATCTTGCCACTCAAGTGCAGCGCAGTGCAACTGACAACGTCAAAATATGACATATTAGGTGCAAACAGCTGCGGGAGTGCAGCTTTTGATAATGTATATTGTTCTTTGTAATAACTTCGTATTGCTGTTCGTAAACATTAATAAAATTATCACTTTGCCGAGAATTCCGAAGAATAAGCTAATAAAAATCGCGTCTATAACGACTTCCGTTTTGTCGTTTGTCCTGTGCCTGCGTGGGAGAATCACGTTTCAGATGAACTTTGCGATAGTTTTTATTAAATTTGCTTGTAAAAGCTTTATCTCTCTGTTCAAAGCGTGCATCTATTGGTGTCTAGTCTACGATTACAGTTAGCGACGTTTAAAGTAGGTAAGTCTAAGTACTAGGACGTCATGTTTCGTTTATCGTGTCTAGATCGGCACCGCTGAACTGCGATCACAAATACTATCTAGATTTCGGGTCACATACAAAATCAAAGCTAAAAGCCATCTACGTAAATAATAGCGCACTTGAGTAAATGTAGAATAAGTTATATTTTTTAGCTTTAAACTAACAAATAATATTTTATTTTTATTTTTGCAACTTTTGAATACACATTGCGGCATTCTGACACGTGTTTACGTTGGCTGTGTTTCAATCGAACTAAACAAAATAAGAGCTCACAATACAAGCGCGCTCTTATTTACGGAGACGGATTTTTTGCGCCGACCCGACATCCAGGTAGTATATAAGATGGACACCGCTGAAAGTCAAGTGCGTACCGTTATTCGGGCTTAGGTCACGGCACACCGGGCGCAGCTCAAGTATGTCACGACCCTGTCCTGCTCAACTGGAACGCGCCTTGCGTATGCGCAATCATTCGCACCTTACGACTTTATACCGTGATTTTACACGAAATTGCCAATAAACCTTATGGCTTAACGTTAAGACTTAAATTTTTGGGTAAATTGAGCCATGAGCCTTTGATACTGTAATAAAATTAAAGTTATATTGCGGAGAATTGAGTGTTAATACCGATTTTGGTAAGGTTTGAAATACTTTTCGTGCAATTTAGTTTTTTAAAGACACTAAAACAAGTGACAAACACCCTTTTTAAAGAGTTTTTTTACTTTCTCACTTTTCGCAGCTTCTAACCATTTTTTGGAGAGAATAAAAGGCAGATAGGTATATATATAATTTACGAATTATACCAACTGAATACTGAATATTTTTTTAATATGATTTATCCGGAGAAGAAACAGTTTTACCCAGGTAATGATAGGTCTTACACACTTTATAAATAAACTTGCATAACTCATAATCATAACTATTTAAAAGTCCTCGCATGTTGAATTCTTTACACTTATGTATATTATACTAGCGGCCCGCGGTTTCACCCGCGCGGTGATAGATATTTTGGATAATATAAAATATATCTTTATAATTATAGCCTAGTTGTTATTCTGATGTATACGGTATATTATTGTAAAGTTTCATTAAAATCCATCAACGGGTTTGGTTCCGACGGAAGATCAGCGTTGTGATAGCTATGCACAATGGCTAACACAACATAATGCTGAGTCGGACGCCATTTTGTAGCATTTAAGTTTTTTTATTCAATTAGTTAGTAGTTATGTAGTCTTTATGGTGTTGGGTAACAAAGGAATTAGTTTAGTAATGTTTACTAAACTAAGTTAATGCTATAAATAAAAACTTTTATATTCTATTCATTCAGTAGTTTTTACGTGAAAGAAAACAAACATACATCCATCCATCCATCCATCCATACTTACAAACTTTCGCGTTTATAATATTATTAGAAGGATTACTTAGCCATCGTCAGTCGTCACTTCGATGAGCATAACTGGCATTAGTATTAAAGATACCGTTACGAAACCAAACAGTTAGTTACCTACCGTTCCTACTCAATATAATCTCTCCATTACTATGGCCCATCCACATTTTTGAACGTTTCCATTTAAACTTTCCAAGTCAGTAAAAATACTATAAGTTACGGGCTACAATAAATCATGATAACACCTATGGGGTAAGTGAAAAGTGGGTAGATAAAGATTTAACAGTACAATGTGTGTCACGACGTGACGTGAGCTGGTCACGCGATGTGAAGTATAAAGAGAGCGTTTATCTGAAATATCCGTCTTTTTATTAAGTTTAAACAAAATAACACTTAGGGGCCGTTCAAATATGACGTAAGCAGATTTATTACTATTATTTAGATGTTTGTTACCTGTTCACGCCTAAACTACTGGACGAACCTGACTGAATGAGTAACATTAATTGGTAGGCCTATGTCCAGCAGTGGACTGCTATAGGCTGATGATGATGATGTTAGTTGATTGGTAGATAGCCGATTGGTATGGGAAATAATTTGTTTAACTAAAATACCTTCTAAACCTTTGTATAAAATACCAAGATATAAGGCAATGAACTCAGTAATATTTTCAATACTTTTATAAAGACGAGCCTAAGTCTTCCGGCTTTTCATCGTCAAAAGAATCCGGCTTTTAGTTGACATCTCTAAAAGCGTAAGTCGTGTAATCAATGGCTATTACGTGCATTGTCCGGCTAAATTACATTGACCATGGATGCGGTTGACGTTGTATAACGGCTTTGTCTACCTAATGTGAAATGGACTGTGTCGATTTATTACTACCACTTATTACCTAGCTATTTACCAGCATTTAGCTTTATTACAAGTACTTAGTTGGTTGTTATCTAGATGGGTGGACTCTATGTGAACGCTATGGCAAGGATAGAAGAGAAGACATGGATGCAACAAGTCCTTTAAGAGTGTCACACAGTCTTGAGGTGAGGATGCCTTAAGAGGCCGGAGGGACGAATTCTTCATACAAACGTAATACCAAAATTCAATTCAATTTCCAATTCAAGCATATTTCCACTATAATATTGTATTATTTGTATTTGAATAGTATTTATCTAGGTTCCTAAATAGTTTATTTTTCAAAATACTTACCTAAAATTAAATGAAAGCCAATCGCATTTTGCACATTTTTATGCGAAAATGGACAAGTTTTCTTCCTATTTGTTTCGTATTAAAAACAACAATATCTTACGTTTTATTTATTAAAGAACATAGCTTATATTGTTTAGTGTTATTATGTCACCAAGCAACGTGGCAAACAGGATGGATTCTGAACATCAAGACGTCTTAGAACTCTTTTTGTAGGATCTCATATTGTGTAAGTAGGTAGGTACCGAATTAATCACATAATACTTCACTTCTTTAAAACAAAGCTGCACCGACTTTAAGGTTCTTTGTAATTAGTAAGTGTTTTTAAGTTTTTCGGGTTAAATGCTTATCCCTCCTTATTCTCCTTTAATAGTAGAATTTTCCAAACAAGTCCAAATTGACGGAGAAATCGACGAATATCCATACATTAAAAAATTACATACAGCCGAACATGGAACGTCCTCCCTCTTTTGTTTTTTCGCCCAAAAACACTAAAAATGGCTAATACAAAGGTCGACTTTCGACATTGCCCCAACCGGGTTTATGATTTTTTTAAGTTACGTCCGTAACAAATCACAGAACGTTACTTATAAGACGTATAATATAATACAAAGTATGGTGCATAAATAAATCTTAAGCTGAGGTTTCTAAGAAACTTTTGTAACAGTCCTACGTTAAAGAAGCTACTGCTTTTTCAGTCAAAACGAGCCAGTTCTAATAAATAAAAATAAATAAATAATTGTCGAAATATGGCGAAAGATGATGTGTGGATTATCTTTCGTCATATTTCGACTTCAATATAAAAAGGAATATAATTTTATAATTTTGTCCATGTGCGAAAATCATTTTCGGTTCTGATTTGTTGACATAAATTGCCGCTACCACCCATTCTCGAACTTAAGCGTTAAATGACGGTCAACGTCACATTAGCTAACGCAGCTTAAAGCTCTACAACAATAATTATGAAGTACCGTGAGAAATGTGAAGAGATTTTTCTTAAAACACGGGTCACAAAGTATTTGGAACTCTAAAATTAATAAGAGAATGGTTTCGACAGCATTCTCTTGTAAAGTGGAATTCCACTCGATAATGTTTAATAAGCATATGTTGCTGTTCTGGTTAGGGCTCTTATTTAAATGTTACCTACGTGAGCTGCCCCTTGTTAAGTTTGAAGCCATTTCCCGCTTAACTCGCGAACAGCCCGCGCAAAATTGCTATTGTATGCAATTGGTGAGTCACTGCGGCGGAATACTTTAATCTACCTACATGTATAAATCTGTATTAAACGATCTGCAAATATTTGTACCGGGTGTTCTGGGCATTTTTACGTACTTATACAAAACATAATGTAATATTATTATGTATATCAGTCATATGTATTCTAGTACGTTAACAAAACACAAGCTCTGCTTAGCTTAGGACTAGATTCTGTGTGGATTGTCCAGCATTATTTATTAAAATAATATTAAAATACAAATACTGAACGAATACTAAGCGAATTGGATCTTATTTTCAACTAAGCTTGGAACCTGTCAAGGGGTTACCTATCAATGACTAAAACAAAACTTCTCTTACATTTTTAGTTCATAGATGATATTTTTTTATATAGCTTTTAGATTTTTAAATTCCTCATTACTTGTTATGTATTTGTTTTGTATGTAGCACTTCGCTTTTTATAAATTTTAATTTGTTTTCCTCGGTCGCACAGGCCCCAGCAGAAAACCAGCGCAGGTGTTTTTACTAACACCTGTATATGCTGAGTTGGGACCATTTTGTAGTTTAAACTAAATTTAATAATATTATATTTTCGCCAGTCGATATTTTCTACTACTTTAACTTAAGTGGTAGGTAACGTGGTAGGTAATTTTTTTTCTGTTTGTATGTTTTATTTATGTTTAACTACAAATAAACGATTTGATTTGATTTGATTTTGATTCAATGCAGTTCTGGGCACCGATTGTATCCAGCATTGTAGGTACACGGTAAAAATAATGTGAAACCGCATTAAAACAACTTCGGCCTTCCGGAATCTATAACAGTGATTCGACCGACCTCAAGTTTCACTTCCATTTTAGTCCCTGCCCAAATCCAGACATTGATTACAATAATAATGGTAGAGATTGTAAAGCAATGCAGCTGTAGGTATAAGGCTAATGCCACACTATAAAAAGTTTTGCTGCTGTTAGCTGTTAGTACTAAGAGCTTAGCGACTCGCTTAGTGACTGATTCTCCTACCAGTACCTACTCGTAGCTAGGCACTCCAATTTGACCACCGCCGTACTATGCAATACGCTTGTTCGCTAGGCTCAGTAACTAAATGAGTCGCATGGCTCTTAGCAGTAAGCGAGGCTTTTTCTAGTATGGAATTAGCCTTATCAACATCATCATCATCAGCCTATATTACCCTCCCCCAATGAGCGCCACAGCGCCCTGTGTTCAGCTTGATGCATCCAGCATCTACCTACAGCCTACTAGTAGTAGTAACTTTCCAACTCCAAAAAGTGAAGAAGCGAGCAACTCGATATGAAATAATGCAAAGCGCCACCTACTCGCCTCAACACGAGAACAACAAAAATCAACACAAAAATTAAGTAGAGAAGGCCTCGACTTAATTTTTGCGGGTAGAATTACGTAAACCCAACGAAGAATTGGATATTGAAAAAAAACATTATGAATGTTTTTAAGTGCGAACTAGGCTTTAATCTAGATATGTTTATGTAGTGATGCAAAGTCCAATTTACCCATCTCGATACTTATTGGATGAATGATGAACGAGCTTATTTATAAACACTGATAAGCATCTAAACAAGGGATTCATTAATAACATAATCAATCACTAATCGCCAAGAATTTGTTACAAGGTCCTTGATCTTTTGTCTATTTTTATACCATCTAAGTATATTTTGTTAAGAAAATTCGAAGGCCTTTGCCAGAACTTGGCAATGTCTACAAAGAGTAACTTCAAGAGATACAATTGACTATGCAAATTATACCTAACCTACCCATACGTCAACATTTTATTACAGACTACATTATTATAAAGTGAAAATAAAAATAAAAACTTTTTGTGTTACATGCGGCAAGGAGAAACAATATCACTCCACTCCGATCAACCATAGATAAAATAAATTTTATTTTATTCAATGGATCAACGAAATTGAGTAAGGAGGTATGTAGTTGCTTAGATTGAAACTCTTTAACTGTATCAACCTTCTTGTTTCAATGGAATCATATCAACTGGTTGGTAATTTTTAAAACCAGAAAGAAAAAAATACTAATGTAAAGAACCTAATTGTGTGAATATATCTAACCTACTTTGTTTAAGATTCGTCTTTGTAAACCATTGTGAGATTATACAAAGAGCCGTTGATAAAGCCGATGTGCCAAACAGCATGTTTCTTGAATGGATCGAGAGTCCATGTCGATTCAGTCCATGCGTTAGGTCAAGGATATTTTAAAAAGCTCGGTCAAAAACCTAATAAGAAACGGCCCTATGTGTTGTGTATAACATTTGCCTTGTCCAAGTGCTTATTTTGAAAGCTTTATATAATGAAATAAAACAATATGAATATGTGTTTCAAATCAAATCAGAACAAAATATTTATTTGCAGAACACATTATTACAGGTACATGTCAGTTCTTATAACTAGAGTGGAGTCAAATGTATTCAACCCGCAAGCAGGTGTGCAAATATTAAATCGCAGTGATTCATGGTTGTTAAATTAATCAATAATTAAAATAATAATTGAAAATAAATTGGTACAATCAATCAATAGTTAACTTCAAAATAATATCACTTTTTCTAGCGTTTTTCCTCTAAAAATATCTCTTTTATTTCTCATTGGATCCATTTGTATATATTAGTTTATAGAATGGATCTAATGAGAACATTTTAATACTGATTTTCTGGTACTGTAAGAGTATGAAAAATAGTCATGTTTCTCACATAAGCGTAAGACAACAAAATTACAATTACTGTCAAAACGACAAAATAACAGAAAGTGCCAAAAATGTGAGTGAGATATGTCAGAAAGGATTCATACTCGCTCGAAGCAAAATTATCTGAATGAAAATACCTACTTTAGGAAAATAAGACCAAGAATCTATACGATCACCTTGAATCTAAGTTCAGGGTCGATACGCTGTAATACGAAACACATGATCATGAGGCGCGGTCTGCGTTTTGTTTGATCGCCAGCTGTTCTGATCAAGGAAGATGAGTGATCAATGAAATAACAGTGAATGGAGAGTTCTTTGTACATCCGGCATAATGTAGGTGTTGCATTATCGCCTCGGGTGATGCCTCGGGTATTGGCGTTATTGGTGTTAGGGCTGAGAACGCAGAGTAAAAGTCTATACCTGAGAAAAATACAACAAGAAAATTGTTTAGAATTTATAGTTACGAGTACGCTGCGAGCTCCATAGCGTTTAATTCGTCGAGTTTAATTCGTATGTTAATCAAAGAGATCTGAGATACCAATATTTTGATTGAAGTTTATCGGATAGACTGATAGACTGAGCTTTTCCTGAAGATAATAAGATACCAATCATAAATAGATTAGGTATCAAGAATGAACGGAAGGATTTTAAAGCCGGTACTTAAATCAATTGAAATATTTAGACAAGAAATTAAGAAATTTAGAAAATATGAAGCATGATCATCTAGCTAGATGATGTCTATTCTTGGCTAGATTCCAATTTCCAGGCTGAGCTCACGCCTTTTCTGGTACAATTGTCACGTCCGAAACCCACACCAATCACGAAGACAATATGGGACAGTTGACTTAGTGCTGGTTAGCAATAAAGGAGTTAAACTGGTTTTAATAGTCGATTTAAAGTATAATGTTTTCCACGTAGGTGAAAACGATTTTGTTCAATATTTCAATATGAAGGATGGTGCCATTTATTCTGAGTACGTACCTACTAAGCGAAAAGGGGCTTATTCAGGGTGACCATGATTATGTATTTTTAAAACGTTTTTTTAAGCGGGACGAGTCAGATACATGTTATAAGGATTGACCCACAACAGCAAAGGATTTGTATGAAAGGAATTTTAGAGACGTTTGCCTTATTTATTAGTTATTATATAGTTGGAAGAGCCAGACCAAAATTAAAATTTTTACCCTTCTTTTGGGCACTAAACTAAACAGAATTAGAATACTTACTTATTAATAATTAATACCATGTTTAGACAAGATAATTTTTTATTATTAACAAACCAAACGAAGAAAGATAAAATGGACCATTTAGCTTAGAATACATAGTATTGTGTGTCTTTATTCTGTGATTAAGTTGTTTTCAAGAAAGTGGATTTAGATTGTTATCTCAAGATAAGATTGGAGTCACGATTATGGTAATCACGGCTTATGTTATTTAGGAAATATACGGACGTTTAACTGTCAAATATAAGTGTCTATACGCCATATTTTTTATTTAGTTATCCACCTACTTTATTTTTACCAGACTTAAAAACAATTAATAACAAGGAAACGGGGACATTTCCATCTTTTTTTGTTTGTTTTATTTGATTGTTAGTAGTAATCGGCGATCACCAATGATCGCCGGCAGTAATGTAATTGTTGGTAATAATGAATCTGTCTGAATTTGATTTGGTACCTCCCAAAAACGTAATTTTGTTTCAATGTATTTTTTTTTATTTTTTTTAAGTTGTGTAATATTTGTTTAGTGCTATTGTATAATTTTATTAATTTGGTATTGATCTTATGATTCACACTGAAAACTAGGAGCGACACCACACCTACACCTACCAGGAAAACATAAATTGCAAGCTCATTGATGAAGGATGACGAACCTAAAATGATAGGAGTAACTACCAACAATTATTGAACTATATTTAGATCATCTGACTGTGTCTTCTAAGAAGCGGATAATTCTGTTAGCCACATTGTTGTTACCAATAACAATTCGCGGAACGTATTCTGTGCATTTTTTCCATGAGATTGCCATTATTTATGAGTAATGTTGTTTAACTGAATGATCATGATGAGTCATCAAATACATTATATTTTCTGTAAGAACCTACTGGAAACTAGAGTAAAAAAAATTATTGACCAAATATTATTGATCCGAGTCAATCCAGATAATATTAAATTTGGATAGACTCGGATCAATAATATTGAACATACAAAAGTTCATTATCATCAGCTGCCTATAGTAGTCCACAGCTGGACATAGGCCTCCTCTAATAAACGCCACAGCGCTCTATCTTCAGCGTGCCGCATCCAGCATCTGCCTGCAGTCTTTTCCAAGTCATCATCACACCTGGCCGGAGGGCTTCCTACACTACGTTTGCTGAGTCGCAGTTATAAAAGTTTGTATGTACTTATAACGTTACTTGCATATTTAGGTATTCGCTTGCTCTGTTGATCTTTCAGACTTCACGGTCCCTGAGCTTGTAAATTATCCCTCTTGTTTATAAATTTCTCTCAATTTTAAACAATGGCTGAACAGTGTTTTGTCTTTTCTGAAATAATGTTAAAAGACGATAACAAAACGATTATTTTTAACTGGATAAAGTTGAGAAAACTTTACTAGGAAAGACGTAGGACTAGGTAGGATATTCATTATTCTAACTTATATTATAAAGACTCGGTAAACGTAGTGTAGGAAGCCCTCCGACCAGGTGGGATGACGACCTGCGAAAGACTGCAGGTAGATGCTGGATGCGGCAAGCTGAAGACAGGGCGCTATGGCGCTCATTGGGGGAGGCCTATAGGCCTATAGGCTGATGATGATGATATCATAAAGTGTGAAATGGATGTTTCGATCGATGGTTGTTATTTTTTCACTGAACGGATCGGAGTGATATTTTGCATAGAGGTATTCTCGGCCTGGATTTAGCCTTTGGCCTTTTATCCAATAAATAAATTCCTATTGAAATACCTTACAATATTTTTTTAGAATGATTAGGATATTTGTTGATTTGGAGTAACGGACATGCTCGTAGGTATTAAGCTTCTTTATTCCGAAAACATCGCGTGCAAAGCCGTAGGTAGAAACTAGTATTCCATAGGTATTTTTAAAACTTAATTCAAATCATGACAACTGAGATAATTTTACGAAATTTATCCCGTTACATTTGTACCTACAACACTTATCAAACTTCGGTTCAATCAACCCGTTATTCACTAATCGTACGATATATTGTAAAAAACACTTGCTCTTTATAACTATGTTTTATTCTGTACTTAGACTGAATCCAGTTTAGCGTCTGGTTTTGGCAATTAGCTATAAGTTCTACCAAGCTACCAAGTTACCTACATCTCAAACATTTATTTACGCAACGTACAGGGTGTTTCATTTAATTAGTCTTGCCTGATAGTGATTGATCTTATTGACATTTTTTTTTTGTAGGTTGCTATTCGTTGGTGTTTGGCACTTTAGGTAGGCACTGAAATTTTGTATTATATTGATTGGTGGTTCATTCGTTTAGCGGTAGTTATTTTTAACAGAGGGAAAATATAAGTGCTTATTTACATCGATCTATGCTCAAGCGAACAAATACTGAATTACCTACCTACCTACAATTGTGATATGGAACTGTGTACGAAAAAACTTTTTCTTAGATCTCATAAAAATGCATCGGTTTTTTGCGATGTGGCAACCTTTTCAGAGAGTCCTAAACTTAGGTATAAGATAATTTGAAGACTTTCGCGATTTGTTAACATTATTAAAGATTATTTTAGCTGTAACGCGATGGAAACGTAGGGTAAAAACGTACGCGATGAATACCCGATAAATTTATCTTTACTAGGTAAAAGAAGGTGCTTACACCATCCAATCTACTTTTCATATGTTTTATATGTGTAGGTATATATTAAACTAGCTGCGTCCCGTAGCTTCGCCCGCGTGGAAATCTATGTGTCAAATGGTTTATAAACCTTCCCCTTGAATCACTCTTATCTCTTTAAAAAAAGCGCTTCAAAATCCGTTGCGTAGTTTTAAAGATCTAAGCATACATAGGTACAGACAGAGGTAAGCGACTTTGTTTTATACTATATAGTGATAAACTTGTTACACTTGACTTATTGTTCTCAAATTCTCAATAGAAAAATAAATTCAAATCAGACCACCCTGTACCAGTGGTAAAGCTCTCCGACATTAAATCTGCCACTTTTAATGCTCGCGACAGTTCAAGGAGAATCGGCTCGACGACGGCGGCGCCTGCGCAGGGGAGACGTTACGTGTCATTGGATCATTTTTACAGCTGCACTTGCAATCATGGCGGTGATTTATGGTTGAATCGATATAGCTTCCCTTTTCATGTTGGTAGTATTAATTTTTTTATAAATAAAGTGGGTAGTTTCATAGCGTATTTTAGTTTTCATATCACCAATAAGTATTTTCTTAAAATTTTATAAGTTTAAGTTAAATAAGGAATGAATTAATGAATGAATGATTTAAGTATTTAGATTTTTTTTTTCCTTAATAAAAACGAAGTACCTGCCTAGTATTAGGGCTTAATAGTACCTACGTTTATCATTAGACATGTTATTACCAAATAATGCTAATCGCTGTGTTCATTTTTAACCATTAAACTTATATGCAGCTAATTAATTACCTACATAATATAAAAGTTTCATTAAATTTTTGTTATAAACGAAAAAGTCAACTATATCTTGGCTACTTCGAAGGTAGCCCTTATGATAATGATTGCTAACTTGTTAAATTAGGAATTAAGTGTTTTTTATATTAATTCGGTGAATGAAGTATACGATCGAGCGTGGCATATCCATGTTGATTAAACCTTTATAATTTATTATAGTACCACACGATATAAATCTACCCTCATTATTGAAATCCAAAAAACTATGATTTCTGAACTATAGGTCTTTTTATGCCCTTTATTTAGAGTTTAAAAAACTGTAATAACAACCTAAAATACCACATGTAAAATAACATAATATCGCTTATCTACTGACCTGTCTCTATAATCCCAAACACCGTTAATTTTAAACGGCAATCAACAGGTAAATCCACCAAAAAGTTTATAATGTAAAATATCACTTCACTATTTATAACGATTCACGTCACAAAACAATGTTATCCTCCTTGAAACGTAGGTAACCAAAACAAAAAGGATTTATTCGTTAGATTCGATTGAAATTCCGAACTCGATGTTTTCTGTTCGAATTTCGAATAGACGCGGCTGCCGTCGAGAAAGGCTTACGCGCGAATGAATGGAGGACTGACTGGACCGGTCGCGTAGTAGGCTGTAGGATAATCTTTGTTGTTATTGAAACATAATATGACTGTACAAGTTCGTAATACTTGAAATTGAATGGTGATGTTATAGCTTTTCAAGGGATACATAATAATTAACATACATCACAATTCAATACAAGTTAAGAAATACGCATGAACTAAAAATAATTTGGGAATAAGCATAAGAATAGACAATAACATATTAAGTATTGTCTGTTCTTATGGAGTGCCTACCTACAAATTCAGACGATTGTTGATCCAAAAATATGAAATTTTACCTAGTGTTTTTTTCAATGTTATGTAAAAACTGTTATACAAGATAAAGTTTATATCTAATTATAGGAAGGCATCTATTATTACAAGATTAATAAAAAATGCGGGATCCCCACTTTTTGCGACTGATAAAAGATTCTGTATCACTTTTTTGTCCTTGGCATTTGAGAAGGTCAATTAATTTGTTTTTAATTGAACGACTTGTTGGTACCACTTGTGTTATGTAAAGTTTTGAACTCTTTGGTTAAATCTAGATAAAATTAATTAATATAATAGTATTATTATATCTGGTGTACAATAAAGTATTTTTGTATTGTATTGTATTATAATGTTATACGAAAGTATTAGTATTAACATTGTAGTACCTTTTTTCGTCTTAGACTCTGTCTTCATCCTAAAAAAAGAAATGTAGAAGAACTGAAAGAGAAGAAACAACTACATAGGTAAAAGAAGTACCTATGTAGGTACTTGGGTACATTGATAAATAATTGACTACCTACATTATGTTAAGAATCTAGGTTAAGTAGGTAGTCAGAGATCGGTATACATTTTATTTGCTTGCGTCTAACTGCCGTGCCATAAATCACTATGATAGACAAGCAAACAATGCGTCTGTTTGTCAGTCACAAGTCATTTTCAACTAACGATCTATAACGGCCCCTTTTGCTGGCAAAAAATGGACCGGTCCTACTTCACCGTTGATTTGACTGGCGGTTAAAAATAAGGCCATACAAATTAAGTTTAATAACTTTAAAACGTAGGTAAATAATAAAATTTATACTACATAACTTAACGACCAAGGCAGAGCTTGTGTCGATTTCCAAAGTAAATTATAATAATTGAATTATTATATTATATTTACGTATGTTTCTGTTTTTATTTAAGCATTTAGTAAAAGTATTTATTATATTTAATACTTCATTATTAATTACACCACACATACATTCGTACGTATTAAAGTTTACTTTAATACCTACGTACGAATCCCATAAGCCGCCGCTGTTAGCAATAAGGCCGCCGATTGTACAACATTAGATATTGTTATTTTCAAGTTCTATTGACATTCGTTCCTGTCCCTTGCTATTCTGGTCTAGTAGTAGTAGGTACAAGTAGATAGATATAGTTTTATTTAATCGTTGTTTATATTGAAGGAAGGACCGATGGATGTTGTGAATATTGGACCCGTCCGTTTTTTGCCCACTTCTGTGGTGATGAAAGGTCGCGTTGGGAGGTCGACGCTCGCACCCCAATTAACTAATGAATGGGTTGCTATTGAAAAGTAATAACACTCTATTGGGAAATAATTTAGTTTAAATGGTTTTCGCGTTTTTTCCATTTTTTCGTGTGAAAGGATTAATGTATGATTAAATTGAACGATTCTTGTTGGAATTTTAATCAAATAAAATAATAGGTTATTACTGTATCTGAAAATTAAAAACCAATGAATTAATAAATGATTAAGTATCAACAATTATAAGTAAGTAATTATTATGTAATTTTCAGGCACCATAAGGCTTTTTTAAACCTGTTTTATATTCCACTAGCCCCGCGGTTTCACCCGTGAGGTGATAGATATTTTGGAGATTACCTATACGATATATCTTTATGAATTGTAGCCTATGTGTTATTCTGATATGTAAGCTATATTATGATTTGTGAATTTTCAGCAAAATTCATTCAGTAGTTTTTGCGTGAAAGAGTAACAAACATACTTACATAATATATCCTCACAAACTTTCGCGTTTATAATATTAGTTTTCTATTAATTCGACATGCGTTTCAGAATGACACCAGTACTAGTACTTACACCAATATATTATTTTTGGGACACGCCATCTTTCGATGAATTCTTATCCAATGAATCACACAGCAAAAAGCTTGTGCAAGTTCTACATAAACTACAAAAACAATAAGGTCAATAGCATAGAACAATCAACCGAAACGCTAAACTATGAGCGTTTCGTTTCAATCCACACTTGCTCAAACAATATCCGACGCAAACGTGGAATGTAGCACAATACTAGGCTTAGAAGTTGTACAAACAAACAAATCTTTTTGTTTTATAATGCTTGCGGTTAGCACCTGTTTAGTTTATAATTTACACGCATGTTTGTTTTCTTAAAATTAATAATTACATTACAAATAGTTTTAACGTTTCGGTCGCAGTATTTGAGGCTAGTGTTACTTCTTATCGTTTTTCTGTCTAAGTTTGCACGTTCCTATTGCAGTTATGTTTATGTTTGTTTTCAACAATTTCGCGTAGCACATTCGTACTTCAGCAAATTAAATAATGTTTTTGTTAAATTAATAAATCACGCTTCGGCTAAGTTCGAATCGAACGTCATTGTTTTGTTTTCAATGCCATAGTGGTTATGCGGTTGAGATGATAGGTAATAAAATTTTGCTAATTTAGTAGTCCAAACCTACCTACAACCAGACATATACCTACGTGCACTTAATAATGATTACCTACGACACGTTTATGATAGGTATGCCCAGATTTTCCTGTTACGTCACCCATATAATAATCGGCCATGTTAGCCGTGACCGCGCGCCGCTCTGTCGCTACCTAATCTTCACGCTCCAACCACAAAAGCTACTGGCCTACGCCAAACCGAAAGTTCACTCAGATTTATAGAAATAATATTCATGTTTAGATTTTCTTGCTCAAATAAGACTTAGCCGTGAATTGTCTTACTAACGCTCATATACTTAAAGATTTCTTATGATTTTCAATTAATTCATTAATTATTAATTTAATTAATTTTTGTACTGATTTAATGTAGGTACGTCTTCAGTGACGAATTTTTTAACGCATTTTCATTGAATACTGTTAAAAAAACACGGCTTAAGATTAAGACGCGCTTAAATCTGAGTTGCTTTTGGGAATTCCGGTGTTAGTGGAATTTATGGTGCCAGTCTTTTACAACGGCGGCGGCTATGTGAAGGCCAAGCGATAATCGGCGAATCTAAATAATTTATTTTAGAGACGGGTTTAAGGTATTATGTCATTATCATCATCCGCAGCAGACTTTTATCCATTCTGCTCGCTCCTTCCGAAGTTTGTGCCACCACCATCCTGTGCTGCCGCGCCACCTACATTGGCGAGTATTTTATTTTATTCTCCAAAATCCTTAGGTGCATTAAAGCTGAAGCCTGGATAGACCAGACCTGAAACTTAGGTACCTAAGGCCTAAGTTTTAGCAGCATTTCAAAGTTTCTTCTATTCTTTATGTGCTTGCTGCTGTCGCGTTTGGTGGTCTTGCCCGATTGCTGTAATTATGTGGTAGGTAAGGGTAATTTATTTATAATTACTTCAGAGATTGATACTAAATCGGGACTAGACCTTTAAACTAGGGACTTCGTGAATCCGTGACCCGATGTTTGTTCTGTTACTGATGACTACTACTTTATAGAAGTAGATTAAACATCAAACATCAATCCGTTTTTACAGAACCGTTTATTACGGATCCTTCCTTATGGGAAATAATCGTTCATTGGATCTGGTATACTGACGGGTGTGTGAACTCGTTCCCACAACTACATACGCCATCACGAAAAAAAACGGATCCCGTGAAACGGATGATGTGTAAATGCGCCCTTACACTTAAATTATTATTTAATACTTTACTTATTTAAATTAAGATGATTAAAAAGAAGGAGACAAAGTTTAACTTTTGGTTTAAGTGAACGTTCTGTGTGGAGAGCCCCATGTGTATTTTGTGCTTCTTCGCAATATATCACTGAAGTCTGGAATGAAATAAATAATACCTTAGTATACAGAATAAGGCCATATTCGAGGAATTTAATCATACATAGAACGAATGCCGTCTGAATATATGAATTTTATGTAAATATTTTGACCTTATCCTACTTTTTAAAATGGGGGGGTAATATAAATGTGTCAGTAGTTTATTAACGAGAACTCATAATATTGTAGACAAAATCTATACTTAGAATACCTATTATAAAAGATACGGTATTTTTTTCCATCTGTAATACAACCTTTTCACGCCTAAACGGATCTTAACGAAAATCTGGTAGGGTAGGGAGGTAAACGATATCGTGATTTGAGATTCAATGACTAATTTTCAAGAAAACTTCAGGAGTGCTGCTTCTGATATGTATCAAAATCATGCTGGAAGATTCTCTGCTAACTTCACCGCCATAACGATATCCCGTGGACTGACAAACGCGTGCGAAGCCTCAGGCGAAAACTACTAACTGTATGGTTCATTTATTGATTCGACGACCGATGTGGCGCGGTGGGCGAAGGTCCGCCTGCGACGCAGAAGGTTGCGGGTTCCCGCCTCGGGGCAAATGTGTGTACGATCTGCAGATATTTGTTCAGGGTGTTCTGGTCGTTTTCTATGTAAGTATAATAAAAAATATCTATCTATGTAATGTATTGTATTATGTATATCAGTTATCTAGTACCTATAACACAAGCTTTGCTTACCATGGGGCTAGATAATGCTGTGTGGATTGTCCAGCATTATTAATTTATTTATTATTTATTGGTAAAATACATCATAACATGTCAAATAAGTACATAGTACACAGTTCAAATATACGTATGTACATATATTTTTCAATTAAAATAATACATTCAATATTTCGTACAAAATAATTTTTCATTTCTTTTGCACCACAAAAATATATGCCTGAAACAAAAGCACGGAGCTTTCAACAATAGAAAGCTTACGATTAATTTATAGGCCCTTGATCGTGGTTCTAGCATTTTATCGATTCCTAAAGTTCGTGTTTAACAACCTGTCAGCTTATCGTAATAGGCCATAGTGCAAAGCTTTACGAGTTATTCTTGGCCCAAGTTAAGTATTACCTCTGTAGATATATGTATATGTGTCCAAATTACAGCTAGTCCAGTGAAAAGGTATATTTAAACCTAATACGCGATATTCTCTGCCTGGTAGGTCAAGCACGGGAATTGTTCTCTAGGGTAGAATAGACAATAATGACATCGCATCATCATCATCATCAGCCTATAACAGTCCACTGCTGGACATAGGCCTCCCCCAATGAGCGCCGTAGCGCCCTGTTTTCAGCTTGCCGCATCTAGCATCTACCTGCAGTCTTTCGCAGGTCGTCATCCCACCTGGTCGGAGGGAGTCCTACACTACGTTTACCGAGTCGTGGTCTCCACTCAAGAACACGTTTGCCCCAGCGGCCGTCGGTTCTTCGCGAGATATGGCCGGCCCACTGCCACTTCAGCTTGCTAATTCTTTGAGCTATGTCGAAATCGCATCATCTGAATTTATTAAATGAATTGATGCAAAAATAACTTTTTCCACCTGGAAGATCCATGAAAGAGTAAGATATCTTTTATAATTATAATGCTCCGTAGGTATTTGACCTCTCCACATTTTTTTGAACATCAAAATCTTTAGTTTCTGTAGGTGACGATTTTTTGTATAGAAATAGAAAATGTATTTGTGTTTCAGAATATAAAATAGTTGAGGAACTAATAAAAATAAATTAATGTCGAGGACACTAATAGCCTACCGGCTTAGAATTATATGTGTACCGTGTACTGAATTATTGTATTTGATTCTTATCTTTTTTATTTTCATGTATTTCCAAAGTTTGGGCTAGCTGCTCCGCTTCGTAAAGTGTCGAAGTATAAGTGAAGTGTTGGTAAAAGGAATTAACCATGGGAATGCCTTTAGAATCCACAGTTCCGTCAGATTGGTTACAAATCAATGGGCGCTGAGTTATGGAGCATACTTTATGCTCTTGTAAATTGAGAGCTTTACTGAAAAGCTCTACCTCTATACGTACTTATTGAGAAACTAATGCTACTTTTGCAAAACCACCACGAAGGTTTTTAAAGGAATTATTTTATAACCTGGATTTATTTTATTATGTTGACGGTTTTGTTTTTTAAATTAACAACTAGAACCCTTAGTACTATTTCACATTATTTTATTTAAACTAGTTTCTGCCCGCGGCTTCGCACTCTTGTTTTCTATTGAAATGTGTTAAGGTTATTTTTTACCAATGATTTATGAAATAAAAAGTAACTTACGTTTTATTCCAGGCCTAGTATGCATGGAATAAAACTTAGTACAGCCGATTCATTCACTAGTTTCGGCGTGAAGAAGTTAACAAACATCCATCTAAACATCCATTTGGCGACCGATGTGGCGCGTTGGGCGAAGGTCCGCCTGCGACGCAGGAGGTTGCGGGTTCGATTCCCGCCTCGGAACAAATGTGTGTACGATCTGCAGATATTTGTTTCGGGTGTTCTGGTCGTTTTCTATGTATAATAAAAAATATCTATCTATGTAATGTATTGTATTATGTATATCAGTTATCTAGTACCCATAACACAATCTTTGCTTACCATGAGACTAGATAATGCTGTGTGGATTGTCCAGCATTATTTATTTATTTATGGTGTCGCATGTATAATATTTGTGTGATGTGATATAAAAAAAACGGCGAATACCTACCCAACAGCATTATTCCGTGACTCTTCTTATAAATACAGCAAAACTTCAAAATATTTCTCAGCTTACTCGAACTGTACTTAGCAGACAACAAATAATATACCTACGGGCTGCCTACTAGTTACATTGTTCTCGGATCAACAAATCAGCATTACCAGAACGTACGTGGGAATGTCAACGAAACGCCGACTAGTCAATTGATATCCTTGCGGATGTGGTGGTTCCTAGGTGGCCTCGCACCGCAACCTTCTCAGGTTACCTGTGATAAAAACCTTCGTGTAATCGTGTTACTTTATTGTTACGTAAAAGTGTCTACCTAGATAATACACACTGTGTGTAACAATGTACCGTGGTTTGGTACCTGAGCATCTGATCAGGTACCGATAGCCTTATCAGAGCGAGATTATACCTTGCACCAGTTACACGCTCTACTATATGTACACTGGTTGGCGCTCATTGGGGAGGCCTAGCAGTGGACTACTATAGGCTGATGATGATGATACACTGGTTGCCGCAGAATGCTGCTTGCCGCAGAAAGAGGCTTTCTTAGTAAGTATCTATCTATACTTCCCCGGACAAATCACTTGACAACGTGCGCTTCTAATTAACAATGGTTAGTGATAAATCTAAATACATATAAAAATGAACCCCTATTTCTTCTGGTCACGTAATAACTTGAGAACGGGGAAAGCGGTAACGCTTTCATTCATCTTCTTTAAAGTGATTCTAAGACATCAAAGAAGATTCTTACATAAAAAAAATTAAGAGTACAAAGCGGAGCGCAGCTAGTAAAATATAACCTATGGGTGACAACGATTCTACTCGATTCCATTTATTTATTTAAGAAGATAGAAGTTTACAGTTTTTGTTTTTCCATACCTTATATATCTATGGGGCGGAACACCTTGTCTGCATACCATAATACAGATATGTGTTGCATGTATGGTACCCTCAATACAATTACGTACTATGTCCCCAATTTTTCTTTAAAAAAAATCTCATCATTTCTCAATGAGTGCGAGTGCAGGGACGGCAAGCTATTTAATAAAAAAAGTTAATAACTCTGCATTTAAGCAGCAGCTCAGCTTAAATTATTATTATTTATATACATACTAGTTTCTGTCCGCGATTTCGCACCTAGTGTATATATTCTATGGAACGTTTTAAGATTTTTCTATCCCATGGGAACTGTTTGATGGGATATAAATCGTAGCCCATGTTTTATTCCAAGCTTCGAGCTACAATCTATGCATCCGTTCAGTAGTTTTGGCGTGAATAAGTTACAAACATCCATCCATCCATTTCATCATCATCATCAGCCTATGATAGTCCACTGCTGGACATAGGCCTCCCCCAATGAGCGCCATAGCGCCCTGTCTTCAGCTTGCAGCCTTTCGCAAGTCGTCATCCCACCTGGCGGGCGTCCTACACTACGTTTACCGAGTCGTGGTCTCCACTCAAGAACCCGTTTGCCCCAGCGGCCGTGGGTTCTTCGAGATAATGGCCAGCCCACTGCCACTTCAGCTTGCTAATTCTTAGAGCTATGTCGATAACTTTGGTTCTCTGTCCATCCATTTAAACTTTCGCATTTATAATATTAGTATATAAGGTACGAGTATATGGTATTAGGTCTACAGGTACATAATCGCGTTCCAGTCTTCTAGTCACGTCTTCAATCATATAACCTGGCCGATTGATTTGAAGCCGATTGTTATTTCAGTGAAACGAAAATATCCCCGTGCCGCTTTCTTTTTCCACGTTGCACAAATAAACAAAGCACCGGATATGATGAAAGTCTTGTTTTGACGTTCCGATGATCGATTTTACGACTTATGAGAAAATAATTAAGGTCGAAAGTTATTAAGGTCGTCATTTAATTGAAGTTTTCATGAAGTTATTGCAGCGTAGTGCGCTTCTGGATTACGAGATGTAGTAAACTCGTGACCTGGATACTATTTTAGACTTGTATGTGTTTACGCGGTTCTACAGAATTTTGAGATGTTATTTTTGAGTGTTTACGTTTACATTCGAATTCGTTTTGCTCTTATTCAGAAATAGGTTGAAGAAGTCGGTACGTCTACTACAACTTTTGATTTGATTAATCGTGACTCTTACTTTTGGGTAAGAGACATAATTAATAATTTTCTGAGACGGTTTTCTTATTTCTTTCATCGAAACACATTTAAAAATAAACTAAAAGAATACTTATTAAAGAAGTGCTACTATTCTTTGGAGGAGTTCTGTGCCGACAAATTTAAGTCTGAGAATCTGTGATAAATAATTTAACATTAACATATAGTATAAAGAAAAATTAATTTAATGAATATTTTTGACATTTTTATTATAATTATTTAACATTTTTATTTTTATTTGACATTGTTTACTTGTAATATTTTTTTTGACATTTGTAGAATTATTTTGTATACTCATCTTTTAATTGTCTATATTTATAAGCCTATGTAAAATTTCCGACACAATTTAAATTGTTGGGAAATAAATAAATGAAATGAAACTTAGCACAGAAATGATTTCTTATGATGATAATTAGCCGAATTGTCAGCTACGGCGGCGGCCAGTCTCAACATAGACTAGCCAGCTGTGAGTGATATATTCATAATAAAGTGCACAAGTGTGTGCACACAAAACTGGATCACTCTCTATTCCCTAACTCTCATTATCCGATGGGACTATAAGTCGATTTCTATTAGGCACCTAACCTTTTACTTATCAAGAACCAAAATATCTCAACGCTTGCACTACAGCCTCTGTGGTAATGAAATTATTACACCCGTGGCCTCAAGGAGTAGTAGAACCATGTGCGTCGTGCGTGGGCAATGATAACGCAGGTAGCGTTATCACTGCCCACGACGCACATGGTACTAAAAATATGGTGATTATTGTACATACTCAAACTACTAAATTCGTAGGCCACTCACCATTTGTTGCGGGTTCCTCGGTTTTCTATGCGCCCTATGAACCTTCAATCCCGTGACGCCCTCCAGCACATCAGCCAGCAGCAGGCCGTCAGCGCAGTCCCTCGCTAGGCCTCCGCCCGAGGCCCCCGCGCGGCGCCGCGAGCGAGCGCGTTCGAGGTAGTGGTTCGCCCAGTCTGTGTAGATCTGGAAAGAAGGAGAATCTATTTAATGTTTTCGTAAATAAATAACTTAAATAAAGAAGTAAAGGTTATTCATAGTATCTGACATGATTACAAGTGTATGGTGGCAGGTACGGTGAACGAGAGAAAACCCTTCATAATCTGGCATTGCAATCCTGGTAAAGTTGTTTGGTCTTGTATCATAGATTGAAAGGTTCAAAGGAATGTATTGTGGTAGAAGAGGGGGTGTGAGGTTCCGTGGTTGCTGTCCAACCTGATAGTTGAACCTCACCACCTCTCTAATACAGTTCAGAATGACATCCAATCACATCCCATCTATATTGATACTTCTATACTAATATTATAAAGAGGAAAGGTTTAATTTTTGTTTGTTTGTTTGTATTGAATAGGCTCCAAAACTACTGGACCGATTCTTTCACACTGCTACACCGCGGTGAACATAGGCTTATATTAAAATTTAGAAATGTGAAATGTAAATTTAACGCGAGAAACAGCTAGTAGAATAGATACTAAGAAGGCCGCAACGGATTCTTTTCCTCTTTCACTCTTAGCAGAGTGCTGCTAAGAGTGAAAGAGGAAAAGAATCCTTGATTCATTCCTCGACTATGAGCAAAGTGAAATGTACCTTGTATCCTTATCCATAAAATATATTTAATCAAATCAAAAGAAAATTAGTTACCATCAAGTACACCACGTCAATAAAACATCCATAAAAACGTGACCCCTTGGTGTAAAACACGTGGACAAACAAAGAAGCCGGATAACTCTGTGGTCAACGCGAAATTGCTACTAAAACTTTTATAGCTTGAAGACTGTTACTGACACTATCTGTATATTACCTATCTGTGGGACTTCGAATAGATTCACACATCTCTCTTTTGTTTCTGAGGAAGGGTTCATGAATCTGAGGCCTTTTATGTGACATTCTTGTTAATTTCTAATTTACTGTTTTACAGCTTAAAACCTGGCTGCACATTTCATAATATTATCACAATCTTTAGTTGTAAGCTGAAACCATGGGCCGGCGAAGAAACGACGGCCGCTGGGGCATACGTGTTCTTGAGTGGAGACCACGACTCGGTAAACGTATATAGTGTAGGACGCCCTCCGAAAGACTGCAGGTAGATACCTGCAGTCCTTCGGAGGGCGTCCTACACTACGTTTACCTGGATGCGGCAATCTGAAGACGGGGCGCTATGGCGCTCATTGGGGGAGGCCTATGTCCAGCAGTGGGCTGCTATGGGCTGATGATGATGATAGTTGTATGGGACGGTGGTTTATCTCGTGAGTAAAACATTAATAGGACCTTGGGATCATTTTCTAAAGCAAAGCGAAAAAAAATCTGAACCAAACATACATAAAAATATTACCTACATACAAATGAAGAACTTCTATTTGAAGTTGCTGAGAAGACGGTAATTTATGTCCGTTTTTTACGGAACTCATTTTAAAATACTGCGAGTAATATATTTTTCTTTTTTTTGCCCTCCGACCAGGTGGGATGACGACCTGCGAAAGACTGCAGGTAGATGCTGGATGCGGCAAGCTGAAGACAGGCTCTATGGCGCTCATTGGGGGAGGCTTATGTCCAGCTGTGGACTGCTATAGGCTGATGATGATGATGAATAATTTGAGTGATAAAAAACAAATAAGCGACTTCGAATTCCTGAATTTTACAGTGTTTTTAAGTTTTGGGTTAAAACACCTCGGGATCAATCTATATAACGAGATAGGACCTCTTTTTTTAAGTCGTCGGTTAAAAAGTATGACTCAATAATGTTCCTATAAGAAGAATAATTGGCAATTCTTTTTTGACAATAATACAAATTGCCAGTGTATTGTAGGCTGAAACATGTAAAAGCAGTGCAATAATATTCCTTTGTAACCAGGAGGTAGGTATGACCTCATCAGTGAGCTATTTGTAAGTTAATAAACGAGTGTTAAGAGAATTCCTAAAAGGATTAAAGCCATGGACGGGCTACCCCTGGACTTAAATATTATGTGGCTGAAACGGAAACTACACATTTAACTAAATATTTGATGAGTCCCTTTCATGTCAGAAATGTGTTTTTTTCCACACTTTGATCAATCGATCAAAATATGTATGTGGGTCTCTGGACTCTTTCATGTCTTCGAGTGTATTCAGAAACACCTTTTCTGAATACACTCGAAGACATGAAAGATTTCAACTAACTTGTTAGCGAGACTAAAGCATTTCAAATAAAGATAGAGATACATTTATTTGGCCATAAACATAAATACCTACATACATGGAATCCTAACTTGCTAAATATTCCTTTTGCGAAAACAAATTATAGGCAAAATTCGTTCATCATTAGGGTTAGCAGATGTTTTAACACATTAGTAAAAGATCACGATTTTGATATATTTTCCAATACTTCTGTTCAGCTTAAGCGCCTACTAGGTAATAATTTCTTTACAAAGTAATTGATGTCAGTTTTCATGTTTTCAGTTTTCCTAAGATTGTAAAAATAAATAAATAAAATAAATACAGTCTTGAAAACAAATAATAATAAATCGTACACACACATACAAGCAGAGACTTGGTAGACGAATATAATAAAGTATATATATATAAAAAACTAGCCGCGCCCCGCAGCTTCGCCTGCGTGGAAATCTGTGTGTCAAATGGTTTATAAACCTTCCTCTTGAATCACTCTATCATTTTAAAAAAAGCATCTAAATCTGTTGCGTAGTTTTAAAAATCTAAGCATACATAGGGACAGATAGAAAGCAGGAAGCGACTTTGTTTTATCACTATTTATTACTATCTAGTGACAAATATATAAAAGATCCTCACTCCAAGCGTTACTACCTCCATGGAAGGCTGAAGTCAATTTGTTTGTGAATGGGGACAAGTGGACGCCGCTCGGACGCCGGCTTAGAACCCAGACAGGCCAGACGAGATGGTACGAGTGCCTACGACAAGTGGAATTTACCTCTCAGACCTATCTGTAAGCAGTCTGAGTACAGGCTTCATATCTCCGTGTACACCAGAGACCTTAGTATGAGTTTTGCGTCATAATTTTATCATCAAGAATTTACATAATATTAAAAAAAAAAACTATTTCGGCGGGATTTGAACCCGTGGCCTTTCCTCAGTGCGGGAATACTCTAATAAACTTAGAGATTACTCGGAGTGCGATAGGGTTTGCGCACTATAATAATATAAATCATCCTTATTCCACCATCATACATATTAGTCCACGACTGCACGCACATAGGCTTCCGCTGATGAGCGCCACCGTAGCGCCCTTATTTTCAGCTTGCCTGATGAGTTTACAATAGTTTCCGAATACTATAAATAAAAGTTGAATAGTAGGCACGATGGTGATTCAATTGTTTTCTACGAACTCCAGTATAATTTTTAGTGATATGTTACATTTTGTCAGTACCGGTGCCAACTTTGTCAAGTAAGCGGTAGTTAACTATCACGTTATAGAAAACTTTTTCCAATTTGGTATTTTGTAAACTTATACTACACGAACTATAGGTACAGCCTTAAGGCTTAGTCGACCGTTCTGTGCGCGTTCAATACGCGTTGCTAGTTGTTAGACGTGCATGCTTCATCAATTGTGATTTGTAGACTATTGTAGTTTCTCGACATGTCACTAATAGAGATTTATTGCTATTCTAGCCCTGATCAGACTTATGCCAGACTCATGCCATATTTACGAAATTAATGTCACTTGCAGAGGTGAGAGAGGAATATCTAGACCGACACTAGTATTATCAGTCATCTAGTAATAACACAAGCACTGCTTAGCTTGGGCTAGATGATTCTGTGTGAATTGTCCAGCATTATTTGTTTATTCGATCTTCAGATATTTGTTCCGGGTGTTCTGGACGTTTTCTATGTATAATAAAAAATATCTATCTATGTATGTAATGTATTGTATTATGTATATCAGTTATCTAGTACCCATAACACAAGCTCTGCTTACCATGAGGCTAGATAATGCTGTGTGATTTGTCCAGCATTATTATTATTATTATTTATTTATAGTGATATCATCATCATCATTAGCCTATGTTATTCCACCGCTGAAAATAGGCCTCCCCAACGAGCGCCATAGCATCCTGTCTGCAGCATCCAGCATCTGCCTGCATTCTTTCGCAGGTCTTCATCTTACCTGGACGGAGGGCGTCCTACACTACGGTAAAAAATAACACCTTAACACAAGCTGAACAGCTCTAAGGTTTGTTTCTACAATCGTTTAGTTTAGGAATTTCCGTCTATGTGTTTGTAATGTTGTTTATTTTACACTGTGAATTGACAGCATTGAATGTATCTCACTTGTTTATAAAGACAGATTACCGAATCCAGTTCTAAAAAAAAGGAATCGTGAAAGAGACGTCACACCATTATCAAGCCATAACATCTTCTCGTTTACAAAAGTTTAACACCACAAAAGATCTTATCAAAAATCGATCGCCATAGAATAACCATGACATTGATTATGTAGAGTATCAGTATTGTAGAGTCGAAATCTTTCTCATAGAAATAAATAGATATAGTTTATTCAATCGGTTCCAAATAGCTTTTCATAGTAATAAATCTATTACTATGAAAGCTGATAGGTGAAAATCAGTGTTTGCTCATAGAGCAATATTATCACTGAGCTATTACCTTTTTGGCACTGCTACACACACGCATTTCTTAGTTATTACTTTTGATAATCATGTTTTGTTTTAATTTTGTACTTTTGTTATTAAGCTGATTAATTGTATGTGTGTGTTTTATGTGTCAAATAAATGATTTACTTACTTACTTACTAATTTTGTCTGGACATTTTTATCGTTGTAGAGCTGAGCTACAAGACGACGTATCCGTTGGTGTTCTGCTGTCGGTTATTATATTATCGTGGTATCGAATGTAGATTAATAAGTTTGTGTGATTAATAAATTTGTGTTTTTAAAACGGGACTGGCGTAAAGTAAGCAAAAGAAGTCCGTAAAAATACAGAATAAAGACACTTCGGTCGGACCCACCATACCCCTGGCCATATCCCTGGGGGTAGGGTGGGACGGAACCATACCCTACCCTCTATAGAGATGTGACCTAAGGACTTCCACGTATGTTTGAAAGTATTTAATCAATTATCATTTATTTCGTAAATTACTAGAATAACACGAAAATGAAAATGAAAAGTTTTTATTTCATTAGGCTTACAAATAAGCACTTAGACAGGTCATATTTATACTATTCATTATTATCAATTAAATTATTTTATAGTTCACTTCAATTTTTTGTCCACCAGTGGAAGAAGTGAGAAGAAACCACCAGTATGTTCATAACTTATGTGTCTAGTACATTTGATTTGCTTATCTGTAAGTTGGTAGATTTTGAGTTGGAGCAAAACTCGTTCCAAGCTTTTTTATCTTCTAAGTAATCTGATATTTTGTAATAAGCTTTTTTACAAAGAATATGTTTCACAATTTTTTTAAATTTGTTTATTGATAATTTTTGCTAATTTTTGCGTCACAATCGTGTTCATGATACCTACTGGTAAAATATTTCAGGCATGAAGAAGTAACAAAGGAACATCTATATATATCCATTTAATAATAAAAACATTCACATTACTGTAATTAGATAAATTATTTTTGTTGACATGAAGACAAGATAATATTTTAATGCCTACTAAACTTATGCATATTTTTATTACCTTATATTTAATTTACCTTACTTCTAGTTTTAGCTTTTGTATAAAAATTAAATAAATAATGCTTCATATTTCACACAGCATCATAGCACAAACGTAGGTAACTAAAACATTTCAGACTGATTATTATGATTCAGCTATTCTTCTAAACCTATGCAGTTAATAATAAATAAATTAGAGTATACTCTAATATAGTAGTATGATGAGTATTGTATAGTGTAGGTAGCCCTCCGCTTCCTAATAGCCATTGTCCGAGAAGCACTTGGCCATATTGTTGAAATGCCGCTCGCATACAGCTGGGACCAGCCACTTTATTTTCATTTCCTGCAGTGAAATATGCATCAAGGTAGGTAAATACTACGAGTACCTATTACTACCAAAAACCTTGGTGTGGATTAAAATAAGTAATAGTATAAATAATACTTATTTTAATATCCAAAATAATTAAATATACCTAAAGACTGCCGACAAATACAAAGTTGATTTGAAATTTGATTACCATTTCATTTATTTGTCAAACAATTTCCTTTATCAACCAAGTATCCACCTATTTCGGTATAAGTAGGTACAAAATTAATAATCTTAAGTAAATATTAAAAAATACAAAATTGTTTTCGCAGTTTTTCGAGATCTCACCTGGTATTTGGAATAATAAATACAAGTTATTCAAATTCCTGATTCAAGTAACATCCCGTCATATTTTCTTATTACGTGTGTTACGCCAAACAAACGTAATTTACGTATACAATGTGTAACTTTACCCCAACGAGTCCCCGCGTGAACGAGAGCCCGAACAAAATAAACAAATCTACTTTATACCTAGTACTGCATATACAGGGTGTCCTTTATACTTAAAGTTAAGCTTAGAAGAAGAATTACACATAGAAGATTAAACTAGTAAGCTTAAGAGGTGTCATGGTGAATCAGACATTCTAATGAAAATTAAAGTTTGTTTCAACATTTCGTATTTCAAAGTATTTTGTAAATACATATTCTTATTTGCCCAATCTGTGTCCTCATTTAAGTACTTTATGTAAATATTTTATGAAGCCTGTTAATTGTTTCCTTAGTAGGTAATGTGTAAATTACAGCTTGCCAGGTCATAAAACTAACTTGTTTTAATTAAGTTGTTAAAAGACTTCAGTCACGAACCATTTTGCGTATTCGCTGTGATTTGTGATATATACATTCTGGAAAACTCTAATTAGTACCTACTAATTAGAGTATTTTATAAGTAATTTACCTGAGCCTATTTATCAAGTAATTTCCGTGATTATACAATACACATTCGTTACTGGTGCTTCTCAATTATTAGAATGACATGTTGACATTAAAGAACCACGAAAACTCAACACACGAGACACCACGATATTTCCTACGCTTGTGTTATTTATAAATATATTTGACTTTCAAAGGAAACAGTTTGATTTAAGTATAGTTTTTTAGCTGTATTCTATCTTTTGGATAAATAATTAATAAAGCTTGTGTGCATTTTTCCAACAGTATAATCTAGCCCAAAACCAAAGTAAACAAAGCATTTCTTAGATGATTGCTTTTAAAAACTAACAAACACCCAATATTTGATTTTATAATTATATATAATATATATAATGTTGTCTTTCCTTAAACTTTAATGGCACACCCTGTATATGCCGCAGTCATTGTGCGCCGTGTATTCCCAGATGACTGGTCGGCGGCTGTGTGCTCTCATGAAACTTGCACGCTGAATTAATTCTGACTCGCGTTTCTGCGAATGTACATAAGTGTATGTAGATTATCAGGACAACAAGAGGTAAATAATTTATTTTATAACTTTATGTATTTTCGACATTGCTTATATTTTTGCTTGGTTAGTTTTAACCTTCACGAATCCCGAGCCAGTACCAAAACTATGGTCCAAACGTTATAATATACTATTTCTTCAAAATACATCTGGTAATTCTAATAACCAGTTATCCTACTTTTTCAAGATTTGCTATAAGAACTCCTAAAAAGATAAGCTATTTTTAGAAGATCTCCTAAAAAGATTAGCTCTTTTTAGGAGTCTCTTGCACACCATTTACGAGCCTACCTTTTCTAGCTCCTTTTAAATTCTTCTATTTTGTATTATTTTGAAATAATCCATCACCAATAAGACACGTTAATATAGTGAATGTATGCAAATGACTTCATTGTCAATTTAATCGCATTGCAGTCCCAATTAATTTATATTGGTTAAATTGAAAGGACTTTAGGGGTTTTATCTGCACCAAAACTGCGTTATTGAAGTAACTCTTTGTTTCGAGGACGCATAATTCAGCTGTGGACATTAGATGTACCGAGAAGAAGCAGGAATTTTACTTAGTGGAATTAAGTTAAATGTTTTATCTGATTTACGGTTGAAACATTATATCCTATTTCTTCAATAATTCTTGTATTACCAGATGCATTTATTTTACCTTTTAAAGAAAAAAAACTAGTGATGCTGTAGATAACTGTATATCGATATCGATATTATGTCGTAGCTGTTTCCCCGTCGAGAGCTTAAAAGCATAAAGTGAGGAAGTGAAATGAGGTCGCCCAGCTTTTAATAACGCGGTGCGGGACAGGCGTTGCTAACTCTAGATAAAGCTAAACTTAGCGATGTCGATACTGACGGTTTACCGTATTTTGATTTAATACGTCAAAAGTTTAGACAGAAGCTGTATCGATAAGATTTACGACCTTGAATAACGAATAAGTGGGTGCAATATCTTTTACAGCTAAGCTTTTAGTAAGCAATTCAAAAAGCAGTTAGATTTGAAAGCGTCATAAAACAGTTACCTGTACAATTGAGCGCGTCTGCCTCGTGACGTCATCAGTGGAACCCTGGATGGAGCGAGGTGCTCTTATGCAGGTTGGAATCATGATCACAATGACTCATACGATAGAAGACACATTTTGCTAGTCGTTCTCTTTATCGACTGTCGATAGTTTTTCACGGAATCATTTCTCAACACTTCTTAGTACTTTTATAAAAAAGATGCCGATTTATTTATAACGTTGAAGTACCATAACATAAAAACAGTTCGGATTTCTGACAGGAAAAAATTATAATTATTATTAGTACCTAGGTACTGTTGCATTTCAGCTATAATCTTCCGACATGATTGGTTAATCATGACCAAAGTTTTACGTCGTACTAAAATCTCCTTTATCAAAGCTAAGAACTTTTTTGACACTATGATTTATAAAAAAAAACAATGAAACGAGTCTATTTTACAAACAAAATGTTTCGTAGCGCGACTAACCTCATGCATGAATGAATGAACGTCTTGGCGTCTGCCCCCACGATATGATTCTGGGAATATCTCTAGAGTTTATAGGTTAGTGTTGTGCTCGCTTCTGCGAGATGAGTGATACGAATGAATGTAGGATTTTCATTACATGTTGATCTAGATTCAAACGTGTACTTGGAAACGTAACGTAAGTACATGCTTAGAGTTGCGTTGTTTGTTATTCGGTTGTATAACGCAAAGAAGTCAACAATGATAGTACATATTATGCAGGGTTGAATCTGCAAGTAAATTTATGTCTTTCTTTTTCAGTGTGTCAGATTAGAATACATTCTTAATACCTACATATAGAAATATAATTTAACCCTTAAGGTAGCAGAGCATTTTTTCTAAAGTTTTGAAAGTTCTAAAGTTTTGAAGCTTTTCACTAAACTGTCAATGTCACCGTCACCTTGATTTTTTTCTAAGCAGGAAGATGCGTTCGGTAACTAGTTTTGATAAAAAGAAACGTTATATCTAACCGAGATTGGATGTGAGATTTTTTTTAATGTAATGTATAGTATAGTCAACAAAACTACCTTAAGGGTTAAATATAAAGTCTTTCAATATTTTAAGTAAACAGATTTATCTCAAAAAAATACTCGCAATATACAGGACAGATTATAGTGACTCAAATGAGTCACTAAGATGATTGATACAGATCCCAATCACTAAGCTCAGCACTATTATAACGACTTGTTCTCCGGCGCCTCCGCCTACGAGAATGTCTCACCAGCTCACTCCACTGGGTCAGGGAATCAAAATAATAGCTCCGGGAAAACGGTACGGGTGAGTAATCGATGTTGTGTGCTTCATTGTATACGATTGCCACAATTTTCCTTCAGATTTCGAACAGTAATCGTGATGAGTCATATCATAATATCATGAAATGGGTTACTGTATGGATTGAAATTAAATTTTTACTACTTTATAAGATTTAATGAATGTGATTGACACAGTAATTTAACTTCTGTTCAATTTTTTTCCAGCTTATATCGGCGGTTTCGCACGCGCTTTTCACGTAGCCTATGTCCGGATACCAACCGATTACCTCCCTGCCAAATTTCATGAAGATCCATTTAGCTGCTAAAAAGTTATGGAAGATCTGTCTACACTAGCATATTATAAAGAACATTTCATAAGGATGACCGCTAACATTCAGTAGATAATGTACCTTATACTTATGAGCTTATGACTTACTAAGAGAAAAGCACTATTCAAAGAGAACCTAAATTTATCCAAAAGATGTATTTATTTCCAACCTACACGAACACGTTTTAGAAGCTCAAAATTTATAGCTCGTATCATCAAAGATTATAATAATTGAATTACGCAATAAGTATTGTCCAGTTACGCTTTATAGCTTTCATCGGTCTCGTGAAGATGTGAAGTTGTCATAATGCAGATGATGACTGGTTTATTACAACTTCAAAGTCGAGACGTGCGTGACCCGTTTCAGCTTCCTCAGTTTTCTATTTCGAAACTGTTTAAATTTTCTTCTGTACAACACGTAGACACATAAAGCCACCGAGTTACAAATCTGCACAGCACATTATTTTTTAAACCCTAACTAATAAGGGGTTGTGATATATTATATTAAAATTTAAAAAAGGCAAAAGACTGCAAGGAGATGCTGTATGCAACAAGCTAAAGACCGGGCGACGAAATGACGCTTTTTGGGGGAGGCCTATGTCCAGCTGTGAACTAAGATAGGCTGATGATGATGTTGATGATATTATATTAGGTATATAAGTTTTTTATTGGTAAATCTCCGATAATGTGTGTGTAGCCCTAGAGGCTAGATGGTTAGATGAAGAGAATGGTTCAATGTACTGCTGTGTGCACATGACAAACCTACTTTTTGTCAATGGTTTCCTATGTTCATCAACTCTTGTCGTCGATTTTATCTATCCGTTTTGACACAAAATATTACCAGATTATGCAAAAACCAACACATTAACCCGCTGTGGTTCTAATGCACTTTGTAATTGCCTGGCCTCATTACGTTGTGTGGGCAACCTTAGAATAAATAAATAGAACCTACAGCACCGGCAGCTTTATGTCGCAAGCGTAAAGGTTCTGATTTGCATTTAACTGTTTTATTGGTCGGTAAGTAGGTAATTACTTCCCGTGGGTACATCTAATACTAACTCCTTATCCTTATCGAAGCAACATCAGCAGCATCTCCGTATTGGTAAACGTACCTGTCTCCGACATTGATTCCTAATAGCATAATCCTGTTTTCTAGATATAACACGATGTACAGAAGAAGCCTTTTATATTTCCCCACGAAATTACTTATCTCTTTACGCCTAATTGATATACTCAGATGCACCGAATAAGATTAGATACCAAATGCTAAAAACAAACGAAATGAAATAAACGATTGCGTATTTTGGAGAATTAAAATAGGCATCAAGCAGGCTCAGCACGGGGATTGTTCTTTAGGGTAGAATAGATAGTAAAAATATAATGACATCGGAACGTCATACATTTCGTACATTATTGAAGTTGAATTAATTAATTTCAAATAATTTACGCTTCAATATAAACGACATACGAGTAGTGTCGTAATTTTACTCTAGTCTTCCCTAGACTAAAATCCCCTTGCTTGCTCTACAGGACCTATGATTTCAGATGAGAAAATTATATCTACTCTGTGATAGGTTTCCGTCGCGAGAGCGTTCGCTTTTTATTTTTGTCAAGGTAACGTGCGTCGAGATTTGGTAGTTCCCCCACTAATTATAAAGATGCGTCTGCGGATGATGACGATGAGGCAAGTATATTTTTCCCATAATTGTTTCATGTTCTTCCAATACGCAATATGCATAAAGACAAAGCAATAACTAAATAATGGGCCCTCCCACTAAACGGTACTCAGTCATTGTTCTAGGCTCGTAAACGGACTCTATTCCATTTCAATGTATGTAATTGATGTAGAGGCGCCTACGACTGTGTCTGACTTATTGAATCAACATTATTTGGTTAACCAACATGCAGTTAAAATTAAATTAATTTAATATTTGTGTTAGCAGCATTCGTATAGAGCTTTGATACTTCATAATATTATTCATTATTTTTTTAATTATTATTTACTAGCTGCGCCCGTGGTTTTGCCGTGGATCACTCTTGAGCGATAAGACCGCTAATTGTTTCTTAACTTTTAAGTTGTTTATTGTAAATAGTTTCTAATATAAGTGTAAAGAAGTAAAGAATTTTCTATCTATCTATTTATTGGTAGAGTCAAAGACAAAAATCGGTCGATGGTTACCTAGACTTAGAGCATTCGTTCATCATACAGATGGCATGTGTGATATTTATCTGAATACTTATGATTATCTAATAAACTACATAACTATTTAGAGCGTAATCTTGCGTAAGATAGCGTAAGCCCATAAAAAGGTAGCGGATACATCTATGGGCGAGACAGGGCTGTCATATTTTGAAAATAATAAGGTATTTAGATGATTTTCGTCATCTTTGTTATGATGGATATTGATGAGGGATAGGATAGCCCATCTAGATTAAATAGTTAAATGGGACTAAATGTACTCAATGAAAAATACGTAGGTAGTCTAAAAAGGCATCATATCTGAGAGGATCTTTCATATCAGCCTTTTTACTTTTTATTTATTTTTTGTTTAGTTCTGTTCTGTAAGTTCTGTAATCTAGCACTACCTACTAAATTGTTATTCACACTACCCAAAGGTTAGCAGGTAGATAATACTATCTAGCATTATGCTTGCCTGTGTAAAACTTGTGTAGTAAAGTATATTCTATCCATCTCACTAAACTCATTTTGTTGACAAGATCTTACAGAAAATATTTAAAAACAGAAAAGTCGAAGTTTTTCGTTTTGAACCCCCCAGAATGTACATAAAATAGTAACAAGACCACTCAGGTAGCTCACGCCTATTCTCGTAAACTCTAAAATGCAAGCGCTGCAATAAAACAAATCAAATTAGAACTAGAACAGAACTAATGAAGATTTAGCACAGAGCTTTGATCTTAGAGTTGACAACCCTAGTGCCGGCGGTCTCCACACATCCGATGCAGTGTGTTTATTTGAACGCTTGTCGATGTTCGACACACTGCTGTTTTACTACTTGTTTATTTATATACGCGGAAGGTGCGAGAGCAATGAACTTTGACACTTTTTTAAACGTACAAATTTCACTTACACTTTAGTCTAGTCAACAAGTGCTTTTTAGGTCAAAACTAGACACTCTGAAACAGACACTGGCAGAGTCGTAGCGAAAAGCAAGCAGCGACAAAACAAGAAAGAAGTTGAAGTAGTAGGTCAAACCTTTTTCGAAGTCTGCGAAAATTATGATTGAGATGTTATTCGATTCGGAATGGCCTGTAAATATTTTTTGAGAAAATTCAAGGTATGAATGGATAGGCTGATTACTATTGTTGCTCATGCATGAATTAATAGCATAGACAAACAATATTATGTAATATACTTCAATATGAGAGAGAGAGAGAGAGAGAAAGCTAGAGATAATAATTAGTCTATAGTATAATAATAGGTAACAAGGTATCACAAGCAGACTGATTTCAGATCTAGTCTATCTATGTATATCTAAAATCGGTCTGTAATCCCTTTTCAATGATAATAAAGTTATAATGAAACTCAAACCTTGATCTCATTTAATCGTCCTTAAAAATATCTAAGTCCAAGCACCCAGAATACCAAGCACTCTTATCCAAGTACGAAGCGTAGAAATTCCCTTCATAGTGGCATTCATATCAAGGTATTTTTTACACACAAGGCGCGGTAAGATCAACGAACTTTATCAAACAGTGACATAATCGTAAACACTGCCATTTACAGCGCTAAAATGTAAAGATACAACACTAAAAAGTACTAAAGACAATGTGAGATATGCGTTAAAGAGTTTGAGTGCCACCGTAAAAGGATTTATGTGGCTGTAAAACGTTTAAAATGCGTTTTTACGTAAAATTGCGCCGATGGTATTGTTAACGCGACTGTACCGGATACTAGGGGCTTTTACGAACGATTGATGATATATTTTTTTATGTAAAATAAACTAAAATGTTGGTTTGAATGTATAAAGCAAATAGCAATTATTACGCAAATATTATTCGATATCGAACAACAATATTGTGCGTGTAGTATCTAGCGTCAAAAGTGGAACATTTTAGGATGGAATTAAATTGCTTCTTGTAAGTAATCATAAATGTTACATCACAGCAATTTACAGCTAAGTCGTTATATTATGAATATTATGAAAAAAAATATCGTAAAAAAAAAAAAACAGAAAAAGAAAATACTCAGTTAGGTTAAACATTTATCATCATTAACCAGTCCACTGCTGGACATAGGCCTCCCTAGATGAGGAGCTTCTAAAAATGTTTGTTTCTTTACATCTATTATACAAAATTTATAATACTTCACCACTATCAATCAAGCCACCATAACCACTCAAATACGAAGTGCACTCACGCTTACACGTTACTATCATTCCCATTCTACTCTTTATTAACTCTGGATAAGGAAAAGAGTACCAGAGACATACAATTACGCCTATTGTAGGAACATTTGGATCACAGCCCTTCAAGTTTCCCATAAGGTATCAATCGTCACCAAAATGGTCCCGAACCGTTACTTGATCGTAGATGAAAGGATAATCGGCCTTGGGTCAACAACTGTTTCCTACTAACTTTTACGCAATCTGTGTCTGTTTGGTACTAACTGTTATGTTATCTTGGGCTGATTGATACAAACTGCTAGACTGTCCGTGACGTGGTATGTGGGCCGCAGATGGTCTACTAAGCAAAGCTATTGTTACGTGGGCGACGTTGCAATCGCTTATGGAAGTTAATGACCTGTCTTTTCCTGCTTTTGGATGTAATTCGTACGGAATTGATACGTACGTGGTTCTCTATATGGATTGTAGGTGCCGTTCTGTCTATCTTGCCAATGTGGGAAGGAGTAGGTCAATGTTTATTTAATGTGAGAGAATGCTTTTCAAGAATGTTCTGAGATCCAAATAATTAATTTTTAAATTGTTCGTTTATTATCAGTAAAAAGCTTTGGTCTCTTGATTACCATCGCAGTACTGCATTGCCACCCAGCATCTGCATACAGTTTTTCGCATGTTATCATTCTACCTGGCCGGAGTCCGTCCGTCCTACACTACGTTGCCCGAGTCGCGGTCTCCACTAAAATCATGATTTTATGCCCTCCTTCTCTAATTTTTTTTTTACCTAACTACAGAATCTTCCCGAGGCATGTGTACTCAGAAACAAGAAGGTTTCGAGATGGTGGCTATGTATAAAAGCTTATCTGTTAAACATTGATACGTAAGTAGGTATACCAATCGTATGTTCAATAGTAGGTATGCTTACGCTGAAAGCTTGAGTAGAGTATTGAAAACCAAAAATTACACAATCCATGTCTTACAATAGCACTGATAGTTCTCTTTATGTTATTTATAGATCAGACGAACTGTAATTATAGAGCCATTCAGTTGTAGTTCTGATCTCATTCGATAGTTCTGTGGAGAAATATGTATAATGACTTCTATCTATTCCATTGTTGGAGGTGTGGCGGGGCCCTGAGGTGCTCTAGGAATATCATCAATTATTAGTACGGGTTCAATTGTACGAGGTTTCTAGGTATTTTGTAAAATCAAGATAATCAAGACTATTACATTTTATTGGATTAATTAGAATTATGATTAGATTATTTATTAGAATTATTGAACTCCTTATTTTGAAGTTATTATTAGAATTTTTGAAGAGATTTTGGTTTCCCATATGTATGGCAGATCTATTTATTACAATATTTCTTTATTTATTTTACAATTGGGCCTACAGTAAACACAAAAGCGTTCAGGAATTAGATACCTACATATACATTTAATTCATTACTTTGTATTTTAAAATTTATAACATAATTTTAGATAACCTATCTGAGATATTAGAATGGATCTTATTAAAGTTTTCTTTTGTTTATCCATACATTCACCGACCTTCTCCCTACGGATAGAGAGAAACTTCTTTTCGTAGTATAACGGCGATCAAATAGTTTCATAGTATCTCTGCTAACTCGTGTTACCCACACTGCTTAAGCTCAACCTACATTGACCTTTGTGTTAAAGCATTTTTTTTACGATTTCAAAATTATTAATATTAAGTTCCTGCTGCCACTTCACGAGAAAAAGTATCATAAATATTAAAAAAGCCCAATTACAGCGAAAGTGCCCTTTAAAATATTGTCAAAAACATGCAAGCACCTCAAGCAGCACAATTATAACAATCGGGCCGCCGGAGGAGAAAGTGGCTGTGATTGATTCGAGTTCACTCAGGAAGGTCCAAGGGATTGCCGGTTTAAGTGGATAACTGGTAATGGTAGGCAAGTGAAAACCAGTTGGTAGGTGTGGCATATTGTTTTAAATTAAGGCACTAAACATAGTTGGTGGCCACAACGACTTCTGTGGCGTGGCGTGGTTTTTTTCGATCAACTCGGATCCGTCAACTTTGGAATGTGTTTTTCATAGTAGACTTCCTAAGCCTCCTCCATCCATCGACTCGCTACTACCGCTAAAATGTCGTCGGTCTATCGAGTGGATAGACTGACGACATCGCATCTCCCGACACTCCGTTTCACTCACTCCGTTAATAACATTATTGGCAATTTAATAAATCGTGAAAAACATCGTGTACCAAAAATTTCGAGTACCTACTACGCGACGTTGTTGTTTTGAAACAACAACACTGATAAGTTTGATTGTCCTAATAAACCAAGAACACCGTAATTGTGCTGTCTACCCTCAAGCCTTCCAGAATACAAAAGCACATCAGCCTAATGAAGCAACCACTCGAATAGTAATCGGTACGGCAGATTAGCAATCGAATCGCTGACAAATTGATTGGTGAATCTATGAATGGAGAATCGAGAGGCAACAGCTGCATTTACAATGAAAGCAGGTATTCTACCACAACGACGCTAGATATAGTGCTCAGCAAAAACTAATCACGTCTTGCGGTATATGAGCGGCGAGAGATTCAGGCAATATTGGCCCCTAACAGAAAACAAAAAAGTTACGTGCGAGCGAGCATTAATTTTTCGCCTAGCAAAAGTTGCCAGTATTTTTCGTACCGTCCACTCGCATACCTACCTTTTTCGGCGTATTTTCGGATAGCGGGAGCGGAAGCGAATTATTGCTAGTTTTCATGCTTTTACATTTCCCTGCACTGCGCGTATATATTCCTTTGAAAACTATAAATTATCTGTCCCTTGCGTTGTCAGCCAAAAACACTGTCTAACTCTGTTGCAAGGACTTAACTGTGGTCGTCTAATCAGAACAGCAGTAAAATGCTTTCTATGTAAATGCAATCGAGTTGGATATAGTTAAAGGTGTGTAGTAAACAGTATTATTCATAGGTAATTGGGCGTAGCGAGCTCGATACGAGTAGGTACAAATTGGATGTTGCGGGAATTGAGATCGTACGCACTGCTGTGTTTACTAAGCTAGACCAAATGAGCTTATGCTGTTTTTGGCGAGTGGACATACAAACAGATGAGTGTATTAACGAAAACTAATAATTTAAATGAATAGTAAATGATGATTTGAGCATTGGTAATCAGGTGCTAATCAGGCAAAGGGTTTGTTGTGCTGATCAAAATTTATTAGTTTTGACTTTTGATGCTTGTGTTTAGATTCAGAACCCTCTAAATTTACATACAGGCTACTTTAGGAACTTCTTAATCTATAAATTCATTGAAAATGGAGCCTTATTGCTTTTGATTTAGGTCTGCATTGTTCAAAAAGATTTTCAATAAGATATATCGATCCATTTAATGCACGTATGCACTCCTGAAATCCGTTCGCCTGCAAAAAGCGTATCACGGCTTTACGATAAATCCTCAGGGAATGCACTTAAAACTCATCGAACCCTTGCAATTTATCGCAACGACTGAAAACAGACCTAGACGTAACATTAACTTTCAAAGTTTCGGGATAAATTTCTCGCCTTCGCGATGATTAATCAATGTACCTTAAAATTCGTGCTTTATGTATATTATTATTATGCACCCAGGTTTCTACTAAGTGTATTTTGTTTCTATTATTTGATTGTAACTTTCTTTAATAATAAGTCATAATTTTTCGAAAAACATGAACGTAATTAGTCTGAACAACTCTCCGTGGGCTAAATTTTGGGCGGGCGAGATATCCCCTCACCCTTATTTCATTTCACCTATTCAATGTTACAAATACCTTACAGAAATGCTGCAGAAAGCGTAATGCAACAATTATAACAATACAAACAACTGTATAGCAGCAACCGTGTCAGAAATCCGAATAAAACTTCAAGTTTACACATTCACAAAAACAAAACACACAACATGTGGAAACTCGCGAAAATAGACGCGTGATCATCCCAAAACGCGGGTAAACGGTGCGCGAGCGCTTTGCTAACTAAACCAAGCAAGCAAAGCGTCCGAAAGCGTCCAAAAGCTCTACTGTCTAGCTGTGTCAATTTAGTTTGGCCTAAATTGTAAAGTGAACTTTACTGGACTGTCTTTAGATTCAAAATTGAGTCTAGTTAATTAATCTCACAGCTGTTAATAAATAAGATGAAACTTATTCGTTTTGCTGGAGGAGTAGTAACGTATTCTACCGTAAAGTTTATTGTTTAAATCCGCAATTTTACCCACAAAATAGCAGATTTCAATAAATTGGCGCTCATTAGGAGGCCTATGTCCAGCAGTGGTCTAATATAGGGTGATTGATGATGATGATTGATTACCCACAAATGGCATGCCGAAAATTAAATCAAAGTGGAACTTTTCGTAATATTTTGTAACTATGTTGTATCTCTTCAATGCCTGGACCGGGCATCCTAAAAGCGTGCTGTTGTGACAACACGAAAATTAGAAACGTGTGTGTTGAAACGTATTTCCTTCGAACAATGTGTCGCGGCGGCTTTCGTATGAGTTATAGAGGGTTACGAATAGATCAAGTTGTTCAAAGGATTAGTTGCTCGGCGGATGTCTGGCAGGTATCGCCTTTTTATTGGGAGTTTTATCCTAATTAGGGTAATTTATTTAGTTTACGAGTTTGAAATTACTTGAAGCAGTGCTTGGGATCTCCGCTTTGGTTTTGCGTCACCGTTTTCAAGAAAGAGAAATGAAAATTAAAGAAAGAGATGAAGTTTTCTGATGACGTTCTACGCACGTAGTTTACTTAGGTATTATTTTTACTGAGATAGTCTTTCAGAAAAATATAGCAACCATAAAGAGGTACATATATAAATAAACTAAGAATATTAAAACTAAACGCTGTATATACAAAAAATTTATGTGAAGATAAAATCAAAAATACCTAGGTATTTCTTACTTGATAATAATTTATGGTATAAAATTTTACTTATCTAAGTGTTTAAGCCTAAGAATGTTTTTTCTTACAGTCATTTACAACGGGATATTTACCATGATTTGAGTTTTGAGCTGTCCAATATTTCGTCACAGTTTCATGAGCTATGCTCACAGAACGGTATGTCTGTCCAATAAAAACACACCCGTAGGGCCTTCAGTTATTCCGTAATCATGGCACACGAAACTGTGCCGAAATATTGGAAAGCTCATTACTTAAGTCATGATTACCCGAGAAATAGCGGTTTTTAGTTTCTTTACTGTTAATGATCAAGATTGTTTTGAGAGGTTTTAAACTAAGAAAAAAGCCACGGTACTATTTTTGTTTCTTTAGCTCTCTCAAATTAAATCCGTAAGCTGAAGAGGGTCAATTTGTCGGCTCCGACCGTGGGTCTTGACACGACACCCTTCAACTGGAATAAAACTAAAAATGCCTTTTGTTATAATGTGACGGGACCACGAGGTCTCACGTCCGGGAAGCCACACTTGACCTAGCGGCACAATTCACTATAGGGATTCAGTAGTAAAGCTTTAAACTATAAAATAAATAAAAAATATAATATTCAAAAATTACTCAAAAAATGATTAACACACGCCAATTTGTCACATATTTGATATCAATAATAATAACTATGGGTCTTTAGATTACGTGTGCCTGAACTAGGAAAAACCTTTATCTCAGGCAAAATTGCTTATTAATTACAAGAACAACAAAAACATTGCTTTGCTGAAATTCTGAATTTGTCAGTTTCAGAATTTCAGACAAGTTTCAACAAGAAAACACACTTCTTGCGAACTTGTTCTGAGTCATCTCAAAACTTTGAAAATGTCCGAGATCTGTTTGTTTGACGTCAACTTTCGAGCCCCTTTTTTACATATTGTTAAAATCGTTCACAAACATTGTTTTTATTGGAGGAATATGGAGTTGAATAAAGCTAGTTCACAAACTTATCTTGAAGTTAGATAGAGGCTACGTGATTTACAAATCTTCACCTTCTGCTAAGCTCTATTCTGTGGTAACATACGTCGACGTATTTAGATCTTTTGTTGTAGAATAAAGGGAAGCGTGACTTATCCTATTCGGGTAAAAAAAAAACATGAATAACACTTTATTAACATAAATTTTGTCACCATGACACTTCTTTGGAACTTTGATCAAGTCACTTCTTTAATGTGTTGGTTTATGATATTTTGGTGTGTGGTCTTTCTATTGATCGTTTTCCTGCCATTTTGTATATTATAGGTACTGTTCACCACATTATTCAAGTTGTTGTACCTAATCGATAGTTGGAACGATAATTTGCCCTTTATCTAATTTTGCCTTTGTATCTACTTAAATAAGAACAGATCAGACTTCTTAACACGTTGAGTGCCAAAAACGCACGTAAAGTGTTCTTCTAGTTTGTGGAGCCGCGCCCCTTTATCATAGAAGCTGGACACTGGCAGTGAGCATTATGGAGCAAATAATTATAAGAGACTGTAAATTACTTTAAGTAGTGTTTAATCTTTTCTCAATAATTTGTGCTATGAAACTGTTTCATGAAATGTTCCTAAAATAACTCACCTGAGTAACAATCTACCTCATACAGGTGGGTCACGGAAATACTAGCATGCTATGCTATTTCCATGCAAGTTTCGCCACGAGCGCCGCCGCCCGCCCAGCGCCGCCCCACATCAATGAACGGCTGCCCAAACTACTCCTCTGCCTTAGGATGACTTTTACACGGGGGATTATAGTTTTGATACTTTAATAGACATCATTAGGCCATAAATTATTCTGTACGCGCAGCCGCCTATAGTGCGTGTGCATTGGTGTCACTCAATCTGTTAAGTTTTATGTGTTCATAGCCTTATGATTTTCTTTGCAAGAAAAAAAAGCCACCTGCATTTTCGGTTGACTGCGGGATCAGAAACATATTGGATTTTTTTTATGATAGCTGTGAGACGCAATGTAGGTAGCGTGCAGTGCAGCAGGTTAACTTTCCATTGAAATCAAATAACCGATCTCATAAGCTGTGCGTCCACCTGATGTAATCGGAATGGGCGCGGCGTCGGAATTTACAATATACCTGCCATCGGTATCGGCACACGCTGTACCATCTATACAAAGCAACAAATCTTTACGCTACTTGCTGACGCAGTGGACGCACAACGCTACTCGCCCACGCTGTCCACAGATAAAACGCACTTTTACGCATTTCATTTTCAAGACAGTTTTGCTGCAAGTATCAAACCACATCAGCCAGACTAGAGCCACAAATATAAATAGGTGGTCTTATTTTCTTATTTACGACTGTTTCAGTCTTTAACGTGCAACTTTTTATGATAAATTCTACTTTTATTGCCATTCGGTGCACGATTGAAGCTGCGTTTGAACGTATGCTCTATTCTGTGATCATGTCTGTGAATATGGGGTTATGCTTCGTATTTGTAAATATTACATTATTTTTTCTTTACGACTGTTTTATGGCTGGTAATATGGATTATATAATAGGTAACCAATGTAAGGTAGTTTGAGGGCAGACTTGTAGATGGGTTAAGTATCAAATACCCTCAAAAATACAGGACTTAGACAGAGAGAGAGACTGAGACAGGCTCGTATTATGAAAGTTTGCTCAGTCATCGATCTTTGCTTGAGATATGCTTGATCTATGGTTTTCTTTCATTCCACATATTCAACTATAGGAACGCAAAGAAGCACTTAGTTATGTCAAATCATTACAGGAGTGTCTTATGTCTAAGTTATATTACATTTAAATTAAGTCACATAAAAAAGCAACAACAAAATAATTATGTAACTGTAAAGAAGCTGCTTCGTACAAGAATTGTGAAACAATATAGAATCAATAATACAAATAAAAAAAAATTTGAAACAACGTTATTGAGTTGCTAATTTCTTGCAACAAAGCTGTTACATCCAAGTACCTATCTATATCCACTTAAAGATTTGTAGGAGAGTTTGTACGGCAGTTAGTTTTGTTTATTACATCGTTATGTCTCTAATTAATTGGAATGAACGCAGCTGTTTAAGTAGGTAATGTTGCCATCATAGGGCCGCAAGAGTTATCACTTAACTTAAGTAAGGCAAAGGTATGTATATTTTATGACGAGATAAAAGCCAACAAAATTCTGCCTATGTTTACAAAGCCATGAGTCATACAAAACCTTTGTTACAAGCTTTCGGTAAGAGGTGATGCATATCACTATCTCGGCCCCAAGTCGTGCAAATAGTAAATAAGTCAATCCCGAAGTAATGCAAATAGCGAGTCGGTTCTAAGCTATGGTTCTAAGTCAATATTTATTGGATGCGCTGACGGACAAATCCGCATCCGGCGCTCTGTATGCGATCCGGATGTGTTTATTGCTTAAGTTTTTGAAATATGTATTGGGTTTGAATTTGGAATATTTCTAATTCAAGTTAGTTTCTGTTTTTGTCCAAAGAGGTTAGTCTTGGAGCATGTCAAATATGACCTCCTTTTTGCAATTTTCGAATCAACGCCATGTAAGTTGTAAAAAAAACATGAAAATCCTCTAACCGCCATGATTTGTGACGTTCCTTTTATAGAACCACTTCCAAGAAGAAGTAAACCCCATCAGCATAATTCCATTTTCATAAAATGACAGAATCTGAATCCCTTTTATTGACCCAGGAGACATTAACCTAAATCATATTTCATCACCAATAAAGTCCACTAATAAAGCACCTTCCGTTAACACGGTCGTAAATTACGCAACACATCATTTGGTACACAATGTACTATTACGTTTATTACACTTATATAATTAATGCAACAGTTTGGATGAATGTTTGTCAGGCCGCCGAAACAACTCAACGAATGGAGATGATATCGTCAAATGAAGCTGTATTGCTAGCAAGTGATAAAGATAAATTCGGGATTGGGTACTCGATGGGTACTAGATAATAACTTATATATTAATCACCCATGGAACGTGATTAATGACATAAAAAACCTGCATCTTCGTCGTCATGGTCGTATTCCTCTTAAATGCCAAAATACGACGAATTACAACGCGGTTGGCATATAAGATTTTTCTTCGTCGTGTTTTGAGATATTAGACGAATACGCAAACACGAATAGCGATGTGAAGTGCCAGTATAAGAAGCAGGTTTATGATAAATATATCAGTATCAATGGGAGATAAATATATCACTTATCTAGTAGCCATAACACAAGCTCTGCTTAGCTTGGGGCCAGATAATGCTGGTTGAATTTTTAAGCACTATTTCCATGAAACAATATCTTGTACTTTGTTAACTTGGAATATCTTATATTAACCCGCAAACAACGCGTGTAAAGCCGCGGGCAGAAGTCGGTTTCGTTATATTTGTACTAGTTAATTCAGGATAGACTTGAGTGAGTCATTCTCCTGCTAGATATACAGCTCTGATATTCAGAATGAGTCAGAGTTCCCTTCTAGTTTGGCAGCCAGTACCTATTGCTTCGGTCTACGGATGGCTCTTAGACGGTGACTAATCGTCTCCAGGTGTGAACGATTGGTTGAACGTTGGACGTACGATTATCTTTGTAACTTGAAAATTTTAATAATACCTACTTGGTTTTCCCCCCTGTAAAATTATTTTAATTAAAATTTAGTTTTTAGTTCCAGTTTGTTGTTAAAATACGGGACTGACATAGTCCTTAAACTGACTCAAAGTCCCTAAAATATAACAAAGAATTATAAAAAAAAAAATAAGCTAAGCCCCGAGCATAAGAATAGACAATATGCCCTGAGTTCAGTTTGCCAATGGTATCAAGATGTCATCGTGACGTTTCTTTTTGTTTGGAATTTGCGTACCTATTTCTACGCCCGCGTGCTACGAATAGAGGCGCTATACCAAATCATAGAAAAATTAGACGTCGAAAAACCGAACCTCAGGCGTTTGATAATCGATAGAAAATCGATATCCATTGTATCGAAAACTTACTAAAATCCGTGATTATGATTTTTTCTAGATTATTGAATGACGAACTACACATAATTTAGAGATCCTTGCCTACAAAAATCACAATCTAGCCTCTTCAAAAAACACTTGGTTGTCCTCAAATTTAGCTCTTTTTGAGTTAGAACCACAAATGAACTCTTATCTATCTAACCGCAAACATATCTCAGCTCTATTAACATTGTAAACATCGTTCAGAAGACAAGTGGTTCATTTATTTTTCATTTCATTCGATTAAACGCCCGCTTTGTGATTGGTGCAACTCGATTTAGGAGAAGGGACTTCTCCTAAATCGAGTTGCACCAATCACAAAGCTATAAATCAAAATAATTCGGCGTTCGAATTTCGAAACAATTAAGCGCCCAAATGGTGAGGGCGGCATGCGGAAGTGAGCACGTTCGTAGGATACAAGATTTAATTAATTTCAAGTGTGAACCTTCTTCAAATTAAAATGGGTGTTCAACAAATAAAAATGAAAAAAGTTTAAACACAAAAGTCCAATTAAAAAACAGTTGATTTTTTTATTTGGATCCTTGTTATTTTTTACTTTAGAAAATGGGATAACAGCGTAACAAGGTAATTACCAATTGATTACGTATTTTACTAAAGAAAGTTTTCAGAAACATTTTGTATATTTAAATTAAAATTTATTGTTTAAAAACGTAAAGATAATAACCAGAAACAGGTAGGCAGGCAAGTATTTGTAAACTACGATTCATTACGTCAATTTGACATCTCTTTGATAAATCGGATTGTTCGCTTTGATTCGAATTTCGAAACACGACGCGACGCCTATTAGACCGCGTACGACTCTAATGAACCGTTAATGATTCGCGCGACGAATACTAACAAATTGATACCAGAGTGCCGTGGTGTGTGTTCCTTCCTACTAGATAATTACAAAAAAAACAATAATAACATTCAATAAATAAATCCTCTTTGAAGAGAAGTAGGATAAAGATGATCAGAGTACATAAAACAGTCGATAATCTGTTTTGAAATTGAATCGGTGTTTTCAAATCTGACAGTGTTTTGTCCCCGCTCGCCTCAGCTAACCTTTTACGCACGGGATAGTACTTCTTGCCATAGAAATCTTAATACTTAAATTATACGATTAACAAAAAATAAATTATATATATATATCTTTTATCTATAAATAATAAAATTATTTAATGATTATTAACGATTTTTTTATTAAGATTTCTACGAAGAACCCACGGTCGTTGGGGCAAACGTGTTCTTGAGTGGATACCACGACTCGGTAAACGTAGTGTAGGAAGCCCTCCGACCAGGTGGAATGACGACCTGCGAAAGGCAGGTAGATGCTGGATGCGTCAAGCTGAAGACGGCGCTATGGCGCTTATTGGGGGAGGCCTATGTCCAGCAGTGGACTAACATAGGTTGGTGATGATGATGATTTCTACGCTCGCACTCGTGCGAGGGCTATTAGGTACCCAACTATAGTTTTTACTTCATATTATATTGCAGTAAACAAGAGCACAGCCAATTAAGAAGGAAAAAACATAGCTTTATAGTTAACTCGCTTACACTCATAATGAAGGAAAAACAGTTTTCAGTTCCAAATGGCATTCTACAATATTTACAAAAATGTATTCAACCATTTTTATGCAAATAAAGCCTGAATTACACGCTTTAATTAAGCAAATACCCAGGACATTCAATATACAGATTGTCGCATTGTAATTAGTGTATCGCGTTACCGTATGGACTACTGAACCAGCTGTTTCAATTGAGTCCTTTGGTGACACGCAAAATGTAGATCAAGATAGAATGCCTGATTGTCGTAACTTCTGTCTCAATAGAAAATTAAATGGAAAGGTCTGTCATCTCTAATATATCTAATGTCCCCTGCATTTGCCGAATTATAATTCATAATTGAATGTAAAATTTTGGTAAACAATCGCTTTACTATGGTACACGTTGTCGTCACAGAATAATCCACAGATAACAGAAAGCCTAGATAGAGAATGCTGTGCTATTTTCAGGGAGACATTGGTAAAAGCGTTTTAACTTTGACACTAAGCATAAGTCCCTCCGCGCCATCTGTATTTTCTTTAAACAAAGGTAAAATGCAAAAATGTGTCATTCTGAGACGATCCCATTGATTGTTATGTCGAAGCAATTAATTTGTGGAGGAATTTGGCCGCAAGGCAACAACGTTTACGGTTTTTAAAATTGTTTGCTTCGCTGATTGGTCACGCCTGTTGTTTACATCTCCTTTGATGTACTTGCTCTACAAATATCGTTGTAAATACTTATCCTATTTATACAACACTGTTCAAGAGTTTTGATTTGGTTTGATTTTTATGAGCATCGAGTGATAACTTGATAAGCTATGGACTATTGAACATCTTTTCGACAAACATGTTAAGTTAGCACGATTCCCTTTTGTTTTTTTTTTGTACACTGGCCTGGACAAATTACCTACATCACCAAATCTGTGGCCTAGATTCGTGACGTTAGCATGGATAATTGTTAGAACAAAAATAAAAGATAATAGCACCAGCCTCATATAGGTATTAGTAGTATAGTAAATCCACTATCTATTTGAAAATACAGCACCGTTCTTACTCGACCTATATCAAGTTCCGTTCATTTAGATTTATACCAGCAGCTAACAATATTACTGTTAATCGAGGTCTGTTTGTTTGTACACGATGATTTACGAGATCAGTCAACGGACACATACTCACATACCTACTCGCACACAAACACATACAGATATCCAGAGCGTCTGTCAGGCAATATATCATTTCGTTGGGATTGGGTAGCTGGTTTTGGATGAGGAAGGCGTTTCGTACAATATTACCACCTATTCTCAAAAGTTTAAACCACCTATTCCCCTGGCTACCCCAAACAAATTTCATGGAAACAAATTTCACTGCATCCACTGGGAATTTGATTTGTCTTTCTCTAATTCCTTGGATTTTTATAATAGAACTAATGAGACAGCCTCATCTGTTTGTTTCTTTCTTGATTGGTTCAGCGTGACTGATTGCCTTGCCAATGGTTGTGATGTGACAATCCAAACATGTCGGGACCCTTGTGTCAAATGCACGTCAATCTTCATCAGAGACCACCTGATTAAGCTCGTTTAAGATCTTGATAAAATGGTTGACGCGATTTAGTGGGAGCATTTATTTCAACGGTCGGCTCGGCAGTGAATGGGAATGGAGATTAAATAACATAAACAAACAAACCTCATGTTCTTTTATCCATTTTACTTTGGTGATATGTGAGATTTATATTTAGAGTAAAATTATCCTTTGATGTTCTTGTGGAGGAAATTTAAATGAGTAAATTATCATCGATTCAAAGTTTCCAGACAGTCATCACCATCATCAGGGCACTAAAGCCGTGGGTAGGTTAGTCTGGTCGAGTAAATTCTTCCATTCGATCCTATTCTTGGCTTTTCCTTGCCAGGGAGTCTGCGGCCAACAGGTTTGCCACGCAGAAGACGCTTTCGTTTCGACGACAGATGTCGTCTTGCATTCGTTCTACGTGACCAGCTCATCGAAGACGGCTTACTTTTATAAAGTCTTCCCAGACAGTCCAATTTATTTTTATAAATTACACTATGGTAGTTTCTAGGTTCACTCTCCTATCCCAATGCCATAATCATGATAAAACTACATAGCATTAATACGAGATGGCAACTTCCCACATACGTATTTTCTGTCAACTCATCCGCCCCTTTTCTTCAGTCGACAGATTCCAAAAACAATGAGAATAAAAACACATTTTCCACAATTCCGTTTTGTTTGCGGTAATGCAAGAACAACAAGGGCGGTCCTGCATAAACGTTTTCGTACTGGGATAACTCTGTCCAATAAATCCACGGGTTCCTCGTGGTGAAGTTGGAAAAATAAATATTTTAGGAATGGTAGAGTAATTCGGTTATTTTGAGAGGGTAAAAAATTTGCTGCTCGTAATTAGATTAGTGTGTGTAGCCAAATCCTGTAGCTTTGCATGAATGTGGATTAAATTTCAAGAACGCAAAGAAAATTTTATAATTAGGAAATGCCATAATTACCTAACATCGAACCGGCCTTCTACCTTCTTCAATTAGAAGAATGTTGGAGGAAACTACATTTCGAATATTTCATTGATCTATCGGACCGGACTAGACGGATTCAAATTAATATCACCGCTAACTTTGGTAAGTACCTATTAGTGAACTAAATAATGAGACTAATGATTCATCAACCCTCATTGCATGGAATAATGTAGACTGATCGTCGCTCGTCCGGAAAATCCCGGTTAAACCAATTCCGGTGGACAGATTCATCCGATTTCCACTTTATTATGATAGCTGTGATCTGCGAAATCAGTTTTAGAGTGATCGATCGGTCCATCGGACATTCAATTTTGGTGGGATAGGGATCATGATTCTGTATTAGGTTCACAATTTTTATTCATCTTCCGTAAGTACTACCTACGTAGTACTCGTAGTTTCGGTAAGAATTTGGTTTATCAGATTTCTGAGAAAATCATCTTCAACGTCGAGGCTACATCGCAGTTTTTAGAAGTACAAACGAATAATAAATAAGTAAATAAATAATCCTGGACAGTCCACTCCACAGCATCATCAAGTCCGTAGCTAAGAAGAGCTTGTGTTATGGGTTCTAGATGAATAAAATAAGGTTTCTTAAAAAAAACCTGTATTTTTAGAGTTAATCCACACATTCTGATCGAACAAGGATTATAATATCCTCGTCGCTTCAATTTTTAGCAATCACCCCAAACAATAATTACAAACATTAACCGCCAAATTGCGTCCTGGACACCAAAGGTAGCAAGTAGGTTTCCCATTCTTCAAAGTTGTTGTTTATCTGACCCCTCTTGAACCCTAAACCGAAAATTTGCAAGCCTCCAGCATCTCACCTGTCCACAATCCGGGCATGCCATCGGTATTATACAGCCTGTGGGCAAAACCAGATGACCAATGTCTGCGGTGACGTCATAAATATGCTTTTTGCTCACGATAGGGTGGATGCAAGAGTTATTTGAACATTGGGAACCATTAATTTTCGGAGTGGGATGTTTTTGTAGGTAGAGTAATAAAGTACTGAAATAGCGCTTCACGTCGAGTAATACGTCAAATAGGCCTTCCTATTTGACGTATTACTCGACGTGAAGCGCTTTATATCCTCGGTCTATACTATAAATAGACCGAGGATATTAAGCTGTCAAAAGAGGTAGAGGATAAGTGAAGGAAAATCTTGTATTGTTGGAGGAAAGTTTAAACTTGTGTCTTAATTTGTCAAACCAGATCGCTGCTTTGTTCTTATTTCCTTTTGGTAGCTCTTTAATTACCATCTACGAAATTACTGAGTAGCTTAGTTTTAAATACAAACCTTCATCAGCTTTCAGTAGATTATCCTGAAAATTCATTATCTCCACAAAATTGCATAATTTAATATCAAGAGCACAACAAAATGAGACGCCGGCGGCAGAGCTTTCCCTCGTCTTTCCGATGCCCCTAACTACTTCCTCGGTATAATTAGCTGTCTCAGAAAACATCAAATCCACGGTGAAATAGACGACCCCACCATTTTTTATTTAAAAAAGATTTACTAGTTATCAACAGCCACATAAGCTGGTTTAACTAGACAGGAGATTTGTTTTTCTTTGCATCGGGGTTCTATACAATTTCTGTAAGTCATCATCATCATCATCAACCGAAACCGGATTTTACACAAAATACGTCCCGAAGTTACAAAGTACTACTAAAAGCCTTTGTTAATTTTTTGTTTCGTATATTATATTTATGAATTTCCCTATTTTTTAAAAGATACGAGTACCTACAACAACCATCCTGTGCTAGAGGCATCCAGGCCGCGATTACTTTTATCTACCAATCAAAAATTTGCGACAAAAAGATCTAAAAAATTCAATTTGTGAATCAGAATGATTCCACCACTGTCTCATCTGTATGCCCATCTAAAACCTGTTTCTGTCTCTCTGAGTCTCATTGAGAGGTCTATGAGGAAGAATTTTCTGGCCATGTAGCCTATCCCTCACTACTTCCTCTACATAATTAGTCGGGTAATAAGTCTCTGAATGCGCAGTGGAGTGAAAGATGGCGTTGGGTTGCGAATGAACCTGTCAATGTCGATTACGATACCCCCTAGAAATGCAGGGATAGTGACAGATTTTGTATGGGGAGCCGAAAGATAATATTTGTTTTGGTTGGAGATTTATAAGCTACAAGTATTTTTACCAAACAATTAACTTAATATAGTAAAAATATAAAAATTTCTATTGAGATAGTCAATCATGACATAACTGACCTAAATGGGCATAAATTGAAACTAAAATATTTTTTTGGTGCAGATTCAGTAACTTTGCAAGCCAATATCTGCTTAAGCCACTATGAACCAAGCTTCATTATCGGTGATCGTTCCTACCTGCGTTGGGGCAATGCTGACAAACTCTCAGCTTTTATAAAACTACGAAGGTCTAGCGGCCGCTGGCTCTTAGACCATAAGTAGAGGTGGAAAAGTGGTTGCTAACCATAAATATAAGAAAATTTAATTCTTATATATACGTATGGTTAAAACATTATAAGTAGGTATCACCCTGAAAACGTGACCAGACTCTGATAGCAGAAAAACTTTCATCCCCCGACATCTACCAAACAAATCACTCCATAAATATTTACTTAGTACATAACGATCTGCTATAAATCTCAATTCGCATTCAATATCATCCCATCCATCACTTCCCACTCTATAAAATAAGAAAATAGCCCTCATTTACAAAGAGGGTGCATTGCTGATGCACTCGACAAAGAAAACAAAGAAATCAGCTTTTATCTTACATTTATTTATCTCTATAGGGAAACAGTATTTGTATTGAGATAGATGGGCTAGTCGCTAACTTTGGTTATGAGAGTTCTACCGCTATTTTATTGAAAAGTTTTTCTGCGAGTTTTTGAACTCTGCTTAATTTTTTCAATATTTTTTAAAAGTTGAACAGCTCTTAAATAAGTTCAGTTTTGTTTTGTGAAAGAATTTTCGTATGTACTATAACCAATTCGTTGAATAAAAACAGCCTCAAAATTCATGTCATGCCATAACCCGACCCAAATTCCGTAATCACTTCATCAAAACTTTAGATTTTGTGAGTAACCTGTGAAACAAAGCCGCCTACTAACGAAACAATCTATTTTACTCCCTATCCAGTAAACTTAGGGTACATTTTCCATTAGTAAATCAGTGTTCAAACATTTCATTCGATATTAACCCTATCATACCCGCTTCGTGACATGCGTCGGGGCTGTTCGATCTCATACATATTCAAGTTTTGTGATGCAGCCTTTTTATACAGCTCATACACTCTATTAAATCACAGACGTCATAAACTATTTTTAAATTAAATTAAATTAAATTCGTTTATTGATTTAGACTTATTATATATCCATATTGTGATTTATTATAGAATTTAAAAATTACATCATCATCATAGTGTTAATGTAAAGAATGCAATGCAATTTGACTGAAATTACATTACATTCCTTACACTAACACCTACAATTCAATTTATTATAATAAATTTGTTTAGCATAAGGGTTCATTAGACTTGACATCCAGTGCCATTGCAGGCTACTGCAATGTCTGTCCACCAGAACCCTTAGCAAGCTATTGGTGCTGCCCAGCATCCTGTGTCTAACGGATGTTATTTTTTGACGAATTACAGCGTAGAAGTCCTTAGTGTGTGCATCAGCAAACATGCCTGATGCACTACAATGCCTGGGCAGCCCCACCATTGCCCTAAAAAAATTATTATAAAGGACTCGTAGGGCACTGAAGGACGCTTTGGTGTAAGTAACCCACAGGCCGCTGGTGTAAAAAGATTGACAGTAGGTTTTAAATAGAGATACCTTGACATCTACTGAACAATGAGTGAACCTGCGGATCAACATGTTTCCTCGTTTTTGGCCGCTCGATTAATGTTACGTTCCATAATGACCCTTTTACGTTATAGTTTTTTTTTCAACATTCCAATTATTCAATATTTGCGTTATAAAAAAGTAATAAATAATGCTGGATAATTCATACAGCGATATCTAGCCCCAAGCAAAGCTTAGATTTTGATTCTAATGTATCAAACCTACGCCTACGGTTTTGGTTCTGATTACATTATGAATAGGACATAAAACTTGACGGAAACTTTTTCAGTTTTCGAATAATTTAAAGTGGAAAAAAATTCGGTATCCAATTGATATTCCGAAACGTACTGAATGTTTTCGAGTTGTACGCATAGTGCGAAGTGAGTAGGCTTTTCGCATTTTACACTGCGTTCGGTCGCGTGGGACTCTCTTCCTAATGAAGCTGTGCTGGATCTATTGTCAAACGCACAGGTTCCAATGCTTTGTGCAGGTTATTAGATTGTTACGAGTACGTGAGGTCTTTGTTGGTATAATTATAGGGGATTTCCTGTACGAATAATCAACGGTGAATTGGTCGGTTAAGACAAACATTACTGCGTGAGCTTTCAGAAATAAATGTGCAATTGTGGGGGAGAAAGTAATGCCAGGGTGTTTAAATATAGGATGAGATCATCATTGTTTCTCGCCACTTTTACCTGTCACGCACTCAAACCATCACCCGTGCCGCTTACGTGAAGACGCCAGGTTTCTTAATTTTTTTATTGGCAGCAGTTAAAGGTCTCCGTTCAAAACATGTTCATTTGAGTTGTTTATTTGAAACAAAACTGGGTCTGCCCTGAATTAACAGTGGACGTTGAAGTGGAAGATCGGTCTTTAGTACCCTTTTGAAAAACATATTTTTACATTTTGTATAGGAGGTGATTTACATGAAATTTTAAGAATTAGACCTGTTGTCTTTACAATAATGTTTGTTCAACAATGAGCACCTACAGTTCACGCAGTTTCAATAAATTATAAATTATCAGCAACCCTGTATACGACATAAGTCAATACAAATCAAATCTACCTGAAAATATTCCTATTTTCCGACGCTTTGTAATTTTGCAACAATCTTAATTTCAATGCAGGCGGCCTAAACAAGACGTCTATTCTAAGCCTAAGCATGACATCTGTCCACAGTCTAGTGGAAAGTTTGAAAGAAGAAACCACCGGCATCCTTCAGCGTCGTTCAAAATAGAAACAGACACAGGAGTATCGCGTTTCACGGTAATATTTCTCGGCTGAAATATCTAGCTTAGCGGTGAAAATAAGAAAAATTACATTCGCATTACGCAGATATAAAAGGCTATTGGTAGACAACGTCTTTCCCCACTTTTCCGGATCACGAGAGGGCTGGGTGCAGAAGATGAATGGAGCTTTTTTACGTTACAGTAAAATCACACTAATATTATACATTTCATTTAACTTATTTATTATCCACCGTAGGTACAAGTTGATACACTTAGTGTCGTTATAATCTAATTTACTTTTATACACTTTACTTATAATTATTAATTATATATGAAACACGATAAGTAAAGATAATTGTATGGAGAAGTAAAGATAAGTCTGGATGTGTTTGGATCCATATAAAAAAAAATGCAAAGCCATGGGCAGAAACTAGTTGTAGGTATTATAAATTGCTTGAGTACCATTCGGTTGGATTTTTTATAGCTAAAATCCGTATCTCTCCAATGTTACAATAAATAAATAGAATCTACTCTAAACTTCTTGCTAATTTCTCACGCCAGAATGAAATGCAAAAAAATTATATAATCTGTAATGTAACTTCCGACATGGTTCGGCTGACTTCCAACCGAACTGATGACTCCTAAATCATGTTTCGTAATGTAAAGAAATTAATTAATTACTCTTAAATACCAATAACGTAAGAAATTCACAGCCATTTCTCACTCTACCCACGGCCACGTAGAAAAACGGGAAAATGTTGCGAAAAGCGGGGTGGCAAGGCGGGTAATTCGCCGCGATATTATTATTGTGGCCAAAACGACGGAAAGAATCTGGCAATATCTACTGCCACGAGAAATTAGCCCTAATCTTTTTCGCGTGAACAGATGAGTGCGTTCAAGATTGTAATTGAATAAGAGGGCTTATAAACGTTAACACGAACAAAGATTTTGATACCTACGTACTCGTATATATTATGTGTCTCTGATCTCTGTCGTGTAAGTATATACATATGTATACGTTGAAATAAAATACTCTAATACGATCTTGATAATTAAACTTTAAAAAGAGCTTCCCAGATACACTCCAGATTACTAATAAGTACAATCTATAAATCATGAATTAAAAATTAATTTAAAACAGCGTCATCAAGAAGAAATTAGATGAAGGTTATGTAGGGACTTAATTATACCAGAAAATGGAAGAATAGTGCCTGAAAACGTGCCAATACAATCACAGAATGAACCAACAAATTGTTTGTTTATTCCAAGCCCCGAGCGATTACAAAAAGGCCATTTAATAAGAGCTTTTGTGTTTCCAAGTAAAATTTGCATTGCGTCTGTAGATTGAATTTCCAGTTTCCGACACAATGGCAGCCCCGCAGGCACCTGAGGGCGCGTTTAAATTAAATACCCATTTTCTTACCGAAACCCTCGGATCTTGTTAACCAGTAATAAGCTGTTTGATGAGACACCTTATTGCAGTAATCGATATGTCAGTTCCCTGACATAATCTCGCGAAGTTTCTATATCTAACCCAAGATTATTCTTGCCTCATGCTGGAGTTATGTTAGAAATAGATGTTAAGCTTTTACTTCAATACGGGTGATAAAGATAATCTCAAAATCAGTAAGTATATACCTATTTGCGGCCCATTTTTTTCGAGTAAGAAGTACTTTTACCCCTAGATAAAACGCAACGAGACGTTACACGACGAGTTTTACCCGAAGGTGGATTTTAGAGCATACTTAGCACTTACCTCAATGGTCGTCTTTCCGGATTCCTGCCACTTCATGAGGTGTTCGCCTTTCAACGACCATCCGGGAGCGTAGCTGATGAGCCCCCCCGCGCCCGCGGCGCCCTTCTCGCCTTCCTTCGACTTCTTGGGGCTCGTTGGAAGCCGGAAAAAGCGTCCGTGAAGCTTACTACAGCTCGAGGGGGAAAAGAAAAACGACTTTTTTGGCGATCTCTCTTGCTCCTCGCCCGATTTGGAAGTTGACGCTTCTTCTTTATCTTGGATTTCTTCAACGGCTTTTCCATTTTCGGCAGGTGGTTTAGGCCCGGTAGTTTCATCGGCAACGAATAACAGTGTTCGTTGGACAAAGGGCGTCGCTTTGTTGTAAAACTCGCAGGGCTCAGGTACCTTGAAACTGGCCGGTATTGTTGTGCGGTGGGATTTTGGAAAGCGGCGCTCCATGTATTTCCTTGCCATATCATTCCATTGTTAGATGATTATACCTCTTCATCTTTTCAGTTAAGAGTTAATTTCTTTTTGGCACACTACGTAGAGTACTTTATTTCAATAGCATATAGTTTATATTTGGCTCAGAACCATAATTTATAAATAAAATCCTTATTTCATACCTGCACAAATAGATAAACTTATTATTTTTGAACGGCAGTGAACTTTACTGCTCATATTTCAGCCAACGAAAAATCGTTGGATCAAGAACCGTAAAAATTAATACGGCCCGAGTGAAATCGCTCATCAAATTCGGCTCAGGTAAATATATCCGCAATTTCGTAGCGAGCCCCAAAAATCAACGTGAAAAGAGGCAAAATAAACCGACGGGAATAATTCTACGTCCCCTCAGATACGGGCAGATCCGTAAACTATACGAACCCCACCTGACGGGGACGAAATTAGCATTGCTGGAAACGACCAGCAAATCCATTATTTATCTCAAAATACCGAATATTGTATGTTATTCTTATACGTTCCGATTCATTCCTTATTCCTTTGCTTTCTTTTCTAATAGTGCAATGTTTCTTCTATACTAATATTATAAAGAGGAAAAGTTTGATTTTTGTTTGTTTGTATTGAATAGGCTCCGAAAATACTGGACCGATTTGAAAAATTTTTTCACCGTTGGGAAGCTACATTATCCGCGGTAAACATAGGCTATATTAAAATTTAGAAACGTGAAATTGAATTAAACGTGAAATCGTGGGAAACAGCAAGTAATCAATAAAATGCAACTGTAGCAAGGATTTCATTCAGTTCGTATGCCATTTTATACCTTTACGAGTAATTTTTTAAGCTTATGCGATTTAAAGTTAAAAAAAAAACTATTTTGTGGGCTTTGCCACAATTGCGATTATGACGTCCTAAATTTAAAGTTTACTATTGGCTTTTTTGCAGGTTTAGAGCTCTGTAAAGTAATTAACTTCTTTAAATATAAACAAGATAATTACTCGCTATTACTATAAATATGGATTTAAATATAAATACCGTATCCAGATTCTGAACGATATTTGCGTCGAGTTGCAATTTTCACGCGAAGGCTCTACTTTGCCCTATCGATCGCTGTGTAGGTAAACACTGCCGCCCTTACCCACTTTCACAAAGGGCATTATGCACATCCCTTCACCCTATTTACTAGAAAATAAGGTACAAAATCGCCTAAATACATTTTGTATTTATATTGCACAATTTGTCTCGAGTTTACAGGGTTTCTAAAGTTTATGTTTTTGAAGTCGTTCTGGTTTTAGAAACGGTGGTTTTTCATGTGATTATTGTTTAATCATATTTTTTTACACTTATAATATGCAATATAAGTGTGAAAACACTTTTGTAATAGTTATAAGTTATATCAAAAAAAATTATTAAAACACGATCTCAATTTGATAAGCAAAACATTCCATTTGTTATCCAGCTGAAATGATTAATTTCCTGTATTCGCCGCGGCATGGCATATTAACAAAACAAAAGAAACTCGGTAGAATAACAGTTGAAGTGAAATCGTGTTGCAACTACCCTCTGTTTTATCACGCACGCCACACGTCAAACTATAGCTTGACGCTTGAATGTTGACTTGTCATTCTGTTTAATTTACTCTTTGGTTCTGGATTATGGATTATTATTATTAGAGATTTTCCTTTCTCTATGAATTTTCTAGTGTTTTTTTCTTTTCGCTGGATTTCCCGTTTTTTGTATCTTTACTTTATAATCGCCAATTAGGTAAGAGCCCTTTAGCTAATCCCATTTGGTACCTTTATCCAAATAATTTTGGAAACAATTCCTTTTAAATGGTTCATTAGCAACCCACATTAGGGGTCCATAGCAAATAAATTCTCCTTTGAAAATAGTTTACCACCCATTTGAGTCACTATAATCCTATTCTTAATGTATAATGAGTTGTCAGTGATTTTTTGTAAGTTCTGAATGATCCTCTGCTTGGATCATTCAGAACTTACAAAAAATCACTGATACCTAATAGTTTATGGTATAGTGGCTCCCAGAAAGTTGAAAGTCATGTGAGGGAATTTCCGGTTGGTACTCTGATTATCTAACAATAGTGCTTTCTTACTATATCTTGGCAAAAAGTTCTTTCTCTTGCCGTAATGACGTGACCATAAATTTAATTTATTGATAAATGGACATCCGTGAGGCTGGTGCGGCAGATTTGGCTGAGGATCTCAAAAGGCGCAAATAATGTCTTGACAGAGTGTACGCATTGTTTCCCTTTGTGTCGAAACCTTAGAGGCTTTCAGGATTTACAAAAAAATATCAGAGTGTCTGGTCGAAGAGACGAATAACCCTAGAGCTAGTGAGTATCTGGCGCAGCGCATCAGCATTGCCATACAGCGATGCAAGCAGCCAGCGTCATTCGGACGCTTCCGACTGGTATTGATATGGATCAGTTGAGCTAGATTGTTTGCAACAGTTTGCAATTAGTTTAACCTTTCCAATTGTAAATACAAGTTCAATTTTGTTTCTAGTATTTATTTCATAAGTTAATTATAGACAGAATCGGCGTACATCTGCAGGAGGCTGTATGTCAAAAAGACCTGATTTGTTGACAATTTCTGGACCATAAGCCTGATCTACCGCCTGCAAAACGCGATACAATCGATCTAGCAAATACAACCATTGCTTATTTCATCTGCACAGTCACAGAGTCCAAATTTTCCTATTTTCTCGAGGAAATACGCATCGAGTGGTGACTCCCCTATGTCCCCCTGTTCTTTGTAAATAGCTTTTCGATTCCCCATGCGAGGAAATTATTACATTTCGGTGACATGACGAATTCTATGAGGGTGTACTTGACCTGAGGTAAGGTAGTACCGATAATCTCATTTATTCGGCTCAACTGTCTCGAAATGATTAATAAATAATATTTTAACTGTGTGAAATATCGTTTCACCAGACATCAATAATAGGAAATATAAAAAAAGACATTACAACACTAACACTGAGGTTTGTATTTAAAATGAGTTGTTAATAGTGAATTTAATTTAATTCGTATTTATGTATGATGCTGAACAGAAAACAATCAAAACATCAAATATATAATTATTATTAATGAATCTAAAACTAAGGCTATATTATACTGTGATACTATTAAAACAGATTTGCAGAAATTGCCAAGACTTTTTTAGCTTTTAATATAAAGCATGATCCAAACCTTCATAATGCAGATTTATACAATCAATACTTCTGAATATTCATCCACTTCCATACATTTCCAGCAGTCGCTGTAATGAACAATATCATCACCCGTTCAAAGAAAATATTGTTTATCCATCTTCCGGTGTCAACGAACCCCGTTTGGTAGATGTCAACAGAACAAAATAGAAATAATGGTGCGTCTACACAGAAATAGTCCACCTCTCCCCATGCTCACGCGAACTTGAATCTACCCGCATGGCTATTTTCAACACTATCTTATTGTATTCGGAAATACCCGGTATAATGAGATCCGTTTGATTTTGTTTTACGAGCGAGTGAATCTAGAAATAGAGACTAGTTAATTTTATAGTGACCGACCGGATAGAGCCGTTGTAATCAAAGTTCTATTGTTTATAGCATAGGATTGATTTATACCTACATTTATACCTATCTCGATTCATCAGTAATTCTTAGAAGCATTTTCGGGTAAAATATATGCGGGCCTAATTTATAAAATTTTAATCGTAAGGTTTTCATTATTATACGAGTATCATTACGCCATGTCCAGTCCATCCTAAGGTTGCCTGGAAGAGATCTCTCTCAGCGATAAAGCCGCCCTCTATGGCGAATGGAAATTGCTGCTTTTAGTGCATACCTGTACAAAAGGTGTTCTAGTTTTCTATTTGTTTTGCACTAAAATTCAGAACACAGAAACGTCAACAGAAATTATACTTCCTCTATTCTAAGTGATTATTTATGTATTGTTTTCTCTGTTTTGTGTGGTATATACAGTGTTTTCTATCTATCTATTTATTATTTATCCGGGCTAGCGAAGTTACCGTATGAAATGTTTACCACATGAGAAAAGCTTTCGGCATGACATCTATGTATAAGCGCCAGCTTATATTTATTTTCATGACTAAATAAATAATGCTGGACAATTCACACAGCATTATCTAGCCCCATGGTAAGCAGAGCTTGTGTTATAGGTACTAGATAACTGATATACATAATACTATATATTGCATAGATAGATATTTTTTACTATACATAGAAAACGACCAGAACACCCGGAACAAATATCTGCAGATCGTACACACAATTGTTCCGAGGCGGGAATGGAACCCGCAACCTCCTGCGTCGCAGGCGGACCTTCGCCCACCGCGCCACATCGGTCGTCAATAACTTCAAGATATCACAGATAGGTACCAGAAATGTAAGAATATCCTTAAAATGTTTATTTTTAAAGTAAAGACCCTAAGTCAAAGCCAGCTTAATTACGACAGTCTCTAGTAAGTCCGAATTAAGTTACTACTACCCCTCGGGTATACGGGTACGACAGTGGCTATTTAGTAGTCTATGTACGCAAGGGCTCATTTACACAGCAATGAGCTGTAGCGTGTAGGGTTCTGTAGGGTGCGGTAATTATGAATTCATAATCAAAGTTACGCCTTTGGCTATACTTTTTGTGGCGGCTGCTGGTGCAAAAGCCAACCAGTTACTGGACACCGGTTATAAAGGCTGATAGATATTTTGTTTTTCGCTTTATAAAATAGACCAATGATATTCGTTTTTGTAGCTGCAAAGATCAGGAGATATTTTAAAATTATTATTTTGTTTTATAATAAAATTTTGACTTTGACTAATTACTTAGAGTTTTTAAATGTAAAGTATAATTAGATAGATAGATACATCATCATCAGCCTATGATAGTCCACGGCTGGACATAGGCCTCTCCCAATGAGCGCCAGAGCGCCCTGTATTCAGCTTGACGCATCCAGCATCTGCAATCTTTCGCAAGTCGTCATCCCACCTGGTCGGAAGGCGTCCTACACTACGTTTACCGAGTCGTGGTCTCCACTCAAGAATACTTTTGCCACGTTTGGCTCGTTTGTATTAGATAGCATGGGGCTAGTATATAAATATTCTCTGTTACGGGTATGGGAGGTGTAAATGAGCCCTTGGTAACCGCGGCCACGACAAGACCTCCCTCCGCCAGCGTTGAGTTATTGTTGTGGCTCAGTGGGTAAGTAGGATGAATGTGATTTATGGCGACGAAGAAATTAGTGCAGGCGTGAAGTGAAACGTTGAAAGATTGAGGAAATTTAAATAAAGAGATAGGTACTTTGTTGTTTGTATAAAAATAAAGAAGAAACCGCGTAAGTAAGAATGGGATAGAAAATAAAATTATTGTCTTCCTTTTTTTCTCTAAGTTTTTTCAGATCGAAGTCATACGGGACAGAATGAGATGACGTCATTCTCAATTCCATTATCTAAGTCATCAATAGATTTCTTTCCGGCCCTGGTGACACAGAGAGGGGCCTCGGGCTCGGCCTCATTACCCCGGCGTCAACTCGAGGTCTTTTTTTTTTTCATTATCTAAGTACGTTGTTTATAATCTTGTCTTATGAGTCGCATTCCTATATACGTATCTACAGAGACTAAAATAGAATCCAATATCAAACACTACATCATGCTGGGACCGCGGTCCTAGTTATGTATGGGCCCAGTCGCCTGTATCCTCTGCAAAACACGGTTTGAGAGAACCAAAACTCCCTTATTGGGACAGAAAATCCTAGTCTGCTTTCAAAATGAAGGAAGTTTTGTTTGTGTTTGACTGTTATTATTTTATCGCTGATTTTGACGTTTATTGTGAACAGATTTAAATGATTCTTTTGCAATTGTAGCATAATGATCCCGATATAATCCCATAAAAATATCTCATACAGGGATTAATATTTGTCTCGCAAAATGTCAAAGACTTGAAGTCGGTTTTTAGCTTTTTAAAACAATTAAATTACTTACAGTCCTGTACAACTTTGTAACTTGTTTGTGTAAAACTTGTTACACAAACAAGTTAATTAAATTAATCGTTTGTGTCAAAACCATTAAATTACTTACAGTCCTGTACAACTTTGTAACTTCTTTGTGTAAAACCTGTTACAGTCTTGATTTCAACACGGTGCTTACAAAATAACTTCTCACCTCATAAAACAAAATCAGTGTACAATAGCTCGAACTCAAAGCAACCTCACAGCTACCGAATGCCTCTTCCTTGCTTCATACATGATAATCACATAATTGGCCACCGTCCACAACAGCGACACAGTGAAAATAGTTACAATAGGAACATACAACTTTATAACCTTATTTTGAAATACATAAAAATAAATAAATAATGCTGGATAACCCACACAGCATCATTTAGCCCCAAGCTATGTGTTATGGGTACCAGAAGATTAAATTTGCTTAATATAATACATTACATAAATGCTACTTTTTAAACATTTGCGACATTTGTCCTGAAACTCCTGAACTGGACGCGATGTTTTGTAAAATTTACGGGACCTAACTATCGTATACTTTTGTTTTTATTTGTCGAATTTTCTGACGCTTTTCGAAACATAATGAAGTAATTGATTGATTTACCAAACGAAGATTTCACAGAGAAATTGGCTAGAAAAGGAATTAACGTTATTATACAAAAAAAAGCAAGACGCCACAGTGTGTGTACCTAATTATAAAAAAAATTTGAACTTTCGCGATTTGTTAACATAATTAATATTATTTATCGGTGATCAAATAAAGGCTTTTTTATTTTTATTTTTTATTTTATTTTATTTTATTATCGGTTATTTATCGCGTAACTGCGATCGTGGTCACGGGGCGACTGAAAATAAAACAAAAGGCAAGCTATAAATAATATTCAATATCCAGTTATTGTTAGTAAAATAAAAATAAGTACTAATATAACGGGTATTCATTGCGAGTTTAACCTTTTTGTCCCGACGCTGCAAAAAATCTACACACTGTCATGGTCACGGGATGACTGATGTGTTCATATCGCGAAGTTTAAAAATATGTAAAAATCCTGTTTTAAACATTTCGGTAATCCGTTTTTTTATGATTAAAGCTTCTGTCCCAGCTGCTTGGGCCAACCTACGTCCACGTCCAACGGCAAAGGGCGAGCATTTGCATGTAAAGCACGTGTTCATTTGAAGTAATGTGCGTATAAATTACATAACACATGTGTCAGAGTAATCATTCGTTATTAGATGATCGTAAAATTAAGTGAGAACTCCGCTTTTATTGTGGGCATGTTTTGATTGAAATTTAGTGTCCATTTTTGGGTCGGCTTCATTGCGTAAGGTTCTCATGGTAGATTATTTTATGTTATTGTAATATTTTATGTTGTTAAGTAGTACGTCCAGCTGGCTGAGAATTAAGGTGCGTGATGGGACCAAGGGTAGGGTCTTGCCCAGTTGTGGGAAACACCAGCAAATTGTTTTGTCTGTAAGTAGTAGTATAATTTAATGTTGCATTTGACGACTAGATGACAGTCTTTTATCGGCTAATTCCAATAACGCCTTGCAAAACCGCCTGTTAATTGCTGGAATTTTGTCTAGAAATCCCCTGCCGGCTCATAGAAAAGGGGATTTGTGGACTAGAGGTCCAGAAATCCCCTGTTCCACTTATTGACAGCGTCATCATCGTTAGTCTATGTATGATGTATATCGATGTATGATATATGTATGTAGATGTATGTAAGGTACCAAGTCACATAGGGTTAATGGACCCCAACCAAGGGGGTCAACTTTGGTTCGACGATTTTTGAATTATCATATTTTCTTTTTTGATAAATCAATATCACCCACGCGGGTACTCAAATTCCGTGACACCTTGTATATTTATGCAAAGTAATACAAATAACCGCTGGTATCGAAAGCAATACCATAAATCAAGCTTACGGCAATAATCAAACGGCTACCTAACTTGATAGCTACTGTTTCATGCACACTAATTCCTTCTATACAGAAACTGTGAGGGTTTAAATGTCATCGAATCAGCATCGGTACTTCTCTGTACTTTATGGATATGGGTAGTGAAAACTCGCTCAGAACGATGAAAAACTTGTAAAATGACAAAAATTATGGGATGTTGCGATCACGAAAATTATGATATTTTAATGAATGAATGTATGATTATATTTGAATGAATGAATGTATGACTATATTTGAATGAATGAATGTATGACTATATTTGAATGAATGAATGTATGACTATATTTGAATGAATGAATGTATGATTATATTTGAATGAATGAATGTATGATTATATTTGAATGAATGAATGTATGATAATGAATGAATGTATGATTATATTTGAATGAATGTATGTATGATTATATTTGAATGAATGAACGTATGATTATATTTTATTTGTAACTCACTCCACAAACACAAAACAAACATGACTTCAAAATAAGAGACGAGGTAGACTAATTTTTGCAATCGATTCATAAAACGGTCTCTGTCTCAGCATGAGTTAGTTATTTGGAACTTCTAATTTCATATGAGGTTTTCTCTAGAGCTTTTAAAAGTACAGTAATATGTGATGTTTCAAATGTTAATATAGCCAAAATTAATGGCTTATTGGCTAAATTAAAGCCATTTATTTTGGCTATCAAGTTTTGTACTAACGCTGTATATTTTTTAGAAAAGCGGAATAGTGACTAAAACGGGCAACATATTCCCGGAAGCGCACTAAATTTTACACTGGAAGCCAAAAATGAACAACACAGATCACAAAACCCCTCGGGAACTTCCGAACTGCCTGAAACTGCAGTTAAAATTCCTGATAAAACATAGACCAGCGCTACTTCTGAAACTTTGTCGTTGAATGTACTGTTGTCATAGCTTTCATTCATTTAATTTACATATTCCATCGTAGATACATGTTGATACACTTGATGTCATTCATTATAATATATTTTATTAATCATTGTTAAGATCTTGCTTTGCAAAAGTCGTTTATAACGGGATATTTACCATGATTTGATTTTGATGATCATGGCGCATGAAAATGTGCCGACATATAGGTTGACAACACTATCGTATGAGGTATACCTGTAAAAATAGTTGTAATGCTTTGAATAAATATTGGAAAACTCAAAATTCTAATCATGGTAAATATCCCGTTATAAATTAATCCCGCGGGAATATTTTTTTATGGAATCACCTCGGGATAATTTTCAATACAACTGCAAAATAATCATCCAAATCGGTCCGTAACGTCGTCAAAGCATCCTAATGCCTTGGTGCTGACACTACAGTAGATTGCGTGTAGGGATAGCCTTATCTGATCTTAATGAGAGCGCCCCTCGGCGCACGTCCGCCCTTCCGAGAAAATCTAATGGACTTTTTATTTTCATATGAAAATAACTTGTAAACTCCAGTTTCACGAATCGGTCAGCGCTACAGATTATAAAAGTGTGTCTAATGACTATGGTGGGATGACGCCCTGCGAAAGACTGCAGGTAGATGCTGGATGCGGTAAGCTGAAGACGCTATGGCACTCATTGGTGAGGCCTATGTCCAGCAGTGGACTGCTATAGGGTGATGATGATGATGATGAATGACTATGGTCGCTATATCTATCACAGTTTTTTATTAACAGTTAATTTAACCGAATAACTCCAAAAAAGAGATGAATAATTAAAAGTACGGATACTGATGGGCTTTAAGGAGCGTAATGTAGACCTGACATGTTAGACCGCGAGCGATCGTGCAGTCACGGGGAATGAAGCTTGCAACGAACAACGAGACGGATTTTAGCAAACGGCTTAACGTATCATACTCGCTGAGAATGATAAAAAATACATTACGCCCCAATGAGATTTCACATACATCATTGTTACGCCCTATAACACCGGTGAGCACAGCACACCGGCTTAAGGGTAAAAGCATATTACATAGTTTGATAATACGACCTTTACAATATCAACTGGTTATACAGTCATTGGTAGCTGGGTGCAAAGCTTCATGGAGAAGCTAGAATAGAACATTTAGAACCATTAGTAGTTACCAATCGCCCTGTAGAACTAAACTTTAAGTTTGCTGCTTTTCAAATTTTCAAAGTAGTATTTGCTCTTCCTACGCATTTCTCTTAAACTTCATTTAATGTAGGTATAATACCTGTAACGCAGAAAGTAGCGGGTTCGATTCCCGCCTCGGGCAAATGTGTGTACGATCTACAAAAAATTGTTTCGAGTGTTCTGGTCGTTTTCTATGTATAATAAAAAATATCTATGTATGTAATGACAACACATTAGGTATGTTTATCAGTTATCTAGTACCTATAAGAATAGAATAGAATAGAAAAACATTTATTTGGACACAGGTACAAAATACAGTACATACGGTACTATAACACAAGCTCTGCTTAGCTTGGGGCTTGATGACGCTGCGTAAGTTGTCCAGCATTATTTTAAAAAATTCAAGGCAAATGCTCTCACCGAAGCAGCCTACATCGAAAATATCAAACTTATCATACCGGAAGGGATTGTTCCACAAGGAACATATCAAGGCGATTAGTCCCCCTCTCCCCTCCCGCTAATCCTGCCAGGCACGCAGCCCGCACACGTTCATATTGATAACTCATTTAATTGTATTACTGGACTTGAACTTTCCAACTGGTGCTCCCGTATGGTTTGATTGCTATTGATTGTTAAGATACGATTATGATTATTTTCTATCTAAACGTATTCGTTATTAATTCCAGTCGGGTATCCCATAAGTTCAGGTTTTCTTCGGTTAATTTTGTGGGAAAAATTAATCTTCGTTCAATAAAGTATTACTAAAGCAAAAAATTTTATTTTTGCTTTGGGTGGCTTGTGTTTTGACTGCGGCCATGATAGGCCTATTGTCATCGCCACTTTATACGTTCAGCCCTGAAGCTGCGGCGCTCATAATTCGCCACTAACCCATGCAGTGGCGAATTATGAACTGTAGAATTTTCTTCGTGGTGTCCAGTAAACAGAATCTCAGAGTAAGTTTATCGTACGTAAATTTAAATGATAAGTCACTTCTTATTAAGTGAACACATTAAATGAGCCAGCTATTGAATGACCACTACCTATGTATGTATATACTTAACCTAAGACCCCTGTTCTCATGTAAGTGTAATATAAATTGTCTTTTTGAGAATAAATTAATATTAATCGAGAAAATGCCCTGAAATTACCTTCAAATAGTTTGAGGTATTACATATAAGTTAAGTTATTATCGTTTATTCCATCCAGTCCTACTAGTAGCTCGATTATCTAACTGTTTGGACAGAAATATTCCAAGTTTTTAAACTAACTAATCGAACTTATTGGATACGCAGATTTTATTCCAAATAGTACTACTATTATGTAAGTTAAGTAAGATTCTTGGTTTTAATATTCGTGTCAGTCAATACAATCTCACGCATAACTAGGTAAATGTATCACAAAATCATATCACGTTATTCCGAACAATCAGAAACCCATAAAATAGTCTCCCATACATCTTTCCCATACCATTTAAAACAAATCAACTCTTATACCAACCAATTCTATTCTTAAAGTGTTTCCAAATCCCCCATCTACATAAATAGTGATTGTCACCGCATCTACTTATCATACAAAATGCATGAATGAGTTCATTTGTTTCTAGTCACGTATGGAAGCCGTGTCTCGACGCCTAGCGCCTACTCGCGAAACATGTAGAGCCTCACGACAGGGCTATGGTAATATCCTACTAATATTATAAACGCGAAAGTTTGTGAGGATGTTTGTTGCTCTTTCACGCAAAAACTACTGAATGGATTTCGATGGAACTTCACAATAATATAGCTTACAAATCAGAATAACACATAGGTTACAATTCATAAAGATATATTGTATATTATTAAAAATATCTATCTCCGCGCGGGTGAAACCGCGGAACGCAGCTTGTTCCTTTATAAATTTATAAAGAAACGGTTAAACTTTATAAGAATGTAGTGTGTACGTAGGAAAAATCCGTTCAAGCTTCTCGGTAAAAAAAGCCTTCGTAGACGTACTACAATACCTACGACATGCTACGAAAGCTTTTATTCATTTGACAATTTTGCCAACCTATATTTTAACAAAAAGTGGTTTTAACAATAATGTTGGCTTTAACGAGAGCCCCGTTAAAGCCATCATTATTATTTAGAAAAATTATTTTCTTAAAATAATATATTTATAACGATACGTCTAAGGACGAAAAATCTTAAATCAGATAAGACCGTCGCGAAGAAATAACTTTACCAATGATAAACGAGAGTTGTAAAGAAAGCATGGAATAAGGAATGAATAATCGCCGAAGATACGTACTTCTTTATCTTCTGCTATCGGACCAACTCTAATAATAAATGGCGAATAAATTAAAATTTGTATTTTTTTTTTCATAACAGCACCAATATACCTATGCTATGATAACAGAAAATTATCTATATCTTGACAGGCACATGAGAAATAATAAAATTGTGCCAGTATTTTGTTAATGCTATTGAAATAAGGTTCTACTTGAATATTTACCACACACACGGACTCGGCACAGTTTATTTATAGATCGTAGATAAAAAGTTCAAAAACACTAAAAAATTTACACAGTTAAAAAGTTTTGAAACATGTACAAAATTTTTTACAGGTACGTTATCAAATATTTTTACCACAACACTGTTCAAAGAGGTCCAGTCAATGTTTACCTAAATTAAAAAAAGTTTATCACTATACAAAAAGTTCATAAGTCATCAATTTATTTTTAACACGATTATGCGTCGACTTAACCCTAAAAATGAGGACCCTTCAATTTTAAAATAAATACGAATTTATATTTTCAGATTCCGTTATCGTTTTCGCGGGAACGTTTTCCCGCCTAAAAGCGGAGGCTTCGCGGGCGGTCGTCCTGCTGACAGGACGCTCGGTACGCGACTGGGGCGGATCGATGCCGCCCTGCTCGCAGGGATGCAGATGCAAGCAGCGATTGAGGGTTAATGGATGTGGTATTTTAAACATGGATTACGAAGAATCAGGGATGTTTTTGGGATAAAAATCGTTAATATTGTATATACATAATAAACGATTTAGTAATAAACTTACTTAAATTACATAAACAACCCAATCGCATTTAAAGTAGATATTCGTCAACAAAGCAAATCAAGCAAAGTGTGTCGTCAAAAAGTTACTGCCAATGTTTTAAATTAAAGATTTTTTAGCATAGTTTTTTTTTGTCTGCCCTATACAATTTGATACTTAGTCAATCGTAGCGTAACTAGCATTACGAAATAAGTTACCTTTGGGATCACGGCGCAATTTTTAGTAAATTCAAGTGGACGCCCAAAGTGGTATTGCAAAAAAAATTACATTATAATAGCTGGCTCATGAAGTCGAGTCCAAACTTTATTTATTTAGGCTCATAATAAGCAAAAACTTTATACCATCAGTTATTATTATCAAACAAGAAATAAGTGGTTTTTCATTTTCTTCAGTACTTGAATTTTTCTCCACAGTGGAAGAACTGAAAAAGAAACATCACTTAGACATCTAATACATGTTTGTCTTGCTTATCTTAATTTAAATATAATGCGATTTTAGATACGTATGTCAATTTATATTTATATACTAGCTGACCCGACAGACTTCGTCCTGTCAAAAAGATTTGTAATGTGGCAGTTCTTGTGCCTACGTACAGTGAGTGCTATTTAATATGAACTTTATACCATAGCAATAAAGCTCAAATTGACTACGTTTTAGTTACAAATTATTTGTATGGGAAAAAGAAAAGGGCTATTTTTAGGGTTTTTCCAGCAATAATTCTAATTTTTCTCGCCGTAAAAACCATCCTTGAACTTCAACCAACATTTTAAAAAAAGATTTGGCCAAATTGGTCCAGGCGTTGTTGAGTTATGCGCTTACCAACACATTTTGCGATTCATTTTTATATTATAGATTATATTTTCAAAGTTTATGTAAAACTAAGCACAACATTAAATTTATTACATAACTGCTATTGTCAGTGAGAAACAGCGGAAGGTGGTAAAAGAGATAAAAAACCAAATTATTACTCACCTTTATTCCTTCTCAAAATGACCAAACATCAAATTGAAGGTCAAAAGTAGGTACTCATTATTCAATAGGAATCATTATTAAAAACAAGTGACAAACGTGTCTCTTTTGTTATCTATACATCTTTGTACGTGCGTAGAGAAACAAATTGAATAGGTAACTAAGAGGAAGATTCACGTACTCAGATGTACTGTGCGACGGGCCATCTATCGAGGTGGCTGTCCCTTTGAACGTCAGATTGAGTTACGGACGTAGAATAGATGACAGTTGGAACTGACAAATTGGCTGGCCGCCCTTTGCATGAATAAGCATTTGGTTTTGAAGGAAATGTAGCATCTGGTAAATGCAATTCTGATTTCTTTTGAAGGTTCTTCCAAAGAAGATGTATTTAAGTTATCAAGTACCGATAACTCAAGTTCTGTGTGTGTGCAGTATTAATTTATTATTGTTATTTTATAAAACTTGTTCTAAATAGGGGTTGCCTACGAATTAGTAATATTACCTTTCATTTCATTTCTGATTAACAAAAATGAGTAAAAAATCTGATTGCTCAATCAGTGCCTGAAATAAACAAAATTAGTAATATGGATTCTTCCAAAATGTGACATCTGTAGCTCCTAATATTTTTCAAAACTGAATAGGAACCTACATAATGCATTGTTTGCCAAGAAATCGATCTAGTATAACCTAATGCTCACATTGTGAAACCGCTCATACAATATTTACATAAGCGCACATTGAAATTTATTTCACAAAGCCGGCTCAAGTATCGCACACTTTATAAAGCCTCCAGAGGATTGATTCAGCTCAACTTGCTATCTTCAATGCGCTTAGACAACTTCCTGAAAGGCAGGTAGATTTCTTAGGTTACATGTGCATTGCAAAATGATTTTACAACCTTTTCTTTAAGGTTGAATGTTGGTTGTGTTGTATTGACGTCATCTAGATTGATTGTAGAGCGTGAACTTTGTTCGAATACGTAAAGCTCCTGCAATACTTTGAGGTCTTTTAAAAATACATACGTCTATTTGAATACCGGTATACTGCATTGACTCGCTTTATAAACGACGACAAACTTTCAGATCTACATTTTATACCCTCTTATCAGCAAACATTCCTCCAAAGGTTAATTTTATTATTATTTATTTACTGCGGATCATGCCTCCCAAAACGGGTTTTTGTCACTAAACAGACATACCTGCATAATACCTATTATTAGATATGTACCTATTCTTAGCTCTCTGTTGTGATTTATAACTCTATAGACATTATTGTAGCTGATGGTGTTCTGAATTAAATAAATCTATATATATAAAAGAAAGTCGTGTTTGTTACAACACTTATAACTCAAGAACGGCTGAACCGATTTAGCTGAAAATTGGTGGAGAGGTAGCTTAGAACCACACAATTTTTATCATTTTAACCATTTGACACATAGATTTAACGGGGGCGAAGCCGCGGGGCGCAGCTAGTAATATATATATATTTTTAGAAACAGCTACATTGGCAAATATAGGTAGCTACTATAGTAAGAACAATAAATTGGAAAAGACGCTGAGTTTTTAAAGAAAATTGCAGTCTGTATCATCGTTTTCTAAAAGTCCTGGCATACGACCAAAATATTTTGTACTATTTCTATTGGAACGACCGAATACGTGTGCAAGATTTTTTTATTGTCCATTTGCTGATTCTCTACTGGTTTGGGTAAGAATTTAACAAGCTTTGGCCTTGGCAAAGCTCTACCAAAATAGATAAAAATATGACGTAAGTCGGCTAGCTAGAGATTTAAAAGTACTAACCCTCTTTCTAGCGCAATAATCAAAAGTTAGAATACACGCAACAACATCATTAAAAATCAGTATCGCAACTCCACAGTCATTTTCTCGGTTTCCCTTAGATCATTACTGACATCCGACGTGTCTAGTCGGCCCGTTTGACTGATTGGGCCATTTTTAGCCGTCGCCAGGAAGGGCCCAGAATAGCACGCACTAATTATCACCCTAGTCATACGTCACTGGGGTGGTGCTTCTGGATAGATAAGTTACTGTGATTTATATCGCGATAAAATGATTGGGAGTGAAATTTGAACACCTGGTTTTGTGATTAATTGAAAAACAGTGTAATGTTTTTGTCTGTGAAATTTAGATAGTCCACCTAAATTTTCTTTATCTGATATTTTTATACGGACCGATTTTTGGAGGGTAGCAAATACTACATATATGACAACTGCGCTTCTACATTTTCAGCTTCTTGAAAAAGTGGGATGTTTGCTGAAAAGCATTAGTTGAATTTTTACAATATGAAAGGACAGCAATAGCTTTAAGCACAACGCGCTCCTGTCCGCGCCGCAGGAGCCGCAATCGATTTTACTGAAACGATTTTATTGAAATGTTGTACGTTTGGCGCGTACCTATAGGTGCGCGATGTTGCATATTATTTCATATAAAGATTTAGAAAATGCGATGACTGCGGCAAGTGCGGCTCCTGCGGCGCGGACGTGTGTGCGTTCAGCGTAAGTGTCCAACCCTGTACATAAAAGCTATCCATGTAACCCATGTTTCACATAATAAATGAATTTTTGATGTATTTGAAAGGTGTCGTTACCGATTTGTATTTGAAGGCATAATTTTTTGTTTCATTTTTGGTAGGATTTATATTAAAAGTTATTTTAAAAATACATGTTACGAGTAACATATCCTGTCTGTATATTCTCAAGGGATTAGGCGCCATAAATTATTTTCTTTAGCCTTGATTTATGGGCCTCGTCGGCGACAGACCGTTGTTTTAAGCACTTTATGGTGTCATGTTATAGCTTTATTCGATTTATTTAAATAGAATTAATGACTTTGTGGCTATATTTACTACACGGGCACTCATTTATTGATAAACAGCCTAAAAAATTCATACCTCTTTTTATTTAGACATATTGCTAAGAGTAGCTTTCATAAGTAAGAGTGAGAAAAAAACTGATACATTTTTGCTAGAAAATTTAGCAATGAAGTTGAAAAATTTTGAAAGGTCGATTTACTGTGTACATTTTGTATTTTGTTACAAGCTTTTATTAAGAAAGAAAGAAAGAAAGAAAGAAAATTATTTATTAAACACTAACACAACACACAAACAAGGTTAATTACACATATTATAATATTACTACTACTAGTACTACATAGTACCTACTTACTTATTTATACTTACTGATTATTACTACTTGAGAACAATATAATATATTGCTCTCAAGTAGTAATAATCAGTATACATATTATGTATATATCACGACCCTAAAATGTATCACAAACATCCTTGTTCTTATATACAACTGAATATACATACCTTATGCCTAAAACCACTTAGCTACCCCACTAAGTGGACGACCAGCTAAGCAGATTAGCTCAGCATAGCCATTTGTGACCAAGGCTGTTATCACGGTTGAGGAAAAATAAGTAATGTTACAATATTGACTCGTGGAAACCTTTTCTTATCTGTCGTCTTCAAGTGTTTTGTGTGATCTAAGGAAAATTTAACAGTTTGAATTTCGTTAGTGTATAAAAATTTTAATAAAAAAATACATGATGACGATGATTACTTTCTAGCCGAAATTCGGCTTCGGCAGCCAGTCTCAGTTCCGCTGAGACTGGCTGCCGAAGCCGAATTTCGGCTGGCTATTTGTGTAGGATTATTTTAGTGTGCAAACACTAGTGCACTCTCTATTCTCTCTCCCAGCGGATTTATTTCTACGAGTATATAGGTTTATGTGTATATTTCTTCGTAAATTTTTGTAACTGATTGTAATAAGCTTGACTGATAGATAAAAGTCGAGCATTCTTCAGAAAACAGGAGTTTATAATTTTACGCCTGAAAGCTTTTCAATTTTGAAGAAACACTTGAAGATGCCAACCAGGGAATACCTATTCTGATCGCATATTTAACTTGCTACAATTTTCTTTTAAGCTCTGATGTGAAAAGAATAAGGTTTAGAGTTGAAAAGCTTGCTTGTACCCCATAAATAAATCTATATCTACTGAAGATTCATGGTTTTCTGAATAAGACCAAGACGAGTGAAGTGGGGTGGCATTCAATAATGCATTTGGGTTGCTTTGCGTATTTGTAGAGGGCTTAGACAAACTCATACCTATTTTATTAACCTTTGGCGGTATTATACGACATCGACTTGATAGTAACTAAGGAACTGTGGGGCAGTTTCCTGTGACATTTTCACCTTCCTGGCTTTCATAAGGCTCTTTATTTTATTTATAAAAATATTTCAAAACAATATAATTAAAGTAAGCCATACGCACAATGCCACGAACAAGAATATATGGCAAAACGTCTCATTTTTTTTAGAAAATGTTAAAAAACTGAAATTTGAAAGATCCTAAAACAATATTTGCATCCCTCGGGGTCTAGAATCACCCCCTTTCAGCTTAGTACATATGTTTTCTGGCACCCTGTACTGTATGATGTAGAAAAATTTTATACATTTCAGCCTAACCATAAATCCCTATTCCTGTAATAAACTTACAGCATTATCTACTTACGTTGTAAAAGCTCTATAGGCCATACACGTAGAAAATTCGTCTCCTTAATGACGTCACATTTTATCCCCACCGCCATTGCCGTTTCAGAGTCAAAATTAAGTGTGGAAACATTTCAGGGGAGCTGAGAGTTTACCAAGTTACGTGGTACTTGCCTGTAAGGCTCTCGACACGAGTATTTGTGCTACTTCCTCTCACTCATCTCAAGTTTTGAATTCACGTGGTTTCCTTGGTTTGGTTGTTGTAAAACAGTTATAAAATACTGAAAAGGTTTGTCGAGTACCTTGCGTGTCTTCTATAAAATGGTTATTCAAGATTCCTTCTTGCGAAACACGCGTATTATATATTTTTAATACGTCAGATGTTTCATACCTCTGACTTATTATGATCAATGCAGCAGCAGCAATGTTTAGGGCTGATTGAAGGCAAGTTGTTATAGGCTGCTGGATACTTTTCTCACCTCACCTTATCAGCCTATACATATTGGGCCACTGCTGGATGCAGGCCTCCACCTGAAAAGCGCCGCAATGCCCACAATCCCCACGCTGGGCATGTGGTTTGGTGATCGCAGCTCTGTGGTTAATTGTTCTGTAGGGGGCGCTGCTGCCCGCCCTCCGGTGGCTATGTTTTAATCTTACGACACCCACGGGTTGTGGTGAGTATTGTAAGCCTGCACCTACTTGTGTTGAGAGCATACGTTGGCAAACTCTTAGCTTTTATAAAATAACAAAGGTCGCAGGCTCCAAGCCTATAATAAAGACAAGAAGTATCTTTGTTATTACCATTCAAGGTTCCATTGATTTGATTGCAGCTCAATGGTTAGGTTCATTCCACATTCACACCATTCCTGAGAAGCCCGTTTACCTATTCCTTTCACGGGCCAATAAGGTTGATTCTATTTCTCGCAAGTTGCATCGACCGGTGCCAATCGCATACGCATAGAAATGAAGTGTTCAGTGGCTTTTTATTATCATTTTATTTGTTTATCGGTGCGATGCTGATGGCATGTAAATATCAAGTGATAAACAATATCGAATGATATTATATGTACATACATATATGTATAGTGTGATCAAAGGAAATAAATAATTATTCCTAGGCCCTTCTAGGCCCTTTTGGGTAGGTAGCTAATTATTTTCTCCATTGGCACTGGTAGGTTTGGAACCCAAAGTCACTGAATATTATCATCATTATTAACTAATAAGAATATAGAATATAATATCAGTTTGACGACCGATGTGGCGCGGTGGGCGAAGGTCCGCCTGCGACGCAGAAGGTTGCGGGTTCGATTCCCGCCTCGGAACAATTGTGTGTACGATCTGCAGATATTTGTTCCGGGTGTTCTGGTCGTTTTCTATGTATAATAAAAAATATCTATCTATGTAATGTATTGTATTATGTATATCAGTCATCTAGTACCCATAATACAAGCTCTGCTTAGCTTGGGGCTAGATGATGCTGTGTGAATTGTCCAGCATTATTTATTTATTTTATTTATAATAATTTACAATATTCAGAAATAGTCGTCGTTCTTTCACTGTAGGTACTGTACGCTATCTTTACGGCTGTATTTATTATTAGGGCCTATGTGTACTAGGCTGCCTAGTGCGCGGGGGCCTTAGACATTGGTTATAAGTAGCAACCTACATCTTATTATTGCATTAGTATCCCAGTGTATGGTGAATAAGCCGTAGGTAAAAGTTTAGTCTGATTGTTGTAACGATGACAAAACCTGATTGATGAATAGGTCTAATGCTTCACATCGCTAACCGCAGACAATACCGTCAAAATCAGACACCGCACAATAAAACTGTTAACACGACCGCCAATTTCCCTATACAGGCACAAACTACCCGTTCCCATAACAAAAGTGGACCCCAGACAGACGTTACCGCCTCATTCATTATTTTCGCTAAATGAGCCCCATTTCAAAATTAACTGCGCGATTGCTCCGAATAATGCGGCTCTGTGTACAGTAATCTGCCGTACACAAAACGCATTGGTTTGGTGCTCTATGCGTACTTATATCGTCCCTCCACAGCTCTTTATTGTGAAACATGGATTCAAATATTGTGGCGGTATAGCGCCATCTATCGTGTAGTAGTCAAACTACATCACCACCTTGCTTTCGAAGCTTTTAGAAAAGTTTGAACCAAAGTCCTTCGGGTTCATGAAAGCTCTCGAGCTTATACAGTGTAACGCTACTACTGCCCGCTAGATGGCGCACCACAAAGTAAACTTGTGTGTTAGTAAAATTTTTTGGTTTTTAAACAGTTAATTTAAGTAAGTTATTGTAAAATTTTGTTTATAAACTTTTGCGCAAAATCAAAGCTTTTGTTCTCAATGTTTTAATAAGTTTTTATAATTCTATGGTATTTCAGAGTTTTTAGTCAATGGGAATTCAGTCTATTTGTAACAAATAGTACAGTAATAATAATAAAAACATTGTTTTTCAGTATCAAACAAGGAAAAGAAATAATTTGACTGCCGCAGCACAACACTGCAAGACGTTTTCGTAAAAAATTACTACTTCCTGCGGAAGTTCAATTACAACGTCTACGATCTTTTTTTAAAAAATGTTTTCCAATTTATCACCTGTTCTTAGGTACTGACTTACGTATTTTTACTAATAACCTTTATTTATTTTGTTAGTACAAATACATAAATAAAAATACGTAATTAATACCTTTATTTATTTTTGTAGTTGATATCAGTATACTTACCTAAGTTCTTTAAATGTTTTTTAAAACAATACCATTAATATATTCATTCAGTGATTTAAACTCATCTTTGATTTATCAATTTGATTCTCGAAAGTATCGTTAGTACACAATACTTTCGAGAGCATAAGCTAGTATATAAAGCACTGACCTGTATTTGCTCAGCGGCCTTCCTCGCCAGCGCCGGGTCAAGGATCGTAATGTCAAGTTCGGGAACACACTTTTTCACCGACTCACTAAACGCCGCCGCGTTCGCATAATAGGCACCTTGTTCACTCGTCTCCACCGGCGAGTTTGGCGACAAAATACCGCTGTCTGTGTCACTGACGTTAGCTGACTTCCGGGCCGTACCAGAGCTCTCGCCCACGGGAGACTTTAGGGGGATACGCGACTTTTCGCCACACTTCGGAATTCTCGATTGCCTCGCCTCTGAACTAAACCCCGTGTCAGGATCGAATATAACGTAATTATCCTTGTCACATCGCACTTTATTGTTCACTGTCACTGTGTATTTCTTATTGGGGCTGAGGTTTAGGAATGGATCTTCGGTATCTACCGGGCTTTCGGGAATTATCGATTGGATCTTCGGGGTAATCTTGGGCACGGATTTCCCGTCTATCGTCCGCCTGATCACAGTGTCGTTGTTGAACTTCAGTCTTACGTACTCGTTGGAAATCGTTCGACGGACAGGTGAAGATAGCAAAGGCGAGGGTTTGTTATTCAGCTGGCTACCTTTGTTTTGAAAGAAATTGATCTTTGGCTTCTCCATCGTTTTAACAGGAGAAAAGGGTAACCGCAACTTTGAAACAACTTTTTTCTTGGAACTCAAATCTATATTTGTTTCTTGAATCGAAGTTCTATAGACCGGCAGTACGCTCGCTTTTTCTTCAACCCTTTTTGTATTAGCTAACTTAGAATTACTTTTGACGAGATCAAAGGGTTTTGTGGGTTTTTTCACCGGTGCAGGTGCCTTGAGTCTTCTATCTTTAACTTTCTTATCCTGAGATACGTCATTAGCAGTGAATGAGTCATATTGGCTACGTACAGTCTCTTCCGATATGATAAAAGTTTTACTACGATCACAGGGCGTTTCATTTTGAGATAACTCTAAGATATCTTCGCTTGGTGGATTGTTCAAAAAACTCTCAATGATAAAATCTGCTTCGCTCGACTCAGAATTGCTTTGGGAGGATCGATTTTCGTTTATAATAAAGGATATCCGTTGTTCAATGTCTATGAGAGTTTCACTATCGTCTATGCTTCTAGAGGTGCCGCTGCCTGAGTCAGAAGGTGTTTCAACTTCGAAGATAGTATTTTGTGACTGTTTAGAATCTTCGGGGCATGAGCTTCTTCGTTTAACTGTGCCGGTGGCAGCTGATGGTAGATCCCAATCTAAATTTTGGGCAGCACACTGAGCCCCACTTTTTTTAGTTCGTCTTGGGCTTGTCATTATAAAAAAGCATGGTTTATTTTTAACTACACATTAATTTATACCTGAAAGGAACATTTGTTAGGAACATCGCCTGAAAGTGCAGTATTGTCAACACTGCAGTCATTCGTTAGTGGATTCACTCACGAATGGCTCGATTGTTATCGAATTACAAACTTGGCGACACACATGGGACCGGTAGATATGTATCTGATGGTTATTTTCTCTAATGGAACCATTTGTATTTGTTTGGTGACACGTAAGGGGACAATAACTATAACTCACGACACGTCCTGAAAATACGTATGGATAAAGGATTGCATTGAGTCTTTGTGATAACCTAACTGATGATGATTATTCTTTGTAAATGGGAATAATGCCTGTTTCGACACTTTTCTGTCAGTGTCAATTAATGCAAAATAATTGTTAAATAAACGAGTTATCAAAATATGAAGATTGTTTGACCAATGGCAGTATTTCAATATTGAGGTTTGCATAGAAAGATTTACATAAAATCTGCAAAGGTACCTTATGCAAAGTTTACTAAGCTGAACACACGAGAACTAAAACATCTCAATTCAATCAGCTCTACACACAGACAAGACTACCCTCTGTGGACTCGTTAATGTTCTACGACGTATCTCTACCTTAACTAAAGACAGGTAAGGTGTACTGTCACGGAAAAAAAACCACAAAAAATATTACTTTATGTTTCAGATCTTGATATTTAGAAAAAGGTTGCCTGGAAGAGATCGCTTCTTATCGATAACGCCACCCATTGTACTTTCACATGTAATGTCTTTTTTTTAAATTATTTGCAGCTGGTGGACAATATAAAGTATCTACTTTTCATTGTATTGTATTTAATTAACCAGGTAATATAAAATCCAAGTTCCTATACCAACTTTTATCGTAATTTACCTACGTAATAAATTACGAAAGAGTAACTGCAGATAATAATATCACTTTCTTTGATAAAAAGTACGTAGCTTGACGAATTCTTAAAATATTATGTTCTATCAAATTCGATACTTTACAATATTAGTGTTCTGAGTTTTTTAATATCCCGTAATATGTGCAAAATGATGAATTGTTCGTTGCCAGTTTCAGTTTTCAAATAAATTATGTGGAGAATGACATTCCTTGCAAGTTTTTCCCCTAACCGTCCATTCCTCAGACGGCCGCTGGTTCCGGCGGAAGGCAGTTTTATACCAGACCTGACTACGTGCTTTGAGAAAAACGGACTTACCTACCTATTCACCCTGTACAAGCAGGCAGATAAGTTTAGTAAGGAGGCATTATTCACAGAGCCTTAAAAGATTAAACTCAATTAAACTCAATTTATATAACTTTGTACTGAATCAACTGAATCTTTAAAAAGTTTCAGTTGACCACACGTTTTTCGTTAAATAAAATCATCTCTTTATATTTTTCATTCAGGTAGTCATTAGGTATATTGTTTGCGGAATTTAAGTGCTCTAAAAGGTTATTAGGTTCAAGACATACTTTTTCAAACGATCACACTAATTATTATTATTATTATTATTATTGCGTAGGTTTCGATGGGTAGAAATGGATGTTTTCATTAATTCTTTAGGCCAAAACTACTAGCGGTAAGTTTTTTATAAAATATGATTAGGAGATTTTATATATACACATGAAATAAAATGTAAAACCTGCAAAAGTCTTATAACACCCATGTAAAACATGGGCTACATTTTATTCCATAAACCGATTCCTATGAGATATAAATAAACTTTAAAAAAAATCAGGTTTATACTTGTCATTTAAGACGCGGGCAGAAACTTGCACTGAATAACAAACGAACTTAGGGTCAAACTACTAAAATTCGTGCTTAATTGAGCTACGTTACTTAAACTGTGATTTTTCTCAAAATATATTTGATACTCATATAATGAAATCTAAGAGCAATTCTGTCCAATCCATTAATAACATAAGGGATCCCCATTACAGTTTTCTTTACGACAAGTAATCTGTAGGAACTTTGTCCACTAGGTACCTACAAGTTAAGTTGCTGCAATTTATTAGAACATCCCCTCGTATAAAGTAAACTCGCGTTGCGCAAAACTTTCTAATTTGTTGCGTCGTGCGTCGTGGCCGAGTCGCTTTATTAGTGTACAGGCGAGCACGAAAGTTTATGTCATTTCTTGTTTATAATATCACGATATGTTTGTATTTAGTTATGCTAGAGCTGCAGACAGACAGATAGTTTATCTATTTTTTTATACCACTTACCTTCTCACTATACTGGGGATTTTTAGGCATTAAAACATGTAAACCTTCGTAACTCCAAGATAATGGTCTTAGTCTATTTATCTTGTGACTGAACGAGATAGATAAACAAAATATTTTGCCCTCGCTCGCGCGAAAATGGAATCAGTTATAGTTTCATGGTAAGCTCATTCTGTGCAATTATTTATAGTTTTTTCTGCAGTACAGGCACTGCCGCTTTAATCTATTATATCTATATATTAAAGATTATTCTATAAATTTTATTCTATCTATATCAATTATAGATTCATCATCATCATCATCATCAGCCTATATCAGTCCACTGCTGGACATAGGCCTCCCCCGATGAGCGCCATTGCGCCCTGTCTTCAGCTTGCCGCATCCAGCATCTACCTGCAGTCTTTCGCAAGTCGTCATCCCACCTGGTCGGAGGACGTCCTACACTACGTTTACCGAGTCGTGGTCTCCACTCAAGAACACGTTTGCCCCAGCGGCCGTCGGTTCTTCGCGAAATATGGCCGGCCCACTGCCACTTCAGCTTGCTAATTCTTTGAGCTATGAAGATAACCTTGGTTCTCTGTCGGATGTATTCGTTGCGAATCCTATCCTTCAGAGAAACTCCGAGCAAAGCTCTTTCCATAGCTCGCTGAGCGACTTTGAACTGGTGGACCAGCCCTATCGTGAGTGTCCACGTCTCAGCTCCGTAGGTCATAACGGGTAGGACGCACTGGTTGAAAACTTTCGTTTTCAAGCATTGCGGTATGGATGACGAGAAGACTCGACGTAGTTTCCCAAATGCTGCCCAGCCCAGCTGGATCCTCCTTTTGGCCTCCTTCTCGAAACTGTTTTTACCCAACTGCAGAATCTGCCCAAGGTAAGTGTACTCGGAAACAGTTTCGAGAAGGTGACCATGTACGACCACCGGCCTTGGATCAATGTGGCCATTGATCATGACTTTGGTTTTATCCAAATTCATGCCAAGACCGATATCCATCGGGAGGCTGAAGCTAGGCCGTCCAGCATCCGGTTCAGTTCCTCAAGCGACTCCGCCATTAAGACTATGTCATCAGCGAATCGCAGGTGTGAGATGTACTCGCCGTTTATGTTGATGCCCTTTCCTTTCCAGTCCAGCAACCCAAACATATCCTCCAATGCGCAAGTGAACAGTTTCGGGGATATGACATCCCCCTGCCTCACTCCTCTGCGCAATTGGATGGGATTAGATTGCTGGCCCTGTACTTGGACACTCATGGTGGCGGCCTCGTAGAGACATCTCAGCACCTCGATATAACGATAGTCTACTTGGCATCGCTGTAAGGAATCCAGAACAGCCCAGGTTTCGACGGAGTCAAATGCCTTCTCATAGTCCACAAAAGCCAGACACAGGGGCTGATTATACTCTTCGGACTTCTGTATAATCTGCCTCACTGTGTGTATGTGGTCTATGGTGCCATATCCTCCGCGAAACCCAGCCTGTTCCGGTGGCTGGAACTCGTCGAGTCTCCTGGCGAGACGGTTCGTGACCACTCGTGAGAACAGCTTATAGACGTGGCTCAAGAGTGAAATGGGTCTGTAATTCTTAAGAAGGGTTTTATCTCCCTTCTTAAAAAAGATATAATATTATAATTACCTATGAAAATTCGTAAAAGAATAATTGAAGTTTCTGTATATAACCTACCTATCTGTTTTAGGTCAGATACTTATGTTAAAAGATAAAGTGAAAAGACCAAATTCCTCAGTTCATATAATTGTGATATTCAGCTAACATGTTTTTCTCATGGAAAATTTCTATAAAAGCAGTACTAGCTATTTTGTGTTTCATTGTACTTAGCTCCGCACGTGCCCAACTCCAGCAAGTTTACAATTGAAGTATATGTTATCCCTTGAACTTAGACATCATACTGCTAATGCAATGAAGTGGGTTGGCATTTTAACTTCTAACACTGATACTCGTTAGCTGAATAAAAGTTTTAAACGTTTGTACGTTTTCTTCTACCTAAGATTTGAGAATAATGGTACAAATCAATGGTACTATTGACACAAAGGCTTAATATTTTATTAAGCCTTTGTGTCAATAGTACCATTCGTAGTATAATGAATGATGTGGAACATACCTAATGGAAACAAATAACAATTATTTTCTGTCTTCATGACTTTAAGAGTTCATTTGTTTCGGGTCATGTCTTTGTACTACGTCTTTGAGAATTCAACCAAATCTTGAATTCTCAAAGTAGTACGCACGCAAAGGCAAAAATAACATTGGATACCTACAAGGTAAAATGTAACGAAGCTCCACAGAAGCGGTACATTCATATTCTTTTTTCCGATAAAAGAAATTGTCATCAGTTTCCGTTTCGCAGGAAGCTCGAATAATTTTCTAATTTCGAATACATCCGACTTTATTGCCATCGGTTTCCCTCCGAGTGGCGGGGTAAACTTCACCTTCCTGACCCATTTAGCCGGATACGGATATCGCGAAGTACACGTTTCAAATTTAGATTTTCAGATCTGCTGTCCTTGTTTCACCTTGAGGTTAAGAAAGGGAGGTCCCTCGAAGTCTAGTAACCTCGTGGGGTCTCCCTCTTAGGCAATATTCGCGGATGGGTCGCAGAGCGCCTGTAAATCACTTAAGACAGGGGAAGAAATGGTCGAGGGGTGAAAAGTATGAAAAGCCGGACATTTGCTAACAGTCAAAAACCGGGCTTTTTGCAGGGTTTGCGGACCAAGCTCAACCAACAAACCACAATTATGAAATGGGATTTTAAAGCGCAGTCACTTTTTGTACCTACTTATAATTTTTTATTTCATATCTTGGCGTGATATACGAGTAGAATAATTATGAAAATCGGCGTTTAATCCTATATATTATAAATGCGAATTCTACTCATTCACGCAAAAACTCCTGAACGAATCGGGTAAAAATTTTGCAAACAGGTAGTTACAGGCCCAGAATAAAACATAGGCTACTTCTTATCCCATTAGTCAGTTCTCATGGATATAAATAACCTTAAAACGTTTCCATAGAAACAACGCGTGCGAAGTCGCGGGCAGAAACTAGTATCATTATATTGTTCGGTTATTGGAAAAAGGCCGGATTCTCTTTAAAGCCGCATACACTACAACTCTAGAACCGGGGTCCGCAACAGTTAAAGTCGCTGTTTTTGCTCAGAGAAATGGGTGAAGCGATAAGAATATCTGAAACAGTGCGCCGTACAAAGGGTTGGAGAATGTGCTCCTAACCCCGTTTTGTTTGATCGCAATACGGCATTGTGTTTCTCTAAAGCACTCCCGCTGTTTCCATTTTCTATTCTTGAAAGGTTTGAAACAGTTGAAATAGTTTTGTTTCAGCGTTAGCTTTTATTTGTAGCTTCAAATGAGATTCTCATTTTCTCAACGCTACTGCAATAATTCTTTTAAAATCTTAGTTCGTAGCTAGCTATTTCTACGAAGAAAAAAGCTAATTTATGTATCACTCGTAGCTACTATTTCTGCCACTTAATGGCTTGGTACTTCTCTTTTGTATATCATTCGTAACGAAAATAAAGCCAATACGCAGCGAAAACAGTATAAGTGATACACTCACAAATACATCTGAATTATTCTATTGCTAGATGCGGCAAGTCGCTATGGTGCTCTTTAGGGACAGTATATGTTCAGCTGTGGACTAACATGGATGATGCAGTGATGATGAGATGATGGTGAAATCGACAGGATCTATACCGAGTAACATTACCTAATTGATGCCCACATCCCGTCCACGAATTTTTTTTTGGTATATTGCACGGCCATGAAGTTCCCTAGTTGCTGACAGGTGAGTCAATGAAGACTGTATGATAGATGTATGTATTTCATATAGATACAGTTACTTTTGACATAATCATGTTAATTTGTCGACTCATATCAGTAGTCAATAGAGTACGAAACGAATATTATTCTAGATTATTTTTCCATGAAAAAGTATTGATACTTAATAGTATAAAAGTTATATCTTACGTTAATAACTGAATCTGTCTTACTTTTTATGACAGAAAAATGCGTGTAATGCCGCGGGCTGAAACAAGTAGTAAATAAAATTACAAAAATAGTACTATTTTTTTTCAAATAACTATAAAATGATAAAACAAAATCGATTGTCATAAATAATCTAATCGATAAAGCATTAGAACATGACTATTATTGTCAGTCGAACTACCAAAATTAAATAGTTTCATGGGATATCTTTAGTTTGTCACAATATTACACAAAACGGAGTGAATTTAAGAGAATCATTCACTCTGGTCAAACAAGCGCGTAAACAAAGCATGTGCACACCGACCACGACAAACTACGGCGGGCGCGATATTAATCCCACACATCTGGCTAAACCAATGTAGGCAGAATATCAACATTCAGAACAGGCCGTGTTTATACTGGCGACAGATTTTCGTTGGTATGTTGGCCGTTAAAAAGTTTACAATCTCATAGTGAGAGCTCGGACCACCATGGAGGTCAATAACAAACCTTTTTTTACAAATATTATATTATAATGAGGACCAACACTTGGACGAAAGAGGTTACAACTAGAGGTTTCTTGTTGAGGCAAATATGGGATTAGAATTCGTAATTCCAATCAATACCACTTCGTTTTGGTTGGTTTTGGTTATCCATCGGTTTTTTTTTTTAAGTTTTTTGTTAGTCGCTTGTTCGTTCGACACTGAAGTTTTTAACGCTAAAAATATAAAGTTTAAAATAATATCATACTTATAAGTCTGATGTTATTTTAAACGAAAATATCTAAAAATTTCACGCACAATTCCAAGAATTCACAGTAAAAACTGCCCAATCCTCACCATAGATTAACATCAAGCAATGTAATTGATGCCCTTTCCGCGGCCAATAAAGCATACTAATAAAACTCAATACACAAAGTACACAATAGGGCGGCGCCGTTCATTTTAGCGTGGTATTAACACTGCAATATTTTCGAAGGAATATTATTTGCATTCACAGGGGCTAGCACCCTCGGGAACAGTGCATTCCTGCACTGCTAGTGTCTTCACGTCACACGCACACTTGCAAAGTCGTAAAAGTGAGTGTGAGATAATAAGGTACGACAGATGAACTTTTGTTCTGTGGCGAATGTGTGTCGTGATCTAACTTAGCGCTTCGCACAAGTTTTGCAATGGTTACATTTTGAAAATTTTGCATCGTTCTACCGCTTGCTCGAACATGATTGTAGGTGGACTAAGCATGAAAATAGGCATCGTGCCATGATGATGATGATTTTTGGTTTAATGGCGTTGGTGAATTGTGTCTGGTTGGATAATTTTCTGCTAGTATCAAGTAATGGAAAATAATTGTAAATTTAATGAGTTATCAAATTATAAAGATAGTTTTATATTTTTACCAGAGCCTTGTTCGTTATCTAGCTGGGTGTACCACGTGCAGGTTAGGTTGACTTGGGAGACGATATGTTGGAGTCCCCCAAACACAAAATCGTGCGATGAAATCCTCCTTTGACAATTGACAGATATTAGTGAGCGTAGCGTTTGTCTACGAGCCTTCGTAGAGGTGTCTACGGTGTACGGTCTACGCCACTTACGAGTAGCTGTATCGTAGCCGTTATTGCGAACTGCTGCCAAGTCGCGCTATAGCCGATATCTACGGCGCTTCGTGTCACTAGGGGATAAACCTTTCAATTTTAGTTTTCGTGTCATGAAACTTGAAAATTATTATAAAACTTTGCACTGAAACTTTTTTCTGTAGAATTAAATTATAGTTGAGAACTTAAACCACATGAATTTAAAATGGTTGCTGTAGTTTTATTTAGCTTATCTAGAACTTCGTTTTTATTCTACTAAAATAGGTCGGTATATTATTTCCTATAACATCAGTTATTTATTAAAAATTTGTTCTAGAGTAAGATTCCATCGGATGATAAAGGTGTAACTGATGGTACGCGAGAAATACCCGATAAACAATCTTTAATATGTTAAGAAATCAAGCAAAAGTTTTATAGGTTATCTAGTTAGTACCCATAACACAAGCTCTGCTTAGCTTGAGACTAGATGACGCTGTGTACTGTCCAGCATTATTTATTTATTTTATGAAACCACTAGTTTTTGCCCACTGCTTTACATGCGTTGTGTCTATGGTTTAGTAGTTACAAACATCAATCCATACATTCATCTAAACATCAAAACTTTCGCGTTATATTATATTAGTGTGATAGCCAGAATAGTATTTTAGACATATGTGCATAAGCACTTTTGTCAAAGTATTTCCAAACAGAATTTCTAACTCTTAAAAGCATCCTAAATCCTTGCTCCAAAACACTTTCTACAGCTTTACTTTAATATGGGGGATAAACGCACACATGCACAGAACTGCAATGTGTTGCAATTCCATGTAGGGGAATCTCCCATTAAATATTTAGATTAGATTTTTCGTGTTCCATTTATCATGGTTTAATTGTATGGGGTCTCGCCTCTGACGGTGGTCGCTGGGTTTGTTTTGAAGCCTTTGATATGGTAATGTAATAACGTCTTGCGCTTTCAACTCTCCTGGAGGTCGCATTTCTTATCTTTGGGAATCTTATTGTAACTTTCAAGGGAGTCACTCCTACCCATGTTTGTTTGTAGAGGAAGGAAATTCAACTGGCATTCACTATGAACTCCAATATACAGTTTACTTGGTTATAAGTATTGATACAACGGGTATTTATCGCGTTTATTTACCTTTTTCCCGACGTTTCAACAGGTTTACACTCTGTCGTGGTCACGGGATGACTGGAGGTACTGGAGTTACCGCGTCAGCGAAACGGGGGCTAGTTTATTTGAAACTACCCTCATTTCATTTTCAATAGTAGGAATGTCCATCTGCACACTCGGACGACACACAACACTAACAGTGAAACGTCGGGAAAAAGGTAAATAAACGCGATATATACCCGTTGTATCAATACTTATAATTATGTGTTCAGATCGCGTAAGTTTAAAAATATTTAGTTGACTGGTTATTCGACCTATTCCTGCTTGGAGGTTTTTTGCGTCAAATTAGACTATAATCTTTTAATCCAAAATATAATTTTTTTTAAATATTTCTGGGGAATAATTTTTTTTGGGAACTAGGGATCGAAAGTGAAAAGAATCCTATCAAAATCCTATCTTCAATGTAATAATTATTCGTCGCCTACGTTCCATTTCGCCGGATCACCATTGTTGCCCATAAAGCCCGTATTTTCCTTATTACGCTCCCTAATATGTTCAGGCTGAAACAGCCTGTTACATGTTCTGAACATGTTTTTTACTTAGCGTCTGATGTTTGCGCCAAACAAAGTTATTCGTAATAGAAACAAATGGATGGAAAACACGTAAAGGTACATAAAGAAAAGATTTACTGAAATGAATTTTATGTAGGGCTATACGATCGTATTCTAGACTTGGTATCAGGGTTTCGCTTCTAGGTATGTATTTTTTTTTAAAAAGAGGATTCCTATAATTTTTAATAACAGTACCTATAAATTTTAGTACCTTGTCATTAACTTTTTTTACTCAACACGGACATGTAGTTTCTGTCAATAAGCGTTAGTATAGTATTAGGCTGCCTCTCTGCTAATAGAGAATATGCGTGTAGTTTAAATTTGGTTAAAATATTTGATGTTGACTATCAAAACCTAAAGACAATGTCAATCACATAAATTTCATGTTTGTATACCCTGCCCTTAACCGTAAAAACGTATATATTTGAAAAATACACTCTTATAAAGTTTCATATTCCAACACTGATTTTAGCGCAACGTTGTAGGAAAAAAAAAATTAACGGAGAAAGAATTCTCTAGAAAAGCCCTTAGTTTAGATAAGAAAAGGTGAAATAAATTAACTTTTAAAGATACCCTTTTATTAAAATGACATATAGACTGCAGGAAGCGACTTTGTTGTATACTATGCAGTGATAGTCCCAAACCCAACCAAAGTTATCGACATAGCTCTGAGAATTAGCAAGCTGTAGTGGCAGTGGGCCGGCCATATCTCGCGAAGAACCAACGACCGCTGGGGCAAACGTGTTCTTGAGTGGAGACCACGACTCGGTAAACGTGGTGTAGGACGCCCTCCGGCCAGGTGGGATGACGACCTGCGAAAGACTGCAGGATGCGTCAAGCTAAAGACAGGGCGCTATAGCGCTCATTGGGGGAAGCCTATATCCAGCAGTGGACTAATATAGGCTGATGATGATGCAGTGATAGTGATGTTATTAAAATATATATACCTATATATATATACAATATATATATATGGTGAGAACTATAACACAAAAGTAGATCTAATAGAAAACCTTATTCTTATTATCTATCGACCATCTCTCGTGTGCAAGCCAGCCCGTTAAAAGTGAAACGGATTATGACGTAATAACCACACTCGAGTTAACTTAACTGTTTTAGATAGAGGCGATAGGCGGATGTCGGAACTGAGGCCAGCGTGCTAAAGATATTGGATAAGTATGAACTTAGTGCATTATCTAATTTGATAGTGCATTGTGATGTAATGTAGTTATTTATTAAGCAACTTGGAAGTATGATAGATAGATAAAATAAACTCTTTATTATGCTTGCGTTAATTTTGTTCCGTCTTGTGTTATAAGTCGTTTTTAAATAACTTTGCGGCTATTTACCTCCTAGGTATATACAATTATTTACAACTGACAGTCGAAGAAATAATATTTCTTAAGGAAACGCTCATCATGAATAGTATGGCTTGCAATGGATTCATAATCGGTGGGTGTGGATTTTTCACCCGTCAAAGCCCTCCGATGCGAGTGTGACGTATCTCTTTAACGCAATTCAATTCAATTTCAATTTTTAAATATCTTTATTTATAAACACAACAAAATATAATAGTAATACTTATCCAGTGTACATTTTTCCTAGATAATATTAACTTAAATTTACAATCGTTTATAAGCGATGCGCTTTTTCAAACTTTTATACTAGCGAGTTAAGAATTATGTATATTACATACTTTTGGTTATTGAACCATTTATAAAAACATTTTATCTTAATATGGCTACATGCAAGCTTTAGTTGAGCATTACATTTTAAATAAATAAATTATAGTGAAGGATTTATAGCAATAAGCCAACTTAATTATTTAAAGCGGGTACAAAAGTAACAACTATTTTACAAAAGCCAGTTAGCAACGAAAACAATAGAGCGGTCGTAGGCAAGTAAGCGCATCAATAGGCACAGTAGCCCTCGCGAGCTCGCTCGGACTTTAACGCAATTAAGCTATAAAAGATTATATAACTTTGGATGGTTTATTAAATATGCGCACACTGTATAAAAAAATAATGATTTCATCTCCAAAGCAGGCCGTGCCAGATAACGACTGGCTTGCAATGGATTCATAATCGGTAAAACACAGATCTCTAACAACACATTATACCGTATGATATATGTATATGATATGTCGTCAATAATAATATAAGTATAAATCAACAATATTTTTAAACTTACGCGATCTGAAAACATAAATGTGTGGCGTGGTACGTAACCGACGTAACAATACCATTAATAGGCTTTGTACGCACCCATCACAAACTGCCCTAATACGAAAAAGTGTGTTAGGTATGGCACCCAAAATATATAATCATGCCGTTAAATGTTTAGACAAAAATAATTCTGATAATTCAAATGTATTTAAAAATAGACTTAAGAATGTACTCATAGAGAAATGTTATTATAGCGTTAATGATTTTCTACTTGACAAATTTTGATTTTATATACTCACCAATTAGAATGTATAATTAATTTTAAGTTTATCTGATAATTTTTAATATAATTGAATAGATACTTTATTTAGAAAAGACATATCAGACAAGACATATCACATTAGTGACAAATCTGCAGTGTGCTCTCTCCTATTTGCACATTATATAATGAGCTACATGTTTTGCCACTACTGGAGTGGCAAAACATGTAGCTCATTATATAATATTTTAACATAATTGCATGCTCACACCATGTTAATACTCATGTTTTAAGCAAATAAATGATTCTTATTCTTATTCTTAAATATAAGTATTGATACAACGGGTATTTATCGCGTTTATTTACCTTTTTTCCCGACGTTTCCACAGGTTTACACTCTGTCGTGGTCAGAAACTACCCTCATTTAAATTTCAATAGTAGGAATGTCCATCTGCACACTCGGACGACACACAATACTAACAGTGTCCGCGACGCAATGAGAGACCGGATTACGACGACTACACTTTGCTATCACTGGATTCCACGAGGCAGAGAGTTTGAACCCGTAAAACCGAAAAACCGTTTGAACCGAAAAAAGGTAAATAAACGCGATAAATACCCGTTGTATCAATACTTATAATTATTAGTATATTATACTACTATTCTTGATGATCGTTTCCTGACTACCAAGACATAGACAAGGAGCTTTTGTCTACTATATGTTTTTCGTAGTCAAGTTCAAGTCCAACTCTACTTGGTGAGATTTTATACAACTCTTTACATGAAGCTATTCTATAATTGTTCTTTTGTTAATTTATGTTGTTATCGTTTCGACGCACAGTACCAGAAACGCAAAATATCTTTTACGCGGATGACCATAATTTCATACGTAAAATACCTGATACGTGGATGACCTGAATTTCATTACGCAAATTACCAGGATTTAAAAATTACGCATAGTACCAGACACGCAAAATACCTTATACGCGGATGACCTGAATTCCATGAAAACTGCTGTTTTGGATGTGGTGTAAAAGGGGTGTTATAACTCATACAGTTAATATTCCTAATTACATTTATGGTTATAACTAGACCCCGTTGTTATCCTCGATATACTGACGTCATGAAAAAGTAAGTTGGGGACTAAGTGGCACACTATATATTTTTTTTCAATAAATAAATGTCTTTCTATTCTATTCTAGATAGAACCACTATACCGATTTTGTGAAACTCTGCGGTAACACGGTATCCCAGTATGTAAGGCTCATTTTTCATACAAAGCCTTCGGTACACGGTGTCTCATTGATACTCCAGTCGAGTGCATCCCTAAATCCCGGAGATTCCGCCAGGGCCCTCCACTCTTTCCTATTTATATGCAGATTTCTACCATAAGCTACCCTATAACCGGATCATGCCCTTAATAACTCGGATTAATGCAAATAACTCTGTGGGGTGATTTCTGAACGTCATACAGTGCTACCAAAACCAACGTATTTTTACCCTGAGCAACGGCAGTGCTGCCGTTAAGGATTTTTTAAAGTAAGGGGGTAGTTTTGAAGCAAGGGCTCTAGTTTTCATTGAATTGAATGGAACAGATAAGTTTATAGAACTACTCATCAAAAGTCAACGTAGTGGAAATAATTACGCAGGCGACATCTTGTTTTTAAAACATGGTAGCCATTCGTTGGATTAATATTGCTACACGTATGAGAATTTTTATATTTAATTAATTTAAGTGCCACATTCCAATACGAATGGAACTAACAAAATTACAATGTTGGTATCTATTTTCTATGAAATGGGAAAAAATATGTTGCGAAACAACTAACATCAACTTAACTGTCAAGTTGCTTTATGTCAACTAGATTTGTGTACGACGACCGATGTGGCGCGGTGGGCGAAGGTCCGCCTGCGACGCAGGAGATTGCGGGTTCGATTCCCGCCTCGGAACAATTGTGTGTACGATCTGCAGATATTTGTTTCGGGTGTTCTGGTTGATTTCTATGTATAATAAAAAATATCTCTCTATGTAATGTATTGTATTATATATATCAGTTATCTAGTACCCATAACACAAGCTCTGCTTACCATGGGGCTAGATAATGCTGTGTTTATTTTTTATTTTATTTAAATTAATAAGTAACCTTATTTGATTCGATAAGAAACTAGGGATCGGGGATAAGTAGGAAAATCATAAATAAACTCTACTCTCGCGTTCTAAATAATAGACGTAATGGTTAAATATTTAACATTCTGCCTTTTAATTTATTATAATATTATATAATACCAAAATATTACCCAATATTGACTAAGATTGTAATTGAAACATCAATCTACGTCGTTTGTATTCACTTAGAACGTTAGGGTGGTAATTATAAATTCTTGTGTGGAAAATTGCGGTAGAATATTGGCCAGAGTAAGCAGATACTCTGATTAAATTATGCTATATTAGAAGGGGAAGCGTTTGAGGGAAAATAATGAAAATATTGCCTGAGGGTGATTACAGGGTACTGATTACAAGATTAGCTGTTGTGTGAATGTTCCTTTCAGAAAGAGCAAACGATTGTGAATTATGTTAAATAATAATAAATAATAAAACTTTTGAGACTATCATGGTTATTAACACAAAAGTAATTTATAACGGAATTTGAAATAATTTTATAATTAAATATTAAGTAGATGACATCTATTTAAAATTAGATTCTTCCTAGCTGTTCGGGTAAACCGACCACGCAGCAGATATGCATTTAGCTGCGCTTGTAGTTGAATGCGTATTCGCTTGCGGTTGCCTAAAAGTACTCAGTTCGCGATCGGCCGCCTTCGTCGCGGGTTCAAACCACATACCATTATACCATTTACCATAACATAATTCGGCAGTAGTATAAAACCAGTAGTGTATATTTGTCTTGTGAATATAGTCCGTACCAGTGTCTTTCCTTGACCACAAACCTACACCATACTACCTACCAACCTCAAAGGGCTGTTTGGGGATCCACCAGTACCATCTACCACAGCCCTTTTTATGGTCCTTCGAGCCGGATTGTGTTATGTTAAAAGGTTTAATAGTATGTGGTTTGAATCCGCGACATTGTATTATGTATATCTTTCGAATATCGGCTATGACGGGCAGCCATGTGCTCAGGACATTATTTTAGTGCACATTTGTGAGCGCAAACACTGGTGCACATTCCGTAACCTCATAATCCGATGGGACGGCTGGTCAACACGACCGAGGCGTGCTACTCCATACTCAATATTTTTATTGCAAACATGTTGTATTTTGCCTATATCTCGTCTTAAAGATTAAAGTGTTTCAAACATGCACTCTGCTAGGCTACGGCAATATTTTGTACATGAAGTTCGTTAGGTAAGTAGATAATTACGTGTAAGCACATCTTAAAATATGAAAATCCTTTCAGTGGCAAAAATTAAAATAAATAAAATAAAATTTATTTCTGTAACAGTTTTACAACAATTTTTACACCGTAGTGGAGACCTTCATTTAAGTATAAGTACTTGTGTTAGAAGGTCTCGCTCTTCTATAACAGACATAATACATTCCAGACTTTTTTGCTCATTTAATGTACAGAAACAAAATTAAGATTCTTCATCTAATTGCAATCTAGCTTAGAATCGAATTAAATCTTTTAACTAAACTTGAATACAATATTTGGCAAGAAAAGTTATTAAAACGTTTTCCAAAACAACACTACTGAACTACAGCCGACCCATTGTGTATATTTGGTTAGATGTAGAAAAACTCATATCAAACTATATTTGTGAAAAGCACATTAGAACGCGCAGCCGAAAATAACCATTTTGCATCTAACTTATTTACCAACTGGATATTTATTGGCTTAGATTTCCATCTATCCTGTTTCACCAACCATTAGCTACGATCTACGGACAGGGTCCGTACCGTACATATCTCAGTATGCAAATACTTCAGCCGAGTCATCAATCGATGTCCGAGCAAGATAAATAGTCCCCTGACAGTTGCACTTGCAACATTTGCAACGTTACTGAAAATGTTCTTTTAGCAACACGTTATTATGTCAAACGGGTCATTTTTCAAAATGTTCTGGTAACCCTTTTTTGTTTTGGCTTGTAAAGTTTGATTGGATTTTTTCAAGCTTCCTAGCTAGCTGTGGTGCGAAAAGATTAATATAGCACAAGTTTATTAGACAAATCGGTTCGAGGTTCAATGTAGGCCTTCATTCATCGACGACCGATGTAATGCGGCGGACAAAGGTCCGATGGCGACGCAGAAGGAGGCGGGTTCGATTCTCGCCTTGGGACGAATGCTTGTACGATTTGCAAATATTTATTCCGGGTTCTCTGGGTATTTGCTATGTATATGAAAATATATTCTCATATTATCAATTGTATTATGTATATCAGTCATAAGTACCCAAAACACAAGCTTGGGACTAGATGATGTTGTGTGAATTGTCCAGCATTATTTATAATAAATTCTCTAAATATTTGAATTACAATTATTGAATCATTCACTGATTGATTAATGTTAGGTATGCAAATATAGTATTATTATATTATATGATATATACATACTGGTTTGTATACATTTTTATACTTGTACAAGTAAACACCTTTGTCTAGAGTAATGATGACAGAATAGGTAAATTCTATCTTTTAGCAAATGAACGTATTTATTAGCACAAATTTACCATATTGCGAGTGTCACTTCCAAAGCTGTCGATTTAATTGCAACCCTCCCTCATTTACACAAGCTTATCTTACTATAAACTCATTCAATCAGTCTATTAAAGGTACCTTTATTTAGCTACTCTATAGGTATATCCATGATATACCCCCCTGCAAGTACAGTATCGGGTCATTAACCGGGTCATAAATCGTGTCCGGGTCAAATGCTATGTTAATTCCTTCCGCTGACCGGTCATCCCGGATCACGGTAATACCTGTTGAGTTACAGCCGGCTTTTTGGGCTGACCTTTGATAGAAAGGGTATCGTGAAATGTGGGGATTCAAACACATCTAGCCCCCAAGCTAAGCAGAGCTTGTATTATGGGCACTCACAACCAATAATGTTGTTTGCAGTTTATCGAAAAAGAAACAGCTAATCTATAAATACAGGCAAACAACAGCCTTTGTTTTTGTTTGCAGTTATGAAAAAAAAACAGTAATCTATACCAACATACACAACCTTCTACCTAATCCCCAAAGTTACTAAAAAACATCGAACCTTTTAAATCAGCCTGCTTAAAATGACGGAAAGCATTCCGTTATGCCCATTATGGCAATGCAAACCCACTTATAAAATACTATTGGAACATATTTCTCGGAAGTTGCATTAAAATCGCATGAAAGCGAATGTAATTGAGACGGGCAATAATAAATGCGATTCATTTCACTTCTGCAGTCTCGAGAGCTTTCTAGCTCGCTTCGAATTCGATAATTAACTTTTAAAGTTGGAACTTGGATAATTTATAGGGAATGAAGATATCCAATATTATCCCTGTATTTCTAAAAGATCTGCAGGAAAAGCTTCTCATGGAACCACTTGAGGTTTTACTATTCGAACCGAGAAATTCGAAAACTTGAAGAGCTTTTTTATTTGATACGTACATTAGGGTGGTCCAAAAAAATTTTTTTTTTATTTTTCATTTGGCCACCCTGCCAATTTGTTACACGTAGTAATAGTAATAACATAGTAAAATTTCAGCGAGATAGCTCAAGTAGAAAGGGGTGCTCAATAGAGTGCTGTTTTTGAATTTTTTGTGTAAAGTTCTTAATTTTTACTTTTTGTTAGAGGACAGTGTCATGTGCTAAGCTAGTAAATGTATATTAAAATTAACTTTTAAAGAGTTTTAGAGACAAATTAAAACAGTTTTGATACATATTTAGTAGACTGTGAAGTGAATCAGTGCAACAAAATTTGTTCAACTACTCGCAAAAAAGACGCAATTTTTCTACTTGGGGTTCGAGATGTTGAGCCTTTGATGAGGCTTAACCAACTCCCTACTCTTCGGCAAGTTTTACTTCGATATCACCACATATTGAAAGAATCCAAAAATGTGAAAGATTCCGCGCATGTACTTCTTATTCAAGAACTTAAAGAAGTATGGAACAAATCGAGTATTCCGTCCAGACAAGAAAATCACTGCATTGTTAAACTGATTAAGATTCATAAGAACTGGCTGCTTTTGAAGAAAAATAGAGGAAGAAATTCTGAATCACAAAGAAAAAGAGAATATTTATTTACAAAAGAACTCGACAAACTTTTTGATATTGCCCATGCAAGTGCTATGAATGTGATAAAAATTGCGGAAGACAGAGCGTTTCTCATCGACCAACGAGAAGAACGTAAGATGATTATGACATCAATCGACAAGAAACTATAAAAAGGTCAAAGAACGTTCTTTAAAACGGAAACAAAGATCCGAAGAGTTGAGAGAAATGGCTGCTAAAAGTAATGCTCCATCTTCGGTGGTGTCGACTGTGTCGAATCAAGAATTAGAACCTGATTGCAGCTTCAGAATACTCTTGAGAGTCTTACAACTGCTCTATCTGGAAAGCATCAAGTTCGTGATGATTACGAAGAGCTAATACAGCTTACCATGATTGTTTTGAACAAACCACCTGCGAAGATACATTGGCGCGCTCCAGGTCCGATTCATCATGCTCGTTGGATGGCGAAATTGCTGTATGCTTTGAAGATTTTTCTCTTTCGAAATAATTTACAAGCATTTAAACTAACCAAGAGAGAAGAAAAACAAATTGTTCGATTTGTTAGTTTTGGTGTGCTCATCTACACCAAAATTTGGATCGAAGCGCCTTTGGCAGCATATGCACCAGTAAATGACTTACTACTTTGGAAGAGCTTAAAATTGTACGAAGCCATTGATTCCGAAATCGGTATAGCAGCTAGGGGTGTCTTACAGCGTCACTTATGGTATTTGTCAGATGAGCTTGTTGCATTTGCCTTGTTTTCTGACAAGTTGTCTGATGGTGAGAAACAGGCCATTGTCAAAAAATTAAATTCTGATAACGGTAATCGTTCAGTACGAGGAGTTTCTGCTAAGCTTACGTCAGAGGTTACATTAGAAGCTTTTGCAACACAAAGAACGTTGAAAACGCTCTCAGTTCTTGATATCAAGGACTCTTTCTTGCAATTACCTCCTGAGACTTGGGTTGATTACCTTCAAGGTAAAAGCTGCGTCAAAAATTTGCGTGTTGTTAATGATACAGCGGAGAGAGGCGTTAAACTATTTGAAGATTACAACACGATACTCACTAAGAATGAGGAAGAAAAGCAATTTTTACTTCACATCGTTGAACAAAACAGAAAAATCGTTTCTACTGATTCATCCAAAAAGGAGGTAACAAACATAGTTTTGAAAGATTGCGACTAATATTATGTTATTTATTGCTTCGTTACCAAATTTTGTTTCACTTTTAAATACTATTTATACTTATTTGATTAAAATACTTGGAATATTAATAAACCTTAAATTACGTGTTTTTCTTAAAATCCTGAACTTTTGTCAGAAACTTCTAATTCAATGAGCACCCCCTTGTATATAAGATAGGGAGCCGAAATTTTTCACACATAATAGGAATGGTAGGTGTAACAAATCAAGGGGGTGGCGACACCAAAATTTGATAATTTTTTTTTTACTATGGGGGCTTGGACCACCCTAACGTACATAGTCTACAAACTTTTAGCAGATAATTTCCTTTGCGCACCTAAATATCCATCACTGGTGGACACTACAAATTTGTTATAAAATGGTCCAATGTCCAACAGTTGTAGGGATTAATTTTATGAAGGTAGAACCTCTTTGTATTGTGTAGGATCTATTTAGAAATTTAATCTTATTACACTAAGTAATAATTAATCAAGGGTTCAACGGATATAAAGATTATTGAATAATTTTAGTACAAAATATAACATTAATTTATTTCCAATACAAAAAATGCTTATACAGTTAACTGGTGCCCCCTGCACTAGGTTCAGAACCTGTATCGTGGGAGGCCGAATTACAAACAGAATTACTAATATTAAAAACTGTAGTAGACAGGCCGGCAGTTCACACTAGAAAGAATACTTTAGTGATACACATGTTGCGATTAACCGTTTTTTATAGTTATCCATGCTAAGTCCCATACCCTACAGCGGCCCTTGTAGGGCACGGGGCATTCAAAATTACATTTATTTTGGTTATGCTATAAGAAGTCCTTGACTCGAGTAAATGCATAGATAAAGGTGTCAACTCAGATGTCACCAAAACTAAACTAATTTGAGTGCACTAAAAATTTCGCCATCCTTTTTATTGCGATCGTTACGAAAGGGACGGCAACATTTTTAATGCTGTCAAATTAAATATAAATAAATAATAATGCTGGACGATTCACACAGCATTATCTAGCCCCATGGTAAGCAGAGCTTGTGTTATGGGTACTAGATAACTGATATACATAATGCAATATATTATGTACATAGATAGATATTTTTTTATTATACTTAGAAAACGACCAGAACACCCGGAATATATCTGCAGATCGTACAAATAATTGTTCCGAGGCGGGAATCGAACCCGCAACCTCCTGCGTCGCAGGAGGCGACGATCGATGTGGCGCGGTGGGTGAAGGTCCGCCTTCACCCACCGCGCCACATCGATCGTCGTAAATTATTTTAGCTTAGGCGACCTCTGAATCCTTACCTTTTGAATTCTCTTATTATCCAAGCATTTACTAAAATCGAAGTCTCTGTAGCTTTTTTAGCATTTATGCGCACTGCATACGCACATAAAGTAGAAGTTAAGCAATATAAGCCCACGTAGTAGATAAGTTACGTTCCGTACTACGTAATACAATACCGGCAAGGTGTTATCCCGAGGGCATTAATTATGATACTCAGGTGCCCCATTAATTACAACTAACTCGGTCAGACGCTCCTATCCCTTGAACCTACCTTAAATACTATACGAGGCCTTAATTTGAGATATTATAGAATTAGTTTGAAACAGCAATTCAATAATTTAAGATGTCAGCCTTTATTAGTCCATCATCAGCCTTTATTAGTCCACTACTGGACATATACCTCCCCTAATAAGCGTTATAGCGCCCTTTTTGCCGAGTAGCGGTCCCCACACCTGAACACTTTTACCCAAGCTGTTGTCGTTTTCTTTGAGCTAAGTCGATAACTATAGTACCAAAAATAATATACCTTAGAGTCTGTGCAAAAAGAGAAGTGCTTAGCTTGGGACTTTGTTTAATGATGTGCTAATTATCCAGCACTCTTTATTTATTTATAATTGTTTTTGAAATAGGAGCCTGTGTGTGTTTACGAGAGTACCTAAGTGTGTATTTTAGTCTGCGAATAATTTATTAATGTGAATTGCTGTCCAACAGCAATTTCAGCCTGATCCGTTCATTGGTTTTTGCGTGAAACAGTAACAAACAGCCATACATACAAACTTTTGCGTTTATCATATTATTAGGATTAGACCCATTATTGTGAATCAAAACTGGGTTAGAAGTTACAAGCAAGGCCGCCGATAAATAATAAGTTTTAACCCTCGGCGTCACGTTGTCTGAACGATCGTAAATATATCCTGTTTTAATTGCTTACCTTCTGTAATTGGCGCGATACACGCGAACAATGCTTCTGGGAAGAATGTCTCTGGTACTTAGTATTTTTGATATTTATGTAGATGTGTAATGTACAGATCGACAGATTTAAAATAAATCTCAATACCTCATATATCTCAATATAATAAAAAAAAATGGATAATATAATATATCACCTTTAGTCAAATGTCATTTTTGACATTAAGCTACATAAGTACGGCGCGGCGGTACCCCGACGCGATATCAAAATTTCATTGGGCATTTTGTGATAAATATTATAAGCTTTTTTTAAAGCCATTCATGAATGCCAGAATAAATACCTTTATTAAAGGTACCTTACATCAACCAAAAGAACTAAAGATTGCCTATTCCATAACAGATAAAATTTGCCTAAGTCTATGTAAAAAATAAGCGCCGTCTGTTGACCACTTCTGGTAAAATTGACATGCAATCTGACAGTCTTATCCACGGCCTGCCCTTAAGGACTCTTGTAATAGTTTTATTTGTAGGTAGGTAGAGATGCGAAAATTTGGTGGCCATCATGTGCAACAAAATTGTATATCTGCCTAAACTATACAAAATAAAACAATTACAGAGGCATTTCAAAAATCTTATAATAGGTATCAAAAAATGCCTAATGTAAGTTTTGATATTTCCTACATAATGTATATACTCGTATGTTCAAAGTAATAATAATGACACTTAATGCCTTAATGAAAACGACGGAAACCACTTAGCCACAGGATAAAACAAAATCTGATTATTCTTTTTGATTTATTTGAAACCTGAGTTTTACCTAATTTATTTATTTTAAAAAAATAAGTTTCTTTTCGACCTTTCAAACAATTTAAAATAGGTCGATTTTTGGTTTTTACAACATGATCATGTTGTAAAAACCAACAATCGACCTTTTCCCTAAACAAACAAACAAAGCTCGTATCGATTTACCATCACAGTTCGACCCGTTAATTTTTAACGACATCGTCCCTAATTCCGTCGATTATATCTACATTACCAGCTGGATGTTTGGATGTTTTGTGTCATCGTAATGCACCCCGTGCCCGGACTCGGTCGAGTTTTAAATTATTCATTTGAAATGTATTTTGGTTGGGAGAACTGAGAAGGCCAGTTATGAAGGCGGTCAATGTTGGTAGGTTTTTATTCAGATAAAGAAAAAAAAATCATGAAAACCTATTGCTAGACAAAACATAAGTGCACTTAATAAATAAATATAGCTAGGTTTTACAATTTTGCCTGAACTAGGTAATCCTGTGTTTCAGGCGACAACAGTAATAAATGAATAAATGAAATTTACTTTAGAATAAATGAAATTTACTAGATTTTTCATGTAGCGTTTATAGATTTTCAAATCCTGTTACACGGTTTTGAATGAAGGTGCAAAAAATAAATATTTTTTTTTAATTATACCTTGAAGAATAATAGGGTAAAAAATAGTTTTTTTTTAATACTTGAAGAATAGAATGCCTGAAGGTTCTAGGTGCAAAAAATAAATATTTTTTTCAATTAAGGTACCTTGAAGAACAATAGGGTAAAAAATAGTTTTTTTTAATACTTGAAGAACAGAATGCCTGAAGGTTCTAGGTGCATAAAATAAATATTTTTTTTCAATTAAGGTACCTTGAAGAACAATAGGGTAAAAAATAGTTTTTTTTTAATACTTGAAGAATATGCCTGAAGGTTGTGAAGGCGTAAACATTTTGGTTACCAGAGAACTCCAAATCTAAATAAATGCATGTTGTTGTCTACTATTTTATGGGATAAAAAGTTGCTAATTTTTTATTTCAGCTTATAGCTAGTACGCAAAATTTTAACCCGATGCGTTCAGTAGTTTTGGCATGAAGATGTAACAAACTTCCATCCATCCATATAAACTTTTATAACTTACCTGAAAACTGCGACTTTGTCCTACCGGACCTACAGCAAGTAAAAACGGTACGCGAGCAGAAGCTATTGTCTACTAATAGGACCAAATCTGTACACCAGACAGGTAAAATACCCGTTTTCCGAGTTTCTTCGCGACATTTTCGTTCTCATCAACTCGAAGCAGTGAATTAACAGAATTTTGATTATAAGCTTGATTATAAGTGAATTAACCAAATCCACGGTTTTATTATTCAGTGGCCGCGGGCGAAGTCTTGCTTGATGAGCTAAGTTTTAATTTAAAAAGACCACTAACTTTCAGATGAAAATTGTGGCAGCAACGTCTTGGAGTTTTTAAACTTGCTTAGCGCTGGGAAATGTGAAAGAGTTCAGGAAGTAGGTGGGTAGGATAGCTATTCTCTTTGAATCTTCTATTCTGTTATAAATTGAAATATTATATGAGAATAGGTATGATAAAGTTTCGGTATCAAATAAGAGCTACTTAACCTTTGTACTTATTTCAAACCAGTTTCTGATCACGGCTTTGCACGCGTTGTTTATATGGAAACGTTTAAAAGTAATTTCTATCCCACGGAAACTTATTTATTGAATAAACAGTAGCCTATGTTTGATTCCAGACTTATAGCAAAATTTCAGCCTGATCTGTTTTGTAGTTTTGGTGTAAAGAAGTAACAAACATCCATCCATCCATCTAAACTTTCGCATCACTACATAGTATAAAACAAAGTCGCTTCCTGCTATCTGTAATGTCCCTGTGTATGCTTATTTCTTTAAAACTACGTAACAGATTTTGATGCGGTTTTTTTAATAGATAGAGTGATTCAAGAGGAAGGTATATAAACTATTTGACACATAGATTTATACGCGGGCGAACCGCGGGGCGCAGCTAGTTTATAAATAAATAAATAATCATGGACAACCACACAGCATTATCTAGCCCCATGGTAAGCAAAGCTTGTGTTATGGGTACTAGATAACTGATATACATAATACAATACATAACATAGATAGATATTTTTTATTATACATAGAAAACACGTACACATAATTATTCTGAGGCGGGAATCGAACCCGCAACCTCCTGCGTCGCAGGCGGACCTTCGCCCACCGCGCCACATCGGTCGTATAATAATAGTTTCTGTCTGCGGCTTCGCTAAAAAATAGCATGTTTAAAAACTAGCCGTTATGTCACATAGTATCATAACTCACGGAGCGTCTCGGATGTTACACTCCTCGATAAATAACACCAAAGGCTCTGAATACGGAGCAAAGGGTTCAAGTCTAATGCCGCTTGCTCACGCGATCGGCTTGACAGAACTTTCAGTCGTCCATCATGGAACTAGCTTACTTTTTATGTACTTAAGTTACGTGTTTATAGATATTAGTTGCTTAAGCTGTTTGGATGTTGACGACTTCTATGGCGCGGTGGGCGAAGGTCGGCCTGCGACATAGGAGGGTTCGATTCCCGCCTCGTGTCAAATGCTTGTTTGATCTACAGATATTTGTTTTGGGTGTTCTGGGTATTTTCTATGTATATCAGTTATCTAGTACCCATAACACAAGCTCTGCTTAGCTTGGGTCTGGATAAAGCTGTTTGGATTGTCCAGCATTATTAATTTTATATTTTATTTTTCTTTAGTTGGCTGGATGGATGGATGTTTGTTACTTCTTCACGCCCTAACTACTGAACGGATCTGGTTGAAATTTTGCATAGATGTAAATAACTAAGACAAGGAAGCCAGAAAAAAGGTAATCTTTTTATCCCATAAAACAGTTCCCATGAGATAGAAATAACCATACAACGTTTCTACAGACACAACGCGTGCGAAGCTGCGGACAGAAACTAGTCATAAAATAAACAAACTAGATTAGGGCACGCGGCAGCGTGTCCAAGCCAAGTTCAAGCAAAGGAACGCGCCGAGTGTATCATTACACGAATCACTTGGTGCCACTTTTGATCCTTATATAACTCAAAACCTCTTTAACGTAAACACATAAAACTACGTGTGTTTAATTATATCCATAAGGACATGTAGAAGCCCAAATTTCATGAAGCTAGCTCAAACGGTTATAAAGATATGAAGGTCAAAAAGTAGCTATGTACCTGTTGTCGAACGAATAGAAAGGATAGAAAGGGAAATCAGAAATGTCTGTGGAAATGTTCTGGAATATAGAAAGAGATAGGTATAGCCCGGAAAATCGTAGAATTTGTTTGCAAGTTTAGTTAGTTTTTATTTTACAAGTGAGCAAGTGTTAATGAAAGTAAATAGTGAACAGTGCAATGCAGTGACTTTATAATAAGTGCGTAGTTGTGAGTATTCGGTACAATAAACTGACACTACACTTAGTGTCAGTTCTGAGCTGTTTTACTTGATTATTACTCCCGACCAGCCCTAGTTGAAGTCTTACACCTTCGACGAGCCAAGTCAAGTGATCAAGTGATTCAAGAGGAAGGTATATAAACTATTTGACACATAGATTTATACGCGGGCGAACCGCGGGGCGCAGCTAGTTTATAAATAAATAAATAATCATGGACAACCACACAGCATTATCTAGCCCCATGGTAAGCAGAGCTTGTGTTATGGCTGATATACATAATACAATACATTACATAGATAGATATTTTTTATTATACATAGAAAATGACCAGAACACCCGGAACAAATATCTGCAAATCGTACACACAATTGTTCCGAGGCGGGAATCGAACCTGCAACCGCCTGCGTCGCAGGCGGACCTTCGCCCACCGCGCCACATCGTCGTTTGTGGTTTGTATGTACATACATATATCTAAAGTTTTCGTTATTATAGTGCGTAAGGGACACGGCACTGACCTTCACACACGGCTTGATCTACACAACATTAAATCAATGTATATTATTAATTATTTACTTTTAAGTTTTTTAAGTCGTGTGCTTGTTACTATAGTTAGATAATTAAGTCTTAGCTATAAGAATAAATATATTTCATTTCATTTTTTTAAGCCCTCGCACTACTTAATTAATTTTCTAGTATGCCTGCCTAGAATTTCAAGAAAAACACTTATAGGTTTATATTTTATTTTCAAAAGTAAAAAGTTTATTTCTTGAACCTGCAATAAAGTTAAATAGAAAACTAAAGAATACAAACGTCTCGCAATAACGATTGGTTTGGAACCGTCTCGCCTGCACAATATAGAATGAATTTTCACTAACCCGTCTCGGCAGCACCGTTTTGTATGTTTGTCAGGTGCTGGAGCAATTCCGAAGGCCTATACATGTGCCTACAGTAGGCACGTGTAGAATATGTTCGAACATACTGTTAGGTATTCTGTGATTGGATACATGTGCCTACAGTAGGCACGTGTAGAATATGTTCGAACCTACTGTGGCTGGCTGTATACAGAGAGTCTGTTTCAGGTCCTTATATGTATCGATTTTTTGTATGATGTATTTTTTGATAAGATTGAATGATATAGCTTAGGTAATGAAATAATAATGTTTTTTATGAGACAATGAATCCTTTGTATGGTGGATTTATCTAGATTTTTATGTATGTTTAGGCACGTAGGCTGCATTGTCGCTGGGCAATGGCACGAAAGTGTATTTGAGGCATTTTAGAAAGAAAATCTTCTGCTATCATCATCATCAGCCTATAATACCACCTGGCCGGAATGTAGTGAACGCTACACTACGTTTGCAGAGTCGCGGTCTCCACTCAAGAACACGTTTATTCCAGCGGTTCTTCGCGAGATAATTATGGCCTTTATACAACATAATTCCATCAGAAATATTTTAAATTTATTTCGTAATATAAGGAAACCTCTTTTACAGCAAATATCTGAAGACAAAAAACAATGATCGATATACACTATTGCTGAAACTGAAGGACGGAAGCACTTTACCTCTCACAAAATTCCTGACACGTCATGCAAAAATATTCAACTTTAAACCTAGACAGCTAAATAAGCGTCTGGATACGCTCGCGATCCTTCATAGGATAAACATTTTCGCAAAATATTTTCATCGCATCGTTCAATATTCGGAGATGACAAACGATGTCAGCTCGGAATAATGTAACGCTACAGATATTCTACGTTATCATGGCATGCCCATAAGTTCTGGCTTTAGTATGATAATCCGTAAAATAAAGGGAATAAAGTTGAATTTGAGTGATAATCTTAGATGAAGCGCGGGTCATGTAACCATGGAAACGCGAGCATGATCCTAGTTCACGTTACCCGATGCTAGAGGCGTTATAGTTTGAGGTGATGACAACCGGGAAATTGTATTTAGAAACACATTTGAACTAATAGACAGCTTGTACCTACGTGCGAGAATAAACGGAAATACATTACAATAGGTTTACTTAAAGGTATATTTTTAAAAGGTGGCGCGATGGAATTTTATGTCTTTATAAAATTTACGCTGACGTTACCAATCTGTCGATATTGGAGCCGCAAAACTGAATGTGTATCTGTATTTTAGCTACTCTTGCTTTCTAACGAAAGGGCCGTTTATGGACTAATCTTATGACTCGATTACAATTATTAACAATTGTAAGTATAAACAATTTTAATGCCCAGTAGAATAAAATTAACACTTTCATAATTCGAAAGTCAAAAAACAGCTCAACTTCGTAAGAAATTTAGATTTTCGTTAGATAAGAGAACGGATAAAACAAAACAAAACAAAATTTCGTGATGGCTTAATTGCCTCCATTATACGAAAACAAAATAGGATCGCGCCAGGTTTTAGTAATTTACCTAAACATAATTCCTATTCACACCATGCAAGGCACAGCTTTGTTAGACGGAGAGAACTTACCTTTTTACCTACTGACAGCACTATTCATTTGTTTCTTGCCAGTAAATAAACTATTGTTTGAATGAAATGTCTGGTTTGAATTTAGAAGGGACTCTTTACTTCATGGTCTAAGGTCAGTGTTCAAAAATTACTTGGATCTGTTATTTTATATTCCACTTGCTGCGCCCCGCGGTTTCACCCGCGTGGTGGTAGATATTTTGAATATATACAATATATCTTTATGAATTGTAGACTATGTGTTATTCTGATATGTAAGCTATATTACTGTGAAGTTTCATCAAAATCCATTGAGTAGTTTTTGCGTGAAAGAGCAACAAACATCCTCACAAACTTTCGCGTTTATAATATTAGTAGGATTTGTTTTGAAAACAGGACGGCTTCGAATCTTCGAAAGATGCGTGCCGTAAAACACAACTTATTACCAAACAATAAAGCTCAATACAATCTGCAGTCGACATCCTATACTAGCACAGCAATGTAGGTAAGTGCATACGTTCCCTGGGGAGCAATAAACTGCGCGGACAATTTGTTTAATCAAAAACAAATGTAGGCCTCCTTCCCCCGGGCTACAGACACACAGATGAGAGGTTATACTGTTTTGTTGGGATGCAAGTTTAAGAAAACTGGCCAATTTTAAAATATAAATTAAGCATGGTAAACGTATTTGTATTCCGTAATTGTTACCTAATAGTGTAGGTACAGGAGGTTGTGGAATGCACTACCAGAGTCCATCAGAAAAACAGTGTCCTTACCAGTTTTTAAAGCTACTAACACAGTATGATATCTTATTGAACCAGATGAGAACTCTGTATCAAGTAAGGTTTAACTTAGAATTTAAAGCATTTTTAGCAAAAATTTAATGTCGTTTGTTTTTACCTGAATAAATAATTCTATCTATCGATATAAAGCCAAATGAAGCTGTAGATATCTCCGATCTATCTCATCTTATCCCCGACAGTTGTGCGAAAGAAAAAATCGTTAGTGCTGCCAGTTAGTGAGTTGACTCTTTCTTTTTGTTCCCGGCAGAATGGGATTTATCCTGTTGCGCGATATTAGCAGTAAAAAAGTTGACAAAAAGTAATAGAAACGAAACGTGTGGATGATGCTCTCGGGTTGATGGTTCATTTGGCCAGGTGCGCGAGAAAAGGAAAAGGAGGAAGGTTTTGTTTATTTTTGACAAATATTTTCGTGGAATAAAGAGTTTTGTTTATCTTACGTAAATTCATTTAGAAATATGTCTCTATCTCTTTCACTGTTCATGACGGATACATGTCCGTCTTGAAGTAATCTAGTTAGGCTGGCCAGTGAATGTGTTAAGGTTCAACTAGCTTATTAAGTCATTATTTTAAGTTAATATCTCTCTCACGGTTATGTCCAGTACATAACTGTCGAGGACTGGCCGAAAGCGTAGCATAGCGCAGGTCCAGGCATTTACAGCGTGGTCAGCATAGCAATTGCTGGTGGCTAAAACTCACCAACAATGTAAAATCGCTGGCGCCTTTTCGAGTAAGCTGGAAAGGTCGGCTTTATTCAAGGAGGAGGAAAAAACAATGATCTGATTAAGACCATTTTTGAGTAAATGTTATTTTAATAGAAAGAGATATAATATAGCTTTAGCCTCCGATATATTAGGGGTCTCTCCTTTACTTAGCCATGCCTTCTGCTTAACGTTCCTAATCATAAAATATAACATCTTAAAAGATCTACGAGGTTTTCTTATAAAATCAAAATGTAATATCCTAATAACTTCTTTCTTTCTTCTTCTTAAACTTGATTTCTAAGAGATTACCCCGAGTACGAGGGCTTACGCACTATAGCAAAAACCTTACAGCCTACTACCAAATATAATAAGAAGCAATATTTGATAACAAAATCTGTGATTTATTTACACGTTATCCAACAGAAGCAAATACTGTCATATGTATTCTGCTCACGAAGAGCCAGTCACGTCTTCAGCCAATAATTCTGACTCATCCCGTACAATTTTCAAGAGAATATCAAGTAAGCTCGGATTTTCATAACTACATTGTTACGTACATTGTTTGGTTCATATGCGGTGTAGGAGCGCCTAGTCATTTTTTCTATAGGTTTCTGCTTGTGAATATTTTTCTCCAATAGAAAGTTACGACAAAATATATCATAACGTTGGGTATCTTTTATTCGGTCAGCAGTATTAAAGCGGTTTTGGTCAGCCAAAAAATTTATTTGAAAGCAGAAAAAATAAATACAGCAGCATCCAGAGGAAAATTTATTAAATTGCTCAGTTAGTAATGTGACATTAGGCTGCCGAAAAATTTATGTCATAGTTTTGATTTTATTGTCCGTAGGGTTTTGGTCATTGACCCCCACGGTGACCGGCCGGGTTGAGGGACGTGGAGAGGTGGCTGCAGTTGCGACTCATTGAGTGGTGGTAGAGGAAGTTCCTGCGGTAGTGGTGTTTGCGAGTTGACCACGCTGCGCAAAGAATCTGGTTATTTCACTTTTATGAGAAAAGACTTTTATGTGGCCATAGGAAATCGTAAACTGAACGACTCCTTCAAGTTTTGAATCGTGGATCTGTCTTCCACTTTGGTCCTCGATAATTAAAAAAGCATGTTTTAAAAAAAGTTTTTAACAAATTATTTTTTTCAGATTTCTATACCTAACTATTTTGTTACCGACATAAAAACAACATTGCATTATTATCAATTTGAATGCACGCAACATTACCTACCTCCATGTTGTCAGTAAGCTTATTAGCCCCATAGGATAAAAATAAAGACCTAATAATGACCACCTCATTATTAGGTCTCATTGGGGGAGGCCTATGTCCAGCAGTGGACTGATATAGGCTGATGATGATGAATGACCACCTCTTATACTGTGCTCTGATTTTCTTTTTTATTTCTTACGTAACTTCCCCGTTTCCGGACTCTACCTATCCGTGACGGTGAGTCACAGGCCTCGGGCCAGTCATCTATCATAATGGCATTAACTCCGAGTGACTAGTCACTTGTATTTCACGGTCTACCAGCCATTTTCCTATTAATACCTGCTGAAACAGGTTTGTATTCAAAACTGAACTGAACTGAACCTCTTCAATCACAAACATACCTAATATACATAGGCAAAAAAATACATAACAAAATAACATAATTTCAAATTAAGTAATAAAGAACAAAGTACGGAAATAATTTCTTTTCTTCTTGGTAATATATTACCAATTAATCTCTGCCATTAAGTATATTAAAATATAATGGCAGAGATTAATCTAAAATATATTCAAGTCTATATTGTTCTTTCATGTCCAGTCCATCCTAAGGTTGCCTGGAAGAGATCGCTGTCAGCAATGAAGCAGTCCTTAATAAATCCTATAGGTATTTCTATATTGTTTCCAGTTTTCTGTGGTATAATAAATTGTTTTCTATCTAGATAGATTTCGTAGCGCTGTATAGAGTGGAAAGGTAAGTTGGTAAGGTCCAAAGGTCACAAAACTCTTATAGTTTTGAGTTAACACTTTGACTGCGATTTTTTTTCGACGACTGCGATCTTATTTTTAACCTAAAAAATTCGTGCTGCCGCTCTACACAGCGGTTGTGTTGCGCCGCACATGCGTTTCGTTCGAAAAATATTACGGCTGTGCTGAGTCACAAAGATCTGTATTTTCTCAGCCGCTGCGCTTGTGTGGATTTACGCATATTAGTCACTTGTAGTAAACACATACCGTGTGATTTCAGCAGTCAAAGTGTTAAGTTTACGAGTTTTGATGCGCACACATATCGGACTACCTACCTAGGAACCCAAAACCTTTTGCATGCTTACAAACTTGTAATCTACAAGTCTGAATAATTACATAAAATAATAATAACGGTACCTATATAAAGAGTCCTTTCTGATACGTATATTTCTGTTGTAAAAACTAAACCTATCATGGTAGGTACGCTAAAATGTATCTCCAAAATTTAATTTGATTTTGGAGATAAACATCTTTTGGGTATGGTTGAAAGGTTGAAACTATATAAATATAAATAAATAATGCTGGACAATTCACACAGCATCATCTAGCCCCAAGCTAAGCAGAGCTTGTGTTATGGGTTACCTACTAGATGACTGATATACATAATACAATACATTACATAGATAGATATTTTTTATTATACATAGAAAACGACCAGAACACCCGGAACAAATATCTGCAGATCGTACACACAATTGTTCCGAGGCGGGAATCGAAACCGCAACCTCCTGCGTCGCAGGCGGACCTTCGCCCACCGCGCCACATCACTATTGTTTAAGATACCTTGAAAATTCGGATTATTGTCACCAGACAAACACTACAAATTCCAAGTATGTTCCTTCATTTGTAACAGACATACCGACATATCCAATAACATAAAACAAAACTGCAAGCCCCGAGATATCCCTTCATCCCATTTGAGCCGTAAAAAGGCGAAGGCGGACTCTTAAAGAAATATGACAGACATAAATAGGTAGATACTGACTTCAGGCGATGTTCCCAATCCTTTTAAAATTATTACACTGTACACTTTCACTGTTTCCACAAATTCACACAGTTTTAGCAAAACAAAACACTCAAGTTATCAAAAAGCTTAGAAAAGTTACACTACTAGTAAATGTTTACAAAAACACATCACATCCAAAATAGTAACAATTCAAAATTCAGAATGCGTATTCACAATAAAGCCGTATATGCACGGAATCCACTTTTCACCTTTCGCTAACGTCATTACGCACATGTTGTTCGTAGTGTCGTATCCAGTTCAATCCAGTTTGGGGGCGCGCGTGTAGCGACGGGTCGCGCGGCGCACTGCCGGCCGCCCTTCGGAAAAACAACTTTCCATGCAGCCTCCCCCTACCCCGCCACAGATGCGCACTTGCAGTAACACTTTTACTTCGTTTTTCTTCGACTTTCTGATTAAACTGTCCAATTAGGGCAAAGGTCGAAGAATTTTCTGTAGATTGTTAAATAATTGCATTTTCTTGAGAAGGGAGAGATAAGGTATTTTAATTTCGACAGAAAGGAGAGAAAACATTCGAGATTCATTTATGAACAAGCTGAGAATTCTTGTATTTTTTTTCTTTTTAAGAACCTAGATTTCCCATTTATCTCTTCGTCATATTGAGGCCTTATTCTACTTTGATCCACTTGATTAACCCAAAAAAAAATATAAAATGTAATCTAAACATTAGATTTTACTTTTTTCCACTCATTATTTGCACAGTTAACTAGTTACTACAACAGTTACAGAGAGCCTGCGCGGGCTATACACGAATTAAGCGCTGAAAAAACTAATAATGTGTATTTTGTATTTATTCAATTTAATTAACACGGCTTATACAGAGCCAGAAGAGATATTCGGTCGAAAAACTACATTTATCTGCAACCGTTAAAGCTGGTGGTTGTGTCTACAAAAACAATTACACAGAAATCCAATTACATTCAGCTACCTTAATATTCAGCGTACTATTACCACAAATCTCGGAAAGTTATTAGCATAAAAGAACACTTGCAATTTCCATAAAAACGCCGCTAAAACAAACCCGTTCAATCCTCATTACCACTTAAATAGTGTAAACAAAAGTGAATACAAAAATAGCACTATCTGCCTCGCGCAAAGTTATTTACGTGTTCAGGAACATGCGATAAGTGTTTTCGTTCCAGATTCCTGCCGCGTGGTAAGGACTTCCTGCGGCGCCTGACAGCGGCTTGTACTCGTGTATATAGAGCCTTATTCTTGTGTAGTGTGGTAACATCTGCAAGAATGACCAATTGCTAGTCAAGTTTACGAGTGCGGACATTTTACTTCCTAACTACAAGCTAAAATAGATATAGTATAGCGCAAATTTCTAACACGTGGTATGGCTTCCTGCGACGCCTGACAGCTTGTACTCCTGTATTATAGAGGTATACAGCCTTATACGTACTTTGGTAGTGCATCTGCAGGGATGAACAATTGCAAGTCAAGTTTTTGAATACGGGCATATTTGTATGACGCTTCCTTCTTTTGTTTGTTCAAATATTGTGGGGATTTGGTGACGTGATTTTTATGTAAAAATATAAGACGATCGTTCCAGACTTAAAAACCTAACCGTTTTTTTAATTTACTTTGAATGGCTTGTGTATCACTGCGGCCATGATAGGCCGGCCTATTATGATCGTCACTTTATAAATGTCCAGTACTGAAGCTGCGGCGTTCATAATTCGCCACTAAACCTTGCAGCTGCTAGAAACTAGGATTTCCTAACCGTTACTTATCTAAGAAAGTACGAGTACGTCCACAGCTATTCCAATAAAACCTCCGACTTACAAAGCTAGGAATACAAGAGGAAAACTATAAAACAAACTATTCTCCCAACTGGCCGGGGTCAGGTCACGTCTGCCTATAACTCGGACTGACATCTTAAAGCGGGATGCCTTTTTGATCTTACAAGAATCAGAAACGTGTAGTTAGAAGGAAAACTGGTTTCTGAAGCCGGTATAGTAAAATATAATCAGTAAACAAAAAGCTTTCAAAGCTCAAAGCTCGAAAAATAAGCTCTAAGTCAAGTCAAATTTTAAACTATACTTTACTATCAAATAATTCTAATTAGTATTATTATAAAGTATAGTATGGTTCTAGAATTTTCTAGAATCTACTTGTTAATTGAAAACTATAAAAATATCGCGACATGAGACGTCCTGAAATGCGATTTGTTTTTTTCAGGACGTCTCATTTCTCTTTTTTTAAGCAAGTAGTCAAGGCACATTAATCGTCTAGTCTAGAGCCTTCGTACAGTGAAATCAAGACTATAGGTACCATTTCCGACCTTTTCTTTTATCGTTTTTTAACTAAAACACAAAACTGTAATAACACAAACACGCACAAAAACTTACCTACACTAAGTTATTTTTAAGTAAGCACTTACTTATTAAATTAAAAATTTATAAAAATACTAGTTGCGCCCCGCGGCTTCGCCCCCGTGGAAATCTATGTGTCAATTGTTTTAAGTGATAAAAAGTATCCTATGTCCGTCTCCTGGTTCTAAGCTACCTTCCCACCAACCCCAGCAAAATTGGCTCAGCCGTTCTTGAGTTAAAAATAGTGTAACTAACACGACTTTCTTTTATAAATAAGGATTTTGATGATCTAAACTTAAGTTGCTTATTTTTAAAATTGTCGAATAATGAAAATTGTATGCGCGTCTGTCAATCTAACTGCTTTCTCTATAAATCCTAGCTACAAGAAAGGAAAATAGAAACACCGAACTTCAGAAACTAGAATACTTAAGCTAAGCACGATCGAGGGATAAAGGGCTATTTATGTTTTGTTGAATTTTCAACGTAAAGTTGGCACTTATGCTATGAGCGCGGAAACATGAATAGAGAGCTGATAATACCCTGACACTTTGCATGTTCAAAGCTTTATAATACGTCACTCATCTTGATAAACTGAAGGTGCTATCAGAATGGGATAGAAACATTTTGAGTTGTAACAAAACTGGTTGGATATTGGTTGGGATAATTACTTTGACAAGGTTCCGTCCAATAAATAAATAAATAAATAAATAATGCTGGACAATTCACACAGCATTATCTAGCCCCATGGTAAGCAGAGCTTGTGTTATGGGTACTAGATAACTGATATATATAATACAATATATTACATAGATAGATATTTTTTATTATACATAGAAAACGACCAGAACACCCGGAACAAATATCTGCAGATCGTACACACAATTGTTCCGAGGCGGGAATCGAACCCGCAACCTCCTGCGTTGCAGGCGGACCTTCGCCCACCGCGCCACATCGGTCGTCAATATCCACACTTCGTTGATTTTACGTCACAATATGTGGTAAATAATGATTTTTTCTTTGTGGATAACGCCTCATTCACATAAAATCCGCACGTTGTCAAAATGGGACGGTATCTTGTCAAAGTAAATATCCAAACGCTTTTGTTTCAGCCCGAAATAGTTCAATGCCATTCCGGTCGCGCCTTTTCTTGATTAACAGTTAGTCCCAGACTTTACCCAAGGAATAGCCTACCCTCTTCATCTTCGGAACGGCCTCATAATTCCTTCTAGACTACGATGGAGTTCATAGCGGGTTGACTATAACTTACGGTCTACGCCGTAGCACGCAATAAGTAGCATATACATAAAAACCTAACCTACAATAAAATTCAAGTACACCATTATTTTCTATTAACCTCTACGTACGTACGTGTTCCATGCTTCTAAAATCTTTATAGTAAATCATTATAACATGCAAAATATAACACATTTATTTTTTTTTAAGTATTAGAAACAACAACGTACAGGGACCTCTTGTACCTACGCTAACGCCACGCCGACATAAATTATATTCGAATTGATAATTACGTAGATGTCTTGTAAGACCTATACGAAAATGAGAGATGCCGCCCCAATATTGTTTCAGATGAGAAGTATTCCAAGTGAAGGTGCGGTTTTAGATTATACTACATATACAAAGGTTCAACACAAGAGCTGAGCAAAAGTGGTTATTAACTTACAAACTCAGTTTTTTAACTATTTTTCGACTTTACATAAAATATAATTCGTTTTAGAACAAATTCATTTACAAAGCTTGGCTGGTTCAGGAACACCTAAATCAAAAGAAAATAGTACCTCCCTAGCTAACTAATATTTAACGCATTCACAGATCACGCAATCATCACAGATTATTATTTTTTTAAACAGACGGGACGAGTTCTCCAGCAAAATAAATCCCTCCATAAAAACAAAGCAATATAAACTCAAAGAATGTTTTACACAAACACCTAACTCATAAAAACTCTCCCTTAATTGAAGTAGTTGCCGCATGCTCATCCATTTTTACGCATCGGTAGTCGTATAAATTAGAAGTGCAACACCGACCCCTAAACAAGGTATCGACAGCGACAGAAGTGTTTTACTATTATAGACCCGAAACTCTATGGACACTATGGACAAAATAATGTAGGTATTTTACTATCTCGTGATATTTTTGTTGCTGCCTGTGCTGGTAAATTTGTAGTTACTTACTATAAACTTACTCAGTTTACTTTTACTTATTACATTTACGTATATAAAATGCAGTTTGTAAAGCAGAAGGTATCGTGATAGGTACCTACTTTATACCTGTGTAGACAATAACAACAGCCGGTTGCTCGTACGCTGATCATCACAATAATAAAGCGTTTTTTATAAAACCTTATACCTTAATAGAAATAGATGGCGCTCATTTTAAGCGAATAGGAGCTAAGTTGTCAGTGGAATCTCCAAATAGGCCTATGCCACTTTGATTTGGCGAACCCTTGTAAAAAAGCAAAAGGACGCTTTTGCAAACAATTTTTAGACATTTAAGAAAACTCCACATTAATCAACCATCGAATCTCTTGTCAACAACGTCTTGATTATTACTTTATACAAACCTATTTCAAATAAACTCATGTCACAAACTTTTCGATAGATATGACATTTGATTTTACCGACTTGTCGAGTTAAATGCCTTGTCAAGGAATCAGAAACTTTACTAGCCTACAAGTAACCAGCAGCTATTCAAGTATGAACCCACCAACATTCTTACAGTACTTACATATTATGAAATAATAAAAAATATCTTCTAATTAAATTACCTACTTAAAATGCAGACTCGTACAAACGAAAAAGAACGAATAGATACAAAAGAAGCAAGTGAATTAAATTAAGTTTTTTGTCTACCGAGCTCTACGTACTTAGCGCTTTCTGCTTCTTTTTGTGCTGGCTTTGTGAAACTTATTACGCTGGGCTTCGACTCCAACAATTCTAACTATACAATCGATATGAGAAACGTACATAATATTATGTCTACAGTTTTAGATTTAAACTCATCAGAAGAAGCCTAGTATTTGGCTTTTGTTTATTTCGAAAAAAAAACATATTAAGTTTTTGTTATTAACTGTACTTTCTCCCCATGACTTGCACTTTGAATGCACATTTTAATGGGTTTGTTCTCTTGAAAGAGGGCTTTACTAACTGAATTACGCTCTGTGGCACCATGTAATTGTGCTGAAATATTTTAGTCGTATTATATCTTTGAGTAGGCGTTGGTTGGCTGTAATTAAGGAACTTTAGTCGTATCTTCGGGTTACGAATGTAAATTTGAGATAAATTAATGTTGTTTACTGTTATCTAATGAATAATTTGCTTATAATGTTTGTTTCATGTTCTTAATAAGTATGAGATTATAATAACTAGTACTCGTACCTACTTAAATAAATATCTAGTTTTCGTATTTCATTTAATTATTTATAACAAACGCTTTTCTTATAACTAAACAATGTATAAACCATGGCATGTCAAACAAGATGACCTGTACAATTGTACATAGATAAATATCTTATTTTCAACCTAAGTCTTCAACTCAAATACAAGACAAGCTGATAAATTATATGGAATTCGTCTTTTACGGGTTGCAGATTCTTAGAACAATATGTTATAAAGGGCGTAAATGCGTTAAAAACAATTCGCATAATGAAATGAAATGAAAATATTTATTAAAAAAGAAGCACACAATAACAATGGTTAACTCTATGTTAAGCTAAAGTCAGGTGTGATCAGTTTCTCGTCAATTAAATTAATTATAATTACATAAGTTCATTTGAATTAGGCATGTAGAGATCAGGAAAGGTTCGTCTTTATGGAATTGCAAATTTTGTATAATCATTGTCAAGAAATTCGCTTACAGAGTATATGGTTTTGTCTAATAGAAGAAGTTTCACATTACATAAAAATGATTTTTCACATGTTATGAGTCTAATACACAATGGAAGTTTATTAAAAAGTTTAGTCATAATTCATACAAATCCAATTCGTGAGAAATCTGTGCTCTCATCCATACACTGAGCTCCTCTTCTGGTATAAAATAACACTGTAAATACAAAAATAAAACGCTTACTTCGAATCGGCTTGAATAGGAAACATTTACGCTATCAATGCGGATATTGCCTATCCCCATAAAGGACTGCATAACGTCCCATAAGCGTAAGTTCTAATGTAGACAGTTTCTGAGGGGTTCCGCCCTTCGACTTAAGACGCAATGTGCTGGCCTATTCTAAATGCGGATTACTAACTGCAATATTTGCGTCTACATTTTATTATCTGTGTTAGTAAAGCGTTAGCCTTTTTATCAGCTATAGGTTTTCGAGTTATATTTCATAGAGTGGTTATCAATTAATAAATTGTAGTATCCGAGTCCGATTTTACCCACCGCTAGTCCCTCGAAAATGTTGTCTATATTTTTATTATTTATATATATACTTAAATAGACTTAAATAGGCAAATACCATGTATTAGACATATAAGAGATGAACATGCTAGTGGTTTCTTTTTCACTTCTTCCACTAGTGGACAAAAAATTGAAGTGAACAGTAAAATAATTTTATTTGATAATAATTTAATGTATAAAATATGACTTGTCTAAGTGCTTATTTTGTAAGCCTAAAGAAATAAATGATTTTTTACTTTACTTGTAATAGATTCATGCGTTGCTTTGCGGAAAGCCATTACAAAATATGAAGATAAAATAATATTTAATAATGATACCGCGTAAAATAACAACAAAATATTTTTTCTCCTAATATGTAATTTTATGTTGTCACAGAATATACCTTGACTACTGCTTTGACTATAGTTTCATTGATACGACTATGTTTTCCAGCAATTTTTTAACTTTGTCGTTAGGTCTAAAGACGTTTCGTAATACTTTGTGCGGATTACAGAATCACCCTCTCGGCGTGTGGCGATCATAAATTGCCTCGGTTTGATTAAGGCGAGATCTTGCAGTGCAATACGCCCCTCGGTGCACCGGTGCATCGGTATACAGGGTGTCTTAAATGGAGTGGTCTACGTTATAGTTTTATTCCTATACTAGTTTCTGCCCGCGGTTTATTGCCATAAAAACCTTAAAAAATGCGGTTTTTGAAAAAAAGTTTTCAAGAGTTAAATAACTGTAGTATGAACAAAGTAGCAAAAAAACCTTTAAATAAAATTGCACCTACCATTAGCAGAAAACAAGGAGTTAGCAATATTAAGTAGCAACAAAGCAAAAACTTTTCGATCAATATGAAAATTTAATACTTACTGAAAATTACTACATTTTTCAAATTTGCAACACGCTATAGATAAATTTCGCCACATTGCCTACTTTCGGGATTAGTGTTGTAAGAAGGGGATCATTTATTTCCTTTTCTATTCAACGAATACCAAAACTTTGGCCTTGCAACTGTTTCTCAAACTGGTATCCTTTGTCTAACCACCTTGTATTTTTGTTTGAACACCTATTCAAACAAAACTTGCACACAGCAGTTAAATTTTACAACAAAGTTGTTCTGCATGAGGGCATTGTGTACACGCGATAAAATTAAGATAAAATTTTATTTAAATAGAGATTAAATAGGCCAGGTATTCATGTGAATGAAGACTTAAAATGGTTGTTCTAATAATATTTTACACTTACATGTCTAGGAAGTCACCATTTATTTTATGTTAATTACTGGATCTTTATTTCTCCTTCTATATTTGTTTTACAACGCGGATTCAAAAAAAAGAAAAAACCTTATTGATCTTGCAACTGATGAAATTATAGATGGCAGGGATCTATCGCGGAAGAATAAACGTTGCAGTATAGTGTCATGTCAACCCATAGTACTAGTAGTGTAAACCTATGCAGGGTCTATGCCATATAATTTCAAACTAAAAACGCCATATTAAAGATTATTTATCAGGTGTTTAAAGAGTATCTTTTGTTTTATTTTCCCATACAGCATATCTAAACAAATCACAAGTTTTAAAAACGCTATCTTTTCATTCTGATCGAACTACTTTTTGACAATAAGAAAACACCTCATTATCAGCTAAACCAAAGGTCGTCATGTAAAATACGAGTAATTAGTGCTCTATCTTCTTATATTACCACTTACTATAATTCTTTTCCATCACTAAAAGTAATTTAAAAAGGTTTTATTGCCCTATATTTGGGCATCGTCGTCTTATCGTGTGAATAATCGAAGCGCGCGGTGTTGGATTTGATGAAAGAATCGGAAACTCCAGGGGGAGGTGACGTCATCGATACCGCTCTGCTGTTTAGGATTCTGGAGATGAATACAAGCACTTTTCTAAGGGTGAATCATTAAACCAATGCACAGCTTCCACATCAAAACTTAAAGGCAGAGTTTGTAGAAATAAGAAATACTTCTTCTTATATTTAAATAAGTATTTAGTGTAATAAAATAATGAGAGAAAAAATACTGTTAATTGTTAGCATTGCATCATAGTATCTATCTCTCAATGATTTGATATAGTCCACAAACCACTGATATAGTCTCGATATAGTTCTATGGGTCAAACCTTTGATATAAACTTGAGTGAGGTAATATTTTACCAACTACCGTCTTCTAAAAATAAAATATAGGTTTTATATAAATGATGTTATTTCGATCGCTTCAGTCGTTCGCAGCTTACGTAGATTGGAAATGAAGGTCACTTTAAGTGGCATTCCATGCAATGACCATTCACACGAAGCTCTATAAATCACTTCAAGCCATGCATCAAGCCACTTGACCTTCGCTTTCAAAAAGCAATGCAGCAAAAACTCCGCTGTTACGCCGCATGCCATGTGATTTAGGACGGCGCGACGCAGCGAGTAGCTTTCAGAGTTCGACCCATTGGATGTGGACGTATTAAGGACTAGGGGATGGACTGCGATAAAGCAGGACAATAATATCAAAACAGGATTAGGTAAATGAAGAGTAAAATCCAAAGTTCCTAAAATCCATTCACTTTAATGACTTGGTCGTAGGATGGATTATGTTAGAATTTGTTAGATTCGCTTGTCATGGCTTTCTTAGCTTACTTTTCAAAGAAGAAATTTAGAAAAGAAAAAGTTCCCTTAATCTATTCAATTGGGCATTGTGCTGTTGGGCTTATGACTTGTTGAAATTAACTTGTGAAGGCTTACGCACTATAGTAACAAAAACATTAGACTGTCACCGATGTCACAAGAATTACTTAGTAACTTCTTATTACAGGATTTACCTACATGATTCTATCCCTTCCTAAACTTCCATCACGGAACCAGTAGTTATAGGTACAGTTATCCACCTACACATATGATCAACATACCACAGAGTCGAACTTAACGATTCCGCATTATTGTCATTATAAAATATTAACCCTAACCTATCGGTAAAAATTAGAACGTAGGTGCTTTACTTACTGCTGTGTTTCGCTAATACCATCACAGAACTTTAAGGGCATAAATTCCCTCTTGGAAAGTATGTTTCAATAATAAAATAGAGACCATCGAAAAAACCTTCACTAATAAAAAGTCCAATATCTGTAATTACGCACTTTTGTTCCAATATTTCATTCCAAATACAATCCTGCTAGATTGCCAGAGGCAGGAATGCAGGATTAACCGTCTACTGTTAATTACGACAAATGGTCACTGAACAACGAGTAATGGCCCGGTTAGCTTCCGAACTGCTGATATCTGATGTAAATAGCTAAATGAACACATTTGGCTAAACTGATAGCCAGATAAGTTATTCTGTGAGAGATTTGAATGTCATTACCGCTTCACTCTATTTGGTCGTTGTTGGTAGAGCCACAATAGTTTGCCTTGCAATTTGTATTTTGCACATTGATTTTGCTTTGTTTACAAGTTGAATTATTCCAATTGAATGTATTAAAAATTATAAAGTTAGATATTGAGTCCCTGAAAATATTCCGCTTATTTTGTACCGAATCTGAGAACTTTTATCGAGAAAGCTCCACAAAAACTAAAAATCTAAGCTCTCCTTTCGATAAATGCCATCTAGTATCGAGTAGTGGCAATAAATATCTGATAGTTACCTAACGCCTGCCGTACGCACCCCTTTTTGTAGCACGCTTATAAAATGTTTCTAACTCATGATAGAGGGCGTTAGGTATACAACACGCACCAAACAAAAAATGAGAATGCCACATGATTATTTGTATTTGTATTTTGATGTAGGTTTGTATGAAGAGTATAGGTACTGAAACCATTTTAACTCAACCCACTGTCAAACTAGGGTAACGCAAAACTCAGAAAAAAACTTTTTAAGGAAACAATAAGAGTGGTCGTTATCTATGTACCTATAATAAAAAATATCCACCTATCTTATATATATGTAATACATTGTATTAAGTATAACAGTCATCTAGTACCCATAATACAAGCTTTGCTTAGCTTAGAGCTAGATGATGCTGTGTGCATTGTCCAGTAATATTTATTTATTTAGTCATTCAGATGCTCACCTATTTATACCCTCGTGTATTCTAAAAGACTTTTACAAAGGTCTGTAGGTACTCGCGAACTACAAAATGAAAATTTAATTCGTCCGATATCACTGAGGTAGGTAGGCACTGTTAGTGCTCTGAAATGAAAAGATCTTGCAAGGCTTCAGGCTCCCAGGGCTCGTAAACCTCCGGCCCGCAGTTTAATCTTTCGGAAAATTTGAATCCAGATAAAGGCTCGCGGAGGCTTTTAATTAACTTCGATGCAGAGTCTTGTTGAATTTATTTGGTAATTTCGTCGTGAATTTAAAACGGTGTGAGGTGTTTCTTAATTAATGATACGTATTTTGGCTGTGATAGCTATAAAATTAATTCAAAAGATTTCTGATATTCGGAACAAATCACAGTGACATTTACGTCAATTCATTCTCTTTGAGTACCTAATTTGCTGTTTACCTTGTAGGTACCTACCTACCTAAGTAATATGTCTACATGATGTACCTACTTAACACGTAGAAATCTACAAAATGATGTACAAATCTGCTGTACGTACAGACAGACAGTACCTATAGACCTCTCGCGAGACACAGGCTGCTCGTAAACCTGCGTCGGCTTTATCTTTCGGAAATCTGATTCTGAAATTAAAATCGACCCCTGCTGAATTCACAACGCCGCTTTTTCAATAGACTCTGAAACTCGTAGGACCTTAGCCCTGTTTACTTCGATTATAGGAAAGTGGGTTACTGGTTTTCTATGCTAATGTTAATGAGTAGAAACGGTAAAACGGAAAAGTTGCGTCTTTTCGTTCTATTGTAAGATAGGGCTGCCAATATAGATTTCGCCGCCGGACCGTAGAATCAGCCCATTTGTAGAATGGTTTAGGTTGAAAGGATCACAAAACAACGCATTTCAGATAAATGCCTATGCTGATTTTTTTAGATCAACGTTCAACATTATGGCCAAGCCATCTCGTCGAATGTAATGAAATAGATTTTCCCAACAAGCGTTCATTTTGTAATCCGCGTCATTCCTCATTCTACAGAGTGATTCTAAGATCAAGTGGCGACATAGACATACCTACTTAATAAAATACTTGAAATACTGAATAAAAGGACTTTAGACGCATTAAGCATCCTACAGTCTACTTATTAAAATGACTCTTACCAAAATCCTATTTGCAGTGTCCAATGTCTATTCCATATTGCAAGTGTCGTGAAATTTGTGTCAGCTCCCTACCCGGGAGTTCAGCATAGTCCCGAGGGATGACAAAGAGAAATGACTCTGTGACATTATCAGAAGTCGCCATTTTGATAAGAAACTCTGTCAACATTTTGTTGGGGGTACAATGACCTCAATTAATTCATACAAAACCCTAATATAGGAGAACTTTAATAAAACCGTTGTTCGATAGCATAATATAATATGAAAGCGTCGGGATCACCAAACCTCCACACAGCCCGTTGCTATCGACCTTGTAAAATGGGCATCATAAAAATATACCCAACGACCCTTTTTCATAAAAACCCGGAATTTACCAAACGCGGGCGTATCACAAGGGCTTTAACACACCTACTTAAGAGTTCGAAAGTAAATTCAGTGTAAACGTTATAAAAACACAAAGCGCTACAAAATCCTCGAACTAGCAAGCTTGGGGGGAAATTGCTAAAGTTTGTGTATACGACACGCTCTGAAAAACTCGACAAAGGTACAAAGGTATGCGGCTCCATAAGACCGGAAAATTCGATTTTCTGCCCCGCGCCTCCAAACGCGCTGTGGACCACATTGTGGGCCTCAACCCAACCCTTTCGGAAACACTACGTTAATCAAATTCAGTAAGCCAATTTCCGGCAATATAGATAGGGAAATCACAATATATCGTCGCGATAGGGCAATCGAATGGGGAAACGACGTCCTGCGGCTAAAAGCACACATTTCTCTGACCACTCCGCCTATTGCAAAGCTGGAAATAGGAATGGTTCAGATTACCTAGATAGCTTTGGCCTATTTCGGAAATAAAACGTTCAATACGACACCGATCGGCAGGAGTATAGCGGATCTAAAATGATTATATGCGATGAGATATTTTAGCTTACAAAGCGAATTTTTGAACAATATCTACATATCCTTAGTCACCTTCACCGCAGAATTTAATGACTAATTTAATTACTACGTTTCCTGCTATACCTTAGCCGGGTTGATAATTTGAAACTTTAAATTTAATCAAAAAATCAAATGTTTTATTTTTTAGTAAAGCGCGTAAAGGTTTTGTCGAATAGGCATTTTATGTATTCTGATAATACCTACTACGTATCTACTTGTTGTAAAATTCATTATTTTTTGACGATTTTTGTACGTATAAGAAAGATATTTGTAGTGTAAGTGTACTGCAGTCGAACGAGTACATAGGTATGTTCCCAATGTATAACATACATTTTGATTCATAAAAACAATTAAGTATATCTTCAAAACATAAGCGGAATCGAAAAACGATAAGCGCAAGATGGTGCTCCTTACTTTCTCACAGTAGGTACGTACAATACCAACTGAAACAAACCTAAAGACACGCACTGCGAATAAGAACTAACATCAGTTTTCGGGTAAAGTTAATTAAGCTAAAACATATATTTTCGAGTAAATGTAAATGTAAAGGTAAACTAAGTCCATTATTCACTGTGTACTTATTTTTGTTAACAAATGATGTATTAGATAGTAGAAAGAAATTTTTACCTATTTATATTATGCATGCTCAAGAGTTTCACAATACAGAGGTAACGAGTTTGAATCAATACGTCATTATTATTAAACTAGCGGACCTTCCCGGCTTCGCAAGGTTTAAGTAAGGATCCCTAACTTTTCTGAAAATATAATACTCGTATAGCCTATGTTCACCGGGGATAGTGTAGCTTCCCAAAGGTGAAATAATTTTTCATATCGGTCCAGTAGTTTCGGAGCCTATTCATTACAAACAAACAAAAAATTAACCCTTCCCTTTTTATATATAGATCACATTAAAAACCAACATAAATATTCATGAAACACGAGTTCATAACTACCTACACTTTTTGTAGTTTTTTTCGTGATGTAATATCTGAAATTGCAAGCCCAGCTTCTTCGCAGTACAGGTAGACGTAAGCGTAGCATTTCAGGCAGATGTCGAGGCAATGTGGGTCTTTCCTGATAAATGTGCCCGCCGGGGGGGCAGAATAAAGGCTCCGCAAGATAAGGGGCCGAATTAAATCCGAACACTTAAGATGGTAAACGACAGTTATAAAACTTTTTTTGGGATAATCTCATTGCTATTCGTGTTATAAATATGTCAGGGTTTTTAATAAAGTGGTTCATTAAGATGCTGGTTTGATTTTTCATAGGATGGTTTTGAGACCACAGAGTGTATGAAAGCAGATTGATTGACTGATTCCAGGCTTTTTTACCACGCTTTTATAAGCTTCACCAGTATGTATGTTTGTTTGTTTGTAACCGACTCCTTTGGGCTCGATTTTGACCCACTTTGAACGGTCAGATTTCATTTAAACTTAGTAAACTTATTAATAATCGATGACAATACAATAATTTTATAAGAAATATTTTCAGAAAGCACCCCACGCTTTTTTACATATAATTTCTTTTATTTATCACTTTTATCCATAATTTGAATAATTTAAAAAAATATTTTCTACTTTTTAGTTCGGTTTATTTATAAAGGCGTGGTTTTTTATTTTTTTTAAACTATTTTTTAATTTTACATCTCCTTTCAGCCCGATCGGCTCAGTAGTTTTGGCGTGAAGAGATAACAAACATCCAATCATACATCTATCCATCCAAACTAATAACATTTATAATATTAGTGTGATATCAGACATAAACCAAGATGGATAATGCTTGCAGCTAATAAATTTAGCTAGAAAACAATAGCAATGTAAATGTAGAGAGACCACATGCTCCTTGATCACTGCGCGCAGTCAAAGGCTGCTAGATTAGGTCTTGCACCTGGATTGCATTAATGAGCCTGTAAACTCCAAGCTAAATTCACAACACTGCAAATATTTCCTACTCTCAGCACTTCGTCCCAGCCAAGTAGTTTCATCGCCACAGAAGAGCCAACCACACCATCCAAACTAATGTGAACTTAAGTGTACGGAGATAAACTCTGTTTTGAAATGTACCGCTCAAGTGCTAAAACTGCAGGCCCTTCGTGTTACCCGTAAATGCGATTTCAGGAACAACGCCACTCAATTTAGACTCGCAATCGTATGAAGGGAAAGTTGTTTTTCAGTTGTTGCTTATTGAAGAAGTTTTTCAGGAGGGCCATAACGACACATTAGCCGACACTGTTCTTACCTTTATTAATGTGGTACAGGGTTCGAGGCTTAAACGGGAATATTGCTCTGTACGTTATTATCGGGTCAAAGGGAGGCACTTTACTAGCGATTAGTGCCTTTTAACCTAAGGGTATGTGTCTGAGGTAAGCCACTTCCAGTAATAAATAGTGACCTACTTTTCTCGTGAATTATTAGTATGGCTAGAAGTTTTTGCTTTTTATATGTTACGAATGACTTGATGACGGGCACTCTAGAGGATTTAGGCAACAATTCGTCACAGCAAAAAAGTTTTCTAATTGGTCACAACGCAAAAACCATTAAAATTTGTTTCAGTCAGTCACCCGTAAATTTAGTTCTTATAAGTTTTGTAATTATTGGTCACACGGCGAACTTGTTTTTATTCGTCACCCCGTCAAATAGTTCTTATTGGTTACAAGTCCTGTTAAACACAGAATAGTCCCATTTCACCACCCGACAACCGTTATGGAAACAGAGCGGGGCGGCCACCTTGAGGCGAAAATAAATGATATGCGTAGACTCTTAAATGAAGCCCGTTCCGACATAGTTTAGTTATTAAAAAGTGGAAATACACTTATTTTGAAAAGATACACTGATTTTATATATTCTATAATAACCCTACCCTACGTTTTTTCACATATTTTAGCGGTCGTTTTAGGAACTAGATCAGTATACTAACCTGTATGGTCTCATCGTAGGAATAGCGGCTGGTAGTCACTGAGCTCATCTCACCGGAGACTTGAGAGCTGCAGCCGCATCTACACACAAAAGAAAAAATATAATTATGTGCTCTGTCCTCATTAACCACCTGCTCACTTCCTAAAACATTAAATTTTTACAGCTTTGTGAGTCTTACGAAGGGAGCAGTTATTTTAAGCCGGACGAAATATTCGCTCCTCCAAAACAAAGCATATTTTTCCACGTTCTCTTGTTAACTTAATTTCGTCTACGGCAATAAAAGGCGTATTTCCGCATACCACTCTACCTCCACTGCGAGATGTAACTAATTAAGCCATAAAAACACTCTCCGGGGTTCTACCACGTGCCATGAAGTTGTACAGAGTACAGACACGACATGACACTCTCATTATGAACTTCAGGAATGTCGAAATGTGTACTTGGAGCCGCTGAAAGCACGAGTTTGGTGGAAATGGGCGTGTCAGCACACAGATGCTTGCGACAATGCGGTTGTAAACATTATAATATAGGTTTAGAGTTATGCTAGTTACTTTGAATCAGATCTACTATGCAGTAAACTTGCCTAAAGCTCTAATACAAAATAAATGCTAAAATATGACTTTTAGTAGATCTCTTACTAATCAAGATGCTATATGGATTCATTTTGTAATAGCAAGGATAATGCAAAAAAATTAAAAACATTTTTGAAAAAGTCAGTTTGCCGTTTATCTTTAGTAAAAGCTAAGTAGAAACTTATTAAAAATCTTCGAATTTATATATTGTTATGCTTAAAATTACAACAAACAACATAACCTAAAATTATGCATGGTTTTTCCCAAAATACCAATCAAAAAGGGATCGCGCAAACCTAATCCAAAACCTATTGGCATAAAATGTGATCCCGGCAATAAAATAATCTTATTTATTCCATGTTTTCGTGGTAGGGTCAGTCACAAAAGTGTTGTTCAGTGACAGCGGCTGAGTTATCGCCTCCAGAGCCGCTTTTAATTATTCATGAGAGCTGAAGTTTCAGCCACTTCAGGCCGACATCTGGCGCCTGTATTTAATAATTTGCACTCACTTCTGAGGCGAACAGTTTCACGCTTTTAGTTTTTCCAAAATTGCCATATAATTTGGGTGTGACAGTCTGCGAAGTAACCGAACTCTTGTAAAAGTGGGGATACTTTTGGGAGAAGGAAAACCAACAAGTATATCCTCAGAAAGCTACCTAGGCATCGAGTTTATAGAGACAATAATGTACGCATCAACTCTATTACCAACCTTGGTAATACTTAGTATCAATATAATATTATTGTATACAAGTATATTAGCCATCTAATACCCATAACACAAGCTCTGCTTAGATTGGGACTAGATGATGCTGTGTCTATTGTCCAACATTATTTGTTTATTATTATAGTACAACGTTCAAACCTTATTATACTCGTACACAATTCATATAGAGAGAGGAACTTCCTGAAACATGCATTCTCAGAATACCTATAACAGCTAAGATAAAGTAACTAAAAGCTAATGCGCTAGAACTATCTCCCTAGCAGACACAAATTATCTTAAGTGCTGGCTCATGCAAACCTTTATCGTTATTGCATTGCACAGGCATTGGCATTGGCAATGGATTATTCAAAGAGACCACAATATTGCAGTTCCCAGCGCGTTGCTTTGTACAGTAGTTTGTACACTTATCTACCTTATTGAGAGCTATTCTATCAGAACGTCGTTTCTTCTTAATACTACAAACCTACTACTATAAAGTTATTATGCGCCAACCATAGCCTGGTGTACCTATGTTTTTTTAGAGATTCAAGGAAAACCCCCAAAAGTATATTTTTTAAAGTCGAAGATAAAAAAAAGAAGTTTCGAAGAAAATCAGGACCCGTCACAAATCGTGCACTAAGTTGAGGCAAACTACGAACGTAATATGAACTTCAAAAACATACTTCATTTATGTAATCACAAAAGTTCTCGGATTCTAGTATTATTTTGCGTTGCATGCCAAAGTCTGGGATAAGACGCAGTCTAGCAAATGCTGCGTAGGGAGGTACTATTCCTCACTGGATGCCACAGCACCTCAGCATCGATCCCTTGTTTGACATTCGCATCACGCTGCAAGCCTACGGCGCGGTTGCCATGGCAACGCTCCCGAATTCACTCGTAAAAACTTTCAGGAAATTATATTTTCAGTTGTTTTTCGAAAGTTATGACCTGAGTGGGGCGGTTCATTATTATTTTAAATAAAATTAAGAGCATTTTGGGGATCGGTCAACTGCATACAGTAATTTTATTTTCTAGTTTTATGGTTCTTATGTATAAAATTTGACACAAATAATAACAAAAAAATAGGCAACATTTTCGTAGATAACGACAACTAATTTTCGACTGAGGTCAAGATGACCTAATACCTTTCTAATCACAAATATTTCGCTACTTTATACGAAGGTAGAGTCGACGAAAAAAATAGAGAACCTAATCGTTGGTAAGGTTAGTCGATCAGACCGACTGAGATCATTTTGTCCTACCTACTCATTTGCTATGCATAAACCTAAGGGTTTTCAGGTTTAAGGACGCCTTTTCAGTGCTTTGGAAAGCTCTTCATCAATGAAATGCGAGTAGGTTTCGGTTAAATCTTCGTCATGCGATTCGATTTCGATACAATGTACAGACCGAAATATTTCTCCGCGAATACCTACAGGAAACGAGGCGTAATTTTTTAACCCGCAAATATCGAAATCGCGAATAAGGAGCTTTGACTGTACCTAAAACGGAGAGTACCGAAAATAGAATAAGAGATTCTCACCACTAGTATAGGTACTCGAAGGTACGTAAATCTAAAAGCCCTGAGAACTTAGACATTTATGTAGACCCAGTTCAGTGATTTTTGTAGTCCACTGTACCAACATGGGGGTACAGCTCTATAAATAGTACAGGAAACATTCGGTTTCCTCACCTACACCTATTATGGTGCTCTGTTTACGTTGCTCGTGGTTTTTAACACAAACACATGCAGGCTGTTGACCTTGTCTTTACTAGGGCTGGCACTTTCGAGCTTGGCCAGGTTATGATTACTACTGTCAAAGGGGTGACGATTTGGCGCTAATTTTGGCTACCGCACTGTTTTTTTTTAAATCGCGGCACACAATTAGTTGCAATGTAGTTATATGTTTGGATAGAGGACACTTAAAAACAAATAAAAATCAAAGGTACACGCAGCATCGTAATTATATTAACAGTTGCAGGTTTTCGAAACTTTCTTAAGAGCGTTTATTCCTAAAATGCGCAGAAACAGTACTTTTCAAACCCGTTTATATCATGAACCACTTATCTTATAGTATATGTTATTTACTAATAATTTTAGGAAATTTTAGTGTCCAAATAGTTTGACTATAAAATATTTCGATTAATATAGTATGTACGCGTTCTATCAAGATAACTTGTGAGAGGTTTTCATAATTTCCCTTTCAGCATCAGTTTCGAAGCTCAAAATAATAGAAAATACTGACATATCTAATTAAGAAAAAAATATAACCTACTGATGAGATCCTTGGCGCGACGTCGCTTATTAAATATTTATAGAAAAATAATAGCAACAAAATCATAAAAACTTTAAATGTATGATTTTAAAAAAGATGCTCCACTTTATTGGTAGGCTATTATTATATTAAATTAAATAAGGTATATCGGTAAAAAAATCATTTAAAAATGTGAAATATTCGTAATATTTCACATTTTTTGAATTTTAATTTCTCATAGTAGGATACCAAAACCAAACATCTATCTAATTTACTTTTTAGCCAAGGATCTCATCAGTAGGTTATATTTTTTTCTTAATTAGATATGTCAGTATTTTCTATTATTTTGAGCTTCGAAACTGATGCTGAAAGGGAAATTATGAAAACCTCTCACAAGTTATCTTGATAGAACGCGTACATACTATATTAATCGAAATATTTTATAGTCAAACTATTCGGACACTAAAATTTCCTAAAATTATTAGTAAATAATATATACTATAAGATAAGTGGTTCATGATATAAACGGGTTTGAAAAGTACTGTTTCCGCGCATTTTAGGAATAAACGCTCTTCAACCGAATCAAATGCTAAAACCACTTTTTTGGTTCGTTCGTTCATAATTATGATACATGTCTGCTATTTATGTCGTATACGTGTTTTGGCTCTGTCATTTTCGTTGCTATAGTAAAAGCCGTCGCGTCGTCGAGTACCTATGGATAACCATACACTAGCATACACATAAGAGTACGCAAGCGTAATCGTTATGCTAGATAGCGTACGGTAAGGATATATGTACAATATTTGTTAAACCAAAAAGCCACTATTTATTTTATTTTTGCACTAATTAATCTCTATTAAAGCTGTTTTTATTAGGCATTACCACAAACGTGAATTCGATTATGTGTACGCTAATATCAAACCTAGAAAACTATTATGTAGGTACCTATCCTGTCTAATATGTTTGATATTTACGCCTAAAATATACCAAGAAGGGAATCGTCTAAGAATATAAGAAAGCAGTATTTAATGCTTACAAAACGAAATCCATCTCTTATACATATATTACTCACCTCATATCCAATATAAAGCTCATATACCTATATCACATAGTCTCATCAATCATGCTTAGATCCGTAAGTCCGTAACCACTCACATCAGATCAGAAACGGTTGCAGAAATAACATTTAGTCTACAAAAGCTTCTTACAGAAAATAATAAGTACAAAGTCCTAGGTACTGTTCCTAGCAATGTAAAGAAATTAAAAAATATCCCATAAATGTTCGATCTTGACGGGACTCGAATCCGCGACGTCCGTAGTAGGTACCTATAGTACCAAATAAATGTAAGTCAACATATTAATGAGCACTAAAATATCTAAATATCATGTGAGTACCTGCTTGTAGGGGTATAGTAGATATACTTAAATAAATAAGTAATATTCTTATAGCTACCTAGAATACCTACATACAATTTCACAACACGTCTTCATAATGTGCCAAAAAACGAACATTACCCTAACAAACCCTCCTTTTTTCGGGCATTTAGAGGCTATTGATGAAGATGATGATACCTACTAATTGACTAAAATAACTTTACAAGTTTTCTATAGACTCACTTATACAGAGTACCTAAGTATAAATGTTACCGGCTTTTATTAAGGTGTATCGGGAAAACGGTGGATAGCATTCCTACAAGTAGCTACGATACTATTTTCGGCAATACCTACCTAGTTTAAAACCTAGAATGGAATCAGCTTACCCCAGTTGTCATTGTTTGCTGGAACACCACATTTCTGTTTTCATAAACACTTTGTTCAAACACGACATACAACAGCTTTGACGGCAAGGTCATAAGAGCTATTTTGCATTAAACTGTGAGAACTTTGCAAATATTTTGCAAAGTAAACACGAGGTAATGTCCCGAAAAAGCTCTACGCAACCAGTCTCTAGATAACAAACTGTTCAAACTAAACATACCTTGCCTCTTTTGAACATTGTTTATTTTATAACAAAACGTTTACGTAACGAACTAAACGCCACCCTGCCAGTCAGGGAACATCGAAAACTGAACTGACTGAAAGATGAAAATTTACCTCCGTCCGTCCCTGATAGTAGAGTAGGTGTAAGCTCTAGATACCGGAAATTGTACACGGGAAAATAGGGTCTACAGTGACATCTAGCGTCGAGTAGCAGAATGAGTGACCTATCCTCGTGAAAAAATTAAGAAGCGGCGGCAAACCATTTAGTTAGTGGAACAAATTTTGTTTTTAAAAACGCCAATAGGTGTCGCTGATTCTAAAATGGCAACATAGCTAACAGCATAAGCGTAAAGAGCTTTAAATAAATCAATATTTTTTTAAGATTTGGAGTCTTATGTTTTGTTCATATTAGCATTCGATAAATTGCATGTTGCATGTTGAATGCAATACACCTAATATACGGCTTTTTTTCTCTGATTATCTTGGCTGGAAAGAAAAACAATACTATCATGGGTAAAGTCAACTGTCATTCTGTCACTATTGCTGCACGTCAAAAGTTTCAAAAACAATTCAATTGTTTTGTTCTGCTTGTTTGTTTTTTGGATAATCGTTATTGCTGCTTTTATACAAAAAAATTGAAAAAAAAAAACAAAAAAATATAGGAAAACTTACCGTTTACAGCTACAAAAAACCCTAGCCATTATCTGATAAATATGGTTAAAATCTGGAACCTTGGATTGACCACTTATGATACAGCACTGAAGATCCAAGTGGCTTTAGCCAGAAAGCACCTGGATGCCTTGAAGAAGGGCCATGATTCTAAAATATATGATACATTGTTACTAGCCGAACATAAGCCGGTATACACAGTTGGTAAGAAACCTTATTGGCCAAGAACTGATTGTTTACATCATGAAAAATTGTGTTCTGGTACCTACTAGGCAGTTGTGTAGCTATTTAGCATATTTATAAATAATAGTAGGATGGTAACTAACTTTACCAAAGTAGTTCTACCTACCGAGTGGAGAAAATTCTCTCTCATTCAGTCTTGAGACTTTAATATCGCTTATTATAGGTGCCTTACTCCAGTTTTAAAACTTTGGGTATTTCAGCATCTTGCATATTTTTTTTATGTGGATAACTATTTATTTCAGGGATAAGAGATGATTCACCAGCAGCAGAGATTCTTAGACTCCGGAGTCTTGGTGCAGAGTTTAAGAAAACAAACCGCGGAGGCCTCATCACCTTCCACGGACCAGGACAGTTGGTGGTGTATCCCATCATTAATTTGAAAAATTTCAAAACCAGTGTAAAATGGTATGTCAACAGCTTAGAGGAGACAGTCATCAATCTTTGTGATGAATTAGGTAAGCAACATTTACCTTTCTCGCTAATATGTTAGTAGGTGTCTGTAGTAGGTACCTACATCATAATTCAAGCTCTGCTTACTTAGTTGCTAGTTGATGCTGTGTAGATTGTTCAACATTATTTATTTGTATATCATCCCTATGCCTTCAAATTTCTTTCTCTATTGTTCCAGGGATAAAGGCAAACAGGTCTCCCTATACAGGTGTATGGGTAGATGAAAGCAAAATAGCTGCAATAGGAATTCATGCATCTAGGTATGTAACAACTCATGGACTAGCCCTGAACTGTGACAATGACCTATCCTGGTTTGACCATATTGACCCCTGCGGCATTGATGATAAGGGTGTAACTTCTTTATCTCGAGAAACTGGGATCAATATAGATACAGAAAAGATAATACCCATGTTTCTGAAGCATTTTAACAAAGTATTCAGCTGTAAGACTAATGAGGACATTGATCCAATGCTCCAAGAGGAAATATTGAGTAGTATATACTCCACAATTCTGTCAAAAGTGCAATAGGCCTAATATTTTAGTTGTTTATCTTTAACAAATTGTTTATTAATGTTTCAATGAATCTATAGAAAAAACAATCATGTAAAAAGTCTATTAAATAAATTATTTAAATCTGTTGTGTTAAAAAAAATAAACAGTGAAAAATTTGTACAATTTTATTTTATTTGTTATTGAAAAATAAATATTAAGTTACACTAATCCAAATAAATAAAGAAGAAATCTCAAGTTGGGTTAAGAGTAACAAAATATTTGCACTTCTGGTACATATTTTATTAATAATTTGTTTCAGCAAAACCCAACTGAAAGTTCACAGATGAGTTTTATTCAATTGTAAAAAAATAAGATCTAAAGTATTTACAACAAATATTTTACTTCTCCAGATTTATTAGATTTAGAAGAAAAAGTAAAAAATCTATGACAGAATATACTAATTACCTACTTTTCTTAAATGTATAAATGGAGTTTGCTAATATTCTAAAATACCAATCTATTTAAATCAGAATAATCCCTAAAATCTTATGCCACTAAAATAACTCCTTGAACAAATTTTCCAGGGACTATTCCAAGTATTTTTATAATTTCTTATATATAAAGTACTCAAAAATTGTACAAAACTGGTCTAGTATCTTAATGAATAATAAATGCATTGCCTGTAAAGTAATGTTAAATAAAATGCCATTGTTATGAGTTTAAAAACCGCCGAAACTTATGCTACAGCATAATGAGCATTCAGAACATCCATAGAAGGCATTCAAAAACCTTATTTTATAAGCTCTCCTATGATGTATGTAACACTCAAGGACCTTTATAATACCAAGATTCTCTGTGATCATAATCCTTATCTAACTAAAATTACGCTTAGCTTATCAATTAGTAAATGCTTTTAAATGCAATAAATTACGTCTAAAATAAATGCAAAACACGCGGTGGTTACAATTTGAATGAAAGAATTCCTGATTAGGCACACCACGATTTGATTCACACTAAAAATGGACGGACTTCTGTATTTGTTGGTCATCAGTCGTTTGTATCACAAGTTCCAACGAACTACGAGTAATAATGTTGTATGGAGAGGATATTACTCTCGGTCTGGTTGATTTTGTATGGAACTCTAACAATGCTTGGGAGGCGCCAGCCATTTCCTCATGTAGTAGCAGAAAATGGTCGCAATGTAGAGGATTACTAGAAGTGCACACGCCACTCCGAGAAGTAAGACCGAGGCTTTGCTTGGGCACGGCTCCACGATCGTCACTGTTTTCTCTGAAAAAAAAAGGAAAAGAGAACAACATTAGATTACGCATGTAAATACCTAGCTAGATTGTTTAGATTAGCATCATCTTGATAAATGCAAACAGTTTATATTTAACAGATAGCTTGTAGAGTCTTGTCGATGTCATCACATCAAAGTGATCTAAGCTAAGGGAAAAGTCGGATCGCAGAAGTCGGAAACGAACAAGGATTCTACGTTATATCGTTATCTTGCTCCCAAATATCAAAAATCTTACCCCCAAAGTTGGTTTCAGATGCGCTTCCGCCAGGCTTGTCGGAACGTAAGAAGTCAGTGCTCTGTCTCTCATCACCGAAATCCAAAACAAGGATCTCTTGAGAGATGTTCATGTCTTCCTCCTGAGAGCTTTCTGTCTCGTGAGACACGGAACGCTTCCTTCTGCCCCAGGATTCGACGCTCTCGCTTTCCCATTCGCACACCGCCTAGAACATAAAGTTATTCACATTTAAATCTACATTACAAAATCTACCAAGATATACTACGACAATGAGCCTAATTTAAATGTTTTGTCTCTAATACATGAATGTCTCGTGTGAAACAATGCTGTTTTGAAACTGGGTTTTCCAATATCAGTTTAGAAGCACGGCCATTTTACGCGATTACTCATCTGTTACTATGGAAAGTCGAATTGAATTACTCACCGGTTCACAAGGTCCAAGACAGTATTTGACGTTGCATTGGAAGATAACTCCGTAAGATTCCGTGAATCTGAAGGCTTCATACACTGACTGAAGAGCGTTGCCGTCTGGCACGAATGCTGGGAAGATCGATGGGTCCACTGGACATCTGTAAATTATTTATCTTTTGTAAATACAAACCCTAACAACATCTAGCAGGTAACTATTTGAAATGGTAGTTCTCTCTTACCCATGTTCGTCTGTGATGTTGACAGTAGTCTTGGAGTCCTTCGCCATAGCGACGCAGCTGCGTGCAAAGATGCCGTACGGCGCTGAAACAACATCGTCTTTTAAAACGGACGTAGGTCATTGTGCGAAAGAAACGATAAAAAGTATGTACAAAAGCGGTTGTAACATTGTGCCTTACAGTACTCTCGTACCATTTGTGCGTGGTGTCATATTTGCGTCTAGGCAGGGATTACCCAAATCATAGATAGCTCTAGAAGGAGCTATCTAAGATTTGGGTGGTAATTATTGCTGATATTTAATCTACTACTGATATTCAAATCGTTGCAATGGACGCAAATACGTTTCACCATACGCTATCTTCAACTTCGATAGTATAAAACGCCTTACTGTCTTCGGGTATCTCGATACGGAAAGTAAGGCGATCTCCAATGCGCACGGTTTCGACCTCTCGTTGGCGAGCGTCCAGGATGCGGATGCGAGGAGCGGGCGCCTCTGGGGCAGCCGTGATGGAAATCATGTCCGGATCCCTGTGAATTGAATGTTGCATTTAATCTCAGTTCTTCGGCTTTGTGCATTGCATTTCTTAAATCTTATTTCAAATGTGATGTCTTCAACTATTCCATTTAAGTATACCTAGCTCCTATTAAGTTTGTTGTTTGTGTTATTTAATTCAACTGGTTGTAGGCGGCTCATTCATTTATATGTCCATAAGTGAAATATTACCTATTATAGTAGCTCGTCTTTGAATCGTAAACGCCGATGAATATCAGACCGATTAATTTTCATCGCGATCAAATGATCGTTATCAGAGTATCATAAATTATTCTCACGTGAAACAAGTTTCTAGCTACGTTTATGAACTTGAGTTTTTAATGTAAGTTCGATATGAGGTAGATTTAAATTCCAAATCGTCTCTTCACTAAGGAGCCACGGACGCGTGTCAAATCAAATAGCTCCGTTTTTCATCTACTGAAACCATATCACGTAACGTCTCGGTTCTTTGCAAACGAGAATAAATTATACGGTAAATGTTGTGTGTGCCAGTCTTCTTGAATGGCAGACTGTGCACGTATTCCTTATCGCAATGATTTAAATTCTAATCCTGTCCTACTAACCTGATGGGTACCATTCCAAAGGTGATGTTCTTTGAGCTCATGTCGTATGTGCACTTGACTTTGTAGATCTTGTCGGCTTTGGTCATCACAACGCTGTGGTGTTGGAGGACAACGGTGTTGGAGTAGACACCAGTCTGAAAAAAGACAGCCAGACACATGATTTGGTTTTAGATTACTCAGGAAATTGAATTAATTTGAGTAATTATAAGATACTTACAACGCTCTGAGTGTTGCAGTCCTGCCCGCCCATGGTAAGGTCCAAACGGAAGAAATTGCTGTTGTTAACGTCGTTGTTGCAGGTCTCGGAACGGCCCAATGCGTAGATACGTCCGTTGAAAGGCTTATTGGTGCGGACCTGAACCGCTATCCGCGTATCTTTACAAAGGACGGCGACTGAACAAAAAACATGGTTCTAAATAAAGATTGTCCATCCAAGAGAATAAAATAAAAGGTAGAAATATGTCATTTACCATCGTAACAAGTGCCGGTCTTGTCGCAATTTGCGTCATTTCTAGTGAGATTACTAGACGGGTTCGGATCCATCTGGTGATCGATCGTAACAGGCAGCTCACCGGACGGATTGTTCGCTGGCTCTAAAACAAATAAAAATACAATAAGTGCACGTTTCTTCAAAGCCAGTGGCACAATAGCATTCCTATTTCAAACTAAATTACAGAGATAGCTAATAACCCCTCACTAATCTATGAATCGAGGGTATACGGCTTTACAACTTAACCGCTGATTATTTAGATGTGCGTGCACGTATCATAATAATCGATACGAAATTGCAGCAAAATGCAACTACTGCTTGATTCTAAATACGGTCTATCTAGAATCCCCTGCAATTACAGTAACAGCGCAAAGCTCACCGCTTGGGGCACTCTAGGTTTTCACACGCACTCGATATGCTGCACAGCTTTGTCTAATACTCGGAATTGCACGCTGTTTGGACGGCTTGATAACGGTTGGAGACATACGATCGTGGGTGGATTGACTAACCAGTACAGTGCAATTTTAACTCTAGCCATATGGTAGCCTACAATCATGCCTCTAATTTAAGTGGTTACGGACACGCTCTAATTGCAGAGAGTGCGAAATACATCTGTAAAAAGATTTAAAACCCTCCAAAACGGAAACAATAGAAAGTTTTGAATAGAATACGATGCCAGTAGCTGAATAGAGGTGAACGTTATTGGAATGAGTCAATGTAGTGAACCGTTCCTAATTCGTTAGCATAGTGCCAGCGTCTGGACACATTCGCGACCATTGCCCCACCGCGGCCCGGCGATAATAAGGTGACGTAAACTGGCGATTTAGGACGTTGACCGTCGAATTTGAACAAAAGAGAGTTGGATTCGCCCACCGAATTCCTAAACTGGTGACATGCCTTCGCAATTTGGAAACATGGAACTTTCCCGAGCCCAAACCATAATGAACGTGTGTGGAAATTTCAAAGTCCTTTTAAAGTTAATCTTTTTTAAATAGATGCGTTAATTTTGTACGTGGTCGGCCCTTTATTTATTTAAATGGCAACATTATAGTACCACAAACGTGATGCCGCTTCTTATGATTAAATATGACTGGTAGCTTTAAGCATATTAAAACTTGTTAGGACGATGTCTTCAATTTATCAATAGGCTAATAAGCTCCCACACGATGCAATAATAAATGACTTAGGTTTAAATATAATTTAAAATCTAGACGTAGAGCTGTTAAGATAGATATGTAGAGCCCTGCAATTTCCATTAATTAAAAACGAACAAGTTTACCTCTCAACGCTTGTTTTTTAGAACAAGGTTAGGTTTGTAATCCGCTAGTCTTCGCATCGATTTCCTCTGTCTGTCATAATTTACTCTATAATGCCTAACCTATTACTGTAATGATACCCCGAAGGATCATGAGCGAAAGACAGCTATTTATTTAGACGTTCAAACATGATTTATGGCTCACGGCATCACGGCAGCGACATCATTGAGCTTTGTCATTAGCTTTACAATGCGAGACTAGAAGGGAACTCGTATTTTGTTTTTACGTGGGAGATTGCCTTCATCTTACCAAAACAAACAGTAATTTGGTAAAACAGTCCGCTAAATTTTCAACATCATAAAGAGACACAGCACATCGGCGTTTCGTGGATCTTTTTAAATATATATTTTTTATAAATTATTATATTATCAAATTGATCGTTTCTATGTTTTCAATCAAAGCAAACTTTCCATGACTGAAGTAAAACTCCGTGAATTCGATGCTCACGTAGAGTCGTTGTTTCATTTCGTTCGGTGTCGTTGACTCACTGCACCATCATCGCCTAGCATATTTGCAACGCTTCAACGAATTGTAAGAAATCATAGACAATTCCCACGCTCAGGACGATTTGCTAATCGATATGCGTTATGCTTTTTATTGTATCACTTTTTGGTACTTAGATACTAACTTGGTTTTTATGAGCTTTGATTTATTGAGTAGCTGGCTTGCTTCAACACCTGTAATTAATAGTATAGACAGCAGGATACGTGACTTTAATACTACAGGTTTTTATCGGTTTAAACTCTCTAACTTCAATCTTCATTAGTAGGTAAGGCACCAATAGCAACCTAATCAACCAATCAATTCTTAATTATTGTCATAATTTCTCGTTGAATTCGATTAATTACTTTCTATTATTAAAAGAGAAAACGAATAGAAAAAAGTGCACAAAATTAACTTACAACATTATTACTGTCTTTACAAAGTTGTTCTCTTCGAAAGTTTACCTACATTTCTAAGTAGGCCTCGCATCCAAGTTTTTGTACTTCTTTTTGTATCTTTTACCTAAAAAAGTTGTACTGTGGCTGATTCCGTTTTTTGGTGACTTTGTTCATTACTTGCCGCTAGATTAGGCTACAGATTGGATGTGACCGCGATGAATGAGACTCTTTCTAATAAAAAACAAAATTTACCTTTTGTCGCCTTGTGCTTTCCACTATACATAGTTTCATACTTCATATAAAATATGTTATAAAATAAACGAGTATATAGATGGGCGTCTATTTCCTTTATAATATTATCTTTATTAGCACAGTACCTAACATGGGCACACGCATAGGTTAACGTGAGAAAGGAAGTGCGCGTCTTCATATATCGATTTAATGTTAAGATTCTTGTGGTTCAAACGGGATAGGGCGTCGACATATCAGCTATCATTTAACAGGCTGCAATAAACGTCAAGCCATGAAGGACAGATTTTAAAAGTCAGGTGATTATAAACAGGTCTAGCCTTGCCTCGTGGTCGGAAGTATCCGCAAAAGGATGTAACGGTTCTGTCCGATAGGGTTCCCTCTGTAATCATGAGATGCCATGCTATGCCGTTACCCGGGCACTAGATATCTAATGCCTGCAAAGAAGTCGTTTACCTATTAACTGGGAACGGCGTAGGCTACCCATTAAGTCCCTGCCATAATAATTTGATTTGCAATTTGTGCATTCTACGAGTATTTAAAGTTGTTTTTGCAATATTCCGACGTCCAATCTAGTCTAAAATAACACGGGACTTTGACATGCAAATTGTAATGTTTATGTTAATTTTGATGTCAATGCAATATGGGTAAAAAAGCCCCCTTGGGCCGAAAAATCTAGTTTTAATGAATTTGTTATGGGTTCGCGATGTAGAGTCACTGACCTAACACACGCCGACGGCAAGGCCGGCCAAGGCCGTTATTCTACTGGTTACGTTATTAATACCATCGGAACTGAATATCTTGCTATACGATTTGATACCTCGTCCTATGCGTAAGTAATAGGAAAATATGTAACTATTTTATAGAACAAGCTAGTAGAAACAAGAGACTCGTAACTTTAGACAGTCATAGTAACATAACACAAAGTACTTTATTTTCCTTTTATGGGGTTTTATTATTATGTATTTAAAGTGATAGTGGTTTTTGGAACATACTTTTCTCATGTTCTTCGATCACACGTCTAGGTTTTTGGAATGCATAATTTTCGTATGAACCTGCTGAAAGTTGGGGTTAGTGCTACAACATTGCTACACTCGTTTCAGAGTCCTAGACGAAGAGGTTTCAAAGTCAAAGGAATATTGGTGGAAAATATTATACTAAAATAGTACATATCGTCGGAGTAACTCGCAAAAGTTCAAATTTTGGTTTTGAAAGCTTTAATTCACTAAATATTTATTCAACGATATTCGATTTGGCTGTACCGATCAAAGATACCGTGTATGCAAGTATTAATAGCGTGCTGCCAACCGCAGGAACAACTTTGATTAAACGCCGCATAGTTGCCAGCGGGTCCCGTTGATTAGTTTACTTAGAAAATTGATTGGTTGATCGCGGTGCTCATTAGAAAATTATGATTAGCTCAACCTTCAATTTACTTGATGGTATTTCCAAGGGAAATGCAGCCTACATTCTTAATTACCGATACCTGAATGCACATGATGAAAATTCCCCTATAACCCGCAGAGTAACAATAAAAATACAAAACTTCGTACGTAGTATATTTAGGAGTTATCAATATTGCTCTACATTATAGTTTTTTGCTTATTGCTATTGATATTAATATCAATCATGTCTACAAAAAGGTTATTTGATCCCAGTGGGACAGAAATGGCTACCTTTATCTGAATCGAAACATCGATAATATCGAACCTACAAAAGATTCAATTTGTAGGTACTACAACCGTTAGCCTGGCACGCGCCCGCTGACCGACAACAGAAGGCTTTGACGCTATTGTGACTTTTTGCACTACTATTCCAAGTTCAAGTCATGAGTTGTGGCGCCTACTTGAATAATGGCTTCTCGTGCAATTCTTTGATTTTTGCACTACATCGCGGAACGACACTGCGGTGCGACCGTTCTACAACCTACGATCGAACTTTTAAATCGCGATTCTATTGCATCAGCAGTTAACTAGTAAGGCTATCTATACTAGTTAACTGCTGCAAGTAGGCCACCCCTGCCTTATTGGCTTTTATCATTAGAGTAATGCCAAAATAACATCAAACCGCAATTTTATAGCATTTAACTGACAGAACTCATTATACCTATACTATATCCATCCAGAATGTAGAATGTTTGTAAACAGAGCCACTGACATTTCAATCAGCTGATGTAGGGGTGAAAATCATTTTTTTATTTAGGTTATCTCGTGCGTGTGATGGTGTATTCGTTAGTAATGTTTATTTTCCCCAAGGGAGTAATGAGTTTGAATTTTAAACTTCAAAATTATGTATGGCAATGTTGACATAAGAGTCTCGCACTTACAGAAATGGAAAACTCCATGTTTATTGACATTAATAACACTCATTCTCAATTATCAAGCAAAAACAATACCTCTTCAAATATTTTTTCACCTGTGCCAACTCAATTAAATGTAAATAAGTGCCTGTTTAAACAATTTTCCTTGAAGCACTAAACATTATTGATCAAATTGGAAGAATTCATAACTTTTGGACAGATTGTCGCTAAGCAAATATGCAGCGTGAAATGAAACGTCAAATAATCCGGCTAAATTAAAATAATACTCTATCTATGAAATATGTATGGTCATAGTGCTATCCTTGATTCGAAATAGTAGTTAAAAGTAACCAACTGTTTGCAACACGGGACGTCAAAACTGAAATTCGTTAGGGATGGCACTGTTACAAAGACAAAAAATCTCTAGCGATTTTAATCTTTGTTTTTGACCACATAATGTCGATTTGTAAATTGAAATAATTAGATTTTGCATATAATTGACGTCAGGATTATAAAAAGTAATAAATCTAATAGAATGTATATGTGAAATCATTGGAATTCTATTAGGCCTGCATCATTTCGTGGTGATAACCCTAAAAATCTGCTGTTTTCTAATGTTTTCAAACATTCTTCATTCTAGATGGACACAGTATAGCTGACTTTATTCCAAGTGAATGTAGCTAGTAATGATGAACGAGTAGGGATCACAATGAGTAGCTCCCTATTAAATTTAATTTAAAATGATATTGAAGGACATCTGTAGAATTAATTTCTTACAAAATCGAATTTTAATTTCATGGAGTGCGCTACCACTCTACGGCGAGACACAATGCAACGAAATTGTTGATCAGAATGAGTAGCATTGAGTGATTCAGCGCATTGTAAACATAACTAACTAAATTACAAGTACGTGTGTCGGCGATATCGATCTATTCTTTGAACAAGTTCAATTACCAAGCCTTATTATGGCACCTAGGTTTGCATTAAGACCCGGCTTTTCTCTTGAGTAATTCATGTCTATTGTGAGATATTGGTTACACGAGTGCTGCCTACGAGTTGTAATTTGGTCTTACGTTGCTATCATTACTTATATTAACGAAACACGAAGTGCAATGTTTAATGGGTGCATAATATATGATGGTTTGGTATAGTGCCGACGCCCACTTTTCTGATGCACTTCGAAGTTCCTAATACCTGTGTTTATATCATGTCTTCCTACTTAAGGCAACACCAAACAACCCTGCAATTTTCAGTATACAAAGAAGCAACCCACAAACTGTTATTATAATCTTGATTAGCATAAGATAACCGCAGACTACGATGGTAATTATCCGGCCATTATGGACAAGGAAATGCAGAGGATTGAATTTGAACGCAACGGTTTTAGTACGGGAAACTATCTGAATGGTTCATTAAAATATGTATGTTTTGCTGTACAATGAAGTGCTGGCGCGCTTGATGGCAATCTTAATGCCCATCAAGGAGCAAGTTACGCTGAACAAGCGGCGTCTACGCAAAGACGGCGCATGCAAGAATTTGCGTAGATGTCTTAAGTATTCCACTAAGAGCTTGACGATAGCTTTACTTAATCTAGAGCTTTGAGCATCAGTCAGAATAATTGCCTTGACAGATTAATCAGCACGATATTCTGTGATATTATTTCTTGGATTGTACATATCTCCTTAAATTAACTGGTGTTGCAAGCGAAGCTAATAAAAACTTTGTCACATTCCTATAGAGTCTGGCCGAGCCCTAGTCTACGACCTTATGGTAGGTAACCCGATTATAGCTGAAACGGGATGAAGCAGTGTAGGAGGCAATATTTCATTTAAATGATGTTTCATCGCGAGCTTCTATATTTTGCAGATTATGAATAACGAGTTTAGCCAGTTCTGCTATTCCAATAAATCATGGTAAAGGAACGTTTTCCTTTACATGTAAATGTTTGAGAGATTTCTCATTCAGTATTGGTAAACTCATTATAAAGAATTATGAGATGTCTAACTCAGACAGGAGCAAAGAAAGTAATTGCACGTTTAAAGGTAATATACGCTCAAATATGAATAATATTAGGTTTTCGCAGAGCGTCCATAAATAACTCACACTGGCACTTTTCCATTGTTTTCTATTTTCTATCCAATCCTGTCACGATCTCGCAGGGAAACGAGCCCATCTTGCTCATCTTATCTGCCCGCGAATCGATTGCATGGCGTCTCGATCTTGAGCGGGATTCGAGATATCAAGCTTTTGACCTCGGTCCCAGACCCCTGGGCGGAGTTGAGTGGACTCGATTATTTACGTTTCGTTGCTTTGCGATTGCATAAACTCGATTAGTCTTGGCAGCTCTTAGTATCCGTGGTTATTGTGTCTAATTTACTTTAAAATATCTCGCACAAAGCTTTGGAGCTTTGATAAAATTGTTAATAGTTCGGATTCAAACGTTCATAAGAAGTATAATTGTTTATCTGTATCGTCCCTATTCGTTGTTCTATGTGAACTGTTTGCTTTGAATGGCTTGCGGTATATTTTACCGAAGCATTCGCCATATGATTGTACTGTGCTCACATCAATTTGATTCAATGAGTAATCTGATAACACAAAAACTTGCTTCTTCGTATCTTCACACGGCTAAGAGGGAGGTGAGAAGGTATTCATAATCGGAGGTCTAACAATTAACTTCCGTTGATTTACCAAGCACTAATGGTGTAATTATAAAGATTTGTATCGTTTTATTGTTTTAAATTACAAAGTACTTATGGATTTAAGGTGTATTTAAATACAGTAATTCTAGGTTTGTGTCGAATCCTGTTTCGACATCTTGCTACGTCGGAAGAGTTTTCTAGCCGTGCGGATCTCTAAGTTAGATTCAAAACATGTTTCTTAAGATTTCCGAGGCCATCCATCGCTGACAAATTGCAGGCGTTCAAGTCTATAGCTAAACGTAGCCGATCGCCCGCGGCTGTATCAAAAAGGCCTATTGCATAAACCATTTTCTTTACCAGCAAAAAAAGGTAACCACAATAGCATCCAGTGCGTCTCCACTCGTGCGATCCGTTACGTGTGGAATTGTAGACCACCGCGGTGGAATCTTGGTGGATTGAGCAACTGGACGTGTCACGATATCTATGGCTGGCTTGATTTATTAAGGCCATTTGCAACCCTTACTCTAATGATACCATTGGGAGTTGTAGATGCGAAATAACTTTTCATTATGCGCCGTAAATGGTAGTCTCGTGGCTGAATGCTTGGAAATGAGTTGGTGTTAATTGATTTCCGCGATAGTGGAATGGATTTGTGTTTGGATTGTTGAACAGTTTTTATCAAAGAATTTCGAAATGTTCTTATGTGCATCCTAACAATAGGATTGCAAATTCATAATAAGTTGTTCCAGTAGTGGTCTTTAAAATAAAATGGTTTTAAATTAACCATTAGAGTTTACAATATGACGACCTCTGTGGCGTGGTGGGCGAAGGTCCGCCTGCGACGCAGGAGGTTGCGGGTTCGATTCCCGCCTCGGAACAATTGTGTGTACGATCTGCAGATATTTGTTCCGGGTGTTCTGGTCGTTTTCTATGTATAATAAAAATTATAAATCTATGTAATGTATTATGCATATCAATAACTGATATGCATAATACATTACATAGATTTGATGATGCAGATGCAGAATTTGTGTTATGGGTACCAGATAACAGTTATCTGGTACCCATAACACAAGTTCTGCAATATAAATCTATGTAATGTATTATTCTTAGATAATGCTGTGTGAATTGTCCAGCATTATTTATATTTAATATCATAATGAATTACAAATGCATACAAGAAAGGGCTTAGCTAGTGATAAACGAGGTGTGGCCAAAACAATGTGACATATAAATCTCAATTTCCTATTCGTAAACGTGCGCTTGAGTGCGTCAAAGCTCTGAAGTTATATACTTGACAACCTACACATTGGCGGCTTATGTTTTTGGCTACTTAATCAACAAAATAGTTGAAAGACAATATTCATCTCCTCTGCTATGACAGCAATGTGTTTATATCTATGGTCAAGTGGCTTTAAAAATTAATGATTCATGATTTTGTGATGAAAATTCTATGGCGAACAGTCTTTTTTCAAAACGCGTAATGCCATCCCAGTGGCTAACTGTACAGCTAGTTGCGCTGATTGCGTTGGCAGTAAAAAGAGGCGGGCATGCGTCGCCAATGCAATAGCTGTTCTACCTTAGCGTGAAAGCTAACTGATCGTACCTATCTACGACAAACATAAACGCAGCATACCTTCAAAATACTTACAAGCTATGCGTTGTAAACTAACTGTAACTGTAAACTAAATGAGATAAAATAGGAGGTCCTATTTTATCACATTTACTCCTGTCCTATTTTACTCTACCTAGAACAGTTGTTCTAGGTAGTTCTAGTAAGTTTTTCGAGTAGGTACTTAGAAAGTTACCTATAGGTAAGTTTTTAAAAATATTGTTGCGATTGTCTTCTGTCTTTTCATACAATTAACCGCACTGACGTCACAAATCTGTTGATAATGAACGCCTACTCTACATAGTTCATTTCATCTGCAGTTGCAAAGTACGGCCGCAAATTTACATAAAAACGTTACCATAGTAAAAATCAAACTTTTAATGTCAAGTAGTTAAAAATATACAATCATCATTCCAAAGTTAAAAAGCAAAGCTCAACATCGTACGAAATATCCGTTTTCGATTGGACCGATCGGACGAAACAAAGCCGAAATTACGTATCTGATTGATATGTATGATAGCGCGCCAGATTTTTATGATTGACCTTTACCCAACATTCGTCTCTCTTCTATATCCATTACAATAAGCCTTGGTTAATCCCACTTTTGGGCTAAGGCCTCCCCACGATCCCTTCGTGCATCACATTATTAATATTGTTTGAAAAAGCTTAAGTTTCGTCGTGTTTTTAAGTTGTAGGTAAATATGGCTTACTCATAATAACTCGGCAAAATATCTGATGCCTAACAATGTTTACTTGCAATTCTTGCAGATCATATCACGTTAATTCACTACATGATCACTCGAGTGTTCGTTATTAATTGCACAGTAGCATATGAGTCTTTATTTGACCAATCATCGCTCTATCACATGAATTTTCATTTTTCCATACAAAAGACTTCAACGCGCTCCTTGCAAACATTGTCATGCCCTGTGTGGTGGTGATTTGATCATTGGTTCGTTGAACACACATTTATATTTATCGAAAGAAATATTTATGTATTTTATCCAACTAAATATATATATAGATACTAGTAGACCTTCCCGGCTTCGCCAGTTTTAGTATGGATCCCTAACTTTTTTGAAAACATAATATAGGTAGCCTATGTTCACCGGGGATAGTGTAGCTTCCCAACAGTGAAATAATTTTCAAATCGGACCAGTAGTTTCGAAGCCTATTCATTACAAACAAACAAACAATCAAAAGCAAAGCTCAACATCGTACGAAATATCCGTTTTCGATTGGACCGATCGGACGAAACAAAGCCGAAATTACGTATCTGATTGATATGTATGATAGCGCGCCAGATTTTTATGATTGACCTTTACCCAACATTCGTCTCTCTTCTATATCCATTACAATAAGCCTTGGTTAATCCCACTTTTGGGCTAAGGCCTCCCCACGATCCCTTCGTGCATCACATTATTAATATTGTTTGAAAAAGCTTAAGTTTCGTCGTGTTTTTAAGTTGTAGGTAAATATGGCTTACTCATAATAACTCGGCAAAATATCTGATGCCTAACAATGTTTACTTGCAATTCTTGCAGATCATATCACGTTAATTCACTACATGATCACTCGAGTGTTCGTTATTAATTGCACAGTAGCATATGAGTCTTTATTTGACCAATCATCGCTCTATCACATGAATTTTCATTTTTCCATACAAAAGACTTCAACGCGCTCCTTGCAAACATTGTCATGCCCTGTGTGGTGGTGATTTGATCATTGGTTCGTTGAACACACATTTATATTTATCGAAAGAAATATTTATGTATTTTATCCAACTAAATATATATATAGATACTAGTAGACCTTCCCGGCTTCGCCAGTTTTAGTATGGATCCCTAACTTTTTTGAAAACATAATATAGGTAGCCTATGTTCACCGGGGATAGTGTAGCTTCCCAACAGTGAAATAATTTTCAAATCGGACCAGTAGTTTCGAAGCCTATTCATTACAAACAAACAAACAATCAATCATCAAATCCTCTTTATAATATTAGTATACATACATAGATATAATTATCATTTTATGAGACTCGAATATACGTATTATGAAACTTTGCTCAGTCATAGATCTATGCCTGGTGACGTTTATGCCATAGAAAAGTTTTATTCAAGTACAGATGACTAAAGCTTTCGGGACTAAGTAGACTCTCGGTTTAATTCAATATATAAAATGAAGTCTAAGCTGCTTTCTCTATTTTCAGCTAGCTAGTCTATGATATATTTTATAGTCTATGATATATGTATTCTGTCTTACAAATTGCTTTCACGTTCGAGCCATCGACAACGGATGGCTGCAACAGTCGTGTGAAAAATTTTAATAGCATCCTCTTTGCGATTAAATGGAAGATGTGCTTTCTGTAAATAGCCAGTGTCGGATGGTTTTATGACGAGTGTTTTGACAGAACAATAGATGAGTCCAGTTTTAGCATACTTATGAGCCTAGTGTGGCCTAGCGGATTCTGAAACACTTTCAAATGATGCTCCGAAGCTTTATGCCAGATAAAGTTCCATTTCGGTTAAGTATCTATGTTGATTGCGGTTATTTTTGTTATGTTTGTTATTTCTATATTTTTATATCTATTTTATTTCTTAAATTCATATAATTCTCTCCATCCAAAGGTTGCCTGGAAGAGATCGCTTCTAAACTATAAGGCCGCCCATTGTACTTGTCGCATGTAATGTCTTTTGTAATGATCTGTATCTGGTGTACAATAAAATATTTTTGTATTGTATTGTATATCTAGGCTTAGGAATCGCGCCAGTAAAACTGACAAGTAATATTAGAATAGAATAGAATAATGATTTATTACCTGAACTTATAACTCTATTAGACATCGGATTAAGAATTGAGAACTAGGGGTCATAAAGAAAGAAGAGTAGCTAACAATAGAGAAAAATAGAAAGACAAAAGGGGTGCTTTTGCCCGGAATCGGGATTCTATAAGCTAATAATAAAATGACTATGTATGTATGGTAGGTATTCTACCTGTAGAGGTATAATTGCATGCAGTTTGATGACTATGAACATTTTTATCTTTAGTTTTATCACATTATAGATGGAAGCTTAACCTGAGAATGGTGCTAGTTACTGGTTTCTTGTATAATAGTATAATTTTAATTTACGCGTGGGTTGTCATTACTGATGCACATCTCTCCATTTATCTCTTCTTATAATAACACCTCAAAAGGCCGATTTGGAAGTGTTGAAACTTTATTCATTTAATCGTTTCATCACCTACAATTATTTTTGGGGAATTTAATTATCTATTTCAAACGTAGGTGCGTATGTTATCAATTTATTAACAACATCTATTACTAGAAATCATCAAGCCATGTCTCTATTAAAATACTGTTTTCGTGTTATGACCGAAAAAGGGAATGTCTAACGCATGCAAAGCTTTTTTCTTAAAAAAGATGATCGCTCACGACGTAGAACTTTTGTGTATGTTTTAGTACCTCAATATATTGAGGTAAGTAGAAGTAGTTATAGTGATTATTGCCTCAGAAGTAGATCTAAGGCTATAATCTCCTGAATTTCTGTTAAAATACAGGGTTATCGAGAAATAATACAGCCGATCGATATATCTCGATAATGCGGTCGTAATTTCTTCCTTATTTTGATTCTGAGCGCAGCGGGCCGCTAGTAAATGGAAAACACGTGAGGCTTTCGACGTGATAGTGAAATAATTCAGTTATCCGTACGGGGAAAGTTTAGGGAGTCGATTCGACAGCTGAATTGGACAATCTTAAGTTACCACTACTAATAATTTCGACTAAAAGATGAAGCTACGTTAACGACACTATTCATAATACTTTTCGTTTAAATAACACCATCGCATATAAACAAATTTTCAACAAACGAAAAACTAAAGACTAGATTTTCAGCTGTTTTTTTGTATGCTCGTCGATTTCACCGTCAATTATGGACCAATGAAAAATTATTTCGGTGCTATATGGAGAAAGATAACGAGGTGGAAAATATTACCAAAGTATTATATATTTGTTTTTATCCCGCAAATATTAAAAAAACTTTAAATTATGGGATTTGAAGTCGGTTTTTTGTTTTTTCAAAACAGTCAAATTAGAGTTAGACAGAAAAAACTTAATTAAGCAATAAACTCTTTTATTATGATAAATGTTTGTTTTAAGAATATAAAATGTTTATTATAATGATATTCATGTTTCTAATGACCCACCGGGGAGTTAATTAGGCATTCGAATTGCCAACTTTTAAACTTTTCCCATACTTTTTACCCGACTGCGCAAGAAGGATTGTTATTATTTGAAATGAGGTTCAAATCAAAGATGTTTTGGCTTCAAACGGCTGATTTAAATTTTTATCATCTTTATTCGCTTCACACAAAATAATTCCCTAGCTCTGTGTGAGATGTTTAAGATTCAACCTATAGCATGTTTATACACTTTATATCGATTAAAAACAAGAAAATCTTCATCAAAATATAATTTTCCAGGACTAAATGGTCGTAAAAAATATATTATGATGTGTTTCATTGGCGTTTTTCATTTTATGTTTATCCTACTAATATTATAAACGCGAAAGTTTGTAAGTATGGATGGATGGATGGATGTTTGTTACTCTTTCACGTAAAAACTACTGAACGGATCTTGATGAAACTTGGAACATACATAGTATGTGTACTGGAATAACATATAGGCTATTTATCCTGGTACCACGCGAGCGAAGCCGCGGGCGAAAGCTAGTCTGCCATATTACAAGGAACAGATGCCTGATGACGGCGTCTGTGGACATTTTATCGTGGACTAGCTGCGCCTTGCGGCTTCGCCTTGCGTGGTAATCTGTGTGTCAAATGGTTTACAAACCTTCCTCTTGAATCACTCTATCTAAAATCGCATCAACATCCGATGCGAAGTTTTAAAGATCTGCTAAGATCTTTAAAACTTATAATATATATATATATGTAGGCCTCCTCATCGATTTCGATGACGGCGACCCTAAGTAATCACGGATTTTTTCTATCATGAGCTCTAATATGGCTCGCTAGACCGAACTTGGTCTTGAATATCCTTATAATATATGATACTATACGATACATTGTGTTCTCATAAATATCTAATTCTACTAACCTCTTCGGACTTCTTTCGTTAAACTTCGTATAATTATGATAGAATTTCACGTACCGGTAAGTTCGTTTAATCATTTCGTTCAAAAGTTCGTATTCGTTATTTATTATTGCACTCGAGTCGGCCCAACTGAGTTGTAGTCAAGGTTTGAATGCGATAGGCTATTCATCTTCTATCTTTACCTAATGCCTTAAACAGGGTTTTCACTTTTTGAGCAATTACCTATATCGTATTGCCGACCACGTTATCCATAAATTCCTACCAAATTCCGAAAAAATTAAGAGGACTCCTTTCTAGGTGACAACCAAACCCTTGAGTAAAACAAAACATGGTATGTACCGAGTTTTTTCTTTAATTGTGATTGTAAATTGCTGAAATCTTTAATTATGGCATGAACGATAATAGTTACAATAATAAAGCTGTTGGATATCGTACAAGGTCGCAGAACGCGACGTGGTAAGATTTAGGGGAAGCCTTTGCCCATCAGTGGAACGGAAAAGGCCTGACATAAAATAAAGCTAAGTAGGTACTCACTCTCACAGAAGTTTTCAAAGTATTTCCCGATTGGCTCTCCATCATCAATCAGGGGTCGATCCGCGTTGAGGTAAGCCGAGGGTCCATCAGGCAGGGTATGGTGGTCCAAATGGTACAACTTGCAGTTATAGCTCGTCGAATGTGGCGCCCCCATGTAGAGGTACGAACGGCAAAGGAACTCGGATTCTATTTCGCATGCCAGCTTACACGCGGCCTCGGATGTCACCTGTGTTGAGAGAATACTGAGTTAGGGATGCTTGGTATCTAACCTTTTTTGTATTGAAACAGGTATCTGCAGCAGGATACTGATTATGTAGACAAAAACAATATGATCCATTCTAAAGTTCTAATTTAACGATGACGCGTCCGAGGGTTTGGCTGGTATTTGCCAAATAATGCGGATAACCCGCATTGCCTGTTGGCCACTTTCTCAATCTCAATGCTACTCAGCATTGATTTTCGAGCCGAGATTGCTATATGTTTATTGAAGGTCATATTTATAAACACTGCTACGCACAAAAAATTATTTTGTAACATATTCAGTATTACTTAACGGAGTTTTTAGGTATAACCAATATTTTCTCTCTTTTAATCGTACACTGCTTATCCATTTAGACTTTGGACTTTACATAGTCCCAAAGAAAATAAACTAGGGGTGTGATGTCACATGATCTAGGGGGCTAACTTAAGGGGGTTATCCATGAAATTGTTCTCGTAATAAAGCCATGGTTTCAAATGCTGTGTAGCAAGTGCCGCCTTGAGAACAATAATCAACTTTTGCACATAAAAAAAGTCTAAGAGTTTGACTTTAACTGGGTAACTACTAGGCACGTAATCTTTTTGAAGATATTGGAATCCTTAGGCGTGTCAAACTACGCTCTATGACTTGTCTATTGCTCCCATACATACTATCTTTGTATGTAACCTTTGATAGCTAAGGCAGCACAAAAATGCCTATAAAAAAACTAGTTAAAACTCCACGTAACAAGGCTCGCCTGCCAACAACCTGAAGTAATTGTAAATGCGTCCTCGTGTGAGTCATGTCGCGTCGCGGCTCATCAATTACGCAACAGACAGCTTCAATATTAATCGATCGAGATCCTGTCACTCACCTACGCCAATTTCAACTTATAAAAATGGCAGTTACCTACAACAACGCCCACTGAAGAGTTTCACGAGAATAATTAAACCACAATGTTAGAAAAAGGCGCCAGGTGTACCCAAATTTAAAAAATCTAATGAAAAAAAAAATTGATAAAAAAAGAGATTAATAAAAGATAGATTAGATTAATAAAAATTTAATGCTGGTTAGTGCATCACTTTTTATGACAGATCGAGTATGTTTATTATACAAAAAAGTAGAAAAAGTAATTTTATTTATTATAAAAAAAAATACGAGAAAAACCTAAAGTTTTCTTACATGGCATTTTTGGACAGAACACTGTGTAAACAGGATAGCTAGTTTCAAAATTAATTATAGACTTCTATAATTAATGATGTATGTGAAAATGATTAAGTCAAACTCGGTTTACAGGGCCTGATGACGGTGTGCAAAAATAAGTTATTTATTGGGGTTGCACTTACTAAAGCAGTGTTGTTTAAATCAGAACCTTACGGTATAGTACGTATTTTGACTTTAAAACTGATATAGATGCTCATAACATCAATCCTTTGGTGTTATAAGGTCTTAACACTTTGACTGCGATTTTTTTTCGACGACTGCGATCTTTTTTTAACCTAAAAAATTCGTGCTGCCGCTCTACACAGCGGTTGTGTTGCGCCGCACATGCGTTTCATTCGAAAAATATTACGGCTGTGCTGAGTCACAAAGATCTGTATTTTCTCAGCCGCTGCGTTAGTGGATTTACGCATATTAGTCACTTGTAGAAAACACATACCGTGTGATTTCAGCACTCAAAGTGTTAAAAATTAACTCTACGCACCAAAGTGACAATAAATAAGCGACCACGTTTCTGACCCCGGCCTAGGCTGCGACGATAACCGGGACTGGTGTCTAACGACAAGCAGAATTGATTACATCTACCAATTACCTGCTTACAGATAACATGTTCATTATAATCTACGAAGCAACAGTACAAGGTGGCCTAGAGTTATCTATGTTTAGTTTATCCAAAAGATGTTATTCTGTGTTTATCCATTTACAACTTGCGCATAATTTTGTCACCTTTAGCTTAGTACCGCTAACCTTTGCTATTACAAATTACTCACAATAGTGCTGAATCATCCATGTTAACTTCTAAGAATTTGAATGTTTTGAAAAAACTGAAAACTGACTTCGAATCCCTTTGTTTTTAACTTTTTCGTTAAGATTTGCGTGTAAATACTAATCTCTCTAGAAAAATCTCTATACAACTGCAATCAATGATCCAAATTGATCCATAAATGACTGAGAAATCGAAGAACAAACGTAAAAAAACATATATACAGCCGAACATAGAACCTCCTTCTATTTTCGAAGTCAGTTAAAAGTAATGTTCTATGACCACATAAATTCTTTCTTCTTCTCAAAAATTGAATAGTACCGTAAAATTTGTTTTTTGATGATCTTTAACACCTGCATTTAAATTCATGTTTCAGTTCATAAATCGCACATTATTCTGGAACACCTTATACCTATGCCTCCTAATTAAAAAAATAAATGACTGTTTTGTTTGAAACAAAACCCTGTAATTAAAAACAAAAGCTTTCGTTATACAACTCGTTATAATGGCCGTCTATCATGCGGCCCTCAACTTTAACAATATTCAACAAATAGATTTTATAATAAGTAACTCAATTTAATATTCGACAAATAGTTTTTGTTATAATTGTTGGCAATTATCTAGTTGAGTTGTTAGACGAAGAGACCTACATAGCAAAAAACTTAAAAGCAATTATCATTTTTAGTCTGCAAATGTAAGCGCTCGATGAAACCAAACGAAACGCTTCAACGTTTCGTTCATGCTCTATATTTTAGATAGTGCTTATTTTTTACCACCTTGCGGCAATTTTTTGTATTTTTCGTACGGATACAGTTAAGTTGATTTAATTATATATTTATTATTATCTCTACTAAATAACTGCGAAGGTCAAAGAACAAGAATTAAATACATTGATTAGCATACGCCATAATTACACAAACAAACATTTGAAAAAAAAACATATTGTGTGATGATGAGTCACGGAATGGACTCTTCAGCATTATTATGTTGTTTTTTTAATATTACCTGTAATTCCTTATCAGTGTAGTAGTGAAGTCCAGCATACTGCGCCACCTTATCCTCAGCCACGCCCACTCGCGGCGCCGTGAAAACTCTCTGCCCCTTGCACGCCTGAGTTGCCTTCAGGCACAGATTCTAGGACCACACACAAACAAAATGTAGTAATAACACACACAGGCACGTGAAATACTGCAAAATATAGTAATAACACGAGCCAAGCGCTTGTTTATTTAGCACGCACCGCACTGCGATTGCTTTCCGCGAATAAGCTGAGATTGCTATGAAGTGGGTGGATGCATTGTGAGGGAAAACAGGTGCAGAGGAAAAATTTGGTGACGAACAAATCAAGTTATTTCAAATCAACCAGAAATCAAATAGAAATAAAATCAATCGTTATTTTCAAATCAACCAGAAATCAAATCACGAATGAAAGAACATAGAAATTTTGAGAGAAAAATAATTTTACATATATGATTTTGGCACGGCGGCAGTCCCTTGCTTTTAACTTCTTTCCTTTCTTCTTCCCTTGGTTTTGGAGCAGCTAACATACCAAGAAGTTATTCGGGTTTTTTACTATCTTATATTTGGTTGAATATCAATCAAATCTTTCTCGAGTGATATTTTCCATTCAAGTGTAACTAGTAGCAACCTGTATGAAGTGTAAATGCATCCAGATCTCCGAGGTAAATGATACGTTGTTTCTGTTATAAATTACTTGTAACATAATATAAGTCCGATATTCGATGTAAATGGAATGCTGTCTAATGAGGACGTGATAGAAAGTCGGTTACAATGATAAGGGCAAGCTACGAGTAACATAAATTATCCCGCTGTCTGAGCTACGCCTTTGCAGAATATGAATAGATAGTGCTTGCAAAAAGCTTTCGATAACTCACATCGTAGAGAATATTCATAACTGCAGCATCGTTTGAGATAGAGGTGAAGGTTTTGTATAGGCTTTGAACAGATGCTCAGTGCTTAAGCATCTTTCATAGACGCTTTTGCATTTATGATGAAGATAGAACGATTAGAAAGCTCGTAAATGCAAATTTTAATGCATCAACAGGTTCAAAAGCCTAGAATTTTACGGCTCTGAAATATTAACTTTAATCGAAACGTTACAGAGTATATTACATACTACCTAAAGCAGCGAATCTATCTGCAGATTAACATACTACCTTCTATTGTAAATCGGGAATAAATTTCATAAAAATGAATACATGTATCGTCTTTCCGCATTAGGCATAAAGCTTTTCTACATTTACAGTGGCGGGTAAAATACTCATATACAATAGTATTATTTAAAGTGAAATAAGGATGTAACGGTCGTCAAAATACCTCAAAGTAGTCGGTTCCAGGAGTATCCACGAGCTGAACGAAGTGCTGGGCGGTGCGTCTGTCGGAGTCGCTCAGGGCACATTTCATGCTTCCGTACTCGTATTCAGCTGAGCGGCAGGGGAATTTTTTCTGTAGGAAAATATCATTAATTTATCAAATGTTTATGTTACGACCACATCTTGGAAGAGTTATTTACATACATATGTACATTGTTTAAAAAAATAACTACCTACACTAAAAATTTCGCGGTAAATAATTTTCAATATACGTTGTTTGTTCTGTTTCATTTGACAGGTCACATGCCTACGACTTGGCCAGTATCCCTTTTTATAATTATAAAAAACAGTAGCAAAATCGTGGCTAGTAATGACAAAAAAGGACCTGACTAATATACTACAACTTCTGAATGCCCCATTTCAATTAATAATTGATTAAGCATCTAGAGCCCAGAAACAAATCACATTCCTAATTGGTCAACAGTTTAGTTGATCTTAAACGTGATTGAGCTTCTGTATCTACGATCTCGATTACTGTTCAACCATTAACTACTGATCAATGGATTGTCCCAACAGATAAGTTTACGAGCAGTGTCGTGACATGGACTCAATGCCCATGCAAGATACAAGACATCGATTTGCACTAACTGACAAAAGGTGAACTGTGAGTGAAAGGCTTGAGACTTTTCCATTGCGACTTCTGCGAAATATCTTTCATTCCTTCATTTTGATGTCAAGACTTTCAAAAGTTTTACGATGTGTGTATTTAATTTATCTAAGAGAAATATTCTGTTATAAAATCGTAAATGAGAATTCAAATGTTATCAAAATGTTAGTTTTCCCGATCATAGGTACCTACTTGTATTCCGCAATTGAAAACACGTTTAATAATACCCATTTTCATAGCCTATACAAAGATACCCCGTCATTTTGGACTCGGATTACCTAACTGGGACGAATCCATAAAACTTAAATTGAATAGATAAGCGGTACTGTTGTTATAATGCTTGGGGTTCGTGTACTGGATATTCAACGGGTTAAAATAACAGTTTTTACCCCGCAGTATCTACTTTATAGCAGTTGGTTAGAGCGAGCCTTGCTATGCGTTAATAGTGCTAATGGACTCCTGGGAAAAGTTTAAGTAATGCAGGCAACACTAAGCCGTCGTTCTCAGGTTTCGCATATAAACTTTTAATTCTTTATTCTAAATTACCTAGTAATAAAACATGCTAATGTATTTTATTAGACACATAAACTTAATACTGCTCGTGCAATAGGCATCGTTTATTATATTCAATTTAAAGATGAAGTGTATAATAATAAAGTGTTTTAACTTTTTTGATTGTATGGCGCAATCAACCTAAATAGTTCTCAAATAGCCCTGATTATTATTTCCAAGCAGAAGTTTGAAATAGTTAAGAACCGTGTTTATCACTGAAAATTTTAATAAGGTTTTATGCATATCTACCAACCTCATTCAAACAGGCAGCGAGACAAGCCTCCTTGGTAGACGTGTAGATGATGGTGTTGTCCAGTCCTCGAAGGGCTTTGCCAGGCACCCTCTCAAATGCCCAGGGCCTCAAGCAAACACTCTCTGAACGCACTTGCAGTTTCACCATGTAGTATGTGTTCACTGAACGCTATACAGAAAAAAAACAATCATTACATCATCGATTCTCAGCTTTAATGTCTAACTGCGTTAATCTTCTCAAGTTTTAATAATATAATACATAATTACTGGTATTTTTTCTTTGGGCAATGATTACGTAGCATGCTAAGAAACCTAGTTAAGTAAACCTTTGCTAGAAAATATATTTTCTAGCAAAGCAAATTTGTTCAATGGCGCGTGTAATCTTTACACCTTCGTGAGATTTCCACAGTTCAGTAGGCACTGGACTGTATTTTCATTGTGATTTCTTAAATATCAAAGCTTCGACATGCATCGCTAGCCGGTGCATTTTCTTAGGCATTAAATCGGGTGCTATTTGATCCCACGCGATGCTACACATCCCTGAACCTTTCGGCTATAGAATTTAGAACCTTAGCTTTGTTGCTATACAGGCTAAGGGTTTAGCTGCTGCTTTGTTAGATTTTCTTAGGTAGTCGATTTAATCTGAATTGTTAAAATCCCAGCGGCGAGCTAATTGGCAGTATCTGCATTGATGGGATTTATTTGGCTATTAGCCGGCTCTGCTTGTCTAGCCTTCTAAAACATGAGCCTTGAAATAATGGGCGTAGTAAACAAGGATTGAGCTTTGTATTACCATAAGGGTACATTACGTCTGGCAGACTTTACCGAGTCCTCAGAAGATAAACTTCACTTGCAAAGCTTCCACAGTTAGATTAACGTACCTTGGTCGATTTATTGGCCTATAAAATGACTGCTGTTTAAGTTGTCTAATTTTCTGAAGTAAATAAATACTCGGTACAGCTAGAACTAGCATGATGACATAGGTATTTACTACTAGGTACGTATTTCTTAACTCTGATACCTCACCTCAACAGCCTATATTGGTCCACTGCTGGACGCAAGCCTCCCTCTAATAAGCGCTTTATTGGCTTTTATCTTATGGAGGTATAATGCCCAGAATCCATACACAGGTCAGTTCGATGGTAAAAGCAAATAGATCAATGTTTGAAATCATGGTCAACATTTTTGTAGTGCGCTTAGAACTCACCTAGCTTTACATAAATAGGTAAATACTTTGCAAGATTCCTAACAATTAAGGAAACTTGATGCACTTAAAAACTATAAGGATATCTTACCTGAGGAATGGCATTCGGGTTGTTAGCTTGCGTATCATTCTGCAGCAGGCAACGTGTTTCCTGCACTGGCGTCAGAGGATTCAGCACAAAACTGCAACAAAAACAGCAATGTTAATTGTGAAATGTAATGAAAAACGGGTGAGATTTTCTCACTGAAGGCTGAAGATATTTCAAATGCACGATAGGTTATAAATAGTAAGGTTATTGCACTTTGTGGTGACTTAAACATGTATATAAAATGCAACTGTCCGCAATTAATAGCATTCAATTTGCACCGAAGAGCTGTATTAGATTCTGTTATTAGTGTAGAGTAGAATTGCAAACTATTAAGCAGATTGACTATATTTATTATGGTGTGCATATGCATCCTACCAATATAATATATTTGAAAGTAATTTTGTCTGCTTGTCTCCTTTTAACTGCCGCACGCTATTTATTGGCAAGAATATACGAGTATATACCTCTATAGTTAGATGGTTCCCGGGGAAGGACATAAGCTGCAACTTTTTATTTCACAAAAACGCGTTCAAAGCCGTGCGCAGAAGCTAGTATTTTTCTAATTGTATATTTTACGGGTATATGTAGATAAAAATGGTAAATGGTAATGGTAATTAAGGTCTTTGGCTGAAAAACAGCGCTGAATAAAATAATGTTCAGCACACGCTGAGCCAACCCCTATTTCGGCGCAGGGTCATGGAGGTAGTCTTATTTAATTCTTAATATCACCTGTTTGTCTCACTTACCCCCATGATAAACTACTTTATTTGCCGTTTGTTATTCTATGACTGTATTTTGTACCTGTGTCTAAATAAATGTTTTTTCTATTCTATTCTAAATGACGAATGAGTCAATTATTTGTATTATTAGATACATCATAGTTAAGATCGAAGAATGTTCAGTATTCAGCTATCAAGACTAAACCATTAATTGGCGTAGACTGACCGAAGAATAATACGATGATCGTGAATGGCCGGTGTTCAGTCACTTACATGTTACATCGCACCTTGCGCGCACGAGGTGTTTAAACATGAATTGTAGGAACTTAAAGAACCTAGTGACGAGGACGAATTTACCCTTAGAAGTTAGCGGCCTTGGCTTTTTAAGGTAGGTAATAAACAATCGGGTCTGGTGTCTATTCAACCTTATGCCAAATTCGGTGTATACCGATATGTTCCGCCGGAGACGAACTTACCGGTTGTCGATTAGTTTGTTAGTCGTCTCTCATAGACGCAATCGAGAAGTGCGCTATCGTCCTGATATTGTAAAGGGCTTCTGTCTCAAGTTAATACAAGCCTCGTGGTTACAGATGAAACGAGTATGCTGATTATAGTAACTCCAAAAGACCGTTGATTAAGTCAAAGTCATTTATTCTTTAGGCTTACAAAATAAGCACTTAGATTAGAAACTTCGCATGGGTTCATAGCAAATGGTTGCAAAACTACTTATTTGCTAGCCACATCACTGGTACAGCGCAGAAATCACAAAAATAATCATAAAAATACTCTGCAATAGTGACACGTAACATTTTAAGGGCATTAGATTTTACAAATTGAACTTCAAGAAGCTCAGTCTCAAGGAAGATAATAACGTAACCATGGCTATCATAAAGACTTGCTTTAAACACTCGACTGGGTATTTTCTTTACCATCTTGATTTTCATAAATATGTAGGTATGTTCTTAAAGAAGTCTTTTGTTTTCGAAACAATAATGACACTACTGTAATGTGTTCAAGTGGTGTCGATTAATGTTTTTTTGCCAAAAAGGTGCCGAAACATTTGAAAACAATAAAACACCTAACTGTATTCTACAAAGCGTCAATCGAAAAGTAGGTTCTCGCAAGTCGGCCACCGTTCAGAAGAAAGCACTTTAATTACGATGTAACTTGCAATTTAACGACCAATTCAATGTTTTGTAAGGCTTAACCGTTGTTTTAAGGCAGTGCTCAAACGTTTTTTATAACTTAATAAATATATATATATATATTGCAACAATAGCATTAATTATCTGCGTTTCTATTAATAAGGTAAATGCTTTATTTACCTAATTAATAGAAACTTTCACTATATTTCATAAGATACTAGACTTACATATTTACCTAAACAAGGCTTCTGGAAGTAACTTCTTAAAAAATATTCCTAAGCAAAATCGGACCCAGAAGCTAGAAACTCTATTTAGGTAAATATAACACACACACGTACACTAGTTTTATTCCTCTTTGAGTCCATAAAAATATCTCCCACGTTTTCTTCATTCCTTCATAATAATTGACTTGGTCCTTTACGGTCGTGTTGGGAGAAATTCACCCTGACAAGCAGAGGCCGTTGCCCCGGGAACTGCCCACTGCCGCAGTCTAGGACCATGATGTATGATAGCGGGCTACAATTATGTTCTACATTTATATTATTATTTGCAGAATTCAGAGAGAATGTTAGCATAGGTTGTTGCACGAGTTTGATAGGATATACAAAGTGTCGCATCGAAGGGAAAGCGGAAGTTGAAATTATGTGTTTTATTAATAATTTGGTTAACATAAATAGTTGGGTGAATGAAGTAATTGATGATGACCATGGTTTCCCTTCTCCGGGAAACCATGGTAATATATCTTTTTCTCCATCCCTGGTTGCCTGGAAGAAATCGCTTTAAGCGATAAGGCCGCCTATTGTACTGTTATTATGTAAGATTTAGATATAAGGTGTTATTTTGTTATTTTGGGTACAATAAAGTGTTCATCCATTCATTAATTAATTCATGGTCATCATCAAGGGCAGACCTTTTACTCGATGGGTAGATGACGTTGTCAAAGGAGCAAGACGTGGACTGGAAGAACTCCAGAGACAGGTAGGAGTGGAGAAGGCTGGGGAAGGCCTTTTCCAAGTGGCAAACAAACTACTAGGTGGGTATAGTATTATTATTATTAGTTATTCCTATGTCCAGCTGTGGACTAGTATAGGCTGATGATGATGATAATGATGATTATTATTAGTTGGGTGCACGTGAACACAAATAGTTGGAGGTAATCTTTTGCCCGGAACATAAAGAAAACTAAGAAATGTACTTAGTTACTAAGTGCTTACAAGTTTGTCACAATTCAAGTGATAGGCCATTTGATTCTTCTGAGCATAGAGGCTCAGACAGAAGAAAAATATACCTACCAAATCATTTAGATTGAATAAAATAATATAGCTAGTCTGCTCACATTCACAGCTGGAATTAAAAAGAAAGCATTCGCATCAAAATCACTGCAATCAACATAGATATAATTTACAAAACAAAACTAAACTACACTCTCAAAGAACGCAGGCTACATGTCGAAAGATCATACATGTTTTAATGACCTGAAAGGCTCAGAACTATGATTACATACGAGTTTCTTAATTGAAGAGGCGCCGGACCACTACTGTCTCTGTAATTGCATAGTTATAGTGGATGATGCATTATCCGTGGAGGTGCACAATGTAGAAAGGGCAACAATGTGTATAAATTAGCAAATTGCCTAGCAGGTTGTAGCAGGTAGCGTAATTTACTCTCTGAATCTGAACAAAAAATCTTCTTGACACTAAATGCGTTCAACTCGGGGTTCTACGAGAACTTGGGTGTCGCAAAATTGTAGGTTACTTTCATATCTTGTTTTATTCCCTCAGATGAACAAATCTGCAGTTGCGTTCTTGCGATAACGGTTATTAACCGTAATACCGATTAGCTATTTATTATTATAAGTACGGGAGGAGTAAACTAGATCCGCTTGTCGTTTGCAGTCTGCATTTATTGCAATGAAGGGCCGCTGATAAATATTTATGATGAATTTTAAATAGGGACACAACGGCACTACGCGGACTACCAGTTTATCTCACTAAAAATGGGACATGAAAGTCAATTTGAGAAATTAAACGAAAAAATTGTTCAGTAAAGTAGAAGTTTTATTGTGCTTCTGGCTGACACGCTGCCGTGTTTTGATTTTATTAGATTGTTATTTTAACAAATGCCTTTCATCCGGTCTCTATGCTGATAAAATGCCGATGGCGATTCTTTTAATGTATCCGCCGACAAATTCACGAGAAATTGCTCTCATCAGAAGGGTATAAGAGCAAACGCGGCAAATCTTTATGTTCACAGTGATAAGGCTCAAATTAGTCTATGCAAAATATGTCAGAGAGCAATATCCGTGCTGATTCCTATGTTATTAATCGTTGTTTTCAGTAGTCGTAAACATTAAAATAGTCAAGTTTTAATTAATGAACAACTGGAGTTCCAAGAGTAATGATACTGCTCAGTTTTGTAGTGCAGGTTACATTTCGGATAATGTGATAGTTTCTTTGAGTCGGGTTCACGTTATATTTATTGTGTTTTACTGTTGGTTCTCATGTAACTAACACGCAAAGAAAAATACTACACAAGAAGACCGATGTGGCGCGGTGGGCGAAGGTCCGCCTGCGACGCAGGAGGTTGCGGGTTCGATTCCCGCCTCGGAACAATTGTGTGTACGATCTGCAGATATTTGTTCCGGGTGTTCTGGTCGTTTTCTATGTATAATAAAAAATATCTATCTATGTAATGTATATCAGTTATCTAGTACCCATAACACAAGCTCTGCTTACCATGGGGCTAGATAATGCTGTGTGGATTGTCCAGCAATTTATTTATTTATTTATTTACTACACAAGAAAAACTTAAACGATACTTAAAGACGGACTTTTTAATTTAAAAACTCATAATGATATCTGACATAGCATGGCAATGTCGTTCTCATTATGAAATAATAAATCATCTTACACAAAGTTCCATCTACAAACCTGCCTACCTAAATTAATAAACGCAGGTGAAATTGTAATCATCGCCAAAAAAACAATAAATGTTAAGAGAATGTTTTAAAACGCAAAGTAAGAATTAAAAATCACGATCATAATTTAAAAGTAGCCAAAAAGTAAGGCAGTATTTCCGGCGTCCGCTCGTGTCAGAGAAAACACGTGTTCGCAGTTTAATCATGCTAATAGTTGGCGTGTTTTTACGAGGACCAGTCACTGCTCATAAGAAGCGATGAAATAATTAAATAAAATATATCTCATAAAATTATCTTTACTTACCAAATCACAGAAAATAGTAAAACTATAAATGAATTTATTGCTGTCCAACTGGGTGGTAATGTGTTCATTGGTTTTCAGTCAATCTATAGGATCCCTATTTCACTATGGTTAGGCTTACAACATTAGGTAACATGCGAAAACGAGAGTTTATCAAGTACGTTTGCATTATTGATTGACTTTACCTACTTTGCACATTTTATTTAGTGGATTGTAAAACGATAGCTTTAGTACGTGACTGAAGGCTGAAAACGCATCATAGTTTTTATTTTAAAGCTGAAGGAAGCTTTAAAATAAAAACTATGATGCGTTTTCAGCCTTCATGATAGTGGCCAGCAACCCGCCCATTGCTGACCTCGTCAGTTCTATCTGTGCTGTGATGGTCTGGACCTGCGCTACGCTGCGCTTTCAGTCATCATCATCGCGGCCAGCATTACTGACCTCGTCAGTAATGTACTAAAGCTAACGTTTACAATCCAATAAATAAAATGAGCAAGTACGTAAAATAATGCATAGTAATTAATGACAATGATAAAAGAAATAAGCCAAATAAAGAAAACAAGGTATAGTAACGTGAACACATTTTACAGCTTGAATGAATATTTTGACACAGTTTAGTTATTTTAGTTACTATGTAAATGTAGTATAGATAGAGACTCAAATTAAAAAACGCATTATTTTCAATTCTTAATTTTTTATTTTTGCTTTATGTACTATTATTATTATTGATTTTTGCTCTATTTCCAAAATATGTAACTTTTGTACGCCTAATGGCAGATCACAGTGCTCTTAATTTTAAGTCTGAACATCCCTGTAATACCTGTATATCACAAATAAATAAATAAACTATGAAGTTGACTCTAAATTTTAGATCTTGCAACACACTTAGGTACCTACCTACTCAAATATTATAGACGATCAGATTTTTTATGCAAGCAATATTTCATCTAAAACTTCGAACTCTACGCAACTTATACTTGGGCCGAATTTGAAAAGAGAATAGATGCCATCATTCTGTAACGGAAAAATTTGCATAACTGACATAATTTCGCTGCAATTGACGATTATAATTCCTACACGATCTAGATATAGACCATTATTTAAGCCAAAAAGACCAACGATAAGATATAGGCCTTTATTAGGCAAAAAGAGTAAAACTACGTCCTACCCCACTGTATCTAAACTTGTCCTTTACTAATGCTAAACAGCAGTTCGCTTGCGGCGACTTGTCTCACGTAGTGGGTATTATGTCGTTATTATTTAATAAGTAACCTATTGAGAGCTGGTTCGTCCCGCTCCAGGCTAAGCTTAACCATCACATGATTGACAGGTTGTGTGACGCAGCTTGAGAGGCGTGTTCGCGTGACGTCGGAGCGAGCATTTAGATTGGAGATCTCAATAGAGTTAAACATGATCAGATCAAGAAACAAAAGACTGTAAAATCATCGTTATTATGGTTTCTTTGAATTCTTGATTTCTTGAATAATTGATTTGTAGTTCTTCGCTAGCGGCGCTTTCTATTTTTTCTTGTTGTTGCTTTAAACAAAGGAATTCTCAAAAATTCTTATATCAGAATCTGATTCCCATTATTAAGCTATATTTTGACTCGGATTTTTTTTTCCAAAATTTGTAATCTATATTAACAAAGAAAATTACAATCAAATAATAGAAACAAATTAGAACTAGTACTATTTACAATTGAAACAATTGAACTAAATGAAGACCGTTGCAAAAAACTTAAAACTTTATTACATGTACTTAAACAAATATTCCATGAGAACAAGAGTATACATAGGTATAAAGTGCCTATAGCTTTGGCTTACACCAAAAGCTATAGCAATTTATAGCCGAAATGAGTGACTGAAAATCCAAATAAATGTATTTATGACAGGCCTACGACTATGACAGAGAGGCGACACCAGAAAATATTTCTTCAATTACCTACATTTTTTATCTTACACAGCAAGCAGCATTAAACTGTCTATTAGGCATGTTATGACTTAACTGTGGAGCTGTTTACAAGGCTTATCTTCCCGTTACGAAGCTTAATCCATTATACTTAAGCAACCTCGACGATTTACGATTATGACAAAATTGTCTGAAGTATGATCTGATCGCCATCAGCCACTATTCGCCCGTTAGCTTAACATTACAGCTTGCATATGAAATGGCTATCGCATTCCTATATTACTGATCCAAGAATGACTCAAACTGGCCTGTTGTGCGTCCTTTTGAGTATCTTGTACCTTGTACAGAGCACTAGTTTCAGTTTATTTACTGGAAAACAATCATATTGAAAACAGGTGCAAATGCATTTTACATGGTATTTATAACACCTACTTTTAGTCCTGGCTCTTATTTAAACAATAAGATTACATACTCGTAAGCGTAGACTTTTGTTTATATTACCCCTACGTTTGCCCGATAAATATAATCATCAACATAATATAATAATAATAATAATGTGAACTAACCGCGAAAGGTAAAAATGTTTTAAAAAAGCAAAAGTAGGATCTCGGTATTCAAAATTTTATTGCCTAACACTTCATGGCCCAATACGCTGATGTTCGTCTGCACGAGCACGTGAAGGCAGTGAATGTGTTGACGAAATATTACAAACATAATGTCGAATTGCGTGCAAACGATCTTAAGCCTAGAATAGATGACGCTTATCACCCTTTATATTTTCTTTATTCTATTGTTTATCCTGTATTGTTTTCTGTTTTGTGTGGTATAATTAAAAAGTGATTTTCTTAAGATAAAACTTAATTTCCGACTCCTGCCTACGCTGCTACATATTGCTTTTGGTGCTGTAGGTTCACCAGCTATTCTCTCGGAGCTACTGCATTGCATGGAGGCGCCAAAGCACACGTATTCTCCTAACTATGCCATCAATCACAACCGGAGGAAATCGGAAAGTAACCCGTGATATCTCGCGGCCCATCTCACTTAGTATTAATATACTTTTAATAATATTTTGATGGCTGAATTGATGACCGCAGCGCTTGCAGAGAAAGTCAAGTTAGATGGAACTTTTGTATTCTTTTTCGTGTCCAATTAGGCAGAAAACAATGTGTAGATTCTGCCGCTGTAGAAAGTCCGCCGAAAACGATTTAAAATGTGCCTCGCAGTTATGGGGCATGTCGTTTGAGATTTTATCGGTATGACAGCATCTGATAGAAAGGTCGTGCTCCGTAGGATTTCTGAGTTGAGTTCTGCGAGAGTGATATCGGCAATCGTCTGCTCCCGAATACCGTTCTTCCGGAGCTCGGAGGCGCAGGCGCACGCACAGTTAGGTACCGATTGTTAGAATCGCATCCATTCTTTTGTCAGATCGCTATTTCTCCGGACAGATTGATTCCCGATAGTGTACAATGCTCGCGCGGCTAAGCGCGGGAAAGTTCCGTCTTGTAATTGAATACCGAATTGATTTTCGTTCGATCCCGTTCAAATTGATTTCGAGGAATCTAAGTAGCGTTGTAATACTGTTACACGCCTCGCTTCTGTCTAATACAATTAGATTGTTTGCTGTTCTCGTGTAAAGTCAACGCAACGGCTATGATAATGAGACCAGACACAATGTACAAAGCATGCGTGTTTTCTGACACTTTCTGTGAGTACTTTTTATACCAATAGGCCTGGTTCTCGGACCAATACAGCAAGATGGCACCTAACAATGTCTTAAGCTTTACATTTCACACGAGCATTAACAGAGTTGTTGCAGTTTTTCTCTATGTCGCCAATAAGAAAAACTTTTCCGTTCTCAAGTATATTATAACCAAACTGTACATAAAAGTGGCATTAATTCATTAAGTCTCTCAGCGTTTCCTCTGATGTGAACTATTTCAAGCAATTAACAATACATAAAACATAATAGTAACCGTCAATGGTCATGAAATCTTGCAATAGCTGCTTCGATGTATGCGATCACTTTTACTGTTATCCAATTTGGATCGCGGCTATGTCGGTTTCCGCTTTTACACGCTTTGTGGGCAGCTATTGTGAGACTTTGTTACTAACCAAGAGCGTGTCATTGGAATGCTTGGGTCGCAGTGCTGTGACGTGTGCCTTACTGACACACATTCTGTGACCTCTGTGGGTTCGAGCTCGCGTGTCACTGCCAATGCCGGCAGGCCAGTCAACTTTGCGGGAAAAACAAAAATGGCATTTATTGCCTACCATAAACTGCTTGGCCGTTACTGTTCCGCCATTCGACTACATGCGTACGAAGTTTATGTTCCTCAATTATCTAGCTTTATCTAGCTAGAAATAATCTTGACCAATATTATTTATAATAGTGAACGTTTTGATTGTGTGTATCTTTATTAGATCGCCGATTTCACGCTGTCGTGAATCGATATGTACTTTCTAGCCCTTCAGTTCTCTGTCAAGTCCTCGTCTGCATTATCAAGTACGCAATCATGTCTTGACGCCCATTGAATGCCCAATGATTAGTTCTAAAGTTATCTCCCATCAGATTTCACCTAGTTCTTCACGTCATTCTTCAGAGGATCTTCACGTCAAGTGATTGGTATCTTGGACATCTAGGTTAGATAAGATGATAGTTACATTGTTTTTTTGTTATTTGAGATCAGTATATCGTAGTGAAGCTAAACTATAGACCCAACTAGACATAGTTTGGTACTACGCTATAAAATTAAATAGGTATCATTTAGATCTATTGATTGATGAGCACCCTGATGCGAATCGCGTGGTCAACAATGGACACATTGATTTGATCGGCTTCTAGTTTTAATAAATGGTTTTTGCTTATCTACTATTGATTGATTGAATTGTTGATTATTTTGTCATTGTATAGGCTTGATTGTTGTTTGATGATCGATTAATGGTACTTTTTATATACTTTGGCACATTGCAGATGCAGAATCAACTTCCCCGTTATAATTAAGTCTACGTTAGTCTCTTAAACGGGAAGGTATACGCTATTTATTTGGGGGCACTTTTCAACTTTTTTGCCTTGTGACAAAAAAGTTGAAAAGGTTTGGAAGTCTAAATGTTGGGTGAATCACATCACAGAGCTCATTTGATTTATATGACTTGATAGTCTGTGATTCACAGGCCATACCCGCTGCTAATATGACGAAAACGACCATTCTGTCCAAGTGAAAAGAGTAAGTGTAAAGTAAGTAAAGTTTATTCATCACAAATACATGCAACAATAACATACACGACAATCACAGTAACATAAAGTTATTCCTATTAATTCTTAATAGTAAAGACTAATTGTGATTTTGCTTTGATCTTTGCACTAGCATAGTACGCTGTGCTGTAGAGACCAAAAGAAAAAGAAGAATGAAGAAAGAGGGTACTAACCTAAAAGACGCAGCCTGACAGTCTGGTTCCTCTCGACACCAGCCCTGGCACTCGTAGAGGGACAGGTTCCGGACGGTGTAGTACGCGGTGCCGGTGAAGTCTAGATCTGTTAGCTTCTCGAACGCCATTCGACCTGGAGGGTAAACACAGATAATTAATAAAAATAATAGATAAAAGCATAAGAGGTACCTATACAGGGTGGCTTATTGAGGTGCGGGTGGACGATTACATGATGTTACAGAAAATTCATGAAAGGAGTCATGGTCTCGATTTATAAGAAAACAAAAACTGGAAATTTAGATTTTTTTAAATTTTTACTTATGCAGGAAATCGAAACAATTGATTTTTCAAAAAATGTCAACCTGTATTTTTGCACTAACGGTTGCTGATAAAGATAAATCTTTGGAAAGAAATGAATATTTATATAATATATATTTATATTAATATAATCAAGAATTGAATATGAATTTTAATGGCTATTTTTATTAATTTTAGTTTGAATACTTCCCTTACGATAGGTGCCTTCAGATAAATCTGAAAAATCTGTGTAATAGGCTATCCTTTTAAAGGTCATTTAATAAACACGTATTAGTTACGGGTAGTCGTAAATTACTCGAACTATAGCGACAGTGTTTTACAGTCATTTATAAGCGAGTGCATTTTCATACTTTACTACTTTTTCGAAATATACCTTAACTTTCGAAAAAAGTATACAACTCTCATTTTTATTCGAACTATAAAACTTGTGCAGGAAGCTCAATCTCTAAGCTGCATGTCCCTAATGATTTCACTGTATATACCTATCTGTTTTCCAGCGGAACATGGTTATTAATCAAAACAGTAGCACAATAAATTTGAACTTACACAGCACAGACGAAGCTTGCAATAAGAAAAGCGCCAGCCGCGCCAAGCGCAGCGACTCGCCCTTCATGCCGACAAAGCTTAAACCTGTAACAAACAAACAAACATTTCATTCAAACAATTTCAATGTCTCTTCAATAAATATAACTTAGGACACGATACAAATGAAATTAAACCTAGACTAAATATTTAGGTCCAATCTTAAACAGTGCAGTTTCGGAAACATCGCGATATACAACTCTTTATTGTACCGACAGCTACACAATAAATAATATACAGGATAAACATTCATCATCATCATAATCCGCCCGTATACATACGTCCACTGCTGAACATAGGCCGAAATGAGGCCACAAAAAGCAGTCCTGAGCCGCCTCCCTCCATCTACTCCCTGCGACCGCCCGCGCCACAATGTCGTCGTAGACATGAATATAAAATAAAAAGTGGAATTGACGGTTTACCTCTTAGAAGCACACAATTATTTTGGGAAAGTTAATACAAAAAATAATGAGGAGATACAGAACCACAACAAGACTCACAAGAAAGCCTTTTCCGAATCATATGATTATGAATCAAAAGTCGGTCAAGTAGCGAATTACCGGCAAATTGTAATGTGCGAACCCCTATTATCCACTTACAAGGCTAGAATTTAGCGAAATTCATCGCAGCATTCGCAACGAGCACGTACTGCTTCCCCAATCAATTCGGCACGATAATGACTTTATTCCGGCTCGATTGCTCCAAAGAGAATACATAAAAAACATGTTACGTTAATTACATGGCCGGCAAGCAGGTCAGCCAGACAATCGCAACATGGATCCTCGGACCAATAGGAAAGTCAGTGACACGAATTTTCATTTACTTTTTTGCATCGTATCGCTTTCACTAATCTTTTTATCAGAATGAATGACCGATTGTAAAATGTGAAAGTGCAACATTGTTGTGTAGAAGGTTCTTTACAAACTGAAATAATTTCGAACCTATACATGGTCAATGGTTCGAACAACTTTCGATTTATTCTTAACATTTCTGCATGAGCGGTCACGAACATTCAAACCGAATGTCAAAAACATTTGGATTGAGTACCTAATCAGAGAGGAGAAATGCATCAGAGACTATAAAATTCTTCTTAAGTATAAATTGCACTTACATACATACCGCTATTTTAATTTAGGTTACTTTCTCAAAGACACTGGTTAAAATTTACTTGTATGGAAATCCGGTTATATTGATGTATTGACAGCAGGGAAACATTTATTTACTTCATTCATATAGCTAAGGGCCATTCGAATTCCACTAAAGCAAGAACAAGATGCAGTGCAAGATATCGAATAAATATTATAGACGGAACTTGTAGAAACGAGCTTTATACGTTCAACGTGGGACTTTCAAGCGGAAAACGGAAACTCATTAAAAATTAAGTAATTTTCTTGCGGTATTCGATAAACAAAACGCTAGAAAGATCATTCTGGACAACATTTGAATAACTAATTTGTGTTCACACACGAATTATTTTAAGAGTTTGTCTCGATTCGAAATACCAGCAGTATTATTATACCCCTTTTGTGATCGCGTCCTAACTATTCTCAGCTAATGTCCCGGTACTGGCCAATTACCTCAATTTAACAAACCACAGTACAACGGCTTTGCGGTAATCGTGATTTGGGTTAAGCTATTCCCAACGTTGTCTCCTCAGCTATTTTATGCAGAGCGAAATCACAGTTCTGATCTGAATAAGTAAATAACAAAATAGCTATCTGGATGAAAAACGAATACCAAATAGATGTTTTATATGGTAGTGTGTAAATATACCAGGCATTCCGTGAATAACCAGAAACAAATATGTGCATGATGTTTGTCTGCGCTTTGATAGTTCTATTGAAAGAAACGAACTCTTTTGAAGATATTATCAATGTCTTGGGACCGAAAATAGCTAAGAAAGCGTGCTAACATGTATCTACCCAATAAGGTCACTTAATAAGAAATGTTAATTCACTTCTAATTAAGTGAACACATTAAATGAGTCAGCTATGGAACGACCACAACCTATGTATGTATAAACCTTAGAACCCAGACAAATTATAAAGACACTTTACATGAGAACATGTAAAGTGACATAAGAGACTTGTAAAGTGACAAGCCGGACGCCTTACCTACCATTCAGTCCAACATTCCTCGTTAGCCGCCTACCGTTAAACCCTACGCAAAACAAAGGCAAGCATCGTGACATTTCACAGCTCGCATGGCTGAATATGGTAAAACAACGGAAGGAACGTTACAGTTACTCTTATACAGCACTTTTAGCACAAATAACTACGGCGGAACAACACACTCCAATCATGAGATCCAACAATGAACTATAATAAATATACTGACTTGTTCTCTATAAGGCGCTTCGGTACTGTTAGAGATCCAAGTAATAATAGATGGATCCGTAGCATCTTTCCCAGAGATCTTATCAATGGATAGATTTTCTGCTGTTTTGCTTGCGTGGTAAACTGTATTAAATTGACTCAACTTGATTATAACGATTAGATAGTGTGCAATGCAACCTTGATTGCTCACTATGGCACGAATATAATAATTTTGAACAGATCAATATTTCAATATATGCTTACTACTATGCTAGTTCAAACAATTAAAAATAACTCCTAAATATGGACCACCAAGGTAGTATTTCGCCACCTGAACCTTCCACTCCATAACAGTTAGCTACTTCCAGTGTTATATGTATTAGGTACTAGCTGCGCCCCGCGGATTCGCCCGCGTGGTAATCTATGTGTCAAATAGTTTAAAAACCTTCCTCTTGAATCACTCTATCTATTTTAAAAAACCGCACCTAAATCCGTTCCGTAGTTTTAAAGATCTAAGCATACATAGGCACAAACAGACACCGCGGCTTCGCCCGCAGGGTAATCTATGTGTCACATGGTTTATAAACCTCCCTCTTGAAACACTATTTAAAAAAAACGCACCTAAATCCGTTGCGTAGTTTTAAAAATCTAAGCATATGTACATAGGCACAGACAGAAAGCGGGAAGCGAGTTTGTTTTATAGTCGTACTATGTACTGACTAGTGACGATATAGTGTACTCTATAGCAATCCAAAATACCTCACTTATGAACCTACGTGCAAGCCGGGATCTGACCCTAACCTCTCAGTCATTAAGCCAGCCAGCACCATTCTCTAAATCAATGACCGTGCGCAGGTAGGATGACGTGACACATGTCCCATAATGTCTATAACAGTTATCTTCAGTGTTATATCACGATGCGCAGCGTGGCGCGCGCAGCCACCGTATGCGCTCCAATTGCCCAATTTAACGGGAAACCATAGCCATCATTATGAACAGGTACTCTAGAGTAGACTAAGCTTTGCGTGCGACTGCATACGCAAATTATAATAATAGTAATAATAGAGCAAATCCATTGCTTGACGTAAACAATTTGCTATTTGTTCATAACCTTGTTTTTGGTTTCCTGTGAAAGACTGCAGGGCGCTATGGCGCTCATTAAGGAGGCCTATGTCCAGCAGTGGACTAACATTGGCTGTTGATTATGATTAACATGATGATATGACGACCGATGTGGCGCGGTGGGCGAAGATCCGCCTGCGACGCAGGAGGTTGCGGGTTCGATTCCCGCCTCGGAACAATTGTGTGTACGATCTGCAGATATTTGTTCCGGGTGTTCTGGTTGTTTTCTATGTATAATAAAAAATATCTATCTATGTAATGTATTGTATTATGTATATCAGTTATCTAGTACCCATAACACAAGCTCTGCTTACCATGGGGCTAGATAATGCTGTGTGAATTGTCCAGCATTCCAGCATTATGATATTCTTGGTTATGGTTTTTAAAAACAAGGAAAATCTTTTCACACTTACAAAATATACCGATATTTTTTATCCCACTCTAGGTCACCACCTAGCGGCGTCTAAGTGCAACACATATTTTTCTTTTACTCCTTTCTTAAAGTCATATCTTGTGGGATATATACTCCATATTTTCCTTTAAGTCCTAACATTATATTACCTATCATATGACTCTTCTAAGAAAACGAACAAAAACTCCTGAGCAATGCAATCTCCATCATAAACTACGTGATAAGGTGAAGCTGTGGTTCACTGCTATAATGCAATAAATAGCTGCTATCAGATCAGTGTGCGACTATTGCTAATGAGAGCCTACATTGTCGTTTACATAAAGTTTTAGGAGCCTTCAAGAATAAGCTGTTTGTGCTTTAAAGCGTCTTTAAAATAAAGGACTTGTTAGGGGAATACTAATTAAATTATATTTGGTCTCTAGGTAGAGAACTAACTAACCACCCTCTAGAATTGTTGTTTGTCTATGCTAGAACTAAGCACTTCAGCAAGGCTATACTCATAATGATTTCCATCCAAATGTTATTTGGTTGGAACAGATCGCTTCAAGCGATAAGGCTATATATTGTAATTTTCTTATGCAATAGTGTATTGTCTATTTCTTTTTCTGGTGTACGATAAAGTATTATTGTATTGTAAGTTTGCAAGATTGCTAACTTTTTTATTACACAAAAAGCAGTCGGAAAATGTAAGTTTTAGTTAATAAAAACCCAAAATAAATTATAAAATTGAATTCAAAGTTTAAATTTTTTATTCAAGGTGTTAAAAATAGCAGTTGCAATGTTCTATCGTCATAAGGCTGTGTAGGTAAACTAATAAGTATAAACTAGACGTTATTATTTTCCTTGAGTGAATTCAATATTTGAACGGTAAAAACGTAGTTTATGGATCGTGTTTTTATAAGTATTATTTCCGAGTTCATTATTACCTGTAGAATGAGGTCTATTATAGCTCTTTTTGATTACATATGAGGGGTCCGCCTTGCAATCATACATGAATAAAGGATTTCATTAATAGATTCACAATGGCTTTATATTCCCTTCGCCGCGTAGGCGCCTTATATTTGTGCCTGGCTTTTAAGACTCAACAATGATGGCAGACAATTATTTCTGTTTCATGTACAAAGGAATGGTTTATGTTTCCTGTGTTCCTTGCATAAAGGTAAAGCAATGATATTTTTGCAGAGGCACTACTTAAACAATGAATGCGTTGATGATGAGCTTCGTTATGAAATAAGTAAAGAGTACACACACAATTGAGCGATAAGACCGCCAATTGTTACTTAGTGTTTAAGTTTTATTGTACATAGTTTCCAATATAAGTGTTCAATAAAGATTTTATCTGTCTAAAGTGTGTTTTTCAAGTCTAAAGTTATATTGGTTTGCAACTAAACACTAAACGTATTCGATTAATTTCGCGGCAAATTGTTCTTGTACGTCACACAGCCCCGTGCAAAGCTCTGCATAATTTTTGTTTAAAATTTTCTGTTATTGTCAAAAATATATCTAACAACAACTTTCTCTCGAGTTAGAATCGATGAGATACCGTAGGAGCAATGTTTATTTATGAACATGTTACTAATGGACGTGATTAAAGAAAGCGACCCTGACCCAACACAGTTTTGTCAAATCATGTTGATAAATCTTTAAGACGCTGACCAGTCTCGACAAAATTGCTTAATTGCTCCACGATGACGTATACAGTTTAAGGAACCTAACCTGCTGACTCAATTATACAACGTGACTAGTGTCTGTATTTATTTACCTGCAATTTAATTAAAATTTACTAAATATCCTCGTCCTAACAATAGTATAAGCAATAGTATTTAACACTATGACTGCGGTTTTTTTTCGACGACTGCGATCTTTTTTTTAACCTAAAAAATTCGTGCTGCCGCTCTAAACAGCGGTTGTGTTGCGCCGCACATGCGTTTCGTTCGAAAAATATTACGGCTGGGCTGAGTCACAAAGATCTGTATTTTCTCAGCCGCTGCGCTAGTGTGGATTTACGCATATTAGTCACTTGTAGAAAACACATACCGTGTGATTTCAGCCCTCAAAGTGTTAAATAACAAAATGTAAATATTTTATCTGAATAAAAGTTTGGAAAAAAAATTCAAATGAAATATTAAACTATTGGAATTATAAACGTAAAAGTTTGTATGTAGGTATGGGTGTTTGTTACTCTTTCACACAAAAACTACTGAAAGGATCGGGCTGAAATTTTCATACAGGTAGTTCCGGGCCTGGTATAAGACAAAGGCTACTTTTAATCCCATAAATCAGTTTCCATGGGAAAGAAATGACTTTAAAACATTTTCCGTAGAAACAACTAGTGCGAAGCCGCGTCAGGAACTAGTTATAAATACATATATATGTTTTTTAATCTAAACTTTTCCTAGCTCTCATTTTCATCAGCACATATACATGTCCACAGTTGAAGACGTACCTCAAACGAGAGGGTTCAGGTTCAGGTGGGGGTACTCCATTTTCCGCATTTGGACTCCAGTTGGTCCTTTATGCGTAGTAGTTAGCTAGCATAGCCAGCCTAGCTCCGTCCAGAAGCGCAGAATCTTCCTGGGGTCTTCACAGGCTTCGCGGAGCGACCTCGGCAAGTTGAGGATTTCTATACGTTGTGCTAATACTCCCTCGCATTCCAGGATTACGTGGGCAGCTGTTTCGTCGTTGCTGAGGCATCCTCTACAGAGAGGGCTGTCCGTCGCTCCGATGGTGAATAAGTGTTTGTTTAGTGGACAGTGTCCTGTTAAACGAGAGGGTTTCACTAATATCACTAGCTCCAAGCATCAAAATATGAAAATCTTATACTATATTCAGCTTAAAGTCGTCCATTTTGGTTTAATCAGTGATCTCAAATGAATAAAATACTTAAACCTACGTATCAAAGCTCATTCCTATGCTAAGGATGATTTGTAACGAGAAAGTTACCAAAATAAGTTAAACCTCTGCTCTACCCCAACATTTTTCTGGGTTACCATTAATTGGGACAACATGGATAAAAATTCATAGATCTAAGCATCATGTCAGACGGGTTTGAGGTCACGGTAAATGCTTTATGATAACTAGTACCATCAACTAAGTAGAAGTTACGGTCCATCTTTGATGTCGGCCGTGGGTCAGAGGCGCACGTGCTCAGCCGCCTACGATTACAGGCAGAATATCACGAAAATACTGTATCTGATTTACTTACCTATACTCCAGCCATTCTTAATGTATAATGTTTGTAAATAACTCTCGATACAAAAATACAAAATTTTCTTTTGGTGTGGTGTTCGCAAAATTATTGTAAATATGAAAATTATTTATATTGCACTATGCATTGTAGGAAGCAGCTCAAATTCCCTACATCGATAGCTACAAAGTGATTTTTAGGTTAAGTATAAGAGCAATGTTTACAAACATTGTATATTAAGTATGGCTAGAGTATTTAAACATATACCTACTCTAGCCAAACTTATGTATACGTGTTCAAACAAACACGTATATATTTTTCAGTTTGAATATATGGGATTGCGAATTGCCTTAGGTTCATGTTTACACTAGAATCCTTTTCGTACCTGGCTTTGTATCAGATTTCTGGATAAACCTAGGTTTTATAGACTTCTAGTCATTCGTTTTTATTTTTGAGTCGTGCATATTTCTCGTCTTGACTTGTGCATCGGTCGTTTCTTGTAAATCAACATTGTAATAAAATGTAGGACTGAGTTACGTCTACTGTAAGATAATGTGTGAAACATGACGAATTTCCCTAAAAAAGTCGTTAAAATTTCAAAATAATGCGAGTTTTGACCATAAACCGGTGCTCTAGTAGGTACGTGTCATGACTACTACGGAATGGTTAAAGGCCAGACCAATAAACCAACACTTCAAAGCCCTTCAAATTGTTTTGGGAATCATAAAATGTTTGCCATAAAATAATGAAGTTTAGATAACATTAAACGTTAGAAAAAAAAAATACTTTTAAAAAATGTAATTTTCTTTTCGGGACATGTTTTGTTTACGACTCTCCACAATAGGTTACAAATTTGTCGCGGTTACCACGTTTCAAGAATCATCACGACGAAAATTGCGTCAAAAGGGAAACAATTCTGTTTCTCACTGTACCTTCTCACAAATAGATGAATGCCCGATATGAATCCGTATGTCACAATGGTAAGCCGACAATGGCCGAACTTGACCGAGCGGTAACGGTACCGCGCGCGCCTTCCGAGACAATGCGCATGCACTGACAGGTTGCTCGGCTGACCCAATTACAACAACTGGGCTACCCTCAAATGCGTGTGAATTTATTTATACTTTCACAGGTATAATCGGAAGTTCCCATGCATTTCGGACACGGGTTTTTTCAATTATAATGTGTGAAAAATTATCTAGGATGTGATGGTTGTAATGTTTATTGGTTTTGGTGCGATTTTAGACCGCCTATGTGAAATGTATGTATGTGTGAGTAATTCGAATAACCTCCTGAAGAATCAAGTGTTATTGCTCTACACTAGAAGCATGAAGTGTATTAATTTAACACAAAAAATATGACAGCGGCTAACTAGCTAGGCAACAGTGCGAACAAATTATAGGCTGATAATGAGCTAACAGAAAAAAACCAAATGAAAATGCTTTGTAAGCTCCAAGATTATGCTGATAAGAGTTAATTATGCGTACAGGCCGTGAATGCGAAATGCCCAAGGCACATGTTGGCTCATAGAAAAAGAAAGCGAGTGTGAATCCAACACCTACGATGTATGTCCCGACCCAACACTAAATAACCTTTTTTCTCTGTCCTTGGATGGTAATGAGAGAAGTGCATTCCTGTAGAGCACTTAGCCTGAGGATGGTACACCCTATTCTTTTCAGGCATAGGAGACGATAAAGATAAAAACGATGCATCGTGACTCAAAGTAGCTAATAAGATACCTTGCTTATTTTCTTTTAGTACTTACAACATACATAAACAACACTTCTCAAAGTGTTAGCTTTTCACACGACTTCAAAAAGAGGGGACTTTTTGCCAGAATAACATTAATCTAAAATGTATTACTGTACCTGTTTTCAAAATACAATACTTTTCTAAATATCAAAATGGTCCGATGACTCCAAAATATGTATTAACTTATTTATTTATTGTTAGATTAACTATTTATTTTAAAGATAAATATATCTTTGCCTTGCCTACTTAACATAATTCACCTTGCTTTACATCTCTATAATTTTGCTCTACATACCTAAACAAGCCTATTCAAACACTTTTTTCCTTGCAGTAAAATGGATGCTCTATACTTAGCTTCAACATAATTTGATGGTTCTAGACCTTCTAGTTATACTGGCATCGCGTGTAGACCAAGTATGCAAAGTCCAAGTCTTGTTGCTGCCACCAGCGACAAGCTGGTTAGATGGTACAAGGTAGAGACTAGGTGCGTTTATTTGTTCTAAGAAAGGCAAAGCTCATTAATATGGAAATAGACGTTTGAAGGTACAGAAATTAGGCTCAGGATAATAAAATAACCATGACAATGCCCTCTAATGATAAAAGCCAATAAGAAGCTTATCAGGATGGGCTTATGTCAAGTAGTGGACTAAAAAAGGCCGTTGATTTGTATGAATGAATTTTTTTCTCTGGTTTGATGAAAAAATAAATTACCGAAGTATTAAAAATTAGAACTTAGTCCAACGCCAAAAGCAGAGTTTTCCCATGTATATACATAAAAACCTATGAATATGCCTAACCTGATAGAACCAACTGCATGTTCGTGTTCATAAACCCTATCATGATATATTATCTAACATTATTTAACACTATCGTTATAATAATCTATAAATTATCTAACTTACTCGCCGGAAATAGGTGAACTAATTAAACGAATGTCTCTCGCAGTAAATGCAATGTCGTTAAGCGCATGCGGTCCAGACGATCACGGAATATTGATAGGTAGCTGACCGTTGTACTGTTAGTTATACAGAACTGAACCTTACTACATAGTGTTAAGGTTAAAAGTAAGATGCTACTGATGATAAAAAGTGCATGTGGGGAGACAAGAGAAAACGCCACTACTGCCAGGCTAGTTAGCTTTTCTTGTTTAGAACCACTCAACACAAAAAAAAATTGAAAATTAAATTATGGTAAAAGAAAATAGCTAATTTGCTTATTTTAGCAAGTGCTAAGTTGTTTAGCAGTTTTATAATTTGCTAAGTATTATATATCTACTTATACTGCTACAGCTGTTAGGCAGCTAATAATAAACTTCTCACTTTACTAACCTTATAATAACTAACCAAGCAAGAATTTCAATTGAAAATAAACAATCCTACTAATATTATCACCGTTGTGAAGACTTTTAGTTGGAGACATCGCCAAAACTACTGAATGGTTCGTGCTGAAATAAAGATCTCTTTACATTATTACATTAAAATACTAAGTTCTGGAATAGTATAGGCCACTGTTTTTTTAATAACTCGTGCGAAGCCGCGGGTAGAACATAGTACTTTAGAATCAAGAAACTGCCTTCAGTAAAACCGTCTCACTATCAAATCCCTTCATCACTGTTAAAACCAAAACAAAACATGACTAGCACCAGCAACAACTGACGACTAAATTCCATTAAAACAACTGATTAGTTATCAATCTCGTAACTCTGTCGGTGCCCACGTCGCAAAGACGATCCCGAATGCAATTTATTGTCCGACTGTAGACATCTTTTAGCACTGACAGGAAGAGTATTCCTCTAAACAAAATGCGCGACCGTAACTAAATGTAAATTTATGCCCAGACGGACATTGTATTGAACAATATAGCTATCCGCAGGACGTTAACAAGAAAGGTAAGTCCTTGAGCGAGACCGCATAGAGAGTCACGTGCAGACTGTCTTTATGCTGGATCTGGTACCTATATTTATATAGCATTCAAACGACTTAGCTAATGAAACAGCTTCAAACATAAATCAGCGCAAGCTTTTCAATCAGTACCATTGTGATTTCTAAGCTGAAATCTAGAGCAAAGACATTATAAACTTCCGTTTGTCTCAGAAACCTAGTATTGCTTATTGACGCTGTAAATATACAAATTATGACCACGCGAAGGAACGTTATTTCCATAGGCAAAAGGCTGTATATATTATACTAGTGCCTAAGATTTCTGCGCCCCTTTATCCGGGAAAGTTCCCATGTGCTTGTTAAGTCCGCATGTTTTAAACATAAAACAATTGCTACTGAACCTGCACTACAGCAGCTAAAGCCTCACCTTTTGCCTTTTACACCTTTGAGAACAACGGTAACGCTAACAAGCAATAGAATGTCAAAGGTAACCACCCACTAACCGTTCCGCAACGGTGTACCGCACTCGCAGTTCTATCAAGAGCGCATTACATTGTTCGCGTCAATTAGAGGTATATATCATCGTCCATTATGCTATATTACAGCCTATTTCTCTGGAAACACTCATCGATAGTTGTATTTTACAATTCCTTTGACCCCGGGCGCAACACTGCCTGTCACTCATGCTTACAGAAGTAGCCTGTTATAACTCAATAGCCTCTTATTTAGATACCTAGTTTACGCCGCTGTCGACCCATTCATGTCTCGTCAGCCTTTGAACATGTAAAGTGGAATGCTGCAAGGAGATAGAAACTTCTTTATCAAGAATTCTTACCCTAATAATTCGTCAATGCACAATAGAGCGAAAATATTCGAACAATCAAATCATTTCATTTGAATTTTATAGACTAGCCCATTGTTCCTCTTCACCGCACTTTCACTTGGAATGTTTTGTATACAAATCGTTGAGTGACTATTTTTGTTCCGATCGATCATAATTCACAATTCACCTGCGCGACTCCATGGTTATAAATCTCAGCAGTCAATGGAAGCGGTGCTTCGCCGCCCACAAGATTCTGTCTTGTCCCGACCAATCAAACAATGACGCGATAAATCATAAATAAAGACTACTGACTACTGAAACATTGTTTCTATGTGATCATACGTTGGTATATATCTTATCCATGTTATGTGTAAACAAATATTTAGAAAACTTCATAAATGCTACTCTACATAAATACCTATGATGTTGTACTTTCAGTTGTTATGCTCCCACTCACACATCAATGCAGGTCTGACAAATAGTGCTTCGGTGGACAGGAAACTTTAATCCCTAGTTTGAATAGGGTTGGTCTCTGAATAAGCAAGCAGGTATGTGCAATCTTGTCCTGTGCTGGACTGAAATTCCCGCTTCACTGCGCCAAATAATCCACATAAGTTCGCAGCCGTCTCACGGGCAAGCTATTGTTGTAACAAACTAACTCAATATAGTTAGAGACAAACATATGCCGAGTTAGTAATATGACCATAGTAGGCTTTCGGTATACATATTTGGTAATATGAATCAGCGTGTTGTAAAAATAGCTCTCAAACCATCTGCTCTCCTCCTTATAGGGAGGCTAATAAAACTTAATTCCCCATATCTCTTGAAATAAATGTTTAAGCCTGGAATAGTAGTTATTAAGAGTTTTTTTGATGTTTGAATGGTAAGAATAAGAACTAAAAAACTTACGTGCTCCGTGTAATGTAAGTACAGCAATTCCGTCTCAGTCTCCAATTCTGCAACAAATAATAACAATACCTTAATTAGATTAATCCTCGTACTACAAGAAACAATGTTATCAGCAGCATAATCGATTGCTCTGTCAGTTAAAACCAGATTAATCTTTCGACACCTAATAGAACGCTGTTCGCAGAAAAAAACAGTGTAAGTTAACACTCAACATGAAGTCACTGCAATGACCAACAATAGTCTATCCATACTCCTTAAATCCTTATCAATACCGGTTGTACTCAAAAATGTTTCACGAAAAAAAAAACGATACAAAAAATTGAGCATGCCAACTAATTTAATGCCGTCATCTATTTCATATTGTATAAGTGAAAGAAACATGCAAACACGAACAGAAAGTGTACGATCTCAATCAATTATTTGCCGAACACCGCAATTGGTGCAAAAGTCAACAACTTTCTTCGTTCCAAATTGAGCTGTCAATTAGATCTCAACATGAGATCAAACAAATCTTGCGCAGATCGTGCGTAAGTGATTTAGTTTAATCATCAGTTCAGTCGGTAGCCTATGCAAATTCCTGGCTACTTATCCATCAAGACATTGGCGCCGCGGTCCAGTCCTTCGTAATGACCAACATCAATTCATTTCGCCACACTTGAGAATAAATATTCAAGCTGTAAAAGCTTTTTACATTTGAAATAGCAAGATGACTCCGCCTTGCCTGGCGCCGCGCCGAGTAAAAAATCAAGCTGCCTTCTAAAATTACTTATAAATTATGATAGCATACCTATAAAATAGGAGAAGCCTGGGTATGGCATTTGGGAATATTAAGACGCGTGATAGAACCATTGGGCACGCTTTTGATCCCGTCTGCATCTCATTCATTATCAATCCTACGTCCAAGTATAAAACAAATGCGGCGGATATAATCTTGCAGAGACGAGACACTTTAAATATTGAAATAAAATAACAAGTTTAGATTAGGAACTTTTATGGTAACTAACTAGGCCCTTTCTTTAATGATTTGAGTTTTTTATCGGTGAATTCACTATCTGAATGAAATAGGCTAGATTTTTAATTTATATTTTTTATTATAGAGGTATGTATAACAATTTTCATACGACCACCACTATTAATATACCATTTTTCATTTTCCCGCGGGTTTTGTGAGTGATATTTTTATCATGAGCTAAGCTTTTGATTGAAAGCCATAGCCTGTTAGGGTTACTCTTTTTCTTATTGGACTTATCGCTTTAGCCTCACTTGGTTGCGAATTTTAACACCTCATACATAGCTGGAGAAATTTAGCACCCGCTGAATAACTTCCTACTTTTAAGTGTGTTATTAATTCACAAATCAATTAACAACTAGTTTTTATGTCGAACAAAACGTAGGTCAAGAATTAATGTAAATTTTTATACATATTGACAAAACGGTTATTTACAAGTCTGATTATCATCAGAAATAAATTATAAAAAAGAAGTTGGCACTACTTTTTATGCAAAATACTGGTGTTAGCCGGTACAGTTGCAAATCCATTTAAATTCTTTTTAAATTTATTTTCAGAGGATGGAGACTTTCATGCTTATTAAAATTTCATGAAAGCAAGATTATTAACCGATGCCGATGTTTGACAAAGGTACCTAGATCGCAGAACACATTTACTGTATTCTACGAGATTGTAAACGACGACAGTCCATTCCGTTTACTATGATTACGTTTAGCATTGTTTCTGCTGATGTCCTGTTATTATAATATACGAGAATTGGAAAGCATAGTGCTCAATTTATATATTAGCTTGGAATTTATTTGATAATAGAACAAGATGATGCCTGGATAAACGTGCGCCGGTGCATAGCAAATAAACCACGGCACGATACTTGTACCAAGTTCTTTGTTAGAAAATGGCGTTAGACTACTCTTGAAGCCGGACACCATATCGCCGCGGGGTCGGTCGTGCTTGGCACGGAAAATAAAAGGTAACATTCTCATTGGGAACGGGGAATGCTTAATATCGAGGTCTGAGGTCCTTTAGGTCCTCTTTATATTAAAGTAGATACACGACAAGGATCAACGAGGGTAGGAAAGCGTGATTTGGGTAGCAGCAGTACATTCAAGACATTATGATACTAGGCTGTAGTTCACGCTCACGACAACCAACGAAGGAAGTGATCTAATCCTGTCATGCTCATTTCCGTCCGCGTGCGGAACTAGTCCACGTGCGGGCCGCCAAATTTTTTTTTGTCGTTTGACGTCGGCGAAGATCCGCCTGCGACGCAAGAGGTAGCGGGTTCGATTTCCGCCTTTGAACAAATGTTTTATTAATAATAAAAGCTTTATGCAGGAAACTTTTGGGAATTACAGTTGGGTACAGATACAAATATGTACAATTAAGTATAGTACAGGAAGTTTGTTTGTCTTTGTCTTGTTTGTCTTTGTCTCGTTTGTACGATCTGCAAATATTTGTCCCCGGTGTTCCCGAATTGGAAAAGAGTCTTTAGCATTTCCCTCTCATGAGGTGTTTCCACCTGATCTAGCCAATTTTGACCTCCTCACTGACCAAACATTCGACACCTAAATTCTCACTGACCATACATTCGACACCTAAATTCTCCGAGATTTAGTTCCTTTACAAGGGGGTATTACGCTAACATCACGTCACGCCTTCACCAGTTGTGCCTGCTCCTTTATCCGCGGCTGATCGCCTAGACAATGTGGTGAGGATGGCCGAGGGGGAGGCACTCGGGGGGGAATGACCGCGCAAGGAGGAATGACCTTGCCCGCGCATTCCGCCTGAGCCTCCCTCGGGCTCTCCTATCCCAGTCTCCTTTAAATTACAAGGAATAGCTCATATTATAACTCACAATGGATATTCAATGGAGCTATTAGTTTGATAACGTGCAGTATACTTTCTGTGCTCGCTGTAGGTACTGAAATAATGCTTTTACTTAGAACAATTTATAAAGAAGCGATAGCAAAACCAATTTTGTTACTTGTTAGAATATGGATTTAGTACAGGCGCCATGAAAACCTGCCCTATCTTCAAGTCTTACGCAATCCCATTAAGCATGACTTTTGAGTTTAAACGCAAACATTTCTAATATCTTCTACAACGGAACGATAGAACTAGGTTAATAACCTCCCGAGAAACATACAAAATGAACAGCAAACAAGTTAAGTAAACACATATCAGTTTTTAACAAGAATTCCTAAAAGCGACCCAGTGTTACCTTGCTCTAGCTGACCCACATTCCCATAGTTGAACCCACAATGATTCTTCAAGCAATTTCAAAGTCACTGCAGTACAAGTTAGTAACAAATACAGTAAGCGACAGCGCTTTATAAAGTCGTGTGCTAGATACTGTGCTTGGCTGAAGTAGGAAATTGGCACCTAAATAACGGATTCCTAAATAATCGGAAAACCACGAGCTTAGCCAGAAACAGTTTTAACTCCAAATTGGTATTAAGCCCACGCCGCCGGACGAAATGTCCACGGACCGGAACGGGAACGTAAACACATATAACGAGACTGTCGGTATTGTTTGCTGAGAGCTACGCCTACGCACTCCTCATATCTGTCAGTTTGAGTGTTCGCAACTAAGTGCGACCCATATTCGTTTTGTTACAAATAACTTGCATTTACTGTGACTTGCTAGTTTTCTAGTGGTTTATATAAGACCTCAGTAAAATAGGATAATATTAACATAAAAGAAGAAAAAATATTTACGCAGTTAAATTATACAAAAGGTAAAATAGGTAGGATGGGAAATTGCTGTAACATATCGATAATCACACTTATATTATAAATGCGAAAGTTTGGAAGTTTAGATGGATGGATGATTGTTACTTCTCTACGCCAAAACTACTGAATAGATCAAGTTGAAACTTTGCATAAATGTAGCTCTGAACCAGGAATCAAACATAAGCTTTTTATTCCATTGAACAGTTGCTATCCCATGGGAATGAAATAACCTTTAAACGGTTCCATAGACAACGTGTGCGAGGCCGCAGGCAGAAATTAGTACTTTATATATATTATTTATATATCTTTATAACTCTATACCTATTCAGTTACTTTTATAATACTTAAAGTTGTTTTAATTTTGTACAAGAGTCGCCCACGTAACACAGGTTTTAGTAGCTTTGCATAAAAGCGCGTTTATTTCCAGTAATTCCGGGTGCATTTAAGAGTTAGTGAACCCTACATTCGTATTTCATTTTCTTTTAAAAATAATTGTGTTCATGTTCTTTAAAAGCCATTAGAAGCTTGCTTATGAACTGTCTTCTGTTCCTCACAAAAGTCTAGTTCCACAAAAGATGATTTAAAGGTGGTGTAAATTAGAGAAGAAGTTATGGCAGAGGCATGTGGCACAACTTGTGTTGATCCTAAAAGGATGAGTTTTATGGGCTTCTAATAAGGTCCATTGAGATCATTTTGTCCATATTTCACATGTGTATAGAAAGAACATAAAAGTAACAAATGGATACAACAAAAAATCCTCACAGGATAGCGGCTACATTATTTTTGCATTGATCGTTTAACTGAATGACTTTATATATAAATATCGTGGCATATAAATGACACAACTCAATTAAAACTAGTTATTTAAATGACTTATAGCGCGAAAGTCCCTGACAGGTTACTGCAGATTATCCATCTGTCATCTCATCGCATAAAAAGTCCCCAGCGAGATATTCTTGATACTGCGAGCGAGATCTGCCTCGATGTGACATTGAACTCGCACTTTAAATAAACTAATAGGGACCGGTCGGTATTACGTCAATTACATCGTATAATTGCTAGGCCAGTGCCTTATTCACCGTACAGGTAACACAGCGGGTTACGTTTTGAACGTTATAGAGGACATGATCGTACGTAGGGGTAGTTAAGAACTATCAAGTAAGCATTTTCACAGCCTACTAGTAAATCTTAGACTATTTTGTATTTAAGCTGTAAGATTGACGTTTCTGTCTTTAATTTGGGATGGTGTTCTGAAACTGCCTAGATTCGGCCTTGAACGTGGTGTGAGGGCCCGATCATAAAAATCTTTTAAAATACGCAAGAGTTAATACCACTTTAAAGAATTTCTGAAAGTCTAATAAGCGAGTATTTAGTCAGTTTCCGTCATAATGACTTGTCGTCTACATGGGTTCCTGGAGGGCGGTATAAGTAACATGGCGCGTTGTTACTAAGGAATCATAGAGAATAGGACCTACGAGCCTGGGTTGAGACTTGTCGTTCCATATAAGGTGGGGAATTGCATAAGCTGTGTCCATTCTGCAGGTATGTATTGCGGATACAACGTCTACGGTCATGTGGTGTCGAGCGGCCGCGACAGGATGCGAATATTTGTGAAAATACAGGGATACGTTCCACGAACTATCCAGGCACACAAACTCTTATGTTAGAGCCCTGTATCGATATTGAAAGTGTGATTTAACAATTTATTATGTTATTCTTTAATCTAGCACTACCTTGTAGAGAAAGCTATCTAGCATTATGCTCGCCTATGACCTTTGTGCAATAAAGTATATTCTATATATTATTATCTATATTATATAATGAAAATTTGTTATTCCACACAGCACTCTAACAAATTTGATACAAGAATGATTTTTGATTTTTAATACAAAACTTAAAAAAAAACAAAAATACGAGTGAGTACCTACTCCATGTTCGTTCAGTGTTCATTCAACTTTCCGAATCTGGCTGACCCTACGGGATGAAAGAAAAACTTTTCTCTGAATACGACGTAAGAAGAAAAATTAAAGTGACCTTAAGTTGGTCGCAGATCAGAAGAGCACTCGTACTATGCAGCACAAAAATGTGCACTCAAATATTAGGCTTTAACTCATGACATTTGCATCATTGCATTTCATATCGATGGTATCAGGTAACAAACAGCTGACGGGCCACTCGTTTGAAGCTTGTGGATAGCCATTTCACTGTAAAATGTATCTTAAGATAACAAGTTGAATATTGAATGCACATTTTTTTTAAATTATTTAGTCGTTAAATGCAGCTCGAATCAGTAGTTCCGCAATAAAGACATTCGAAAACGGAAGTGTTATTAGCAGCTCCGTGTCACATAAGTACTGTACAAAAGATAAAATCCATGTTTACTACTTTAAGAATTGATAACAGGAAAGAGCGGCGTTTAAACCTATCGCAAAGATAAATACGCACCTTTGCACTAGCCGAACTCGATGTACATTGTTTGTGAACAAACGAAGACACAAATAACTAAAACTCATTGCCTGGGCGTCGAGTTTCCGATATATGTATTTGTGAGCAATATTTATCTAAGGAAGAATATCAAATCGACAAGTAATATAAATTTCATAAAACAAGACACATCAACAGGGTGAATTTTAGGTTAACTATGGGTGGTTTGTTTACAAACATTCTACATCAAGTTTGGCTTGTGTATAGGTACTCGTGAGAGTGGATCGCCCGACTTTTCACAACACTGTAAATAGTTATCGCCTTATAATAAAATACTTTGTATGAAGCATAAGAATACTTTGAAGAAACACAAATATCGCTAAGGCTTTGTTACAATATTGTTTATGAGATTTTATTTAAACGTTTCATGGTCAATAAATTTTCTAGCGACGATGTAACTTTAAAAAAAAAGTATAACTAAATGTATATTTATATTTACAGAAAAATTTGGCGCCTTTTAAAGACCTGAGACTCAATCACCAATCACATGTTATCGTAGAATCGTGCTATTTGCACGTAGAGATTGATAGAATGGCACTTTGACACTCCGTCTGTAGTTTCTTTCATCAAAGGTAAAATGTATTTCTATACATAAAATATAAAAAAAATATTTACCAAAAAGCTTACAAAAAAGAACACCTTAATTATGTATAGGTCTTTGATTTGAGAGGTTTCTAGTTAAGGTCATGGAATTTACAATGACCCCGCACTAGGCTAGGCGTGTTTCGCCGGGTATCGAATACATTGTCTGTTTGCCATGATTATTTGAAAAAAGGTAGTACACTAATGATTCTGAGACAATACTGAGCTTAGCCAGCATTATGCTGAGTTTGAGCCTTTTTGTAACACTATGTACCTATTCTATAAGTGTGTATATTATTAATTTAAGTTGTTATGAATAAATGTCTTTATATTCTATTCTATTCTATTCTACTGTTATGGCAAAGCGATTTATTTAGTGGAAGACGGCCCCAGACACACGTTATTGTCTATAGTGGTTGTATAAGTTGACGGCCATAGAGTTTACTCTCGCTAATTTATTCCTTTGTGCATTTACTACATTCCATGCATTCTATGTGACAGTTCACAAAAGTACTGTCGAAGTAAAATTCCGTTGTTGTACAAACGTTTAATTCCCTGTACGTGCAATTAAGAGAGGCGACCGTTAGTTCTATTCGTTCCCGCGACTATAAAACAGTTCAGTTTCTCTTCTGATGCTAATCCCTGGGAATATTTGCTTTTGTATCAGATAGGTATTGCAATTATGAACGTGACTGTACTTTGTTTGGCGCCGGCATAAATTAGATGGCAAGTAATCTCCATTCAGATTCAAGTTTATTTTAATCACGGAGAGCTTTAATCGAGATTACATGTCGTTTAATCATACCTAGGTATCATACTTAGGTCCAATTTCACCGGTTGCAATTGAACGCGATTATTATAATATTAATATATATAAGCTAAGGGCTTTAAACGAGCTCAGTGGCATAAAGTTGATCAGGTGCAAGCTGAACTTGGATCATCATCATCATCATCATCATCAGCCTATATCAGTCCACTGCTGGACATAGGCCTCCCCCAATGAGCGCCATTGCGCCCTGTCCTCAGCCTGCCGCATCCAGCATCTGCCTGCAGTCTTTCGCAAGTCGTCATCCCATCTGGTCGGAGGGCGTCCTACACTACGTTTACCGAGTCGTGGTCTCCACTCAAAAACACGTTTGCCCCAGCGGCCGTCGGTTCTTCGCGAAATATGGCCGGCCCACTGCCACTTCAGCTTGCTAACTTAGATGAACTTGGATGTACTCCCGATTTTTTATATTTAGTCTCGCTAAACTAAGTTCAGAAGCTATCTTGACTCACAAATTTGACCTCAATTAAGCTGAACTTGACTGCCAAAACTTTATTCAGTTGACTGAACTTTGACGTTGAACTTAGTTTTGGCAACGAACGGTGAATTCAACCTTAGTCAAAAAGTCATATGTAAAAAACCTGACTTTCAAACAATAATATGCAAGCAAACCGTCTAGGTTGTTAAAGACGAACTAATTATGTTGTTAATTTAACCTTAAATATTTGACTTGAACTACAGAATAACTATATAGTACTAACATATTTGAACTTAACTTAACCGTTTTAATGAACCTCAGTTTTTCTAATAAGCTTTTGAATCACTATAATTATTTCAAATTACCATACTTACGTGCGTTTTAATTATCTCATTTTCTTCTGACATGATATATTAGATTGGCTGCAGTTTTCTTTCTTTTAAATTTCTTACGAGGTAATTTCTACCTCTGTATATTTAATATTTATCGCTTTCACTAGCTACTGAACGCAGCTTCAAATGCGTTTTAGTCAGGATAAAAGAAGAAACTTTTATCTTGTTACAGGTCGAGAACTTCATACACGCAAAATTGCAGCCGTTCAGTATTTTTGGGGTTTTCTTGGGCCAAATATACGTAGACATCCAAAATATATCACACGTATGATCTATGTATGTGATATATTCTATTGAGTTTAAATCAATCAATCATCTAGAACCCACAACACAAGCTCTGCTTAGCATAGGGCTAGATGACGCTGTGTGGATTGTCCAGCATTATTTATTTATAAAGAAAACGCATACTACGCCCTTAACCCTGCATGTCTAAACATCACAAAACACTCGACTTATAACGGTGTCTAGGTCGTTACGATAAAATCTTTATACCTAATGCTCTTCTATGACATCAAAAACAGTTACCACTGACATTAATGTCTCCACTCTGCATCTCGTTTAAGTGGTTCTCACTATAAGTACAGTCAGCTACATATTCTACATCATTATCCTTTGTTAGACCAATGCTTGATACAGGCCCCTCCTTATGAGCGCCATAGCGCCCTGTCTTCAGCTTGCCGCATCCAATATCTGCCTGCGATCTTCCTTAAAATATTATTAAATCTGATTTTAAGCGTAATTGTGTGAATTAAACTTTTTAATGTTTTATACACAACTACCTAAAAAAGGAGTGTAATATATAATAAATAGAATCTTTACATCATTCCAAGTGGCATTGTCTATTTTTTTTTTTATAAGTTATATTTTGTTTTTTGTAAAGTAGAGAACATTTTAATATATCTATATTTAATAGCAGATGTCAGTTAAAAAAATTAGGTGGTAGGGATATTGGTGCAAGAATTATTGTACTGATATATCTCTTGGGTTCTCGTCTTAATAAGGATCATTAGTGTTAACTGTTAACCTCGATCGCCGACTGTACCTCCTACATAATGCTTCGAACAAAAAATGTATTAGTCAAGTAATGACTTAACTTGCGACTTTTGCTTGCCTACTGGCACACTAATGACGGCCATAATGTCCGTCGACCTGTTTTCATTTTCACTCAAGGATTTTTGCTCATTAGCTATCGTGAAATTGTTGATGGATAATTTAATATTATTGTAAGAAAGGATTATTAACTGTGTTTTGTTGTACCTCACCTAAATACAGCTTGTTATAAACTTATTACGCATTTCATCATTTTCCTTCGTTTGCATAATGTAAATACACTTTTGTTCTTAATACACATAAATAAATTATGCTGACCATTCACACAAAAATATCTAGCCAAAAGTTAAGTAGAGCTTGATTTATGGGTAGATATAGATACTCGTAAATGATATAGGTACTTATTACAATACACGAAATACATAGATGGATATTTTTATATACAAAAACATTCAGTTTACCCGGAACAAATATCTGCAGATCGTACAAACATTTGTTCTGGGGCAGAAATCGAACCTGCATCCCCAGCTTTGCAGATGGACTCGCCCGCCGCGACACAGAAGTCATATTTTAGATTTGTCTTGCGATAATATTTTCTTATCAACATGTTGCATTGTCTAGCTAAATAAAACGGTTGTGGCATTATTATATGGCTTTATTATGACATTTTTTCATCACTTTCCGGTTTTTTATCGCTTTTTCATAGCAATGCTCGTATATTTATCGCAGTGTCTGTAATGCAACAATCATGTCTGTCGTGCCGAGTATTCTTTGTGTGTTATCTTCTATCTCGAGGGATCTGATGTATCTAACAAGTGACCAACATGGAAGCGGGTCCGTTATGATTTATTTAAAAAGCAGGTTTTTGCAGTTTCCTCTAACTGTGCCTATTGTCAATTCACTAGATAGCCTATTATAAATATCAGATTTTTTCTAATATTCCTCTGTTCATATGACATGTCTCAACAGAGATTTGAAGAATTCTGAAAAACGTGATTTTAGGCTAATAAGTCCCGTTAGTAATCTTTTTAATGATAAAAATCCTATCTTAGCCACACATCATCTGCTAGAGAAAAAACTTATCGAATATTCAAACGGTACGGTATCCCCTTTAACAAGAACGAAGTTATGATAGAGATAGCGTGAAGAATCTATGTACCTAACCATAAAGTAAAAATACCAAAAGACCGTTTCTAACCAGTTTATGATCTGGATGTGAATGCTGAGCATTCTTTTCGCAAACGATGGACATGGTTTATATCAATTATATCCAATTGAACGCCTATAATTAGAAATTGGCAGTCTAAGGTCTCCGTAGCTGCAATAAAAAATTACGGTCAATTCATTTTTATTTTCTTCGTTTACGGTACTCAAGTTTATGTTAAACTAGCGGCTCGTCCCGGCTTCGCCCGGGTGGTCATTTGTTTCAGGCAATTTTTTAAATTTTTCTCTCCGTAAGAACTATACTCGTACTTCAAGGAATATTCTAAAAAAACAATTAGCGAAATCGGTTCAGCTTCTCTCGAGATTTGCGCTTAGCAACACATTCAGCCTATTTTAAATAAACGTGGATTTTCTATGACTTAGAGGTTCATATACGATCTTTTACGATTAAATGTTAAGAAACTTCTAAGACTGAGATTTATTTGAACGCTTTAAATTGCATTATATTGTTTGTGAATGTTTTGTGTAAAACTTGGTTTAAAATACACAAAGTTCGTAGCGCCGGGAGCGCGTTGAAGTCGAATGTATGTATGAACGCCTACGTAGCAAGTTGTATATTTTTAATGAAACCTTTTTTGTTGATAGCGTTTTGATTTTCATTCGAACTTTTTAAACTCTTTCGTTAAAGACTAATGAAAGAGGATTTCTAAGCTAAGTTCTAAACATAACATTTCGCTGAGATTACATTTCAGAAACAAAACTCTATTTTCTCATGTTTTGTGCGGTTTATAAACTTTATTATCTTTGATTGCCGTAATCTAGAGAAAGTGAGCTTTTGAACGAAAGCTACCTAATGACTGCCGAAAAATTTGTACCTACAAAAAGACGTGACTTCTTTTGCTATAGTCATAAATATTGAATATTTACGGCACTATAATCTACAGACGCTATTGACTTATTTATTACCGTCCATAAAGCCGCAAAACCCTAGGCTAGTCTGTTTTTTTCAATAGTATTTCATAAACAAAGTAGATTTTTTTAATGAAAGTGTTCGATTGTTGTTGGTGTTAGAATTCATCAGTTCAGAATTAACCTAACCTTTACCCAAAAGGTCATTGACCTAAGAGCATGTCGTCCTCAATTATTATGTAATAAAAAATAATATGATTCGAACCCGACCAGAGCAAGATTACTAGGAAAACGATACGAGACAAAATGAAAGCTGTGATCTTTGTATGGTCTTTTAGAATAATAAGCATAATTACTGTGGGAACTGGTTATGGGAGACATTTTGTCATGATTAGAGATCAATTTTATACATGCAATAATGATATCAAAGCATGCGTGCGCATGGTAATCTGATCAAGATCTAAAAACATTTTGATGATTATGACGACAGCGGTTGAAATATTTTTTCTGCTGCATGCATGAACTAGCATTAAGTATAAACAAACAAAACGTACGTCGGTACACAAAATCGATTTGTACTCGATATCTATCAATCGATAAGTTAACAAGTCAGCAAGTCTAAGTATTCTATCGATGGCAAACCAAGATGCCGCCATCTTTCCGCTTCATTTGAATATCGAATGATCATGCAACGACGGACAAGATTAATGATGTGATTGTTTTGAATCGCATGAGACACGTGTCTCTTGCAATTTTAACCAATAAAAAAGGCTAAATATTGGGCGACCATTATATCTTTAATTATTAATGGAGTTTTGTCACAAACTGACCATGTCACTCAGGGCAACCATATAGCAGAATTGTTATATCTACTGAAAAATCAACCTTTAGCGATGCGACAACACGCATTTCTACAATTATTTAATAGTGATGTGATGTGTATTTTTCAATTATTCAGCAAGGCTGAAAAACGATCGCTTTGCAATTAAAATCCATTGACGTATATCATAAACTTTATAGATTGATGAGTGATAATCGAATCATATTCATGTGTATAATAATTTAAATGGGCTATAAAGAAATATATATATTTACTTTCTCATTGCCTGGCTGAGTTTTGTATAGTAATTCAGACCACCTTTTTATGGTTGTAATACTGATAAAAAAACCAGCTCTGTGCTTTCTCTTGGTAAACTCTAAAACTCTATCTACGGGTGTTTCTTTCATAAAATAAAAAAAAAAACAGTGTAACCAACAATCAGTGTGTCAACGTTATATTGGATATCCGTTCAACAAAATTAATACTGTCTGCTTTATGCTTTCCCAGTAAATCCTGTTATGTTTCTAAGGTAACGTCACTGATAGAAACATATAGATATCGTTATCGCTCTGAGCTCCATAGAAATAGAGAAATGAGTTGCTGCTTTTCATGGTTATATCCGATAAAAAAAAAAATACCTGTTCTATGCTTTCACAGTAAACTTTAAAACAGCCGTATCGCCCTGTTATTGTGTTTTCCGTCGTAAAGTCATACGGGCGGTCAGTAGCCTAAACGGACGTTATGCACCATTGCCCTCGAGGCCTGTTGGACTTCACTGAATTCCACTTACAAGGGTTATATAAACGTCTCTTTTGTTGATAAATATGTACTTGGGCCATTACTTCTAACTGGGTGGCTTGATATTGAAATGCTAAAGAGGATCTATACCTACTCCGATTCAAAAACTGTAGATTTTTGTATACCAATAATATCCTTGGTTTACAAAACCCAAGGAATAATAGTGGAAAGTATTAATCAACATTGGTATTATGAAAGCAAGGCACAGAAGCTCGAAACAATTTTTGGTTAGGAAAGGTTTCATTTACTAGGCATGTTCTTCAGTGTATGAAGAATACAAAAACTTTTTATAAAAGAGAAAATGTTACCTTATCCATGCGTTTTCAGTATTAATAATGAATAATTTATCACAATAAATCTTTGTAATTGTTACATCTCTGCGTCTCATATATCAAGCTTCCGCTCAAAAGCTCTACGCATAGGAAATCGTCGCGGTCAGCCGGGCAAGCAGGCGTCACGCCTCGTCGTCGAATGTCATCGCGGAAGGCCGGGGCTCCGGCCCGGTTCACAGGAGCGTCGTGTGAGCGTCACACTACTCTAGATAAAGAGAAACCACCTGCCGTGGAATCAATACGTTTGTATTATTGTGACAGTGCGAATGTAACTTTATTATTTTCTAACAAAGTTGCATTCGCTCTGTACTTTTGTATTTAATAGTGATGTGATGTGTATTGTTGATTTTACATCTTTCTTAATTCGACTTAAAGAGAGCTTAGCAGTGTTCTCGCTCTGACTAATGTCAGCAGAAGGGAACAAACAACTCTTCGCTTGAGGACACGAGAGGATTTTCCGTAAGAGGGTTAATGTAGTGCTAGTGGCCCATCTACCAGGTCTATATATTTCCTTAATTGACTTATAAAGACGTATTTTTTTTTTCTACATTTAAAAACCCAGCGTAGAAGGATTATGATTATAACCCTTACTAATTTCAATAACGTAAGAGCGTATCCCTAAATTATTAAACTTTAAAACCATTAATAAAACGACGACAGCACTTATAATAAATCAACACGGTTTTAAGAATCATGTTCACATTTTTCATTCATAAGCCACAACCTGTTGAATAACCGATGAAAATACCTTGACCTTCCAAAAGAAAGCATTAAAGTTACATTCCATAAAACAACTCAGTGCCCCCTTGACTCAATATAGAGCTCGGGTTCCTTTCGTTTTGGGTCAGGCGCACACTTGAATGGCTCAGTAAATCCACCGGCAACAGCATAATACCTAGTAATTTCAACCCAACTGCATAGTAATAAGGTGCAGTAGTTCGAGGCCACTTTCTCGCGTATTCATCATCATCAGCTTACTGGGTCGCTGGCTGACGTGAGTTCGCACGCGCGAAGACGACTGTGGCAAATCCATTACATCTCACAATACTTCTCTAATGTTTCCAACTACGTGATCCGAACTGTCAGTGAAAGTTACATTCGTGTTTTTGTCAAATGAAACAACCGTTATGTGCCGGACTGGCCGCGATTGTGTTATTTACCGAAATTATCGTGTTTATGTTTTTTACGAAGAAATATAACTTTTTATGATCAAAGTCCAATGGAATTCAGCTCCTAAGCTATCCTTATTGAGATTGCTATATTAAATTTGCATGTGATCAAACGGAGAAACCATTTTCATACCAAAATTTAAATAAACGTGAAGTCTACTAAAATACTACACCTAGTTCTACTTTACCTAGTAAGTACATATATGGTTTAATTAATTCACAAAGTTTCTTATTCGAATCCGGATTCTCATGAAAACATCAAATGAAAACCAGGTCATCGAGTATAAACCTACATGCACATGCCAACATTGAAATCTCATTACAATCGTCCTGCTGTTTACAATACAAACTGCTTATATTCCTACTGCATACAAATCTACAAATGCAATTGGCTTTTATTACCTGCACCATAGTGCAAGTATTTACGCACTTATGGCGTCTTGAAACATGTATTATTGTCTATGAATACAAACGCCGAAGTCAATAAGACTAAGCATGTGTAAGTAAACCTTCGGTAGAAGCTGCTAGTGTCATAGTGAGACCATAGTTCTTTGCATTTTTATGTGAGGAATGTTAAAAATTTCGTTGCTAACTGTACTTTACGACAATGTTGTTCTATGTGGGACTGTTCTTAGTTTGTTTAAAACTGTGGTCATTAATATTAATGTGTTTTGTGGGTGATTTTCAAAATAAAAGCGAGCTTTAACATAGAAGAAATAATTCTAAGTATTAATTCTTATTGAATTTTAGTACTTGTTAGAAATACAGGAAGACCAATACAGTATGCAGGTCTCGACAGCCTATGTATTTGCTTCTCTAGGAGTCGAGACCCTAGGTGCGTGGTGTACCGAAGCACTCTGGTGGTTTAACAAATTATCTGAGCGTCTGGTCGAAGCGAAGCGTGACCCGAGAGCTGATGAGTATCTGGCGCAGCGCATCAGCATTTCCATACAGCGCGTCATCATCGGCTGGTATTGATGTTGATCAGTTGAACTACCTGTATAGATTGTTTGCAACAGTCTGTAGTTAGCACAATTATTGCAATTGTAAATACTAGTTCTCATTTGTTTCTTTTATTTGAATGTAACTTTCTTTGCTAACAAATATTACTCGTACCTCAGAAATACCTACCTAGATACTCTTCTTGTTTTTATTTGGGTTACAATAAAATAATAAATTGTCTACCAGGTAGGTAATTCAACTTTTATTTTGTGATTCAAATAAAATTACTTACAGAGCCATTTCACTCATAAATAGCGAGTCTAGATTGCATGCGATGAAACCCATCGCCATTACTATGGACCATGCTAATCCAAACCGCAAATTGCGTACTTCCAGTAAATGTACTGCATTATTTTTATTCAATTTGTGCCTTATCCTGTCAGTAATCAAAATAATAAACTGTAAACTTTTATTGTAGCGAAATTAAATTATTTCAGAGTGAATTAGTGGGGCCAAACGTAATTTTAAAACGGAAAAGATTACTAACGTTTCTTTCTTATAGACAAGATAATACCCAATTTATTATTGGCACTTACAACGGCATATTTTCATGATTAAGGAGAATTTCAAATTCTAGGCCGTAGATCGTGGCGCTTGCAAATAAGAAATTTCTAACCATTTCCGTTACTTACGAGTAATATCTTCTCGTACCTACACCAGTTTTTTTCTCGACATGTACCAACCTTAGTGCATACTTATAGAGTTTTTCTCTTGATTTTTTCATGGTTCTGACTGAGGTATCACTAGATTGAATTACACGGCTATTAAAGCATATTCAAGCTGCACTCGCGCGTGATCTCTCATCGCTTGTGCGAGACAGTCACGTACAGATAAATCGATATAACATTGTTACTGTAAAAATAATGAAGTTTCGTCGCGGATAGAGCAATAAAGAGACTTTTGACTGCGTATAAACTGTTCTCCATGTGCATAATAGTAACTAGCATAAAATTGTACCGGTAAACAATGGCAACTATTTCACATGCGCGTCGCTGACACTATGTGATAGTAAATAGGTTTATTATTATGTATGTTAGATACATATATGTACGTTATACTAAGGTATATGTTTTAAAGGTATATGGTTAATGTTGCCTATTATAATTTTAGGTTAGGTTTCTTGCCATCAGAATTACTACAGAATATGTGCAATACGTGTCTATAAATTTTCCAAAACTGGGGATTTTCGATTGTGGATCATTTTTTGTAATAGCCATTATGATAAAAAATACTATCCTGTACTATAAAGCTTTATCGAAATCCGTTAGACCTAACCACGACTTCGTGACAAAACCGAGTGACCACTAAACGCTCCATGTTAGCTCCAAGATATGACACAGTGGTCAATCAGAAAGATTATAACAGTACGAGTAATAATACATAGAAAACACTTTATTATACCACAAAACAGAAAACAATACTAAAATAAACAATAGAATAAAGGAAGTATAATGGGCGGTCTTATCGCTGAGAGCTATCTCTTCCAGGCAACCTTAGAATGGACTGGAATTGAAGGAATAAACGGAAGTACTTTAGTAAATTATACAGGTAAAAATACAAATACACTACATACCACAATACCTACATTACAAAAATTTAAATTAACTTTCTTAGACAAAAGATTAATCTTTTCATATGGATAAATAATACTGATGCAGCAGTTCTTTGAAAATATGGGGTGATTTTGCACGTCTGATGTCCAGAGAAAGAGCATTCCATAGACGAGTAGCATGTACAGCGAAAGATTTGAATGATGGCAGATCTCTAAATAAAAGAGATTTCGGAATTGCTGATAGTGGGTCGACGGAGTACTGGGTCGGGGCCTCCCGTCTCCGGGGAAAGTAGTAAGGTCTTGCAACTTGCATGCGGTGCGCTATGCACTGTTCAAAGACTGCACACGATACGCACTGCACCTTCGACAGAATCGTGAATTGAGAAACAAGTGACGGCTACTTTCTGATGAAGTGTGCGACTACAAGTCCAAGTTGATTTCAGACGTATAGACTACGAAGAAATAATCGTATAGATAATTTACTGACCTGGCGTGATTCTCTTTTGTTTTTTGTATACTAGACGCCTACTTTTATTGCGTTGTTTGGTTTTCTTTCGTATAATTGGACGTCTTATCGAACGAAAATGGAAATGTGGTACGAAGTTGAGCTGCTGTTTCACTTTGGAATGATGATAGTATATTATCATTCTATAATTCGGACAGAAATTCTGGTTCTTATAATGGTGTCAAAATTTAGTGGAACGTCAGAGTTCGTTCGAAAACAGCCCTTCGTCGTAAGAAAGCTAGAGTTCGCTTCCAGTAACAACAGATTTGTGACTTTGTATGAAGAAACAAAAGACAAACACGCCAGATTATAAAAATTACCTATTGTTATAGTAATTATTTCTTGGCAAAAGAAACAATTGATTGCCTATTTTTAAAAACCGAGCGAGACTATTCCAATATTAAACGTCTTTTTCTGCGTTACAAAAATATACCAGACTCAGCTTCTTCATTTGTTTTTACAAAGAAAAGTATGTGTTTGTCAAGTCACTGTTCCCGAGCTTTCAACAAGTAAGTAATCTGAAGTTTTCATAGATTTTCTGTTAATTTACAGGTCTGGATCCAATAAAGACAGCTGCACCGCGATGCAAATAAACTCGTCTGCAATGGAAAATGGAAATAAGTGCACGTGAAAGGAAGCCGGCTGTCTTTGGCGATGATTTATATTTCCCTAGAAATAAGTTTTCCTTTTTTTTATTTGAAATAATGAGGTTGTATACCTTCAATTAAAACTGAGCTGTAAACCTGGCTGGTTTTTATTTTCATACGTGCTATGTTTAAGGTTTTTACGAAAAGGGCCTTTGATTATATTTTGAAGGCGGTGAATACTATATTCCAGCCAAATTGGATGTACAATGTTTTAAAACAAACCGCCCATATAATTTACCTAAAATCTACTCTGATGCCACGTCTTTTTACTCAGTTTACATTATTATCGATTAAAGATCCTCCCTTCAATAAATATCACTTACAATTAAACCTGAGACTCGACGCCAGTGTGTTGACGCCAGCAAGTGTGTTTTAGTTTTTTGTGTCGTGGTTTATTTACTAAAATTCCACATCGAGTTTGGCTAGTGTATAGGTGAGGTACCTTGAACCATAGTCATAGTAGTAATACGAGCAATAGGTACATATAAATGTAATTATACTTGAGGCGTTTTGAAGCGCGTTCATTAGGAACGCGTGTATTGTCTATGGCTCATACACACAGAGTTTATTTAACGACAGACCTACGACGAGATTTTTTTCCAAAAAAACCGACTTTCTACGTAAAGATGACTAATTCGTGTTTCCATATGTAAACACGGATGCTTCAAAACAATCGTGAGCATTTGCAATTTGTTTAAGTGGGGCAACACTCGCATGTATTTGGGCGGCGCTGGCGTTCAAGGCCACTTGCACTTGTTCGCAAAAAACCAACAGGTTATACTTACGCCCACATGGTAATCATAGTATTTTTTTTCTTGATACGTTTTGAAACATTGAAATGATGATCTTCTATGGGTGCTTTTCTATGAAAAGATAGGTGAGGTTAAGAAAAATCATCAAGAAATTTTTGGATTAACTTACAAAAGCGAATTGAGTAATATTTTATAACTTTAAGTACCTATCTGTAATGAATGACCCACCAAATTCAATTTTACCAGCTACCTGTAGATTGTTTGCAGTTAGATCAATTGTTTCAATTGTAAATACTTGTTCTAATTTGTTTCTCATTGTTTGTAATGTGTAACTTTTTTTGTTAACAAATAATTTTACAAGGAGGTTCATAGTATTATATTATATTTTTATTTGTCTATTGATCCTATATTGACCGAAAATAAAGCGTGAGATTTCGTGCAAAAAATAAAAAAAAATATAGAAAAAGTTTCGTTACCGAAATTGCTGCAGTATTACTATCCTCAGCCTCATCCACATGATTGGCCCTAACTAGACGCAGATTAGACTTGAACTAAGCTGCTTAGTATTTCCTGTAGGGGAGCGGGGGGCTTGTTGTAACGGGGGCAAGTATTAACAGCTTAATTACTCAGCAGGTATCGAATATTTTGTGTTGGAATTTGCGCTAATCAAGTCCTTATACGGTGGCCTACGACGTGAACACAGTCAGTATCGTGCGGGAGTGCGCAGTGAGTGGTCGTGTGCAGGTGCTCCATTTTTGCCAGGTAACGTAAAAAACTTAAGTTCGTAAAGTTTGATTCTAGGTTACTGCATTGTTTTTTTTAAGTGAGTTTCCATTGATTTATGTAGTCAAAATATTAAGCTATCTTAAGTTAGTATTTTCTTTTGGATAAATTATACCATTTTTTTTCAATAAACAAAAATGTCCAAAATATTGCCATGAGGCAAGTTGTAACGACATCTCGGGGCACGTTGTAACATGTTACAACTTGCCCCTTCATGTTTTTAAACGTAAGTGTGTACCTATGCTTGTCGTTATTCACATTTAAAATAGTTTTTTAAATACCTTATTATACAATATCCCACAGCTGGGCAAAATCCCTACATATTGCAGAACTTTTTTTTCTGTGTTTTAGGATGAGAAATTACAAGCGAGTATCGGGAAGGGCTGCTAAGTCGAAAGACCAAAAACTACGTTAAACGTAGAAAAATATTATTTAGACATGATAAAAATATTATAATTTGCAAAAAAACTAATAGAAATTAAGCGAAAACCAAAATCTCTTAATATTAATAAAGAAACACTTGTTGCATCATTAGTTTGTAAGAAATTTGTTGTTATAATTAGTAAGCATCAAACATTATATTAATGTGTGTTAATGTGCGTAATTAAAATTATGTTTAATTTTGTTTACCAAACAATAAATGCCTGAAATTCTATAAATATGTTGTTTTAATTATGTTGTTACTATTTGCCCCACACCAGTTACAACTTGCCCCAAGAACGGGGTATGTTGTAACAAGCGACTATGTTTGCAATATATTTTTTTTTGAAGTAATCATTATGAAATCCAGCCCAATTATCATTCTTATGGATAAATGGATATTTTTCCTTTACTATAAAATAACTTCATTATTAGAATATTTGTTATCTTGACTTCCCCATCAAAAAAACTAAAAATTGTTACAACTAGCCCCCCGCTCCCCTACCCCGTATCTCTGTCAAAGGCATTACAGCTAGGCATGTTCCTGAACCCTATCATTTGCTCTAACTAGATTCAGGTAAGTGAAGTCACGGGTCAGAGAAAATGGCCAGTCGTTTGCTATTGCTATGTGGAAGCTTTTTGTTATGTGTCGGGGGCCAATGATGATAAACTCAAAATGCGATTGCATTTTGAGTTCAACATCATTGGCCTTTACATACATTAAGGATGGTTTATGTAGTATTCGTTTTTTGGTTTATTCTTACGTAGAATAGGACTTAAATGCCTATACGGCGGGAACGATAGATGAGGCCACAGTATTGACGCCCGAGTTGATGACAGGTCTGAGGCGGCCAATGCAGCCCGCTTATCACTTAGCTTTTGGAACCACGATTGGTCATATCATGAGCAAGAACTCATTCCACTTATATGAAGTTACTAATAATATAAATGAAGATGTGGGGGTGATCGGAGAGTCTAGTAGGTTGATCGCTAGAACAAAAGCAATTTTTGCAAAAAAGTTGGCGAGTCATCGTTGAAAACTTACAATAATAATAATGCTGGACAATCCGCACAGCATCATCTAGCCCCAAGCTTAGCAAAACCAGTGTTATGGTCCCTAGATGACTGATATACTTAATTGCGTAAAAAAATATCCATCAATGTAATGTATTGTACATACATTACATTGATGGATATTTTTTTATTATAGGTACATAGAAAATAACCAGAACACCACAAATCTTTGCAGATCGTACATACATTTGTCCCAAGGGACTCGAACCCGCAAACCTTCTGCTTCAGGCAGCATCAATCAGTTCAGTACAGTTATTTATTAATAAGAATGTCCTTCTATCATTGGTTGGATCCATGTAGGTACCTACATACTATATTGCCCGCGAGTTTATTTTGCGGTTTTTTAATATTTTATACGTTCTACTAGGAATAAAACTAGCAGAAAAATTGTTTACCGCGAACAATCATAGCAATAAAAGAATATGAGTAGTTAGTCATGGGTCAGAGAAAATAGCCAGTCGTTTGCTATTGCTACGTGGAAGTTTTTTAACTTCAACTTTTACGCGTATGATAGAATAAAAAAACGTTTGAAAATATAACTACCAGTTTTATGATGAAAACAAAAAACGATCATAAAAATACTCTTTTTTTCTTGTTTAGAGCTGTTCTTGTAGAGCGAGATTGAAGCTCTCCTGCGATATGACTTCTATTGCCAATGGAAATAATAATAACCGCAGGTTATATAGCGCCAATAGCTTGATAATTACGTTGATGGCACCAAGCAGCCTCAGTACAAATTATATAGAAAACTTAGACGCCTAAGTTCTTAATAATAGTCTGGGACTACAAAAAAGCTATTCCTGTACACCACACGCCTTTTTTATAGGCAGTGCGATTAAAATTTAATGCAAGCATCCTGTATACGCTTGTTCTTATTAAAAAATACTCGTTTCTCAACTTAGATAGTCGCCTGAGACAGTAAAGTTGCAACAATCTATTTAACACCTCTAGCACCTTTTTTGAACAATAAGCCTAAACTAGCAAATACTAATCGTTAATACAAAGAGCTAAGAAAAGTCAAAGTCATTTGCGTTTCCCAGGTTTAGCAAACAAGCCTTGCTCTGCCAAGCTCTGCAATGCATGACTGCACGACTTTGCATTCTCAGAACTTTCATATTTTTTCTGTGCTTTTGCTTTTGTTTGCGCTGTGCCTAAGGTACTCGTACATATTCGAATTCATCTCTATTAATTTATTTTCTTTAAATAATGCTGGAAAATCCACACACTATAATCAAACCGAGCAGACGAAGAACACAAGCCAAGCAGAGCTAGTGTTATGGGTACCTACTAGATGATTGTAATAAAACTCAAATCGATTTGGAATCCCTTAATTTTACATTGTTTTTAAGTATTGCAGGACAAATACGAGAGTAGTATTTTCTGTATTTTTTTATGGTTCACATGACCTATAACCATACCATTTTCAAAATAACTCCCTATTTGATGAAGAATTCTACGAACATTTCTAAAAAAACAGTCGAACATACTCGTAGAACCTCCTTTTTTCGAAGTCGGTTGAAAAGCTATCTTACGGACAATGGTCTAAACCCTGACTAGAAACATAAACCTCTGGGACGGTCGAAACGTCTACGCGTAATTCCCAAGTACCTAATGATGGTAATCATTCTATCATCTTCCAATAGTTTCAGCATAGGGCTAGCAAGCCGTGCGAATAAAAGATGGATGACATCGGTAATTTAGTTATTATGGTCCAAGCAGTCGTTACGTATCTAATTCTAATGCTGGTGGAAATGCGTGGCAGACCTCCAAGGACTGTAATATGTTTTTTGTCGGAAGAGAAGAAATTTCCTGTAGATTGATGTGGTTATTACATACGATGGTCATTCTGAGATCTAAGCAATTCTAGACTTATTCCTGCCTCATTGCTATTTTGCTTGATCTCAGAACTAAGCAATTCCAGAGATTGCGGCGTTGTAAGAAGTGATAGCGCGAAGAATACCTATTTCAACGTTAGGGTATGGTTAGGGTTATTGACCTGTGTTGCAAATATTGTTGTCATGAAGATTTGTGTGACATCACATAGCAAGTTAGATACATAAGCGCTTTGACCGCAGACTTGGTACAGACTTGGTCTTTGAGGATATTTTCACATACTCGTAAGTAACATTTAACTATACGACATATTGGAAAATAAATATAGAGCTTTACAATTTTCCAATATCATATTACTGGGAAGCTTATCTACTTCCAGAAAAATTAAGAAAAACTAATTAGTCTCTATCTCAAGGAAGACAAATTGAAAAAGACATATCAATAATTTGATATGTCTTTATCATAGATTTATCTATCCGTTACTTAGATAATCTCCCTAGTTTTTAAATTATCAGAGTAGACACCTAAGTATTTTAACAAACCGCTAGAACTAGTACATTTATAAGGGTAGGTAAAGATAACCGTCGAACCAAGCCATCAGCTAATCTTATTCCTTACAACCTCTAATTTTCTTCACTTAAGCACCAATTACGATTACTTACTGCATTTTCTTCCTGAGTGAGCAGGGGCAAATCGTTTTACTCTACTTACTCGCCTCAGATATACATTTTCTATTTCTTCTATCTCATGTGATTATCAAACAGGACTCCAACAGGTGCGGTGGATGAACTTCCTGTTAAACTCGCTGCTTCCCATAGGCCTATGATTACTTATAGTCTATGAAAATTTAAAGAAAATTACCTGCTCGCAACAGCCGGCTTCACCTGTCAACTGTAGTTCACGAGAAAATGTTCAAATGCTCACATGAAACTGAACTGTCCGGGATCGAGCTCTGGGCCCTGAACGAATGAACGTGATAGAACGAAACAAACGCGACGCGAACGAATGGACCCGGCGACAGACAGCACGCGACCGGCCGAGCGTCTCAAACGGAATGAAATGGTGAAGAAGACGCCACGGTCTTATATAGACGTGGCCGTAACCTGACGCCGTATAACGGGCACCTCGGGACGACGTTGCTGTACGATAAGCTACCTTAACTTTTACACATAAAACACAGTTCTTGTACCATTCCCGACCCTTCTCAATTGTAACAGATAGATCGGATTTTCAATAAAGCGCCCCAAGCTATGCTGCAATTTGCCAGAACGCTTGCAGAACTCGGGATCTGGCCATCGTGGTGTCAGTACACCGGAACGCGAAATGGCAAGGGTGCGGAGTCACGGGTCTAGCGCGGCATTTCGCTGAGACCATCGAGATTGAAGCATAAGAGCTTCTCGAAATTCTAGACTCGCTTTAGTGACGTGGTCTACCCCTTATTTGACTTTCAGGTGTAAATTTTACGCGCCATACCTACCTACCTCCACATATGCGTTTTAATAGGATCCTTTTTCCGATGAGTCACCATCAACGATGCTTATGTGTGTGTGAAGGTTTATATAAAGCTCTGCCTTAGTGGGTTAGTAATTTTATCGAAAGCGAAATAAATTTCCATCAGCGTATATTAATTTCATTACCTACATAAGCAGTAACATTTGCCTAGATCGCAGATAAGATAGTTAGATTCTAAAAGCTAATGAAACCGCTTCGTTTTACGCTCGTAATCGCCGCAATAAAAACAAACGAACAATCTAAGCTTCCTGCGGTTACCCAAAAGAGGATTTAAGGCCAGCATTGATACAGGTATAAAGTAGTGAAAGTCTTTCTTATTGGCCACTGGCTTACTCATTATCTTTGCGATGAAAATCTCAAATTGCACTGCACACTGTCGATGTGTTTTTATTTGTGTACGATTCAATTACTCATGGCTAATGACAAGCCGAATGGCCTAGAAGCTCGTGATCAATTTTACAGGTGATTTTATACATTGTAACCTGTACGGGATTGCGCCTGGTCCGTGTAGAACACGTAGTCTTGTTACGAGTATTTTAAAATATGAGTTTGAGTTAGTTTTTCTATTTTCTTTGACACGCCTAATTTTAAAAACTATCCAATTCTATTTATAAAACGACTAGCTGTTCTTCGCGGTTTCCCCCGCTTGAAATTAGAATTTAACATATCCACGACACATCATTTCAACTGTCGCTATGCCAAAAATCAAGTCGATTGGTAGCTTTGTTAAACCGTGAACGAATATTCCCATAATAGGTGGGATGATCCTCATGGGAATTTAATGTTTTACCAGGACAAAAAGTAGCCTATGTTACTCTACATCCTAAAGCCTATGTTACTCTCTATCCTTTCAACTAACTATACCAAAAATCAAGTGAATAGTGAAATGCTTAGTTAGGGCGTGAAGGATGAAATGCGAAAGTGTGTTTATTTATTTGTTCTAATAAAGAAACACACTTTCACATTTATAATATTAGTTTGGATTCGTTTTTACTCGCGTTATTTCTATGGAAACATTTAAAACCGCTAAAACAATTAGTACAATAATAATTGTAGTTTTGTTAGTTATAATTTTTTTTTTACTAATTTATGGGATAATAATTTGATTGTTTAAAAAAACCAACTACATAATATAGCCATATAAACCTGTCATTAGTAAAGAAGTATCGCTTAGAATTGCAAAGACGTGCTACGATGTAGCAAATTCAAGCGCCTTATATAGTTTTCGAAAAGAAGCCGCTTCGCAAAAAAACCTAGAATCGCTTTTATAAATAACACTTTGGTAATGTGGGTAGTAACGGCATCTACCTGATGAGTCGCCTTAATTGAAGAGGAAGAAAGCCATGGCTTTCTGATCAATGAAATGTCTGAAAAATGAGAAACTTTTTTCAGTTGTTTCAAATTGTTGCCATTTGGAAAACTAACCTAATTACAACAAGGCCCGGCCCACTCATGCTGACATAGTAAAAAACTAATGTACTGCAAAAAGGTATTTTGCCCCTATTTTTTTTTCCGGACTTTGGACTAGATCAAAACGCATCTGTTTAAAATTATTTTGTGAATTCACAATCACAAAGGTAACTTTCGAAATGAGCACCTTCTTATTTGCAAAAAAATGCGATCACTACAATCATTTCAATGAAAGTTGTAACCGAAATAAAACCACATCCAATACCAACATATTGGTTATTCTACATTCATACCTTTAGATATGTACCTACTTACTTATAAATTCAACTGTGTAAGTACTCTGCTTCAATAAAGGATTTTCCATATAATCATAATAACAATGCTAGACAATTCACACAGCATTATCTAGCCCCAAGGTAAGTAGAGCTTGTGTTATGCGACTGATATACTTAATACAATACATTACATACATAGATTTTTTTATTATACATAGATCGCAACCAGTGCGGGTTGTCCTGTATTATTAAGAAGGATTTCGGGGAGGCCTTTTTTCAGCTGTGGTAAGATATGGGCTGGTGAAAAAAATACGTAGAGCTTTAGTTGTTGTTCACTATATCATTTCAATATACTACCAACAACATTAAATGATCAATTCCTAAAATACGTATTGAAGGTAAAGACACAAACATTGTACTAGTGCTTTTGAACATAATCTGGGTTATTGTGCTAATGTGTCCGCACTTAATCCATTACAGCACGATCGGACATTAAAGCACGGAATGTCGGTGGCAAATGGAGGAAAGCTTCCGTATATCAATACAAATTTACTTTGCGTAATGACAAAATTAGCTGCAAGAAGTATCATGAAGAAACTTACTAGATTAGTAATATTTAGATTGGTTTCTCTGTCGGACTCTGCTTGGTTCTTCGCCACCCAGTGTAAGATGTTTAAAATCGAGGAATATGATAGGTACTTTACACTATTTTATACAGTATTATAGTCCAGCGAGTAAGTCTATAAAATACGAATTAACTTATAGGTAGTAAGAAATCCCCTATGTGACAGTTGTAAGTTTTTTAGTCAAATTACAGAAGCTATTAGCACCTATGGCTGACTAGTGGCCTGCCTGCAAAGCCTGATATGCAGCTGCCAATAAATGAAACAGAACGCAACAAAGCAAGGTTTGTAATTTATTTCTAACATTCATCGGCTATGCACTCATTGTATTTGTAATAGATATTGCATTCATGTCCAAACACCCTTTTGTTTGTTTGTTTTTACTATGACGACGCCCACCGGCAAAAGATTGATATTCCAACGAAATTACATTTATTTTTTTATCATTTTAGTTTCCAACGTGGTTTTATAGATTTAGTACTCATTCAATCGTAGAATACTCTATCATTTTTTTGATCGTCGCAGTCTCCATCTTTTATTTGGAAGTTCGATCTCTCGATACAAGTTTTTGTAAAAGACCACTCCGTCAATAGAACTGGGTCGTCCGCTCTTTGCTATAGCACTTTTACTTCGGAGATTTAATAAACAATGAGTTTAATGTGAAAAACTAAATGACTGCAATATTTACTGAGCTAGATATTTACGTACCAAGGTGAAAATCAAACTAAACATAACAAACAGGAAACAGTAGTGATGTGTGTCATGAATCGACTTTACGGCGTACTTATGAATTTATTTGTGAACAAGCAGGGCAAAAGCTTTTCAAGATCGAAGAAAAGATCTCACGCTAAGCGCTCGGCGGTGGCGGAAAACGCTAGGTTTTCTTACAACACAATTCCCGTAATAATTTTTATGCAAGTCGTAATTATATCGGATGACAAGTGCATTGGCGTGGCGGAATAAGGCGCGGGTGCGCAGCCTAATCGCCGCGTAACGGTGGCGAACTGTAAAGCCGCCACGGACGGCGGGCTCGTGCTAAATTTGCCGAAACACAACCATCTCAGCGAGATACTCGTCAAATGCTCATAACTCATTGTGCCATTAGAGTATTGTTCAGATAAAGGGCCGCTCTGGTTCACATAAGCAGTCGAAATTTTGCAGTTTGAAATATAACAGTACTTCTACAGTCTTGTGGTGAGCAACTTCAATCTTTTACCGAATAACTTGATCAATAGATATGTATCTTCGATCCGGGAGTAGCGGCGGAGAGAGGTGATAGATATTATGTAGGACCCTTCTTTTCGCCAGAGTTGCAATGAATAAAGTTCCACAATTTTCCCTGGTTTGCCAGCTTAGGTAGCTGAAAATAATTTAATCTGAAAATCGAATAAAAAAACGTTCTCGAGATTTTTTGCACGAGCTTTAAATCAGCGCAGACACCGCGAAGGATTTGAGGTGCATTGTCCTAATACCGCGTTTAATACCCTGTCTATTAAGGTTCGCGTGTCTTTAACGACAGTGGTACCGCAACAATAAAGAGCAGGCTCCAATCCAATCACGTCACGCTATGGTACTCGTGTTTCGTACCTTTGGCTTAGGTGCATAGAAATCAGATTACCTGTGCATACCAGTGCCAACATACCTAAAGAGTCTGCACTGAATATCTATCAAGAAATAAAACTAAAAGTTATTCTGGAGTCCACATTGTCCTATGACTAGTCACAGTCCAAGTTGCTTCCTTTTATTATATGCATAAATAATACCTATATAATATATCATTTTGGTATTGCTTATATTTTAGGGGCATCTCCTGGTTTTCCAGCTTTACCAATCTGCTTTATATGTAAATGCAGTTAGCGTAAATCTATGAGATCCAACCCAGAACGGTACTTGCAGATCGATTTCCATTCATATCGCTGTTTTATGCAATTTCTGATTAGGTTCTCACTTGTTAAATGTCATGCCAATAACTAGTGTGAAACTTTGTACAGCTTGGTACAGTTAGTTTGTATGAGAAGCTATGATTAGGCTATCAGGCAGCACATCAAAGTTTACAACTTTGTTTTAGTTTCGTTCACGCCCCACATCGCCCATGAATTATAAATTCCCGAACTAATAAATAGGTGAAAATGGAAGAAAAAAGTTCATTTGTCGTCGAAGTAGTGAATCCAGAACGTGAAGATGTCTGAACTGCTGGATGAAGCGAAAGAGCAAATCCACAAATCTCTGACGCTTAGCAGTTTCTGCATGAGGCGCGTAGGTCTTTCATTCATAGCACCAAAGACTAAATCAGATTATTGGAAGCAAAAGGCAATGTTCGTAATCTCACTGTCTAGTATTTGCTACCACGTCTTTGGAGACATCGTCTACATTGCCCTCACGTTGTCCAATTCGCCACGAGTCGAAGACGTTGTGCCACTTTTGCATACTTTCGGTTATGGTACTTTAAGTAAGTATCGTAACTTTTTCATGTCTGTGCGTAATTATTGATTATTCCTCTGTGTATGGAAATTAAGGAATGTATTGCTTGCTGCATTATGAAAAAGAAAGTTATCAAAGAACAGCTTTCTCTTCCCCCAAATGCACAATAATTCACCAATAAAGACAGTTAAAATATATGGGTATTAAAAAAACTACCGTTTTACAGGTATTGCAAAGATGTTTGTGCTGTGGTATAAAATTGACGTATTTCGTCAACTCCTGAACGAGCTCGCTGATATTTGGCCGATGCCTCCGCTGGATGAAGAGTACCAAGGAATCAAAGACAAGAGTCTCCGTTCCTTGTCGCTTGCGCATAGAAGTTGGTATCGTAGTAATTTGTTTCTGCCACAAAATTAAAAATAAAAAGTGCTTACCTTTTTACTTCATCTTTGTCAATGGCAGTCTTTTTTTGCGCGTTCTTATGATCTGGCAGTGTAGCAGTATATTTGTACGTAGAAAAATCATTAAATTATATTATATGTTAAATATGGGGCGCTATAGCGCTCATTGGGGGAGGCCTATGTCCAGCAGTGGACTAATATATGCTGATGATGATGATGATGATATGTTAAATTATTATATAAAGTAAATGCAATGGAATATATTACATTCCATTGCATTCTGGAAGACAATAAAATTAGTTATAAATATTGCAGGCTACTTAGCATTGAACCTCGGAGGAGTTTGGTTCTACAACATCACACCAATAGCCGTATATTTCTACCAGCGCTATTGGATCCAAGAAGAGGCGTCAGTCGGTTTCGTATGGAAGGCTTGGTACCCATTCGACAAACATGAGCCTGTCGGACATTTTGTCGCCTATGTCTTTGAAATGTTTGCTGGTAAGTTGATAACTACCACGCCATTGCCGTGGCGGTCTCTGATTCCTTTTGTGTATTCTTAACACGACTACTGCGATCATCAATCCACATGCCAATCGTAGTCATTACGGCAAAATCGCCCAATGATAGGCATAATGTATTTAATTGTATGCACCTTGAGGCTTGAGGTTCATGAGGCAGGAATAGCTCAGTGGAAAATAATGATATTAAATGTACTAACCGACGTATATCCCAACGACAGTGAATTCACAGGTATAGTCATAGATAACATTCATTTATTTAGACTCCGTTTCTAGGAAAGCCAAGTGGCAAGTGAAACCCACAGTCATAAATGTAGCGGCCGTGCTTCTAACTTTTTGCTTGTTCATGATAGCTTCATCACGCACGTAGACTAACGAAAGTTGCTGGTATTTGTTTTTAGTTCATCATGCAACCGTCATTATGAACCGATTTGAGTGTCTTGGATGCTTCAACCTGTAATCAGATGTTTAAATGGGATTAATTGCTGTGTAGACAATAATAATGTTACCCTCAATGTGTTAATAGGGATCTTAGATTGTTCGAGTGCCATCATGACTTTCACTATCAGATTGTGTGTCAAATAAAGGAAGGAAGCATCTATTTATGTTATGTTTTCGAAAATAATTATCGTTTTATAATGCGGGTTTTGCATTTTGCGCGTATAGTAGGCGTTGCTAGGCATTCTAGCGAAAATTATAATTTCAACATTAACTACCTACGACGGCCACGTGGAAGGCCTAGGCGGAGACGGTGGGATGAGCTAGACCTGTTCAATAAAGAGTGGGCTCTCCTTGCTGAGGACCGAAATGAGTGGAAGAAGGGGAGGGCTTTGTACAATAGTAATACAATAGTAGTAAATAAACTACCTTAGTTTCTTTAAAAACATATAAATACGTTTTCTGATTCGAATCTCTCAAACTTTGACAAATGGAACTGTGAAAAAAAAGACCTTACTTACTTAACTTTACGTTAACATTTTCATTATCTTACCCAATCGTTATCCAGGTCAAATCTGCGTGTGGATCATGGTGAGCACAGACCTGCTATTGACCGGCATGGCAAGCCACATTGTCCTACTACTGCGGCTGCTACAGCGCCGTCTAGAGATCATAGGAGACTCGCGCCAGTCTGCGCGTGCACAGTACGAGGAGATCACGGGGAATATTAAACTGCATCAGCGACTTATCAAGTAAGGAGTTAAATATGCACGAAGGTGAAGTTACCTAAAGATTTTGTTAAGCCGAATTATTGTGATCAGGGTCATAATTGTATTTTCGAGACATTTTTTGTGATATAAAGAGTATTCACGAAAAGTCACCGGCTCGTCGACATATTAAAAAACAAAACGGCGGCTGCCTACAATATTCATTCTTACCTTATTCATATACGTTAGGACTCGAGTATTATTATTATTAAAATGACATAGCTATTTCTATTATTATTTCTACTTTTAGAATATGTCTTGCAGAAAATCTCCTGAATCTAATATCATCATAAATACTTACACAAAATAATAGTACAGGTAGATAAACAAAATAATCCACAGCATACCTATGTATCTGTACGAATATTTGGTTCCAGGTATTGTAACGACTTAGAAGATGCCTTCTCTCTGTCTAACCTCGTGAACGTTGTCTTCAGTTCTGTGAATATCTGCTGTGTTGTATTCGTTATTGTGGTCAGTAATATTGACATTACCATTTACCTACTTTCCTCTTGTAATATAACTATCGTTTTAAATCGAATGCATTCATTTCTAGTTGTTGGAGCCACTAATGGCCGTAAGCAATAAGCTGTTCATGGGTTCGGCACTGCTTCAAATAGGAATGATCTGTTGGTATGCTGATGACATATTTCATGCTGTAAGTTGAATCTCACTTATCAAACTATCCTACTAATATTATAAACGCGTAAGTTTGTGAGTATGTTTGTTGCTCTTTCACGTAAAAACTACTCAATGGATTTTGATGAAACTTCACAATAATATAGCTTACATATCAGAATAACACATAGGCTACAATTCATAAAGATTATATTATCTAAAATATCTATCACCATGCGGGTGAAACCACGGGGCGCAGCTAGTAACTAATAAACTATACCTAGATAAGGTTTTTATAATGCGTAATTGCGTAAGCCTACACTCGGGGTAATTTCTATAAAATTAAAATATCAAATTTTTGGGATATTGTTTGAATTCTTATACCTAGCTTGACGACCTCCGTGGCGCGTTGGGCGATGGTTCGCCTACGACGCAAGAGGTTGCGGGTTCGATTCCCGCTTCGGGACAAATGTTTGTACGATCTGCAAATATTTGTTCAGGGTGCGCTTTTCGTTATAATAAAAATATATAACTATGTAATGTATAATGTATATCAGTTATCCACCACAAAAGCTCTGCTTACGTTTGGGGCTAGATAATGCTGTGTGATTTTTCCAGCATTATTAATTCTTTTTTTTTTTGTTCATGAAAAGTTGTTTGAAATATAATTCAGTTTAATGATGTTTTCCAGAATTCAGATGTGTCCAAAGCAGCTTACAATAGCAGATGGTATGTCACCGACCCCAAATGTCGTCGAGCTTTAATTTTCCTCATAAAGAGGTGGGTTATCTTAATAGGGTAGTGTCCTGGGTAAAAAATATATTTTTCTATTTAGTACGTCAGTTAGATTTATCATAAGATATTGGACACGTATTTTTTCTTTCGTCAATCAAACAAATACTTACAAAAATAAAGCGCGTCAAAGTTTAGGAGTGGGGGTTCGTGACGTCACAACTTGCTAAAAAGTGTAGCAAGAAGTGACGTCACGCGGAACTTTAACTGGCTATATCTTCATATTTTTTTCTTTAATTGACAAAAGAAAAAACACGGGTCCAATATTTTCTAATAATCTAACTGACGGACTTAGTAGATTTTTTTAGAACACTAGCCTATGATATTAGTACCTAGAACATAATCTTACTTTTGACCGCTAGCTAACATACGTATGTACATATCACCAATACTTGTTACAGGGCTCAGAAGCCAATTGCGTTTACTGCAATGAATTTCATGGATATGAATCTTGTTACATACACTTCGGTAAGTTTCTTGATAATAAGTAAATTCAAAGTGTTTATTGTAAACCATGTTGTACAAAGATCTACAGCAGTAGAAACATAACTTCTACAGTTATGTTTCTACTGCTGTAGATCTTTAATAATAACTACGAAATCAAAAAATATTACCAACAAGTGCATGTTTTCTTTTACAGATTCTGACACGATCTTACTCGTACTTTGCGCTGCTTTATACAATGTATAGTGAAAACTAGAAAACCAAATAAACCCACATCACGCAGAAGTTAGCAACTTTGTTAGAATCTTGATAATTTCACAAGTTGTTAATATTTAATATTAAAATAATAAACCTCCTTCAAACCGTTTTCTTCTTGACATTAACAGCTTTTTATGTTGATAGTTGGTTGATAGCAGTTGATAGTGTCATCTTCATAACTGTCACTTCATTTCTTTCTTTGTATTATTTGCGAACTTCGTGTTTGTCCTAGTTTGTAAACAAGTTGTCTCATAAAGTTAATCTAATAAAATCCGAAAAAGCAATACTAATAGTCATTTGGAGGCAGTAAACTACAAAGAGAACGGGTCTATTTACCATAATTCCTACCTACTGCGTGACCCGTCGATGAAGTCATGACTGACCGACGCTCCACCCAAACTGACTCAATCGAGAACCAAAGCTTACCAAACCTTCCAGCCGAATGGCGACCATCGGATACTGACATCAAAGATGACAAAAATGAACCTAATCGACGTGCCTCTGCAATCAATAGCAGTAAATTCTTTTCAAAAATACGCAACTCGCAAAAATCATTCCCGAACACCCAAATTACAAAACCATTCATGGCGTCAGAACTCAACAAAATCAATGAATATGGAATCCTTAAGGTATATGAACATAGAAACTTCGGGAAATCGCCTTCGATGTATAGCAGAATGTCCGAAGACATGAGCACTCCGAATCTACCGAAATCAAGGTCCTATGTACAGAGCCAACCGAGATTTTTCACGCCCAGTTTAAGAGCACATTATTGCGAATATGAATTGGTAAGTAGAAGTAACCAGGAATACTTTCTATTTGCGTATGTTCAATAACTTAAACTGAAACTAATAATTATATCCTAAAGCCAGATGAAGGAAAGTGCTACGGAAAAGGGCCAAAAGGCTGCATCTACTTGCCAAAATTACAGCCAATCGAAATCGAGTTCATAAGATTAGTAGGCGAGAACTTAATAGGTCCTGTCGAAAAATATCTCGAAGATTATCCGTCACTGAATATAAATTGCGTAAATTTTCAGGTCAGAGTCTTGACTTACTTTTTAAAATAAAATCAAGATCACGTTAAAGTAATTGACACTTTTCCATGTAGGGCATTTCGGCTCTGCATATTGCGGTGCATAACAGATCCGAAGAAATAGTGGAATTTCTCTTAAAATATCCGCAATTGGAAATTGGTGACACTGTGCTGCACGCCGTACAATATAACAGTATTAACATATTGGGTAAAGACTTGCTTTCACTTGATCGCTTAGTGAAATGAAGTAGATAAACATACTAAAAAGTAAGTATGCGAAATAAGGAAATCTATATGCATTTATACGAATGATCTTCGATTTGTGAGTTTAATTGAGTGAGCCTCACTAGTATAGTGAAAACACATGAAAGCTCAATCACTCTTGTGTTTTTTTTCATTCTTGTGTAACTACAAAGTGTTATCAGCTCATAGAGCTATAATCAAAATGAAGCAGAAGTTTTTACCGTTTAATTAGTACCACATATGTATATAGGTAAATCATACTAAACGTGCTCGCAAATTTACGTAGGCTCTATTTAATTAAAATTGTCCCTACTTAGACCTCGATTGGTGTTTAACCAAATATCTTGCAGGTTTACTATTAGATGCTCAAAAGAGGACATCTCCCGGCTTAGAACTAGCCGGAGCGACACATTCGACGATATACCCAACGCATGTGACCCCGCTTATACTGGCTGCCCATCTGAACAACTATGAAATTGTCAATTTACTGATGTCAAGGGGACATAGAGTTTCACGGCCACATTCACCAAACTGTTCGTGTATAATCTGCAAGTGAGGATCGAATTCACACTATCATTTCAGTATAGCGCACGTCGTAATATCTACCGTAGGAGATAATATTGCTCAATCAATTTTTACATCAACTTCTTCCGTGTCAATATTCAGAATATGGTTTCATATCAACATTTAAATTAACCAGGACTCAGAAAAACATAAGATCAAAGCCTACACTAGTTTTAATGTAGACATGTCTCATGAGTCGCCGCTACTCTCGCAACTTGTGTCTCTATGGAATAACTCCATTTCTTTGACCGCATTACCAAAATGTGTGCCGCACGCCGGTTAACTACACGTTGCATTCACACGTTCAATTTAAACGGATAATTTTCGACACAATTGGTTTGAGTACTTATTCGAATGTTAAAAGAATCGTGTTATGCATTCAAATTGTTGACCGCTGCTAAAATGATGGGCTTGAATTTAATGACCATGGTGGGTTATAAAGTAGTTATCTGATTGGTCGTAGGTATTGGTACAAAACCGAAGTCATTTCGCTGTTTCTGAGATCTGATTCACAGCTCACCGTTAGTGTTTTAATGTGTGTTTTCTCAGAAATTCCCTTGTGAACGATGACGCCTTGTATGCAAGTTGTGCACGTCTATGGCAGTACCGGGCTGTTTCCTCTCCTGCTTACCTGGTGCATGTGACGTCAGACCCTATCCTTCAGGCGTTCTACCTCACTGATGAGCTGGAAGCTAATGCGGCGGCGTACAGGCATTTGGCGACTGATTACTTAGTATTGAGGGATCAAGTTAGCGCTTTTGCTGTAGGACTCATCGGTGGGTATCTACATGTAGCCCGTACTAGAGGTTTAAGAATATTTTTGCAACATCAAAGATTAGCCAAAACATAACAAAATCTGTGTCAAAAGACGCGTAGTGTGCCTACACTTCGCGCTGGTGTCAAATTCTACAAGTACATAGCATGCCTGCCATGGCGGGCGTAGTCAATTAGGGTTAGGTTATGTACCAAGCACCGCTTTTTATACTCAACGACTTCTAATTTTTTAAATGTTTTTACTATGATATTCTGAATTTGACACTATATTCGGCTCTGTCTTTATATTTTTTTTAATGTCGCCGGTTACTCTGTCAGTTGTGGAACGATTCCGATGATGTTGCTAGTGCTAGTTAAGACTATTTAGAGAATGATCTCAAGATCTTCCTTAATAAAAAAAATTCCTTGCGGTATTCGTTTTTGTCCTACAAAACCTAAAAAACTGCGTAAAAAAATATTAATTAATTTAAAGTCAGTTTTTACTTTTTTCAAAACAATCATATTAATGGATTTTTAAGTGATGTATCATATCGTGTTGGTTTTTAATTTTGTCTGCGTTCTACAATGAATGTAACTAACGGAAACGTAATTTTCCGTAAATAGTAAACAATGTCCCTTAAGTATTTATAATAAAATATTCCATTCTATTTCTAACAACAAATCTTTATCTGATTTGCTCGTAGGTAATATCTCAATAATTTAGGTGTCACAGTAATCCATTACCTCCTAATAATAGAATAGAAAATATAGCGTTTCAAAATATCAAATAATACAAAGTAGGAATTAATATTAACAGCGAGAACAAATAGGCTCAGCATTAAATGACACCAATGGAGCGCTGTAATAATAAATTGATTAAGTAATATTCACATGATTATTTCCATCTAAAGGTTGCCTGGAAGATTCGCTTCTAAGCGATAAAGCCGCCCATCCTACTTGTCGCATGTAATGTCTTTTTGTAATAATCTGTATATTGTGTACAATAAAGTATTTTTGTATTGTATTGTACCAAATTCGCGCCCATAATCATAATTTTTTAAATTAAATAAATAGAGGGTACTCATTAATCCTGTCGGGTGTGTAGGATGCTGTCGCACCTCTGACGAAGCGGAAGTAATACTAAAACAAGTATCTGGATGCGGAGGTCGTCGCCAATTCGCACTGCCTCGTTTACTGATGGCTATTAACTACAAGCAGAAGGCATTCGTGGCCCATCCGAACACCCAACAGGTAGAAGATTATATTCATAGATCATTTATTAATTACAAATAGGTTACATAACTTAGTTAATAGTGCCTTAAATCCTATGTAGGTATGTCTAAGCACTTAGTTCTCACTTAATTTAAAAAAATGATAATATCTACTATAGTTAACATAATCTCTAATATCTACTGTAGTTATATGAGCAGTACATACACCTACCAATTGACCCCGATTTAAACCATTCCGGTAGCAAAAATGAGAAATGCTTTATCATGATCGTAAACTACACCTGAGCCCAGAGTCAATTTGACGATAGAGACGTATCCCCATATCTTTATTCGTTACCTCGACCACGATTCAACCACTACTCAAACTCCAAAAGCATTTCGGTATTTAAGTAATCGTAAAAAATTCCTTCTCTCGAACTATCATTAGAAAATTTTCTCATAAGAGTAAGAGAACTGTCATCTCAAGGTACCTTCCCACCTACCTTGAATCCTCCAATACCTCCTTAAAAGAACTTGTTGTTATTAATAATGGATTTTGGAGACTATCGACTAAGCAAGCATACCGAACTTGAGTATATTTTTTAAGGAATGCTCTAGGCACTTTAGACGAGTTTGAGTGAAGGATTAGTTGAAGAATTATCTAAAGACTTGGGGGTAATCGTAACGCGCAGTACTCATACCAAAACCTATGGAAAAATAAAACATTTTTCCAAAGGTTTTGGTACAGCGCCTCTATCGTGCGGAAAGCGAACTACGCAAGTCCCATACAAATTTATGAGACGTGTCAAGATCTCGTCTCGACACTATCGTCAAATAGACTTTGACTTGGGGCTCTGTTCAAAGTGCTCATTAAGGTTACCACATGAATAATTGAGGTGTTAAAACTTTACAATGTTCATCATTCATTCTGAATTGGTTTTATGGTTTAAGGTTTTGGAGTCGTACTGGCTGGGTGATTGCTATAGTTGGAGAAACAAATCCTGCTGTGGAAAACTCATGAATTTCCTGTGTAGAGTTTTTGTCATACCTTTCATACTGCTTTTTAGTATGGTAAGCGCGCTTTTTGTTATAAGCTTTCTATACTAAATCAGAAATAATTAAGATTGGCATTATAATAATTTGCGATTGTGATTTGGGACACCAATTTCTGACGAACAATAAAGATTACCCGTTGTAAGCGTCACCCATGACCTCAAATTTAGTTTGTGAATCAACAACAATGACTATTAGAAATTTTGCTTTCGAAGTGGGTTATTCGTTTACCAATTTTGTCATTGGTGAAACTTTTGATAACCATTGAAAGCCCTACTAACTGTCTCCTGTCTTCGCTCTATAACTTTGACCTTACTTTTGAGATGGTCTACCTTCTAAGCTCTACGGTGTTGTTTGAGCAGACTCTTAAGATTGTCGCAGACGGAGGCGCAATGCTACCACGCAGCCCAAAAAAATGCGTTCTAATATGGGCTTTAGCTCGTGACATTAAGATGATTTTTGTATTCTCTCGCTGATTCATTTAAAGCTTGTGGGACGGGAAGCCATTTTTTTACTGCAAAATACATATATCTAAAATTAGAGAATAATCCCATATTTGAATGCACGTTCTTGTGCTGGGTTGTAGCAGTATTGGAATAATGAGCGCATATTAAGTCACTGCATGGTATGGGCGCTTAGACGGTTGGTAGAAGGCCACACTGCAAGCATGTAGCTTAACTAATCGCATGCAAGTAGCGAGGCGATGTCAGTTTTCGGATTTTGAACTAAGGGCAAACTATAGTTGCATAAGTATTTCTTTTAGTTATTACTATATATAGATTGATATAGTTTATATATTGTAGGAGACGAATAAATGCTTTAATTATTTATAAAAGCAACCTGCTAAGGTACCCGAAGCAATCAGCTAATCTATCCTACCTGGACCATACCAAAACCCAACGCCCCCGTAGTCCTAAGGTAAGGGTTTTAGGAGGCATTCTCAGTCAGGTACGGAGCAACGGTTGACACCCAATTAACCTTCCTTAGCTGTTGCCCCGCCACCGGCTTCTGAAGCACTATCAGATACCGTTGAACAAGTTGATCACTCACTCCGCTGCATACTTCGTATTCCTAGCGCTGGTCTTCTACGTTTCTAATCAAGATAAGAGCGGGCTGAAGCGTGGACCGCCGAATACTGGTTTGTATTTTAAGTTATTTCTGTATACCTAGTGATGTGCTGAGGTAGTAAAAGACCCGTAAAGTTAAAGGTTTGGCATCTATTTGTTAGTGATAAATGTTATATAAAGTTTCGAGTGATGAAATGCGATTAATCGGTTGTGAACTCAATATTTACCAGAGGGTAGAACTGCCTCACAATTCTTATCTTTTAAATTAGGAAAAAGCAAATAATATCAGTCACACATCTCTTTGTACTCATATCTGATGTCAACAAAAAAACAAGACTGATCTCCCAAATATTTTTCAGAGGTAGCATAGCGTTTAATTAAAAAAAAAAATGTACAGCAAACTGCTGTATATTATTTTTTTGAATGGCTCTCGTACCCTCGTAGCTTTATACCTATATTATCATTTAGACGAAACACTACCCCACACATCTACCTACATGCAGAGAGTGATGCGATTCTGCACCAAGATTATTGCAATTAATTACACAGGTTATACGAGCTGCTGCGTGAAAGCACGCGCGGGACGCTTTGCATTTAGATTGCGGAAATTAGAATTTCGCAAAAAGGCCCGACTTCTTAAATATCACTTCCTTTTGATTCTGACCCCGATTAATAAAAAGCCGCCAACTTATCTCAGGTGCTCAAACTTGGAAGTGAGGCCGTTACTTCTACTCTCTGATTTTGATAGTCAGCGGACTTTACGAATATTTGGACGAAACTGGCTTTTTTGGAGCTTTAATTTGCTTAACTAATATGGAAATGAAGTGCCAAGCGTTTAACACTTTAACGTACGCAATTTTCATTTTTCAATTTTGGACGCATTTGTTATAATTATTGTTATAATACTAAAAAAAAAACTGCTTGGTGGTTTGAAAAGCCCCGTCTCTTAATATTTACTAGCTGCGCCCCGCGGCTTCGCCCTCGTGGAAATTTATGTTTCAAATACATAGTTTATAAACCTTCCTCTTGAATCACTCTATTAAAAAAAGCGCATAAAAATCCGTTGCGTAGTTTTAAAGATCTAAGCATACACAGCGGGACGGAAAGACAGCGGGAAGCGACTTTGTTTTATACTACATATGTAGTGAAAATGATCCAGCGCTTGGAAGTTTTTTATTAGACTTGCACCTACCCTACAAGAATTGGCAATCCTAGTGATTGCCAATTCTTGTAGGGTAGGTGCATGTATGGTATCTTTAAAAAACCAAACACCACTTACATCCTTAAATTTTCTTTTTTTTTTGTCTTGCTAATCTTCCAAGAAGTTGATGGATGATATCCGCTCAGAACCGCCATCTATGGCGTCGTTTAAGGGAATCCTAAATATGTTAAGCTGTGTGGACGTTTATGGTCTAACTTGATGAATCTTGCAGGTGCAGAAGGACCAGTGATTCTCTACGTCTTAGGCTACACCTGGTCAGCTATCCGCATGAGTCTGATGCAAGGACCCAAACGGTACTTCAGGATGATGTGGAACTGGGCGGAAATTATAACGCTGACGTTGTTCTGGCTGACTTTCGTGTTCTGGATGATGGCAGCTACTGATGAAGTTTGGATAGAGGATGACAACGGTTTTTGTGTATTTATATCACATCACTTCTTTTGGTGGTCAAAGGGCTAGGCTGTGGTACAAAACAAGGATAAATAGAAAGGATCAAAACAATTCCACGTATGCACTTTTAGTTCGTATTTCAATTGAAGCTTTGGACTGCTACGCATGGGACTTTATCTATACTTAGTTGCCCAATAAACAAAGTTAAAGTTCTGTTTATAATTACGATATCAGAGGAATTAGAGCATTAGGTCGCAGTTAAACAGTTAATTTTATAAAGCTTGTTTGCCCTAGAACGAAAATATTGGAATCAATACGATCCAACACTGCTGGCGGAAGGCACATTTTGTCTGGCAACGATATTCGCTTTCTTCCGGCTCATGTATCTTTGCCAACTGAACTACCATTTGGGGCCACTTCAAGTATGTACATCTTTAATTTGTATTCAATACAACTCACATATGGAATGGTGGTTTTGTTAAAATAACTTGCTAGGTGAACTTCTAACTCCGCTTCTAACTTCTAACACTCTACTTCTTCGTCTTGACTTTGATTTTAATAGGTACCTACCTGCAGTTCTATGGCGCAAGTCTCTGCGAGGTGCATTAAGAGAATACTACCCAACACGTAGGTGATTTGAAGAGTTGTTTGAATTCTATGACTCAACTCTCCTAATGCACCTCGCAGAGACTTGCGTGCCAATCAATATCTACACACAAAAATTGTTCTCAGTATATAATTTCGTAAGGCTTGTTCCTTACCTTGGTTACTCTGAGATTACTGAGATATAGGTAAAAACTCTACAAGACAGGGTCCAGACCTTTTTTTTTAAGTCTTTCTACTTGAAACTAATTGATTACAGGTATCATTAGGCAAGATGACGATCGATATCTACAAATATATCTTAGTTTTCACGATAATAATAAGCGCGTTCGCGGCTGGACTTGCGCGGTTCTACCAGTATTACAAAGGCATGGTGTATGAGGACGAATATGGAATGAAAACAATGCAGGTATAGCTACTCCCTTACTATCCTTTTCCTTACCCTGCGTGACCTCAATAAATGGCGTCTTAGGTTTCCCAGTTTTCAATTAAGATAATCAAGAAGCATATTAAGTGGCGACCAGTACAATTTTATTTTTATTTATTAACTCAAACTCGTAATCGATAATAAATAACACACATACAAATTAATAAAATATGACAAAATGTCACATTAAAATCAAATATAATGTTATATAACAATAAATAGACAACAACACTTAAGTTGTACTGGCCACAACCGCTTTTTTCCCTCATGTTGGGTCATCTCATAAGTCTAATCTAAACGGCTTTTACTACCCAACGGTTTCTTTAGATACCTATAGGTTTATCAACATCAAAAAAAAAACAAATTGAATGGATTGAGGCACAAGGTGTTTGTGGCATTAACTGTACACGATGTTCTGGTTAAGATGCACTATGCGCCATCCTAGGTGTTGATTGCTATGCCACATTTATTCACACGCATTTCCTACGAAGAACCGTAAATCTAGTATACGGGCTTTTTGTATGTAGTCGATTGATTGCTTCTATGGTATTGTGCGTAGCTTAATTTCACGCACCATTGCAGCACATAGTCTCTACCCCAGTTTTGTAAACAATGTAAATGTAACCGCACTTGCAGTTAACCTAGGTTTTGGTCGGGAATGTTAAATCTCACGCATATTTCGAACACGCACAGGTTTACTGCTGCATCTTTGTGATACAGTTGGTTTTAGTAGTCAAGGTCAAACTTAGGTTCAGTTTATCTGCGAATGGTTATTGTGCAGTTTTTGTTTTTTGTTTGAGGTGGCATCGTTTACAAGTCTGAGGGACACATTAAACACGTTGTTTTGGGCCCTATTTTGCATGGCACCCTTGGAAAGCGCTGATATAGTGCTGGAAAACACCAGGAGTCAACGACAAGTCGCAAAGGCCCAGGAGAATAGACACGGGTACACGGAACGAATCGGATATTTTTGCTTTGGATGTAAGTATTTGCTTTAAAAAGATACGAGATTCTGATGGATAAAAGGCACTGATAAAGATTTTGACGTAAACTACTTACTTAACGGTTTATTTAAGTGTATTATACATATTTATCTTTCAGTACAAATAAAATTTTGATTTATTGATTGATTGACAAAATAGGAATTCATTTTATATGAAACTGCAAAACGAAACGTACAAGTCTTTGATAGAAAAGATATCAACGCGCTTGCATAAATCTCTTGCTTGTAATCAGTTTTCTTCTACAAGTCCACAACGAATAGATATCTACAACTATGAGCGTAATAAATCATATCCAAGCTACTGCAGTAGGTACAAATGGTTAAAAACAACAGCAGATATTTATAATTAATGAACTAACGGAAGCTTCGATGTTCCGAACATTCCACATTCGTACATGGCTCTGTTTCAGTTGTATTTGAATTATTAATGAGTTTGTAGTATAATTGCAGGTTTCGAAGTGATATCTGTGATAGTTGTGCTGAATATGCTAATAGCTACCATGTCCAATACGTTTCAAAGGGTTACCGACAACGTTGATATAGAGTGGACTTTCGGGAAGACAGAAGTTAGTAAACAAACATGATTTTAATTAGAATAGTCGAATATATCATGGATATGCTAATTTGATTTGATTTATGTGTGGGATTTTATGATACGGTAGTTTGAAAGGCCATTGGGTGTCTTCTATTGACCGAATAGAGAACTGGGCACCGACACTAGGACCGATCAGAGACCGAGTATCTGTCCAATTGTGGGTGTCAGTAATAATGATGACCAGGAAATTTGTGTGCAAAGTGCCCATAGCTATTTAGATTTCTTACTGTCCTGAAGATTTTTTAATGTTAAATCACATAACGGCTTCTTCTAATTTGTGGTACATTATTTCCGTGTTGTCATTTTCACGCGAAGGACGGTTTTAGATTCCAGGATATTTTATGTCAAGAAAGATATTTATGAATATACTACAAAACAAGGTTACGGCAAGGTAGCCACTATAAACAAAAAAACGCCACTAGAACAATGCACATGCGCAGTGTAAAAGGTTCAAATTCGCGTTCAGAAACGCATGCGGGACCTACGTGCGGGACTAATGAAATGATGAATGAACACTTCAACCAAAACCAAATATTGTTTCGAACTTCTGATATTTGCTTAAATAATAAATTCCTAAAATATTTTGCCCAAATATTTAATTTTGTTTGGTTTTGTAATCGCTTTATTTACAAAAAATAGCTAGGATTCGATAGGAATAGCGGAGTATAAGCTTGTTTTCGGAAATAGAAATACAGAAATACAATTTATTGGTAAAACCACTTTACATGTCAAATGTATGGATTGCATCAAATTCAAAGATCGAAGGGAGGCACTGATGATTGAACTTAATTTAAATAGATTTGATTTAGGTTCATTCATTAACATTTTAGCGGAACCAGTTTCAGCAGCGGCCATCTCATTATTCAAAATTTTTATGCATCAGTGACTCCCTTTAAAATAGCCACAATTTATATGTTTTTATTTTGCTGTTTATTTTGTTGTGTTTATTAGTTATAAGTTTAGGTTATGATAGGACTGGCATACTTTTGCGAAGTAAAAGTCCTTAACAATAAATATGATTAAAAAAAAAATGTCAAATGTAAAATGTTCTCCAGGTATACATCGACTACATGTGGCAGACTGCACTCCCGTCTCCGTTCAACCTTATCCCAACTGCTACGGGAGTGAGCAGCATCATAGACTGGCTTCGAGTGAAGCTGTGTTCTAGCTTTCACGCCGTTGCAAGGTGGTCTTGCTCTTATTGCTGTTTTGTGGTGAGACTTTCTGAAGCTTCAAGGTTACGATTATGATACCACTTCTTCAACGTATGGAATGGTTTTTTTAAATTATCCTACTAATATTATAAACGTGAAAGTTTGTATGTATGGATGGATGTTTGTTCTACTACTCTTTCACGCAAAAAATACTGAATGGATCGGGCTGAAATTTTGCATACAGGTAGTTCTGGGCCCAGAATAAAACATAGGCTTATTATTATCCCATAAATCAGTTCCCATAGGATAGAAATAATGTTAAAAGTTTCCATCGAAACAACGCGTGCGAAGCCGCGGGCAGAAACTAGTTATTCATATATCGATGAAATTGTATAGACATAAGAACTTTTCTTTTGTTTTCGGTGCTTTATATTTCATTGTTTGGAATTAGCATTTCCAATGCCTCTAGCAATTTTATGAGCGTCTTTGTAAATATTTTGCTACTATAATTTGAATAGGCGCAAGTTGTTTAATTTCAACGGATATTGAATTCTCTGGATTATATGTAATCCGCTGTAAGATTCATCTCATACTATAGATTAAAATTAAACTCATCTTGTAGTTTATGCTAGATTTGTACTTTCCAGACTGGCCTGTAACATCAAGGGGCAGAGATAATAGGAGGTGGATTTATAATCATACTTCTTTCTGCCCGTGGCTTCGCGTTGAAGGTTATTTTATCCATGGTTACAGATTTATGGTATTAGCCTATATTTTCTTCCAGGCCTAGAACTACCTGTATGCCAAATTTCAGCCCGATCCGTTAAGTAGTTTTGGCGTAACTAACATCCAAACTTTCGCATTTATAATATTAGTGCAATACTTCATTTCTAGGAACGTGACGTAGAACCCAGAATCCATAAGGAGTTCCCAGCATTGATGTCTGTACTAACACAGCGCTACTTCAGCACAATTGGTAAAACCGATCTACAGGCTCTGAAATACGATGTAAAATCTGATAAAAAATCCAAAAAACACTTTTACTCATCGAATTAGAACTTAATCTTGTCTAATTTATGTACATATGTTAAAGATATTTATTTACTACTTAATTAAACAAAGTATTGCTTGCTATATTTTATTATATTATTATAGTTTAAAGATAAATATAAAACATTACATCTCCAAAATGAATTTAAATATTACATTTTACATGCACTCAGGTAAGTCCTTTACAAATAACATTTTAGATAATTTCCCTAAAATTAAGGCTTTATAAACCTAAATATTACAATGATATACTTAAATCGAGAGTTGTAGTTCAATATTCTTAATTTCTAATAACATACACTTGGAAAACATGTCAGTAATAGATCTCTATAAGCCTTATTAATTCCCTTGATACAGCTGTATCAATATTCTGTAATATATAAGCGTAAGGAAGAAATCACTGTATATATTCAGATATAGCAAAGGTACAAGATGCAAAAATTACAGGGATATCTAAATAGCAGAAGTATTAGAATATTGCATTTTGCCACACATTTGTGCTAGAGATTGTAAACGTATAGCTTTCGGTACAAAGATGTAACAAAATTGACGGTTTTCCAATGAAAATTGTTACACAGATACATTAACTTACTAGTAGTAATAAGCAATATTATTATTACATGTAGTTACGTGTAATAATTATGCGAACGTGTAGGTAGTTACCCACACGCTCGCGCTGCTTCTTAACACTTTGAGTGCTGAAATCACACGGTATGTGTTTTCTACAAGTGACTAATATGCGTAAATCCACACTAGCGCAGCGGCTGAGAAAATACAGATCTTTGTGACTCAGCACAGCCGTAATATTTTTCGAACGAAACGCATGTGCGGCGTAACACAACCGCTGTGTAGAGCGGCAGCACGAATTTTTTAGGTTAAAAAAAAGATCGCAGTCGTCGAAAAAAAATCGCAGTCAAAGTGTTAAGCCCGGTATTCATTGGTGTTACGAGGCGTAATGTACCATTCGCAGAGAGCATCAAATGTCAAAAATCCGTACTGACTGCACGAACGCGCGTTGTGTACTACACGAACACATTACATTACGGCCTAATCAATCAATAATCGGTCAGTACCAAGCTTTAGAGTGAGCTTTATCCCCATAATCCAGAATATTTATTTATAAATAAATATTTAGTTGAATAAAATAAGGGATGGATACATAATGTTTAGAAGAAACGGTTCATGATGTAACTAACATACGTTTCTTCGCGTGTAGAAAAGTTACAAACGGTATGGTTGTTTTATTCCTGGTAACTTAAAAGCACTGATGCCTACGCGTTCCAGGCTTTGTTATAAACTCAATTGGTGGTATGCGACCATATGGACAGTGGTCGTGATGGTGAAAATAGCAATTAACGCCTTACGGTTCAGTTAATTTCACACATAACTGTAGAAATGCATAAATACGCGTCAATTCCTTACTGAAACGCGCAGAGTCCATTTTATCAAGTGTCAAATTCTCCAGTTAGTGTCTCTATCCCACCCTCACATGGAACTTGCCCGCTTTAGTGACGGATTAAACCAATTTACAAGGTTTGTACTTAGCTCACAATCACGCATAGCCGGCTGCTTGAGGAATTATGAAGTCGATGTGCCTTTGAATGATTTGTAAATATTTTTCGCAGTGATTCGGTTATAGTAGTAAACGCATTAGGTCTAGACTCAAAGATAGGTTTTTAAATTAGCTCTTAAAGTCCATAGAGTCTCCAAAATCCGCCGTAGTGTCTCTATCACATCCTCACATGGAACTTGCCCGCTTTAGTGACGTATTTAACTCCTTTGAAAGGTTTGTACTTAGCTCCGTACATATCCAGTCGACTCACGCGCAGCCCGCTGACCGCTAGTTGAGGGATTGTGAAGTGGACGTTAATGCTCGGGTTAGCGCCGGTAGTGTCGGCCCCTGAGACTACTGATATCTGGGGAAGAAGCAAATTCCTTTTTTCTACACAAAGAAAATGAGAGCGGCTGGTCGAAGAGACGCGTGACGCGACCCGAGAGCTGGTGCGTATCTGGCGCAGCGAATCAGCATTGCCATACAGCGGGAAAATGCAGCCAACAGGAGAATGCAGTACTTGGGGGTTCCGGCACGAATAGGCAAAATATTCATATTTTAGCCATTCAGACAAGAGTTTCAAATAACAAAGCAGCGCAGGAGACCTTAATTTCTCCACCAATTCGGTTCACCAGTCTCACCGATTGGGTACTTTAACACACCTAATTAAATTAAATTTGTGCAAATTGCACAAAAAAACTAAACGAAACACGCAATTACAAAAATAACTTGTTATAGTAATTACGGATTTTTTTTTACATTACTTCTATTAATACAATTATTATTTTAGCAACAAAGACATTGCATGTCATTTATCTCAATTTGTTTGTTTCATGTCTCACCGTAATCGGTAAAACATGTTTGATACGGTCTACCTACCTGTTTGTAACATCTTAGTAACACATGTTTATACAAATAAATGATATTTATCTATACGTATTGGAGAATTAAAATAGGCCTCCAGTTTGGTATAAGTAAGTACTTACAGTTCCTTTGATATTAGGCAGCTTCGGTAGCTCAATACGTCCGATTTCCCACATCAGAACCTTACTGACTGGGTCGTAGGAGTACTTTCCTTGGTTCGCGGTCAGAGAGCAGTTGAGAACGCACTTCGGCATACAAATCTCAAGGGCGACGTCTGAAACAATATAACACAAACCATTGTGAGTCTTATCTTTAGGTGCCTTAAAGGATTTTTTCGAGTGTTTACCAGACGACCCCGAATACTGAAACGACACAATATGTCTGTCTATGGTCAGTCATACCTAGACGCGAAGCTAAGCGGCACTGCGCGTATTTTAATTCAAAATATAATTTTATTTACTACGCAAAAATATAAAAATTAGCGTAAGTGATGAACCGTGAGGAGTTTTCGTATTATCCTATCCTACTAATATTATAAACGCGAAAGTTTGTAAGTATGGATGGATGTTTGTTACTATTTCACGTAAAAACTACTGAATGGATTTTAATGAAACTTTACAATAATATCAGAATAACACGTAGGCTACAATTTATAAATATATATTGTATTATCCAAAATATCTATCACGCGGGTGAAACCGCGGGGCGCAGCTAGTGTCAAATAAATTTATTACCTTTTTGCGTAGTACAAAGATATTTTGAATCAAAGTCCGCGCAGTGTCGCGTCTCGGTGTGAGCTGACCCAAAGAGGGGTTTTCGTTTTTCATTGGATGTCTAAAAATGAAGTTATTGAGGGTAGAGTAAGACAGATATCACGGTTTTCAGAAAAAATGCTGGAGAAATCATAAAGCCCCAAACTAAGCAGAGCTTGTGTACTAAATACATTATTTAATTACTACAAATATATATAGAAAACACCCAAACTTGCTTACCCAAACAACTATCTTGAACAAATATCCGCAGATCATACAAACATTTGACCCGAAGCAGGACTCGAACACGCAACCTCCTGCGTCACAAGCGGGTCTTCGCCCGCTGAGCCATATCGATCATCAACAATATACAGTACACTTATACTCACTCTCCAAAGTCCTGCCCATAGTCTGCTTAGGTCCTACAGTTAGATCCAACCTCCCTTGATCTCCATTGCTGCGCAGCGTGAGGCTGTGCCGCACATACAGCGGTATTGCCACTACGCTGGCAGAGCCGATGTGGTACGACATCAGTCGGAAATTGCCGTCGGGTGGAATGAAAGACAGGATTCTTTCAGACTGGAAATAATAAACAATATTGGACAATCCACACAGCATCCAGCCCCAAGCTAAGCAGAGCTTGTTTTAAGGGTACTCGATGACTTATATATAGATAACACAATAAATTACATAGATAGATATTTTTTATAACACATAGAAATACCAGGACACCTGAAACAAATATTTGCAGATCGTACAAATATTTATTCCGATATCGCAGGCGCTCCTTCGCCCGCCGCACCACCGGTCGTCATGTCAGATATGGGTTTTGAATCTTCGTTCATACTTCATCGAACACCCTAGCAATAAATTACCTTCATCCATACATGGGCAGTTATGTAAAAAAGCCGTACCTTGCAATGGCCGTCTGACAACCATAAATAGATCACGCACCTCAAAGAGGCTAATAAGGTCATAACCCAAGCTGTCCTGACAGGAAAACCAGCCTAGATAGTTTAGAATAGAACTAGGTACTTCGTTCTACTCTAAACTATCTATATACTTTCGTAGAAATACGTTTGTTCAACTTTTGACAAAACAAAAGTTTGGCGATGACCGACATATTTACACCACAAACTTTCTGTTTTCAGCAAAGTTCTTTAGTATTTTTTTTTAAATTAATTAAAAAAATTACTATGTACTATTTAAAACCGATTTTGCTTAAATCAAACAAATTTTTCATTAAAATAATCTGTCTCAGCATTTGAAAAAGTTATACCTGAGATATATTGGCCGATTTCAATAATTCCGTGTTTCTAACATTTTCCGCGCAAAGAAAAACATTTTTCGCAGTCACAAAAAAAATATAGATTTACCTCTGGTGGGACTCGAACCCACAATCCTCGGCTTAGGAGGCCGATGCCTTATCCATTGGGCCACAGAGGCGATAGGCGGGCGGCGCAAACGACCGTACACATGCCAAACACACGCTGAGTGGATTACGTCACGGTGACGACATTGCGCAAGAGTGTGGGTGGGAGCACTGATTAGGTTATTTTCGTCAAACATAATGTGCTATCTACATTTAGAGGGAGTCGGTTAAACTTATTATAATACGCATTATCATACCGTCTTGTATTTTTCCTGTTGGAATTCGAGGTTGGTATCATTAAATCAATTCAATACCAGTGTGAAAAAATATTAACAAAGGTTGATCTAACCTTTATAATAAAAAAACGTTTTATGTATGTATGAATATAAGTTTGGTACTAAATCATAGATGTTTAGGTGGATGGATATTTGTTAGGTACTTCTTCAAGTCAAAACTACTGAATGGATCGGGATAAAAATTTGGTACAGGTAGTTCTAGTCCTGGAATAAAAAAAGACTACTTTTTAACTCTTAAATCAGTTCCCATGACATAGATTCCTTTAAACGTTTCCATAGAAACAACGCATGTGAAGCCGCGGGCAGAAAGTAGTTAAAAATATATTAATGATTGAATGATGATATTTTATAATATAAAATAAATAATTTGGAAGTACCTAACTGTTGTATACATAAAACAAAGTCGCTTCCGGCTGTCTGTGTCCCTATTCCCTATGTATGCTTAGATCTTTAAAACTACGCGACACATTTTGATGCGGTTTTTTATAATAGATAGATTGATTCAAGAGGAAGTTTTATAAATTATTTGACGCATAGATTTGTACGCGGGCGAAGCAGCGGAGCGCAACTAGTAAATAATATAAGGAGATACTTATGTATATACATTTTAATTTTGATTCTAAATGGAGGACTCTTTGTAACTTCAAAACAACAATACAAAGAGTGGGAGATTGAGATAGCACTCTTCATACACCTAGGCCTATTGGCCTCCTCCACTGCTGGACTCAAGCCTCCCTCTGATAAGCGCCTTATTTTATCTAATGGGGGATAATGACGACCGAAGTGGCGCGGTGGGCGAAGTACGCTGGTACGATCTGCAGATATTTGTTCCGGGTGTTCTGGTCGTTTTCTATGTATAATAAAAAATATCTATGAAATGAAATGAAAGTTTATTTCTTCAGGTTTACAAAGCACTTAGACTATCAATGTAATATATTGTATTATGTATATCAGTTATCTAGTACCCATAACACAAGCTCTGCTTACCATGGGGCTAGATAATGCTGTGTGAATTGTCATAGCATAGCATTATTTATTATTATTTATAATGTCTAGTGTACAACATATTATTAAAACTTACCTCCCATCTCTTAAATCTGACACATGGATGGAATGAAACATCATCAAACAATCTTGGGTTCACAAATGTGAGAGTTAGGTCCGGCATTCCACTTAGTTTTATACAGCAGTCAATCTAAAACAATAGACAACACTGGATTAATTCTTTAATTTATTTATATAGCTGCAATAGAACTTGAAAGGAACCTTCTTAACTGTTCAAAAGAGTTGGGGTGTTCAGGGGTTTAAATCTCTAGGGTATGGACTTCCATTTTTTTATTTAGATTTTTTTTCCTGAATTACAGCTGATTTTGTTCAAGATTTGCAAGCATTTTTAAAGAAAACTTGCTCGCATCAAATTCACATCTTCGGACGCAATAATCAACTGTGGGCTGTAAAGTCGCACGCTTTTTTAGGCTTAAAGTTCAAATCTCAGCCTGGAAGAGATCTCTTCGATAAGGCCGCCATTATACTTAGTATAAGACAAGACTAAGTAAATTGGGTGAAATGTCTACCCTGTTTATATAAAAGTAGGGAAGGAACAAGAAATTACTCTTTATTTTGTATCTTTACTTACATAACCCTGTATCTCAGCAGAAACTGTAGCACCACTCTTGTCTATAATTGCATCTACTTCTTCTACAACATCGAAATACGCCTCGTTGTTGGCGTATTTCACGCCTGACCGCCTCCATGGCACGTTTGATAGTTGACCAGATGGCAACGTGGATGATACACTGTAAATAGTAAAACCTTTATTTATTCTGTAATTATTTTAGAATAATTGACAACAGCAAAATTCACAATGAGCAACTTAGTTTACTTTGTCATTTATTGATTCCATCAGTTACAAAAATCCTTAGGAATAGCTGTGCTTTGACTGGATAAGAGGTGTCTGTCTGTTTTCTCTATGTGACTTTGGTTAATACATTCACTGCCCAGTCTTTATACAACAAGGTCTTATACAGTCTTAGCGTTATGTGTAACTGTTAATCATAACCACCATAAAACTTTTGAAAATATAATTAGGTTATTACCATAAAAGTCATTTATAACAGAATATTTTTAGCTATACAATACATCGGCACAGTGTCTTGTGCCACTGCAAGTAAGTTTTTATTAGCATGATGATTGATCATGGTGCATGAAACTGTACAGAAATATTGGATAACTCAAAAATCAAATCATGGTAAATATCCCGTTATAAATGACTTTTATAACCACCATAATCTCAATTTTAACTTACTTTGATTTGCCAGTAACAGTATTCGCAATAGTTCTTAAAATATTGGGGGGTTTGATCAATTCCTTCAGGATATTACTCTCTGTGGCCAATGGGAAGCCATTGTCTAACATTTCATCTAATAGCTGAAACAGATAACCACCATAATGTCGAATTTTATTTATTCTTTGTATCATAAATCAATCAATCAAAATCAAGAAAAGTTACAATAATACAGCTTACCTCATAAACAACTACATAGTTCTCTTTGATGATAGTCTCTGTGCAGTCTGAAAAGTAGTCCTAGAAGAAAGAAAATATTTTGAAATTATTAGGAAAATAAGTGTTATAATTATAGATTGGTTATACACAATCTTATAAGCACGAATACAAGATGACCACCAGAGAGTATACCTGTTGAAACATCAACGGGAAAAATAGGTATAGATGCAATAATTACCCGTTGTATTAGTGCTTATTAATATAGATTGGTTACTTATTTAATAAGTAAAATTAAGTACCTGGAATGTGTCTACCACTCGGTGTAAGAATTCAATTACAAATAGCGGGGCTACCTCCTGCTTGCATACTGCCACTAAGGCCACCCCACCTCTCTGAATCGAGATCAAATAATGATGAGGAGCAGCCAATACTGGAGGGACATCCTGAAATTAATTATTAGTGATAAGTAGTTAAGGCAATAATAATGGAGGTTCATATTACAGGCATTAATTGCCCCAAAGACATATAAAAATACTAACGTTAGGTGAAGCCCTTTGAGCTTCTAAATAGTAATCACATACAGATCTTGGTATGACGCTTCTCCAGTGTTTTTCGAGAAAAACATCCCTGAAAATATTTGTATATATTTAATTGGAAACTGTTTAGAACCTATCAGCAACAACGAAATACTATTAATTTATTATTTATTGTTATTCATTTATTTGTGGAATGCTAAATAGCATTATTTCAATAATAATAAGAAGGAGAAAGTAAAAGCTGTTCTATTTTTTTCTAATTGTAAGTGAATGGAAAGAGTACATACCCTGATGGGTTTATTATAAATAAACTGTGTATCATATTGTTAGTATGTTATGCTTTTATCGTTTATCAAGAATTCAGAAGAAATTTAAGTTTCTTGTAGATTTTTGAATTTTCATCACTGAAAACAAAACAACAATTTGTTGGATTGGATTTGACATTGACATTGGCAAAAATAAAACGAAACAAATGACATTGAGTGACGTGGCTCGTTTCCTTTGGGTTTTTTTAAATGCATTGCGTAGGTACAGTCCGTCTAAAAAGAGTAGACAAAAAATGAGGGCGCCACTGTCGTTTAACTGGTATACCCCATACTATATAATAACTGATTTTGATACTTGCTAATTATTTATTCTATTATTGGCATAAATATTATATACAGAATATAGTTAGTTCCACAAACATTAATTTCTACTCTTTTTAGACGGACTGTACCTACTATTTAGAAGTTTTATGTAAACTAGCTGCGTCCCCGCGGCTTCGCTTGCTTAGAAATATATGTGTCAAATGGTTTATAAACCTAAAGTTTTAAAGATCTTAGCATACGTAGGGACAGACAGACAGCGGGAAGCAACTATTTTTTATACTATGTACCTAGTGATAATAAATAAGCCACGTATGTAATATAAGCGGAAATCCCGAAAGGGGTTTGATTCTGGACCCTGTGGGGCTACCAAGCTATTTAAAAAATAACGTAACGCGCGTTATCACCGTTATCACGCTAAATTTAGCGGGGATAACGCGTGTTAAGGCGCATTTTAACTCGAATATCGCCTTTCACGAGTTATTCGCATTAAAAAGTGCCTGAACAAGCGTTATCCCCTTTAAAATTAGCGTAATAACGGTGATAACGCACTTTACCTCATGTGTTAAATAGCATGGTAGCCCCACTGGACCACCTTCGAGAGGATCAACGGTTATTTTAATTTCTAACATATTTTTACTTTTTTGAATATTGTAACAGTGTTATTGACTTATATGTTTTATTGTAAAATAGGTAGGTAGGTAATTACTAATTATTTGGTTTCTACCCGTTTCTTCATAATTTCTGTAGTTTTCTTGTGAAACTATCACTTTTTTAATGCAGATCTTTAGTATTTTATTTTTGTTGCGCACTACTTTGTAGCTCACCGATGGTCACCTTCTCGAAATTGTTTCGGAATACACATACCTCGGGCAGATTCTGCAGTTAGGTAAAAACAATTTCGAGAAGGAGGCCAAAAGAGGATCCAGCTGGGCTGGGCAGCGTTTGAGAAACTACGTAGAGTCTTCTCTTCATCCATACCGCAATGCTTGAAAACGAAAGTTTTCAACCAGTGCGTCCTACCCGTTACAGAGCTGAGACGTGGACACTCACGATAGGGCTGGTCCACCAGTTCAAAGTCGCTCAGCGAGCTTTGGAAAGAGCTATGCTCGGAGTTTCTCGGAAGGATAGGATTCGCAACGAATACATCCGACAGAGAACCAAAGTTATCAACATAGCTCTGAGAATTAGCAAGATGAAGTGGCAGTGGGCCGGCCATATCTCGCGAAGAACCGACGGCCGCTGGGGCAAACGTGTTCTTGAGTGGAGACCACGACTCGGTAAACGTAGTGTAGGACGCCCTCCCACCAGGTGGGATGACGACCTGCGCAGGTAGATGCTGGATGCGTCAAGCTGAAGACAGGGCGCTATGGCGCTCATTGGGGGAGGCCTATGTCCAGCTGTGGACTAATAAAGGCTGATGATGATGATGATGATGATGACTTTGTAGCTTGCTCCGCTCGCCGTAATTTTACTTTCCTGGCCCCAGTTGCTAGATAGATAAACCAATGTGATAACCACCGCAATAATGCTACCTAACATTGTACCTAACCAAAGGTAAAACATGATAATTTTTGCGGTGCGCTTGCCTAGCCATAATTTTTTTTGTTAATCATCGGCTTTGCAGGTATTAGTTGCACATGGGTGCACCATGGGCTAGAGTTGCCCCTGACGTCAACGGGCCGTGTACACCACACAGGGTGACACAGGTGTACACACAAAACCACTAAAATTATATGACAACAGCACACGCTAAACAAATTCGACGTACGAAGGTACATAATATACATATATCATCTATAAGTTCCAAATTAAACCTGACTACTTCACCCAGGAGCTGTGGCGTAACTATACTGTTGTTGGCCCGTGGCAAATTCATCATTCATGGAAAAGCTGAACCAACAATAATAATATTTTTATTATTTTATATATTATATTATTTTTATTTATATAACGGGCCGCCGATGCCGCCGCGCCGCCGGAAGTGGCGCCCGGTCAGAGGACAATTCAGACATTTATTATACATTTAGAAAAAAAATAGTTTTGGACTTTTATTTAAAAAAGTTAAATTAAAATGTTGGGATTCTCCTCTGGCTGGGGAACTGTGGCATTGTGCCGATTTACCAATCCTGTAATTACGCCACTACCTAGGAGTGTAATTGTGAAGTTTAAGGGGAGCAAGCTAAGTGCCTACCTACATGTGATTTTGGTCGAGTCGAGACTATATATTGCATTCAGAGTCTCACCCTAGAACTTGTAGGTAGATAATAAATCTATGATACGTTTGCAGGTTCGATTCCTGCCAACCATACCCTCCTTTATTTGGAGAGGCATTTTCAGACTTTGCATCAGATGTAAATCAGGATATTGATGAATTTCACATCAATATCCTGATTTACATCTGATGAAAATATAACTTAGACCTACCTATTTCATATAATTTTCTTATTGGTAAAAGGAAACCTTACAGGCAGAGGTAAATTGTATACTAAGAATTTAAAAAAAAACCATTACTTTTCCATATTTTATTGATAGAAATCTTAAGAATTAACGGTTGGACTTGGCAACACGCTCAAGCTCATCTTTCTTCTTGATGGCATATGAGTTTGATGACCCCTTAGCAGCGTTGATAAGTTCATCGGCAACACATTCAGCAATAGTCTTGATGTTTCTGAATGCAGCCTCTCGGGCTCCTGTGCACAACAACCAGATTGCCTGGTTCACACGACGGAGGGGGGACACATCGACGGCTTGACGACGCACGGTACCGGCACGACCGATCCTAGTAGAATCTTCACGGGGTCCAGAGTTGATGATGGCTGTCACTAGAACCTGCAGAGGGTTCTCTCCAGTTAGCAAGTGGATGATCTCAAATGCATGTTTCACAATACGCACGGCCATCAGCTTCTTGCCGTTGTTGCGTCCATGCATCATCAGGGAGTTGGTGAGACGCTCAACGATGGGGCACTGCGCTTTGCGGAAGCGTTTGTGAGCATACCTGCCGGCGGAGTGGGGCAGGTATTTGGCGTATTTCTCCTTCACGGAGATATAATCCTGGAGGGACATATCCGACACCTGAACATCGTAGCAGCTCCATCGCCCGAACAGTTTGATTTCGGGAATGTCAGCCGGTTGTGGCAATGGCATGGAGTCAATAGCCATGCTGGTTTCGACAACATCATCAGTCCAGTTTTCTTCAGCCATGGCTGGATCCTACAATGAAACAAACAAAATCATGTTTACTACAATGCAATGCACTATTTACAATCTACAACAGATTTATTGATATAAATACGTACTTTTCTATTCGGGAATAGAAATTCTAACCTCGTGTTGTCAAAAGAACACGAGAAAAAGGAAGTCAATTTGGCTGCCACAGATCGCGAAGTATTTTTTTTTCAGGTTGGCATTCTTGCTTTGATTGCCATTCTCGAAACTTTAACTGATTTTGTGACGTCGATTGAGTGAATATATTGAAAGTGGCCAATAAAAATTGATCTTTGAATTGAAGCTTAGTTTTTATTGGCTAATATCTTGATTTGACAGATCGTTCACAGATGAAAAAAAAAACAAATGTCACCGCTGACTGAATTATCTAAAATAAAAAACTTAAAACAATTTTGTGAATTTTTGTGTTGATCAAAGGTTGCTGTTGATAACTTATTAGGTAGATTATATTATCACAAAACAAATTCAACTATAGAGCGCTGCTTTGTAATAAACCATTTACAAACTCAGTTCATTGATAAACCACACTTGCGTATCTACAAACTTTTCTATTTGTAAATATTGCAGGTTAATTCAAGTGTTCAAAGTTCGCGATGGCTACGTTGAAACACTCTAAAGCCATTAGGACTCTGGGTGTGTTATCTCCAAAGTACTGTCCTCAGTTAAGTTCTAGGAGAAACCTCAATTTACAAGAATACCACAGCAAAGACTTGCTCAGAAAACATCAAGTGTCGATTCAGAACTTCCGCATTCTAGATTCCAAGCTAGATTCGAAGCCGCTATCGGATTTCAAAGCCAAAGAATACGTCGTGAAGGCTCAAATCTTGGCTGGTGGCAGAGGGAAAGGTCACTTCGACAATGGCTTCAAAGGGGGAGTACATTTCACAAAAAAACATGAAGACATAATATCTTTAGCAAAGCATATGATTGGGAATAAACTGATCACAAAGCAGACACCTAAAGAAGGTATACTAGTGGACAAGGTTATGGTAGCTGAAAGTGTAAATATCAAGAGAGAAACTTATTTTAGCATTGTGTTGGAGAGGTCATATAATGGTGCGGCCATAGTCGCATCTCCAGCTGGTGGAATGGACATTGAGGCTGTGGCTGAACAGACACCTCACTTATTGAAAACACTTCCTGTTGACATTAATGAAGGTATTACAGATAAAGCTGCAAATGAGATTGCTGAATTTTTGGAGTTTAAAGGGCCTTTGAGGAAAAAATGTGCAGATGAACTTAAGAAGTTATGGGAGCTCTTTACAAAGGTAATTTCTATCTATAAAAATTAGATATCCTATAAGCTTAATTCCTGTAAGATTAACCTTGGCAGATTTGTATTGTTATTTAATATGTATTTACTATTTATTACATTACTCTATAATCGCCTCACAGGATCTTGTGACTTAAAAAGGTTTTGGCAGAATATCAGCATATCCACTCCTGTGTGATAAATATAGTATAATATAGATATGTGATACTGATAAGGCATTGATACTGACACCTATTTGTTGCTGAAAAATTTTCTGAAAAAAATAATGATTACAAAATTTGGTCATGGAGGCCTTAAAACCATAGATTACATCAATGATGTTGATGCATGGCCAGATGTTGCTTGAAGAAGTTCAATCTTGTTGTATTGACATAATTGTATCTAAAATCACATAATTCAATTTTTATAGGCCAAACAAACATGTATTAGATACAAGTGGTATATAAACTAGTGGTTTCTTTTGAAAATCAATAACACCTTATATGTTATTTGATAATAATATAAAATTGTTTTATTGCTTATTTGGTAAGCTTCAGAACGTTGAAAGTTATTGAATCAGTATCTATATAATTATTATAACATAAAGTATAGATTCTGATTCAATAACTTTGATTTCATATATTTGCTACTCACACATTATAATTATTATAATGTGTGAGTAGCAAATAAATGCATGTATATGTCTCAACTGATGAATATTGCTCCACATAAGCCCTTCATCATAGTCAATGTCATTTTAATGGAGTTTTCCTTGTAGTCATAGTTCAAAACAATCAATGGAATGTGTATTAATTTTTCAGGTAGATGCAACTCAGCTAGAAATCAACCCACTAGTCGAAACTGATGATGGCAGAGTCATAGCAGTGGATGCTAAGATTAACTTTGATGATAATTCTAAGTTCAGGCAGGAGGATATATTCGCTTTGGATGATGTGTCTGACAGTGACCCAAGAGAAGTGAGTACATTTGCTTGAGGTGGTGTAGTTGTAATAATTTGATTGTTCAGAAAACAAAAACAAACTGACTTCGATTCAATTAATTTTACACTGTTTTTAAGTTTCTAAAGATAAATACGAATTCCTTGGGAATAAACATTTTATGAGACCACCTCGGTCATTCATCATTCTCTATACAATACCAATTTGATTAAAAAAATATTATTTCATTAATTCGAAAGCAATTACTTAAACCACTTTGCAATTTCGGATTACTATTGCCAGGTCTTAACAATTACATACTTTATAATACATAACGTGATTTAAAAGAAGAAAGGTAAATAAGAGGAGATAACATAGAAGCTGTTTCTCTTATCTTTTCAGTTGAGTGTTGTTTGTCTCTAGATTATTTTGAACAGAACATATTGTTTATAAAAATTCATGATATCGTAAATTCGTAATATGTAATATTCTTTACAATTTATTACCATTAAGCAAAACTACATAGTATAAAACAAAGTCGCTTCCCGCTGCTGTCTGACTATCCCTATGTATGCTTAGATCTTTAAAACTACCCAATCGATTTTGTTGCAGTTTTAAATAGATAGTGTTTCAAGAGGAAGGTTTATTGACACATAGATTTTCACGCAGGCGGAGCCTAGGGGCGCAGCTAGTAACTTAAAAGTATCTAATAATGAAATTAAGACGCCTTCATTTAAGTATGAATCAACAAACATATTATAAGTAACTGTAAACAAATTCATTTCAGAGGGAAGCAGCCGCTTTGAACCTGGTCTACATTGACATGGATGGAAGCATAGGCTGCATGGTGAATGGAGCTGGCCTAGCCATGGCCACGATGGATATTATCAACTTGAACGGAGGAAAGCCAGCAAACTTCCTCGACCTTGGGGGTGGAGTCGGAGAAAAGCAGGTCTCAGCAGCCCTGAGGATCTTAGAGTCGGATCCTAAAGTGAAGACTATTTTTGTGAATGTTTTTGGTGGTATGTATTTACATATTATCCCATCACGTATTTATTTTTTGTTTGGTATATGGGCGAATATGTAATTTCCTTATCACACAGGTCATGAATTAAGCATTTTATAGATACAGTTACTTTTGATAGAAATGCAAATCAGTCAACATGATGTGATGTGAAAAATGTGGGAACTTTTTAGAACCAATTCAGACAGCATTATCTACCCCCTAGCCTAGCTAAGCTGAGCTTATGTTATATAGGTACTAGATAACTGATATAAATATTCCAATATGTATCTAACATATTAGATAGATATTTTTTGTTATACCCACATAGAAAACGACCAGAACATTCCATATGTTTTGGTCGTTTTCTACAAATATCTGCAGATCGCACAAAAATTTGTCCCGAGGCGGGAATCGAGCCCACAACCTCCTGCGTCGCAGGCGGGCCTTTGCCCACCGCGCCACAGAGGTCATTGATAGAAAATATGCTAACAGAATTTGTATGTATATATTACAGGTATTGTGAACTGTGCTACTATCGCGAACGGCATTGTCGCTGCCTGCAGAAAGAGCCCGCCTAAGCACCCTCTAGTTATCAGGTTAGAGGGGACCAATTCAGAACAGGCCAAGAAGATATTAGAAGAGTCGAAACTACCATTTAAGATGGTCGATGACGCCGATGAGGCGGCAAAAACAGCCGTAAAGCTTGCCCAATAAGTACATGACAATGGTATTTTACTATACCATGGATTTTGCACCTCAAAAACCAAATTTTAATGTGATTCACACAGATTTTTGGGGTACAAGGGACGGGAGAATTATGGTTTTTATTACTTACCAAATTATATTGTTTTAAGAACTAAGAATTTATGTTGAGAGTACATAGTACATATACATTTAAGGTGTAGAACAGAGATTTGTTAAGTTTTAAGAAAAAGTGGGGCTTCCATGGTTTAATCAAAATTAAATCTTTCATTATAATATCAAAAACTGCAATCAAACTCTCCTATAATTTTTTAATAATGAAATTAATGATTTATTGTGTTCATTTAGTTCTAAAATGTGATTTTACCCAAATTTTCACTAACAATAGAATACATAAAGACTGATTGCTCTATTGCCTAACACCTTTGATTTGTACAGGTTTTTTTTTTGTTTTCAGTTTTTTTTTTATATTTTGTATATTTACATACATAGTTAGCGAATATAGTAGAGTATGAAACTGTTCATGGTGATTTTATTTTCAACGTCCTTTAGTGACTACTTCATTCAGCACTGTAGGTACTTATTATATCACAAGTGGATATCTCGGTAACCGTAATAAAATCGCCGGTGCCGTGTAGAAAATTCAAACAAATCGGGCAGAGGCCGAAGCGCCTACATAAGGACCTAAAGGCTGGTCGCGTGAAAAAGGTAGGGTTTTATAGCAGTAAACATGTTTTGCCACATTGGTCGTCAAGTTTTCGTTCTGGAGTCTGACAATAAGAGCTCTTTCGCACAATCGTAATATCCGTCGCGGTAAAACCCGGCGTTGGTGTTTTAACGCTCTCGATATGAGTGTTTATACGAACGCGTTTCCATTTCCACGCCTCAGTTCCTGAATGAACAGAGATAAATAAAAGGGCAGCTTGTGATACTGTACGAAGACTTGAGGCAATATCCCAGTAAATTAATTAATTTTCGAATGACTAACATTTGACGAATTGTTGGAATTAGCGCCCTTGCAGCCGAAATAAAAAAAATAATGATACCAATAGGTTAATTAATAAAAACACTGCACAAACAATAAAGAATACTTTTTATTTTAGAAGAGCACAACTAAGACACTAAACTAACGGAAGAGGTTGATCCTCCGCCCCTGCCCTGTTGCGTCGCTTTTACTAAGGGACATGTTAGACTGGATCTCTTCGAAACTGGGTAGGTGGACCAGTTTACCGCGAGCTGCTACGCACGGCCGGGCGGATAGCATGCGGGTTGCGACGCGGATAATGTCGTCGGAGGTGATTTTATCTGTGAATAAAATTATTAAAAGTTAAGATTAATTATTATTAGAACTTAGGCTCGAACCCTAACGGATTGAATTGTCAAACTAGGCCTAGATATCATTATGCACGGGATCTCCGGTGGTAAACATTTCTAATTTTGTTGCGTTCCACTCTTATGAACGCGAAGTTCTATATCTATTCTTTTCACAATATGGCGCGCATTGTGCCCTCTTAGGCAAACAAACATCGTTGATAAGTGTACAACTAACAGCTACATGAATTCTGACGTCTCTAGAAATACGTAACTAATCATTGCTCTATCTTTTTCAACCACACTACCATCTCCAAACATGCGTTTTAAATACTACAGTTACGCATAAATTGGATAAAAGCACAGGACCATACGGAATGGTGGAATAGAGAAAAACCCTAAAACCAGTAGGTGAACACGGGCTGAAACGGTAGATACAGTCCGGATCAAAAGACCCAGCTCTATATTGAACCAGCTCGAAAGACCAATATTAAGATGCGGATCATAGGCTCTCACCAATTTCATTGATGAAGAAGGAAGGAGGCTTCCTCTTCCCCGTGGCGAGGACCTGGCGGCCGACGTCCTCGAACACGACGGGACGCGCTTCCAGGTTCATTAGCAGCATCGACTGCAGCTGGGTCTTTGCTCTCTGAAAAAGTTTTACAATGAAATATAGTAAAAAACTTTCTGCACGCGTTTCTTCGGGATAAAAACTAGCCTTCCAGGGCTACATTTATGGAAAAATTCAGCCCGTTTAGATCCCTTCAGTAGTTTCGGCGTGAAGATGAGAACAAACATCGAAAATTTCGCATTTATAATATTAGTGTCAAAAGGTATTTATTTGCTTTAGGTGGCTTTTGTGTAACTGCGGCCATGATATGCCTATTATGATAGCCAGAATTATTAGTACCATATAGATACAGTTACAAAGGAGACAGTAAAATTAATTTAGTCTGGCTAACCTTAGTCAGACTAAATTAATTTTACTGTCTCTTTTGGGCTACTAACGGCCCAGCAGTACTCATTAAACAGTGTCATGAATGGTTCTAGCGATTATAGGGCTAAAAATCCTGCCATGTGTCAAATAAGGAAAGTAAAAGACGATACCAGGCTATTGCAGGATGAATTTTTTAAATTATTTGCCTAAATTTTTGAACAGGGAATCAGTCTGTTGTCCTTCAATAAATAATGGATACTCTTGTAAAAATTACCTTCAACTCGGCCTCTCCCACTTTCCCCGCCATATTCGCCATCTCGCGAGCGATCACTAGCGTGGTATCGTAAATGCGGTTAGGGGGTGACGCTGCGTGCACGCAGAATAGGCCTGTGTCGCTGTAGGCGTGATTGTAGGCGGTCGCGTTGAACATCCAATGATATCTGCGAAAAGGTAAAACAAAACTTAAAAATTTCTACTCTACAGCAGTTACACTAACAGATTATTCGTATATTATAGAAATCAAATCAAATCGTTTATTTGTAGTTAAACATACATCTGATGTACAATCAGAAAAAACCGTTACTACATACAGAAAATACGACATACAACGACAATATAATATTAATAACCTTAGTTTTAACTAAAAAATGGTCCCAACTCAGCTTATGCAGGTGTTAGTAAAAACACCTGCGCTGGTTTTCTGCTGGGGCCTATGGGACCGAGGAAAAACAAATTAAAATTTATAAAAGCGTTGTCTAGGCGTAAAGGGCACAATATAGAGGGTGGCAAAAATTTAAGGCATTTCCCTCTGTGTCCCTGTTGAAGCAGAGGTGGAAAGTTGGTATGATGATGATGATGACATAGTTTCTATGAACATATGCCCGTATTATAAAAGCTTGCTCTGTGATATATTATGCTTGAGTAACGCTTTTCTATGGCATACGCGTAAAAACTGATCGAACTATTATCGGAACATGGCAAGACGCAGAAACGCATGCTACTTCGCGGCCGTCCTAAAACAGATATCGCAATAACGCATGCTTTATTATCAACCGATAAAAATACCTGTGGGGGAGAGTATTAAATTGTACATATATAATATAGCATCTTCATTTAAATAATGTTTCTACTGATACACACAATACAACGTATAACTCTAGGTTAGGTTTTAATGTAGAAAAAACATTGTATTACCTGTTCAATACATTTGTGTAAAGTCTGGTGTACATTCCCTTGCCAGGGCCACCAGCCGAGAAGGAGCCTCCACCGCCCATCATCATGTTGAGAACGCATGTCGCCACGAAATCAGGATCTCCATGGGAGCAGCCTGAAAATATTAAATTAAAGTGGTATTGAATTTAAATTGCAAAATTTAATATATACTAAACTTTTTATACATAAATATATAACTCACTTTCTAAACCAATGACGACGTGTGATAGCTCCGGAAGTTCTGACCCAGGGTATAACGGGATCTCGCATTCTTCCTGTAAATAAAAAACTGCTTAATACCTCTTTCTAATTTCACCTCAAACCTTACACAAGCAAAGTAGGTTGCAATCCAAATATAAAGTTTTTCCTTTTTTATAAATGAGTAGAGTTTCAGACATGGAATTGACTTTTAGACGACAGTGCATGGAAACGAACATTATTTGAGGTTTTACTAAAGTACACGGGAATTAAATCGCGGCAAATTATTTAGCAAGAGAATAATTTTACCTGTTCAATCCCGCCAGTGAATTGTGCGATAGACATGTCCACATTAGGTTTAAAAATCGGAGTGTCACCTTTATCCCAAGTAGGTTTCATGTCCACAAAGTATTTCTGGACAAATTTTACAAAAGGCTCGTGGTCAACCTGTAAACAACAAAAATTAGCAATTAAAATCGAGAAAAAGACAAGTAATGCAGTGTCTCAGATGAACTGCGTCCGAAACAAGACGAGGGCCTACGTTGGAGCCCCGAGACGAGACAAATGCGCCATGTGCCATAGTAGCGTTGGGGTATGATTGGGAAGAAGACCGTATGAAATGAATTTTCGGCGAATAAGGCCAAATTTTCGCGAGCTATGGAAAGAACTATGCTCGGAGTTTCTCTAAAGGATAGGATTCGTAACGAATACATCCGACAGGGAACCAACATTATCGACATAGCTCTAAGAATAAGCAAGCTGAAATGGCAGAAGGCCGGCCATATCTCGCGAAGAACCGCGTCCGATCACAACTTACCTTAAACTCTCAGCTTGTTTCAGGGTCACTCGTCAAGAGTTGCCAGCATCACTGTGGCTGAGACAAGACGAGAGCCTACGTGGGAGGCGAGACTGAAATAATACCTCCACGAAAAGAGGGTATTTGTCAAAACTGATAATCGCAGCAAAGGTGTTAAAAAGTATACAGAAAAAAGTTGCCGTCCTTCTCGTGGTAGGTTCCTTTTATCCCCTTATGACATTGGAGGCCTGAGTTGGTGGGCTGCCACGTCTATAAAAAATGTAGTTTGAGGGTAGTTTGTACTTACACCAACAGCAGCCACAACCATCCTCATAGGTGTGTAGTGATTCCTCAAATAGTTCAGAATGGTATCCCTGTTAATCATGTTGACATTCTCTTTGGGACAGATCTTTGGCAATCCAAGCGTGTTTTCTCTGTATGCTGACTGTAAATATAATTCGTTTTACACTTGTTATAATTAAATTGAGAAGGGTTAAAATATTTTATCACATTTTTAGATTACATTAAGGCCTGCTCACAACTGCGCGGTATTCACTGCCCACCCAGAGCATATAATAAATAGCTAACAAAAGCGTAAGCGTTTCTTGTTTTTTTCATTGTCAAAAAATAATTCTCTGTCCATTTATCTATGTGGTAATCCTGTTGTAAACACCCGGCCGGACACCGCGCTCAACCAAAACCAAACGAAATTTGTTAAAATTCAAATTGAGCTTTGGGTAGCAAATACCGCGTAGGTCTGAAATGTTATTTTTTATTTTTATCCGCGGGCCGACAAGCGTACAGCCCGTCCGATGGGAAGCGGTTACCGCAGCCTATGGACGCCTGTAACATTAAACTTTACACGCACGTTGCCGACCGAAAACTATTCGAAACTACTTACGGAATGTATCATATCCATGAGGATAGTTTCTTGTTCTGGTCTCATGGAAATAGTCTCAAGCTCAAAGGCCACAGCTTGCCTTGCTGACTCAATCTCTTCTGTTGAGAGCTGGGGTCTCAATGTCACTTCAGCCAGTACCTGAAATAAAATTAAATCTTGATAAATTTTATATAGCCATGCTTGTGCGGATGCCCCAAGGCTCTGGTAGGTTCCCTAAGTGCATCCAGCACTTAGGGAACCTACCAGAGGCTATAGCTTCCTTTTAGGTGTTTGTCCCTTCCAAGCATGGTGGTTAAGGCAAAACCCCTCAAATTTTAGGAGGGCAATTTCAACAGTAGATGTATGTGTGCTGATGAGGATTGTGATTATTTGATATATGTATTAGAAGGCTTTTTGGTCTACTAAATCAATATGTAAATTGCTACATTATCTAGTCTTTTGGTCTGTAGTCATACAATAATGTAAATTGTTACATTATCTTTTGCATACACTTAAATATTTATTGTCAAAATTGAAGTGAACTTTGTATCATCTATAATTTTTTTCCTTTCAAACCCAGTTTATGAAACTATGAGCATAAAAAACACAAAAAAAAACCAATCAGACAAGCCAATGTTTAAGTTCTTACTAAACTAACAAACACCAATAATATTCAAAACTTATTTTCATACATACAAATAAGTTTCAAATAAATTTTATTACATTATTGAGTAAGCCAAAAGCGCTTGAGCAACTCAAATTAAGATATTCAACAAACAGATTATGTACTGTCCTCTATGCAAATAATGTACACATCAAATGGTATTTGAGTTAGTAAAACCACTTTGCATGAATTAACTTGGGTGGGTGTAACTATAGTTCACTTATCTCATACAAACAGTAAAAACACTGATGTGGTGTTGTGACATAGATCAGAGATCATCAATAATTTATTGTGCAATATGTACCTGTTCGTGTTCCTTTGTTACAGATGAAGTAATGTAGAAAATTTACAGAATTAAAGGATTTTACCTGAGTAATGGCCTCCAATCCTCTTGAATCAGCACTAGTGGCGTAGACAGTGGTATCACGAGATCCTTGGCAATCACAGATACCCCCATGTCGTTCCAACTCACGTAGCATGACATCCCGTGTTGGGAATTTGTGAGTGGCCTGAAAATAAAACAAACAGCTATAGTATTGAATCTTAGACATCCCAAGTAATTTATTAATGATTTGTAAAATTAAGTACTTACACCAAAGCTTAGTTTTTCCAAGAAATGACATATACCATTTGGGTAGGCAACTTCATACCTTGGGCCAGAGTCAATTACAACTAAAACAGTACAAAATAATAAGTAATAGATATTGGAATTCCTTATGTTAATGTACAACGATCATTCACAAAATGAACTTTGAACTGCATAAACTGTTATCTTTACTCTAACTTAACATAAAATATTTATTGAATTCTCGCAGAACTTGCATGTGCCTTACCTCCAGCTGTACAAAACTGTCCAAACTTCTTTTCCGAAGCAACCTTGAGTCCATTGCTTAGTACTGTGACCTCTGTCAGTGCATCCTCTTCTTTAACCGTAGCGTAAATTATATGAGGGAGGTTAGGCAATGGCTCTGACAGCGGAGGTAAGGAAGTTGCACTGCCTTTGGATAAAGGCTGTGATGCACTTATATCCTGGCTGAACGTTCTTGTACCCCATTTAGGTGCATTCAATCTGATAATTGAAAATAATGTTATATATACACATTCTTCTCTCCAGTTTTCAAAGAAAGCATGAGATAAATTTTGATGTAGTAATTGAAAAAGCTGGCCCAAGAATTAACTTTACAGTACGTACTTAGCTTTACTTAACTTGTTTTTAAATTTAAGCAGAGTAATAGTCTGATTAAATTTAAAAACAAGTTACGAAATTATGGTAGAATCTTTGCTCAACTACAAGACCATTGAACTTAATTCCCCACAATGAGTGTGACTGATATAGGTAATTATTAGCCACTTCTTTCTAACTGTGAATACAAATAATGAAACGAACTTACCCATTTTTTAGAGAAAATAACCTAGTGAAGAGAAACTTCACATCCGATAGATGAGACATAATACTTTCTCGTACGAAAGGTAATTTATTCCAGATATAGGGCACAAAATTGTACTAAAGTAACAATGGATAATACAATTTTATAGCATTTTTCCGATCTTCGTCTAACAATTTTTTAGAAAACTGTAGGTCTAAACAAAATCCAAGATGTGATAATTTTTTTGAAGTGAATGAAGATCACACCAACCAAAGAGAAGGAAAGAGAATCACAGAAAATCACAGAGTTCAAAGGAAAATGACATATCTTATAAAATTGACATTAATTTGATGGTTTTGTTTTGAAGTAAACAAGATGATGTAGATAGGTATTGTCGTCTCTCCTACAATCTTACAAAAGTAGGATACTCTATGGGAAAATTGGAATCAAAACCATGTCAAAACCACATGGAAAATTGGAAACCCCAGGTGGAAACCACTATGTATCTTTCTACAGAACCACCTTAATCACAGACTACTCAGGGATACTAACGTATCACCTTAATATCCCCGCTAGGGATGTGACATTATGCATAAAATATATTTTTTTAATTTATCGTATATTTTTTGTAGCATGAAAATATAATCGATTTTATTATTATTAATCGATCGAATTTGTCAATTAATTTCAAAATAAATGCCATCAATATTAAATCAATAGATTTATTAATTAAAAATAAACAAAAGAAATAGTAGGTTCTTATTTTATTACAATCAACACAAATTAAAGTTTTTTAGGGCAATATTTACATTTACCATTGCCAGATTTATTGTCAACATGAAAATATTGACACCAACTTCTCTTCTTCCTTTTAGTCGTAGACATACTTAAAAACGAGACTTTTAATAAAACTAAAAAAAATTACAATGAAAATCTTTCGAAATTGTCTTTTGAAAAATTAAGTTTTACCAACGAATAATGAATGACCTAACAATCAAAATGTCCGTAAATAGTACAGTTCGTTGACTCTATCTATCTAGTGAACGTTTGATTAAATAATTCAACTAAACTGTTTCATAAGCACAGAAGGAATGCCATCATGTCGCAGATGACGTTATGGTAATACTATAGAGATAGTATTCTTTGGCAGTTCGCGTTCCGGGCTCGGGGTCAGAAAACCAAACTTAATGTCGGGGGATTGCAGATGAAAAATCGGTAATACAATAAATTATTGAATGGTTATTAAAAAACTTTATTATAATCGATTATTCATAGAAATAAAACCACGTATTAAAATCGATTTTTATCGATATTTGTTTCATCCCTAAATCCCGCTAAACACGCTTTTTGTCAAAGGATAATAGTTGATCAATTTCTTTAAAAAAAAATTGCCCTAATAACCAAATCAAATTACTGTTACATTATGTTTGTTTTGATTAGAGGTACTTACAGCTTGGCAAGAGTGTTAACACTTTGAGTGCTGAATTCACACGGTATGCGTTTTCTACAAGTGACTAATATGCGTAAATCCACACTAGCGCAGCGGCTGAGAAAATACATCTTTGTGACTCAGCACAGCCGTAATATTTTTCGAACGTAACGCATGTGCGGCGCAACACAACCGCTGTGTAGAGCGGCAGCAGGAATTTTTTAGGTTAAAAAAAAGATCGCAGTCGTCGAAAAAAAATCGTCAAAGTGTTAAGAAAAAAAAATACAATACAATTGGTAAATCTGTAGTAGGTATTCTCTTTGGTGTAGCGAATCTGTGTGTGTTACAGTCACACACATTTGTGGAGTGTGTTAGCATCTCTACCCTAATAGATAGGTACATGAGATCCCTATATATTTGTGCATGAGATACTATTTATTTTCTTTGCCTTACCCTAGTATATTTTTCATCTATCTATTGAATTCTATTGCTTGCTATTAGGATCGTAGAATCTATTCTATTCTATCTATTGTCTGTTCTTTTCGCTGTTGTTTAATGTTTTGTTGTTGTGGTTGTGTTGTAGCCATGGCTCTTTCTTGTTGTGGAGTGGAATGGAAGTGAAAGTAAAAAATATTGTTTCTCTTTTATAAGATTCACGTACTTACAGAAATGTTGGCAAATGTGTAGATAAAATATAAATTCTAAATTCGTTTAAAACACAAAATCCGTAAGAAATTTGAATAATTCAGTGATTTTATCTGTCTGGAACGATTATACTTTATAATAAACTCGAGCTGTTCTAAAAAAGCAAAAATGACGCTCAATTTCTGCAATTTGATAAAACGAACATTATCTACATCATCAGCGAGAGTTCCTCAAGTTTGCATAGTAGGCGCTGGCCCGGCCGGCTTCTATGCTGCTATGCACATTACCAAAAACCTTGGCGAGGTTAATGTAGATATCTACGAGAAGCTGCCTGTTCCGTTTGGTCTAATAAGGTTAGTTCCATTTTGATCCTTTAATGTGATAATACTACTTAACAAAGAACCTACTTACCTACCAAACCCATTTCCCAGGTAGATATCAAATAATTGGATGTGATCCTGATCATGTTAAGTCTGTTTTAGATAAGGTCTTGAACTTTACACTAAGACTAGATATAGGTATACCCATTTAACATATTATAAGTATCTGATTCTTGTTCATTTTTCTCACTTTTCTAAACTGGATTGAAAATTATGATATTTAACCATAAAAAGCAAAATCTTACAATGTACCTGTCTGGTTTTCAGATATGGTGTGGCCCCAGATCACCCTGAAGTTAAAAATGTGATCAATCAGTTCACTAAAGTAGCTCTAAAACCAAATGTTAATTTCTATGGCAATATCACTTTGGGGAGAGATATAAGTTTAAAACAGCTGAGGCAGCACTATGATGCTGTATTATTGGTAACCTTTATTTAATTCATATTATAAATATAATGATTCTGTATGCGACTTGGCAAACATAGTGTAGGATACCCTCCGGCCAGGTGGGATGACAACCTGCGAAAGACTGCGGGCAGATGCTGGATGAGTCAAGCTGAAGACAGGGCACTATGGCGCTCATTGGGGGAGGCATGGATGTCCAGCAGTGGACTAACATAGGCTAATGATGATGAATGATTCTAATAATATATTATCTGTAATTTTTTTTGTTTTGGTCATCAAGATTAATTTTTTGTTTTCATTATTTTATTGTTATTTTTCAGACATATGGTGCTGAAGAGGACAAAACCCTGGGAATTGAAAATGAAGATGCAACTAATATTGTAGGAGCTAGGAATTTTGTTGGATGGTATAATGGACTGCCTAGTGACAAGGACTTGAAAGTAAGTAGCTAATGAATGATGATAACAAAACGAAATGTCATCAATCTGATTAATATATATAATTTTTTTTATTTTTAGATTGACTTGTCATGTGAGACTGCAGCTGTTCTTGGCCAAGGAAATGTGGCTTTAGATGTAGCTCGAATTTTGCTCTCACCTGTCGATGAACTTAGGAAAACAGACATAACTGAACATGCCCTGACCACCCTGGCTGAATCCAAAGTCAGGGAACTATATCTAATTGGAAGAAGAGGACCTTTACAGGTAGCATTTACAATCAAGGAACTTAGAGAACAGCTCAAATTGAAAAACTGCCGAACTATATGGCGAGAATCAGACCTACAAGGTGTAGAAGATGTAATCCCTTCACTGCAAAGACCCCGGAAAAGATTAACAGAGCTTATGGTGAAGTCTTTCAAAGAAAGCAAGGACACAAGCAATGAAGAAAAGGAAAGAATATTCAAACCTGTCTTCTTCAGAAGCCCTAGTAAATTCACTGTAGATGAGCAAAAAAACTTAACTGGTGTGGAACTAATGTGTAACAAACTGATAGGTGAAAAGCTTGAAGAACAAAAATGTATACCTACAGATGAGAAGGAGATAATTAATTGTGGAATAGCATTGAGAAGTATAGGATACAAAAGTGTGAAAGTAGACGATGAACTTGTCTTTACTAATGGATTAGTAGCAAATGAAAGAGGTTGTGTTGATAACTCAAATGATTTAGCTAAGCTTTATGTAGCAGGTTGGCTAGGAACAGGTCCAGTAGGTGTTATTTTACATACCATGGGAAATGCATTTCAAGTTGCCAAGACTGTATGTGAAGATTTAAAGACCATAGATCTAACAAAACAAAGAAGTGGATTTAATGAAGTCAGTAAAGAGATTACTCAAGTAAACAGTAATATAATAACATGGGCTCATTGGGAGAAGATTGACAAGTATGAAGTAGAACAGGGAAAAGCAAAAGGTAAACCAAGGGAAAAAGTTTGTGATGTTCATAAAATGATAGAAATATGTAAATGATTATCATATTAATCAGCACAGCTGCAACAACTAATGTAAATGACAATTATTAGATGTAAGAATAATTACAATTGTTAGAAATTTTAATATATTTTTTGTTTTCTCATAGCTTTGCACTTATTTAGATCTTCATTTGGAAATAATTCTTAGGGCGCTATCTATCACATTTTATGTCGTATCTGCAAATTTATTGTTGGACCACTCTCATCTAGCATTCCCCATCATATCGACAATCTATCGACCGACGACTCCAATTATTCGAGATAGAACACACTGCGTCAGTTGAACTGAGCGGGTGTATTTTTTTGTTTTTGTTCTTTATATTTAGGGGACTGAGTCATTTTCATGGCTATGTCAGGTCAAATTTTACGCGCAGTTTCACGCCCCGCACAGTTCCACTGACGTGACGCGTAGTGTGTTTACATCATAATGTGAACATTGTGAACACCTCCATTTAAATATAAGCCACGCACGATGCTTCAAACTGCACAACTATTAGGTAATGTCACTCACGACATAATGGGTACGCGCCCTTAGTCACAACTGGCTCACCTTTGATAAAAAAGGTACCTACCCACAGTAAAATAAATGTATCCTACCTACTAAACTAATTACAAGTTCTGCTTAATTTGGGACTAGATGATGCTGTGCGTCATCAAAGTAAGCTAATACGTAAGTAAAGTACAGTTTCTTAAACGTACGACGCGTAACGACGCGTCGTTGCGTCGTCGTAGGCACGGTCGGTACGCAGTTACGCACCTCCACAACTCCGTACCGTACCTACTATACCTACGGTCTCGTCAAAAATGATTTGATTACACAGCAAAATCGGCTTTTCTATCTGTGGTTCTGGATTCTAAAGTTATCAACGTCAGTCATGTCATAATATGTGTGTAATGTCACGATATGATCGAACGAAGTCAATAAAATGAAAATTGAGGTTATGTTTTGATTTGCTTTGCTTTCCATCCACTGCTGTTTTTACTGGAAGTAATTTAATTCTATCTACTTCTCTATATCGACCGTATCACAGCAAGTACCTCTGCGCAAATCTTGAAAAATAACAAAATTAATTTTCTACAAATACCTAACGAGCACCATGGAATCTATCAATGATGTTATAACAATTGGTGACTACATAGTGATACAAAAGCAAAACTACAGGAAACTTCACAAATTCAATAAACCAAACTCTGCAATTAGTTTGGGAAGAGACAATGTTAATTTGCTTGGAATAGAGGGCCGTTCCTACTTTTCCTATTTCAAACTGGAACTGAAGAGTAATAAAAAGAACAGGGAATTTACGGTAGATTTCACTGAAGAACCAGTGATTCTAAAAGATGAAATTGATATAAAAGCATCAGGAAATGATAATAGGAACATTATTGATGATGGTCGCTCACAGAAACTAACAGCAGCTGATATAGAAGTCCTGAAAAGTGATACAAGCAAAGCCTCTGACATTGTTGAAACACTTATCACTAACTCAAATACTTTCCACAACAAGACTGAATTCTCACAAGAAAAATATTTGAACAAAAAAGCAAAGAAGTATTGTGAATATATTCAGATTCTGAAACCTAACTTGCGACTTGTCTCTGAAATTATGTACAAGTTAGAGGCACATAAAATTCAGAATTTACGATTAGACACATTGTCCCAACTGATAACCATAGCTAATGTTAGTTCTGATGGTGTCCATTTATTATATGATTCCGGATCCAATGGTTTGCTTGCTGCTGCTCTAATGAGCACAATTGGGGACAGTACAACGGGAAAGCTAGTTCACATGCATCCTGGAAACATGTCTCAGAAGCAGGCTCTTCTTGCAATGAACTACAGTGAAAATCAACTTCAAAGGTGTATTTCAGTTAATGTATACTCAGTATTAAGACAGTTGTATCAAGGTTGTGATACTAATTCCAATAAAGAAGATGGCAATCAGGACAATCCTCTAAAGAGAAAACATGAAGATGATCAAGAACATCAAAACAAAGTGACAAAGGTTGACCCTGAAACAGATGTTGAAGCACAGCTTGTATTAGAAGAAAATAAAAAATCATGTGAATTAAATGTAGAATCTGCGAATGAAATCAAAGATAATTCAGTAACCAATAAAAATTCAGAGGAAAGAAAAGAGCTTAAAAAACCCAAGTGGCATTTTGACAACATAGCGGCAGCAGAACTATTAAAAAACAAAGCTGATTCACTAGTCATAGCTTGCAAAGAAGATCCTGAAAACATATTCAATGAGCTGGTGAAGTTTGTAAAGCCCGGCCGACCTTTTGCTGTATATTTTCCTGTTGCTGAGCCCCTGCAGAATTTGTTCTTGAATCTGAAGCCAAGGCCAAACATAGCAGCTCTGAAACTTGTCTGCAATTGGATGAGAAATTACCAGGTGAGATAGATATAATTAAAGCTATTTATAGGTCTATAGAGGATGCATGCCAATGCAATGGTGATAAATCTCATACCATGAAGTGCTTTCAAGTGCTATGTATACCCAACTTGCAACATCAAGTTAGGATTGACAATACTTTTACTTAATGTGATAAAGTTAAAATTGAGCATAAGAATCTAAATTATTGTTTCAGGTTCTACCAGAAAGGACTCACCCAGAAGTCAACATGAATGGAGCTAGTGGTTTTATATTATCAGGTTACATCCTAAAGTAAGATTATTTTTTGAGTACAAAATAAAACAATAAAATATTTTTTACAAATTTATTCATTTTTTTACTCATGAACATAATCATTTCTTTCTAAATGCATTATAAAATTTATGAAACATGTGTGACATGCAATGGATTGCGTATGTATACAATATCACGCAGGCTAAGTCCCTATTGAACTTGATAATTTCACTTTAATTTTATTCTAAATCGATGTTAAATTTCTCACAATTTTAAACTGATATAAATTTTTCTATATTTTTTATAAAATTCTTAAAATTGACCAAATCATTCAGCTGTTTTTACAAAATGGGACACATTTCTTGGCTTTTTTAGAAAGACAGAAAAACCAACTGCAATAGTGAAAGGAATGTTATTCAGTCTAATTATTAGTGTATTGAATATTGTGGTGTTTGATAAGATCTATGTTAAAAATAACTTATTATAGCTATAAAGATATATTATTCGAGAGGAACATTGATTGCTGCGCGGTTTAGCATGTAACAACAATGAAATTAATTTTGGCACTTACCTATATAAATCCAATTCAATTTTATGTTGTGCCTTAATTAAGCAATCCTACATTATAATGCTACATAACCAATTGCAATTGAATAGCTAAAATTTATATTTTATTTACTTATTTCACAACTTTATATTATTGCTGTTGGAAGCACCAAATGGGGGTTTTATTGCAACTATACAAATACAGTAACATGAAAGGGAATGTCTGAGAAAAATGCCATGAGTAAGATAAAAGAAGCAACAAATGTACGCCTAAAGCAATTCATTATTATACAAAACTTATGTAATCCTTGCGCTCTTGTAAATAATTGTGTGAATTCATTCAAATAATTAAATAATATATATTAATCGTAAATTACATAGGTTAATAAAATAAAAAACAAAACATTTATAAATATTAGAATTCATTAGCCTAAATTCACTAAACCAAAAAAAAATTAGGAAGCAGGAGATCTTAGAGAGTTGTATAGACAGTACTGAGTAGACAGATAATATGGGAAAGATATGAAAGAAAAGCTTACTTCTGTTCTATGAAAAATCATAAATAATCTGTTTGGGATATGAAGATAAAAATAACAGCCACTGGCTTATACTATTTATACCTATAGAGGGCACTTTACCACATAAATTTTGGGGATAAACAAGAACTAATCCGAAATAATACTGCACCGGAGTTTGCACCAAAAGACATAAATAAAGTAAAGATAATGCAGTATACAAATATTATAGCTTTGGTATTGGTGTTCATTGAAGGTCAGCATGCGGTAAGCGTTCGCTAAGCCGCAGCGTGGGGGCTCGCGAGGCCGTGACGTCATGAGGCGGGCTCCGACTCTTGGTCGCCGCCGTCCATCCGCTATGAGGAGTCTTCATCGTACCATGTACGGAAGTCGCAGCTTTCGTCGTAGTCATCCTGAGAACAACAAAATTTATGAAAAAGTTGCATTGTATGTGTTTTAATTTTTACTTGTTATGATTTAGCATTGTATGTATGTGTTTTATGTGTCAAATAAAGGATTTACTTACTTACTTACTTACTATATAGTATGAATGTGTGAGTAGCGTGTGTGGTGACGACAGGTGAAGGGTTTCAACAGAATGGACTACTAGGGAAACAGACACAGGGACAGAAAATCTCACCTGCTGAGTGGATGATATAGTGAGAATTGGCCAAAGCCAGTGTGTCTACAACAAATTGGAGAAACTATAACTATAAATCAAACAGCAAATATAATACAATACCAAAACAAGCATTCAATTAAGGGCTCGTTTTATTTAGATACATTTTACAGTGACAAAAGGGCTTCCTAAAGCTTCAAACCGCCCGCGAGCTGTCTGTTATCTGATGCCGTCAATATGCATCTGAATATTTACGAATTAGCCCATTATTATAATCCTCATTTTTGTGTTGTGCGGTAGCGGTGTTGGACGACTCGATCGGTGTGGGGGACGCAGCATATTTGCGATGATATCTATAGCCCCAAAGGACACGCACAAATGCAGTGATATTTTTTTCATAACTGTAACTGGGTAAAACCACTCACCGCCATCCAGGCGTGGTCAAGCACGTCTTCGGCAGCGAACCTCAGTTCAGGCTGGGGACGTAGCATGTTCGCAACGAGGTCTATAGCCCCCGCGGATACGCGTTCCCAATGCGGCGCAGGGAACTCTAGTCGAGCGGAGAGAATCGCGTCGAATAGCTTCTCTTGGTCTCCGTCTGGCGAAGAGAAGGGTGGGAAGCCGCAGAGAAGGATGTATAGGATCACGCCCGCTGCCCACACGTCAATCTGTAGAATGAAGAAAATAAATAATTAAAAGTAAGGAAAACTCAAACGAACACAACACAAATCATGTTAGGTAAATGCCCTGAATCTGACGACCTCTGTGGCGCGGTGGGCAAAGGTCCACCTGCGAAACAGGAGATGGCGGGTTCGATTCCCACCTCTGTACGATCTGCAGATATTTGTTCAGGGTGTTCTGGTAGTTTTCTACGTATAATAAAAAAATATCTATCTATGTGATGTACTGTATTATCTATTTCAGTTATATAGTACCAATAAGACAAGGTCTGCTTAGTTTGGGGCTAGATAATGCTGTGTGAATTAGCCAGCATAATTTTATTAATTTATTCATGTGATTTGGAGTTAATGTAAGTATTTATTTGGAAAACATGACATGTTATATCACTAACAACTGTCTGCCACCAATCTGCAACGTAGATAACGGGGTCTGGTCATAAAACGCTATAAATTGCGTACAGTTAAAGAAGTCAAGTTCAAAAAGAATAACAACAGCGAGGGTAGTATAATAGTAGTAATTATGTTAACAATGGTGGGAAAGTCTGCGCTTAAACAACAGACGTTGTTAGGAGACCAGTTTTACGCTCGCATGAGAAAAATATTGAGTAGGAGTAAGTTCCTTTGTGGTCTGAGTGTTATTTTTACTAAATTGTTACTCTACAATAAGGTCAGGTTCATACCATTTCTTGAATGGAGGTCGCCATAGGTCTGACAGACAGGCGGACGGTATCAGAAACGTCGCAGAACGAACTTGGATGAGACTGATGGTTCAGGTAATGACTATAAATTGGTTTTGCCTACTGCAGGGTATGGGCAACCCAGCAGTAGGCAAAACCAATTTATAGTTGACTAATTTCTGCCCATAACCTGCAGTAGGCAAGGACGATGCTACCACTCTTTGACAGGTACATATTATCGATGTGGGAATCAAGACAGCCACACTGAAATGGAAGTGGGCGGGGCACATCCTAGAACTACCTGTTTGCAAAATTAAGCGCGATCCATCGGCCGTATCGAGGTAACAAACATGCATCTATTCTTCAAACATCTAAACTTTTCATTTATACATAGTACAATCTTTTCATCATACATAGTACAAAACAAAGTCCCTCCCCGCTGTCTGTCCCTATGTATGCTTAGATCTTTAAAACTACGCAACGGATTATGATGCGGTTTTTTTAATAGATAGAGTGAGAGGAAGGTTTATAAACCATTTGACACATAGATTTCCACGCGGGCGTAGCATCGAGGCGCAGCTAGTTTATAATTTAGTGTTCTGTGATATGTGAAGCTGTTTTTTTCTTTATTTAATTATAGAAGGTTTAAGTGTGAAGATGATAAGGGTTACCTTTAGTCCGTATCCAGTTTCGAGTAGGATTTCAGGCGCTACGTAGGTTGGTGTTCCGCAGACGGCTGTTAACGGTCGCCACACTTCAACGGCGAGGCCAAAGTCAGCCAGCTTCAGGCCTCTTATACTGCCGTCCGGGCCAACTTCCACCTGACATTTATTTAAACTTGTTAGTGTCACGGTTCTGAATACATGTTAGGTAATTTTGGATAGAATAAAACATCACAACTTGTATTAACTTACTATATATACTATAACAGTATTTATAGAATGGAAATGAGTATGATAGCATAAGAGATGCGTACATCTGTGGCGCAGCGTGTCTGCCTGCGACACAGGAGGTTGCGAGTTCGATTCCCGCCTCGGTACAAATGTTTGAATGATCTGCAGATATTTGTTCGAAGAACGCCCGGTTCTGCATGTCTTCTATACATAATATCTATTTAGTGTATTGTATTGTAAGAAGTATATCAGTTATCTAGAAATAACCCAAGCTCTGCTTGGATTGGGGCCAGATAAAGCTGTGTGAATTGTCCAGTATTATTAATATTATTCTCAATCCCATTCTATAAGTACGCAGGTAATACCTATATGTGCATTACGAACGTGTGCACAGATAAACACAGGATATGTATAAGGTGTTAGTTTGCAATGCATAAATTATGTGATTTTGCTATTTATTTTTCATGAATGACAACCTTTTATAAACTAAATAGTTATATTAATTCATATTACGTTCATGACTGAGGATGTGGTATAAATACAAATAAGATTTACTTTATATGATAGGTAATAACGGTTATTTGGGAGTAAATGTAAACGCATGAAGATTAGCAAACACATAAAGAAAATGTATTGTTAGTCTTACCAATAGATTTTCAGGTTTGATGTCACGATGCACGATAGAAAGCGAGTGTAGATAGGCGATAGCTGATGTTAGGTGGCCGATTAGCAAACGCGATTGCGTCTCAGAGAATTTGGAAGCGGCCGCGATACTATCGAATAAATCTCCACCTATAACATTATTAACATTTTTGCTTTACTAAATGAACATACACTACCACTAGGGTGCACCTGTTGCTGCCAGAATAGACCAATCAGGAACAAGTGGGATGACGAGATGTATATTTCAACCAATGCGATTGCTCGATTTCGCTCCGGGATCGGAACAGACTAAAAACTGCTTAAATATAATGAAACTGGTGTTTTCGTTTTTGCTAAGGTGAAAAATAGATACATGTCAGTAGTGACCAAAATTCATCGGCATACATCTATGGTGTAAAATGTATCTGTTTCCAAAATTTGAAGTACGAAAGGAATAGATAAAAACATTCAAGCCCATCACAGACGTAGCTTTAATATATAGCAATGCTATAATGTATTATATATTATAGCTAGCTGAAACGATGTAATAATATATATGTAGTTTGCATACTGTAATTTATAGCCGACTACCGTGAAATGAACACGGTAGCCGGCTATAAATTAGAGTATAGCGTGACGCCAAAGAAATATAAGTTTTATAGCTGCGTGTGTGGTCACTGAAAAAATTGTACAGTAGATATATCGCTCTGTGCCTTGCTTCATATTACTATAATATTATAGTTACGTCTGTAATGGGCTTTTAGATAAAATATTAAGATACATACCGCTAACAAGCTCCATGACGAGGAAAAGCCACTCGGGACTGTCCTGTTCCTCGATCAGTGAAACAATGCGAGGGTGGCAGAGCTTCCTCATTACTCTCACCTGGAAAAAAATTGTTGTGATCTTTAAAAGCAGCTAACGTGTGTATAATAAATAATATTATTCTTGGAGGTATTAATAGATACAGAATAATTTCAAAACAAAACAGGCGTTGCGTTAGCGCCATGCGAAACAGATTATATCGTTATGTCAAATAACTAACTCCATAGCTTTCCTAACTTTTAGACTTATGAATAATCGCCATAGCCTATTATTGTACTGTGCCTGTGGCTAATGTTAGATCATTAACATTAGATAATTTTTGTATAACATCGATTAGTTCCGATGCGCCACAATAGATGTCGCTGGTAAAAGTTACCCACAAGGCTAGATCGTGGTGCGCTGACGATGAGGCACGGGTGCTTGATATAAGGTTGGAGAGATATTTTTGTTTTGTGAGCTCATAAGAACAGTAAGGGTTCCTTGACTATGCAATGCAATGAAGTATCATTGTAATTTTCAAAGGGCTGTTTTATTTATTTGGGCTCATGAAACACTCCGAAGCGATGCTAATTCTGTTTCCTTAAAAGTAGGCCTACCTAGGTAGGTACCTACTTTTAAGGATGCATCAAGAAAGATACCTTTATTATTGTGTTCATTAATGAATGAAACTAGAATCGGTTTAAAAGGTTTTATGTATGTCGGACGAAATATCATTACTGTGTAAGAAATAGGGATCAATTTACCTCAGCTTCTACATAATGTTCCTTCCCTTTGCACTTTGCCTTGTCGATTACTTTGAGAGCATATTCCTTGCTCGACGTCTTGTCTTTACATATTCTTACAACAGCGAAGTTTCCGTCACCTGAAAGATTGTTTACAAATGTAATTAAATTGAATACAAGATATCTGACAGGATTTTAATTTAAATACATATGTACCAGAAAAAAAGCGAGAACTGGGTAAGGCTTTACACAGGACTGGAAAATGTGTTCCCTTGAAAAATACCAGTAATTAATCATTTCGAATTTTGAGTACTTAAGTCATCATCATCATCACCCTTTAACAGTCCATTGCTGGACATAGACGTCCCCATATGAGCGTCATGTCTTTAGCTTGCGGGCATCCAGCATTTGCTTGCAGTCTTTCGCAGGTCATAACGACCTGGCCGGAGGTCGTGCGGTCGTCCCGTTTGCGTAGTCACGGTCTCCACTAAAAACCGAAGTATAGCTAAGCAAACGCTTTGCTACGCGCGCGCTTGAGTAGCTACGTACGTAATAACAGTTATTTCGTTACGGTATACACTGACATTTGACATTATCTTTTCGTGTCTCTGTCTGTGGGGTTATTGCATTTGCCATTTTAAGTTAGTATTGTTTCACTTAGTTGTAAAAAAAATCCACTTGTGTATAGAATATACAACATAATGTGAGAGCTATCAGCGATAAGATCATGGAATCGTGAGTGATCGCATACAAATAATGAGTAAGACAATAAATATTTGTAAACAAACAGTCACACATACACACTGTCGTGGTCACTGACTGAAGTCATCCCGTGACCACGAGACAGTGTGTAAACCTGTTGAAACGTCGGGAAAAATAGGTAAAGTATTTGTAATTACATGAGTAAGACATCGATACATACCGGAGTTACTATCTTATGCTTTAAGAGCTACAAGCGTTATTTTTATACAATAAAACTGAATCATTATGTTTCATTCATAAATCGGAAATTTATTCTTCAGAAGTAAATGTGTCATGCTAACCAAGACATAATTATTGATTTTACACAATTCGTGGCGTGTGAAGTAAGGAATATGTATTCTGTTCTAGTAATAGAGTTTATGTATGAGATACGACAATATTCATGTAATTATTATGATTAGGATGCTGAATAATAAGTGTGTCGATTAGAAGCAATATCAGTGAACTATTTACATTTAAGAATGACGTGTGAAAATGTCAACAAATAGTGCAAATATACGCCGATTTAGTATCCAAGATCTTTTATGTCAACAAACACATTTATAAATTCATCAAGCTCTGCTACACGTCTAGAATAGATGCTATCTATGCCTCTCTAGGATCGAATAGAAGATATCTACGCGTCATTGGGATTGTATAGATTGTCTATACGTCTCTAGGATAGCATTGAGTTTACATACTGTAAACTCCTATCTTCTTTCATAAATAAATAAGTATGTTACGTCCAGTTTAAAAAACGAATTGAATTAAAGATATAATTACCTAAAGCAATACGGTTCACGAATAAATGAATATTAAACTTCTAATATGTTAAGTAATTAACTTACCAATAATCCTCCCCACGCTGTATTTAAGCCGCAGCGGCTGCGGCAGTTGCGGGATGACCGCGCACTCGACGGCATCGCCCGCGGCGCCGCTGCCTGCCTCGCTTGCCGCCCGCGCCGCTCCGCCGCCAGCCTTCACTGGCATCAGGGGTTTGGGTCCAGCCCTTTACACAACAGACAATTCCATAAAAAAACACTAAAAAGCAAGCAAAGAGAGCAATGCAGCAAGCAACTATAACTCTCTTCTTCTTTGTCGTTGTCTTCATTGCTGAAGGTCGTGCCCGTCCTAGGAAGCTTTCACGGTGACGCTGATGAACCGCTTCCACACCACTCTGTCTTTATCGGCCTGGGCTGCAGGCAATGTGAGTCCCGTTGTTGCCCTAATTTGATCAAACCAGCGGTTTGGTGACCGTCCTCTTGGTCTTTTCCCCTCTATCTTGCCCATTACCACTAGTTTTTCGAGGTTGTCTGGTTGCCTTCTGGCTATATGGCCAAAATAGCTGAGAACTCGTTGATAGCAGGTCGTCGACAATATGGTTCTGATATTCTGATAACTATAACTAGAGAAACCGTATATGAAGCGCCTCTCCAATATACGGGTCCAGCTGGCCGAAGCACAGTGATTGGTATCTAGGGTAGAGTAAACAAAAATGAAAACGTACCGTCATACATTGCGTACATCATTAACGCATTCGATGTCAAAGTGACCGTGCTTGCCCTACAGTTTGTCAATTTGCAACGAAAAATTGACAAAGAATGTGCTACTAAAATCCAATTAGAGTTAACCACTCGCGTCATTATACTAGCCCGAGTTTATCCTGTACCCAGCAATAGGTGAATGCTGTGAGTTGACTATTGCGTGTTCTCCAATATACTAATAGAAAGAGAAGAATAACGGACAAGAATACGAAACGAACCTTGAATTTCTTGAGATCGGTGTTTTCCTACATTGTAAGACAGCCTTGCTTTCTTCAAATTCAAGCTCGAAGTCTTCTTGGTTTACCCTGAAATTATAGATAATTATTTAAATATTAATCGTCAAGAACACCCTAAGCCCACTTTATAATATGGTGACCAAATGCTTAACCATCAACAATAAAAAAAATTGGAAATAAATATTCTAACAACTCTCATTATATTGAAAACCAAGGGTCTTTTATAAGGTTTAATTAAGCATGATTCCTTCAGTGATTGATTAGCCATCGATTTTCAAATACCTCTGAATCAAGGCCCGGGATTTATGAATTTGTCATCATCTTCCTTCAACTAACCTTTCATTCCCATAAGCGAAGAAAACGTCCTCATCCTCAAAGAATTGATGCAGCGCTGTGAGTGCGCTGCCAGATTGCGTGAACACTTTCCGGACGCATCCTGTGTCCAGTTTGATGCATTCTGTGACAGCGGCTAGCGCGTGCTCTAGGGTTGGGCTGTTGCGTTTGTTTAGAAGTAATCTGCATACCTAAAGAAATAAATAAACTCTAAATAGTACCTACTACTATATTAACATAATTGACAACCTCTGTTCCGCCTGCGACTCAGAAGGTGGCGGTTTCTATTCCCGCCCCGGGACAAATCTTTGTACGATCTGTAGGTATTTGTTCCGGTTGTTTTGGTCGTTTATCTATGTATACTAAAAAAAAATGTAATATATTGTATAATGTATACCTATCAGTTATCTAGTACCCATAACACAAGCTCTGCTTAGCTTGGGGTAAGAGAATACTGTTCGAATTGTCCAGCCTTATTTATACATACAGCACCTTTTTATAAATCACGGAGTCAAGGAATGAATGGGTGTATTTTAGACGTTTGTGTTTCATTGTCGGCCACATCGTTGTTTATTCGCGTTACGTATGATTGTGGTTAAACGAAGGCAGGTATATAAAAGGTGTATTTTCGAAATTTGATTAATGAAATGTGCGGGAATTGGGCAAAAATTATCGATAACGTTGAATAAGTTAGCTATCCTATCATATATTGTCGTATCTTCTTTTATATAAATATATGCAGTATTTTCCGACGTTTATAAAAAAAATATCTAATATAAACATTTAGTTTGATCATGATTCGAAAAAAAAACCACTTTGTTTATACTTATTATATTCTCGCTATTCAAGTTTGTATGCTTATCAATGGCAGTTGAATTACATAAAGATTAACTCCCAGACCCGCAAGATTGTCGTGGGTGGCAAGATGTAAAAACCTCTTGTGCGTGATGACTTGATGAGTATTAAAATAGCGACGTCGCTTTGGTTGGATGTTTTTTGTATAGATCTCCTGTTATAGAAGAACAAGCATGTTTACAGTGACTATAAAAACATAGTACACAGAAGAATGAATTTGCTAGCAGCGCAAACATTTTCAATGAAACCTCAAGAGGAAATATATCTGATATAATTATCAACGCACTTCATCGTCTGATAACAACGTATCGATCTAAACTAGAGTTTGGTGAACTGTTCATATACACAACATAACATAGCGATGATTCATTTTGGAGATGAATGAAATTTATCTTTTACAATGCCGTATCAACGACATACCTGACAATAATACCAACGCAACGAAACTTTCTAGCTTTATATTATTTGTGTGGGAATATTAATTTATTGAACAATAACCTCCCTGGCTACATATTATATTTATTTATATAATTATGGAGGTCTCAATTTGGAGATTCTTCTTCAGATAGCTTAGCTAAATTAAGCCTTAGGCTATGTTCTATCCAGGTTATGCTGGTGTTCACCAAAAGATAACGGGATAAGGACAATAATCAGCTTCGTAGATTAACGTTGACCTTTCATATACGAAAACTTCTGTCAAAAACGTCAACTAAAAAGTACTTGCCCAATTATATTAGTGTGCAAGTTGTGATTGGGTAAGATTATGGTCAAACGAAGATCTATTCATTACTTTACAAATTCACATACCAGCGTAAACCGTGAGTGAAGTCACAGGCAGACGCTCGTTTCTTACACATAAAGTTCCCGTTTGTCTAAAGGTGTGCTTAGTCAAGCACCGTGCTCATCCCGTTAGCAAGACTTGCATTGTTTTGTTCCGGTCTAGAGCACAGAAAGGCCACAGAAATTACGGCGCAAATTACGCAACGAATAGGTCATTGCGTCGATAATGCATGCATGGAAGTTGTATTAGATAGGAACTCGCTGTATGTGGGTCATTTGGTCGATTATTAAAGCACTATTCGGCACTTGACTGGGCTTTTGTCAGCTTTTTACGATATTTACCCTAACTGCATAAACTTTGGACAAATTGACATTATTGCATGATTAATCAAATTTTTTTACACCAGCTAATTTATAAGTCTGGGAAGATAATCGCGGCAAACGAAAAACATATTTACCACATCGAAAACAATTTTTGATGAACCAAAGATATAAACAACTTTGATTTAATTGTATTTTGGAAGTATTTGGGAAACGATCAAACTTAATACTAAACTAACAAAAAAAAAAAACTTTAAAGGAAGTATAAAAGGCGGCCTTATCGCTGAGATCGATCTCTTCCAGGCAACCTTAGGATGTACTGGACATGAAGGAACAATATAGACGGTGGCACATTAATAAATATATAGATAAAGAAAATAAATACTTACACATACCATAATACCTACATTAGAGTTATGAGGGTAAAGGAAGGACGTATTAGCCTAAATTTATGACGTCAATGCGAATAATATTCTAACAACTACAACATCAACAAAGTACTTACAGTATTAGATATAGTAAAGCTATTTCATAGACGGAGATAAAGCATGTACCTATAATAAAACTTAATAAAAAACTTATTAAATAAAAAAACTTCTGGTTTAGATTAAAAAAAAAAAATTAACTGCTCCTTCTACTCTCGCGCTACCCGGCATTTCCTCATCGTAATATTTATTTTTGTTCTTGTGTTGTGAGGGGCAAATAAACGCGATTCTTTTCATAAATTGCAAATGTATAATATGTAGACTACTTATTGGGTCATGTCAGCGTGTCGAGTTGAATATCTTTGGTTGCTTGGAAGATATCGTGCCAGGTAAGGATCAAGTATTATAAAGAACAAGCAATTTTTAAGGTAGTCCTATTACAATAGTTATATCTTTAACAAACAGCGTCACCAGGAGAAACGATTTCGTAACAACAAAGGCAATGCCCAGTGGAGCGGAACGAAAGTACAGGAAAAGTGTATGGAGCTCTTAACAAAGCATCGGACAATTCATTTTAACGTGATTTCATCGCGCATATTTTCAGAAACATTAATAACTTTTCAGGCGATAGATGTTTACAGCTGTAGGCCAAGCACAGGGATTGTTGTCTAGGGTAGAATATGCAAAAATTGACATCAGCACATAGCGTAAAAACATATTGAAGTTTAGAATGAATTTCAAATATTTTATCACGCATCTAATGACAATTTGGCGTGCTTTTCTATTCTACACTAGACAACAATCACTGTGCTAGGACTACTGGACATAGCTCTCTCCAAAATATCGCCTAATGATCGGTCCTGCGATACCCGTATCCAGCGGTTTCTTTTGACCTTCATCAGGTCATTGGTCCACCTAGTGAGACCGTGTTCAGAAACACTTTTTATTAGTACCTCTCTCTCTACTAATACATCCTCAGATTTTCCGGTTTCTTGTGCCTACGACGACTTATTATTTCTTCGTAGGCCTACGATCGTAAAATTGAGTAAGATGGCGAAGGCTTAACAAACTGAAAATGCTCATTATACTAGTACTTGTAATTTCAGCCATAATACTATGCACATAAATGATATTTAATATCATGCATGATGCAAACCACAAGATCGATCTCGAAACAACCTAGCATATATGTACAAGCTAGCAATAGTAGGAAAACAATATACTAAGTAGGTAGCATACATCTTAACCGTGCCTGGAAACGTTTGCGCTGATGCAAAGTCAATTAAGATCATATTGATTAGTTTTGCAATAAATCATATCGATATTCTATGTGTGTGTTATAGAAACTGTCTATTATTTCGTAGCGTTGTCATGTCGACCTACTTTTGCTATTCGAATTACCTCCATACATTTTGCAATCCAAGTACATAGGTAATCATGTTATGCCAGACGGATAACACTTTAGGAAGTGCTAAAAAGACCGCGCCCAAACCAAACCACAGGAAATGGAAATAATATCACAATTAAGTAATTAACCGGCTTGTGAAAATTAAATGAGGCGTGGCAATTACCACCTAGAAGCATTGAACTACCGTGCGATTTCAGCCATTGACCTTTAGTGAAAACAGGGTCAATGAGTTATTTTTAAATTACTAGCATTTTATTGGTTTCAACAGCTAGCAGTGCAATGTGATATGATCAATTGTTGACGCCGTATATAATCTTATAAGGTCATTCTTCATATTAGATACTCACTCGGATAACCATATTAGCATGCTTAAACATGATCATATAGCACTAGACTAGACCGTGGTGAGTCTAGGGTAGTATGAGAAAAAATAACATTGCATGCGTAAAATATTTGAAAAAAGAAATAAAATGCGAAAGTAATTCTACCCGTGTCTGTTACCTTTCCACAACTATACCGAACGTAAATATCAATCGAAATTTGGCCTGGCAATAGATTGTTTTGCGAGAAACCACATGGTGTAGATAGAGTACGGTTTATCCCGGGTAAAACGCATAAGAAGCGGCGGGTTGGAGCTAGTCGCTAAATTATTATTAAACAAAGTCCCCCGCCGCGTAACAAAATAAATAAATAATGCTGTACGATTCATACAGTTTTCAGTATTAATAATGGTTGGGATATGTGTATTGGAGGTATGTATGAACTATGAGGAAGGTTTTGTGTAAATTGGCTGAAATATGACGATTGCCGAAGATGTCGCTTTAAAACATGCCGATTGGGACCTTTGCTAGCGTGCACCGCTGCTTTGCTACACGTGCGAAGCCGGGGCCAGTTGCTAGTTATAACTTAATTTACTAGTGCTGATCCCTGCAAACCACGCATACCTACGATGTACGGCGGCATGACTGAAAACGCAGTTGCTTCTAATAATTAGAACATAGGAATGTTCACTACAATTTACGAATCATGCGACCATCTGCCGCTTTAAGAGAATCAATAAAAATACGTATTTAACAATTACTCAGCAACATTAAGCTATCTAAAATTACTTTTTTTATACCTTGCTATGACCTTTCTTTGATCCTGAGGTTACCTATCTTTGTGGCATGAAATTAATGAGCCAAAATTAATGTTTCATTGGTGCTAATTATATTTTTAGGTAGACCTGAAAGTCACTATACTAAAGTTGAAATATGAATGAAATATTACCTTTCGAGGTTTCACTCCATTTCTTATAATAGTAACTATTCTTGGCCGTACAACATTGTCTCCAGCTGGGCTTACTCGTGGTGACCCATTGCCTGTAGTATTTGCACTGCCATTTGACTGAAAAATATAACTAAATTTGATATCTTGGTAAGGAACTCTAGCTAAAAATGGTGAAAACTTGGTTATTGAGGTTTTTTCTGAAGTGCTCCATATACTATTACTTTATTTTTTTAATGTACACAGGCAGTGCTTAATCTGATGCATGTATATCTTAGTCCTAGTCAGTGCACTTTAAATGTTGTCCAGTCTATTTTGAGTTCACTGAAGGGGCACTTATCATTGATTCTGGAAACCAATTCCAAGTCTTCATGACTATTGCAATTACTATTTTGATTTTTTATAACACATTATTAGATGTACCTGCAGGTATCGAGATAGTCTATTATTTGCTCGGGCTGGGGAAGGACTTGCATTATCACTTAAGGACTCTGGTCCACTCAGTCTAAAAGACTGTGGTGTCACTGCACTGGCTTCATAATCTATGCGTTTGAAGGGCTCTCCAAATCCACTGCATACATATGACTGACCATCTTCAAGGTCATCCAGCTTTCCTATCTGTAAATATACGTTTTTTAATATAGTGCTTGCGGCATGCCAGGCACAACAATTTCACATGAACTACTCTTGTTTATGGTACAAAGATTATTATCCTTTATAGTCCCAACTATATTAATTATAACTTACTTTTCTACCCTCAAGAGAGTATATTGTCCGAACACCACTTGGCAAAGTAACATTGTCTACAAGTACTCGTGTCAAATCAGCTGTTAGGCTATCAAAGGACCTGAAATAAATACTTTGTTAGGTCTAATTTAGAGAATAAGCTAGACTAAATAATTTAAGCTCCGCTGGTTCTAATTGATAAACATAGCAACATAGTGCTTTGCTATACATTCCTGCATGTAAGCAAACTACTAGTAAAAGTGAAAGTGTCAAGACAGTTCTAACTGGAACTCTGTTGGAATGTATCGAAATAAACTTAGCTCACCTGTATCTCTCTGGCAAGACTGGAATTATAACACCCGAATAGAATTTATCACCGTTTCGAAAAAATCTCACTCGTTTTGCTTTCCGCGCTGGTTGAGCACGGAGCATTACATTACGTCGGTTCGTCCTAGTTTTCATGATTTCAATATCACTAAAATCTTTTTCTAGCTCGCACACCGAGCTAGATCGGCTGCCGCTACGGCTCAGGTTATTCTCCATCTGAAGTAATAGAAAGTTAGTGAAGTTTTGGGAAAAGAAATAACGGATCACTGTTTTACACAATTTTAGTAACCCTCACCTTTTTTCTATTTCTCAATTGTTTTCGTCGTTATTTTACCGGATAGGTAATGGTCACATAACTTTTATTGTAGTTTCATTTTGAACTATAATTAGTGTTATTATTTGGTAAATTGAAAGAAATATTTCAGTAAAATTCATGAATCACAAAAATCAGCGACCGAGACACACCACCAATCAAATCAAAATGAATGAATGAGTGAGTCGTTTCGTTCATTCATGTCTTCATGATGTGAGTGATGTCATGTCATGAACGAATGAGTGAATTGTACAATTCACAGTTCTTGCGTTCAATAACATTGTTTTATTATTTATCACAATTTATAAGCATTAATTTTGTTGAATTTTTTGATACGCATAGATAGCTAACATTGGATAAAATTGTTTGATTGAATTTATGATTTTACTCTCAATATTCCGACTGTATTAGGTGACTTGACATGACTTCTTATAATTGTAGATTTAGTTACAAAAAGTGTCACTGTCATTAAAAAAATTATGGAACGTGCCAATGGCAATAGTTGCCCGACTAAAATAAAATAATTGTTACACACATTGTTTTAATAGAAATGGAAGCGTAACGAGAGTTTTTGAGGTATTTTTTATGTTTCTAAATAGTAGTAGTCAATAGTTGTATTACAAAATAAAGTTGAAAGTATTTTTGTCTACCGCGGACTTTAATTGATTTATAATATTTCGTATGGTAACTCAATAAACAGGTGACGCATTTCATTTATCAATTTTGTTCCGACTCAAAAAATAAAAGACAAAGAAGACTGTGAATATTTTGTATTTTTGCACGTTTCTGAGTATAAATTTTTGTGCACGATGTCCTCAAGAAAAAAGGTACTGCTGAAAGTTATCATCCTCGGCGACAGTGGAGTTGGCAAAACTTCGCTCATGAATCAGTTTGTCAACAAGAAATTTTCCAATCAGTACAAAGCAACAATAGGCGCAGATTTTCTCACGAAAGAGGTAATAGTTGATGACAGAATTGTCACAATGCAAATTTGGGACACTGCTGGTCAGGAACGTTTCCAGTCGTTAGGAGTAGCGTTCTATCGCGGGGCGGATTGTTGCGTATTAGTGTTTGACGTAACTGCCCCCAACACGTTCAAGTCCTTGGAGAGCTGGAGAGACGAGTTCCTCATCCAAGCGTCACCGCGAGACCCTGATAACTTCCCGTTCGTCATATTGGGCAATAAGGTGGATTTAGACAACCGTGCTGTGTCTGCTAAACGTGCCCAGCAATGGTGTCAAAGCAAGAATGACATCCCATATTTTGAAACGAGTGCCAAAGAAGCAGTAAATGTTGAACTAGCATTTCAGACTATTGCCCGCAATGCACTAGCTCAGGAGACAGAGGCAGAACTCTATAATGAGTTCCCGGACCAAATCAAGCTAAACGCCAATGACAATGCACGGAACAGGGACGGTGACAATTGTGCATGCTAGGCCCTATATTTGCTATGATGCTGGCAGATTAAAAGATATGGAATTTTATAAAGTTAATACATTTTAGTATAACATAAGTATAAGAAATGTTTCCTTTTATATTATCATGTAAAAATGTATAGAAATGTTAGATATCACATTTTGTGGGATGTTTGTTTGTAATGCACATTACCTATTTTGCATTGGTGGAAATTGTGTGTACACATTCTCAGTATGGTTTGCTACTATTCATAATGATAAAATTACTTTTACACAACACAAAATTTAAATAAGTGATTTTTTTACTAAATTATACAATCTTATTGTATAAGCAGTGATACAAAATATTTTCAATCAATTGGTTTAAAAAAGAGGCTTGATAGGTACTTTGTTATTTTGGTTTTGAACTTCAACTATAAATAATAAAATTACCTACCTAAATGGAATGTGATATCTTTGTTGATTTAATTATTCTGTTAAAAAATTTAACATACAAGTGTAAAGCAATTAAATACATAGCAATATATAATTTTAAATAATCTTCCATTTGACACATTGCTATATTTAACAGTTTTCTATAAACTAAAATTTATTAAAAAAAACTGTTGTCATTGAATTTTACACATTTTATGTTTTCTATTATACCTCATATGGTATATGGAATTATGCCAATATTTCTGTATATATTTAAATTTAAAAACTAGAACCTTGCCTAAAATGCTATTTTAATATACATTTTGTTTATTTGCAAGCATGAAAAACAACCAAAATCAAAATAGCATTTAAAGTAAGATTGGTTAGATATTAAGTAGCTAATGTTATGGGATTCTACTAGGTACCATTATACACGGGTATCCTAATGCCCAATACTCAAACGTAAATCAGATTTGAGCAGGTCTCAAATATTTTTTTGACACATTCATATAAAACTGTCAAACTTAGCAACTTGAGAAATGCTTAAATGTGAATTCCGTTTTGGTATTTGGGGGGTAAGAGAACAAATACATCCAACAACATCTTGGATGAGTCATACAATCATGACATCAGAATTATAAGCAATACTCTGCATTCTTGTGTATATTATAAGCAGCTTAAGCAATGCCTAATAATAACAATACTGCTTTTAGTATTAGAAGATGTGGGGGATATCACATTAAAACACTTTGGCATCTTAAATTCAGTGTAAGCACCGGTTGTATTTAAAACTCCATTGTGTAAGTTGTTTCTTAAATGTGATTGTAAATGTTTTTTTTTTATGAAAAATAAGTAAGTGTTTTGATAGGTATTCTCATTAAAGATACTAACAAAAATAACTTTCAAAATAAAATTGTGGTATTAATCGTCTATTCCCACTAGTTTAGTTGTCCAGTTCAGTTGACTGAACTAGTGTAATAGGTATTTTTGTTTTTAACTAAGTTCACAAATTTACCTTGTCATTGGCACCTTATAAAAATGTCATAATATTTAATCTTCTCTAAATGACAACACTTAAAAACTCTATTGATTTCTCATTAGCAGTGTTTATAAACTTTTATCACTGTATTTGATAATCTATCTATGCCTATGAATTCTCACAATTTTATTTGTTTTTCTCTACATTGTATAACTTACCCAAATGTTTATTTAATTACCTACTCTACCTAGTTTAGTTACACGAGAATTAAATTTAAGGTAGAGCAACCATTACTATAGCATATTATAGTTGAAAATTGGTAGTTACCTACTAATGATACTATGCTGTAATAGCGATTGCTTTTATTTTATATCAATAAATAAAAGTCATCAAAATCCTGTTTCACTGTTTTATCCCCAAACTGCAAAAAGGAAGGTTATTTCAAGGGCATATTGCTTTAAGGCTTCATATTCCGTAACCTAGTAAATCCATTTAGTAGACAGATTGCAGTCAAGCCACCTATACTGCGATTTAGAATCAAAGATATTTTATGTCAACAAAGATATTTATGAATGGAAAACCACTAAAACACCATCTTCAGCAAAGCATGATCTTACACGTGCAGGAATTCGAAAACGATATGAAAGATTTCAAAACCAAAAATTTATTCGAACTTCTGTGCTTTGTTTCGGAACGACATCCGAAACAAAGCACAGAAGTTCGAATCACCAATGTCATCAATTTTCCACCAATACTCGTTAAGTTTTATTTTTCTTTTTCTAAAAAAAAAATATCCAGATTTTTTAAATCGGAGTAGGTACCTATACTAAAGGTAGGTAAGTATTAAAAGTATTCCTGCCTTAGTTCATGTGTGTAAAATCTGTATCGAAATGTCCCGGTGATTTGTCGTTTCATTGGCAGAGTACCTAGAACTTATTAATTTCACTTGGCTGGAACCATTCATTAGGGAGATGCTCAGAAGAAGAATGCCACATTACAGGCTTCGCGCATGCGGGAAGGTGCGGGCGGCGGGGCTATTCAGTGTTTCAGCCGGCTTCGCTGGCCGCTGTTCAGTCTCGCTTGTGACATGAAAGGGCGCGATCCTTTACACTTATCACGGTGCTTCGAGCAATGCATCACCATGAACAGCCGACAGGGAATGCATGTAACGGTGAGTGAACATTGTATGTTTTATGTTCTATCTTGCTGCCTTAGAACCCTGGCTCACACAATATCTGGTAATCTTGCTTCATGAATGGGCTGGCCTTGTTCCTAGCCACCTTCATACATAGCCACGTATGTAGGTTCCTATAGCAAATGCAGTCAGGTAAGTTAGGTCCTAACTTTTTACCACCTTAACTTAGTTAATTATAAAATTGTTAAGCATCTAGGTCCCTCCGGTAGCATTGTGTCATTAGGAAAGACATACCAATTATTTTTTTATATGCATTTAATATCACCCAAGGTAATGAAAATGATGCTCAGTTAGGAATAGTCGGTAAATTAAAATTATTTAAAAATTGAAAGATAAGTAGGTACTTAAATTAATTTTATTATGAATTGAAGGGTAAATTAAAATTATTAAATAGTTTTATAAATTCTAAGATTTTGCGATAGACGTTGTTTCGGTACCTATAGGTGGTTTTAAGCTACCGCATAATAATGCATAGCCGATATTATCTAATTGAAATGATCAATTGACCAAATTTACCGGACTTTTGAGGTCTCTGTCCAATTTATCCCAATTTAATTGCAATCATTGATTTGACTCATTCATTTAATATACCTCGGCAACTAGGTGTACAATACAATACTATACAAAAATACTGTATTGTACACCAGTTACAGATCATTATAAAACACATCACATGATACAAGTACAATGGGCGGCCTTATCGCTTAGAAGCGATCTCTTCTAGGCAACCTTTGGATGGAAAGAATTATGTGTACTTACCTACGTAGCTATATTGATAATGAAATGATCCTTATTTAGTAGATAGTGATTATACGTTTTTTTTGCTAAGGAAAATCTAGAATATTTTTTGACTCCAATAGTTATTTTGCCCATATCTTACCCACACGGGCTAAGCCGCGGGACGCAGCTTGTTCACTGTAAGAATACAAGAATAACTCGTAGATTCACTATCAGAATAAAAATTATTCATCTGTTATTATTACAGATATAGAGCATTATGAAAATCAAATAATCGAAACAAAATACACAGAATACCAGACAGAGAATATCTAATAATACCGATAATAATAAGCAGGAAATAAAGAGCTATTTTCTCTACGTAGCTTATAAGCATTTGTGCTACACTAAAGCTAAGACATGAAAAAAATAACAAATGGAAGCATACTTACCTACCCAAGGGATATAAACTACCTTCTTGATCAGGTTTATTTGTTAAAATAATTTGCAGCAGCTCTCATTACGCCTATACATATGTACATACTTTACAAGGTAATTAAATATAGGTTAACATACTATTAACATATTGACTAGTTAATTTAACATATCTTAGTATAAGAGATAGGGCCTTAACTCGAGTCAGTAAAATCAAAAACTTAGGAGTAACCTTTGATGAGAAACTTCTTTTTGAGGATCATATCCAGAGTATAGTCAACAATGCATCCAGAGCTTTGGGTTTTGTACTGCGAATGTCAAGCGAATTCTCTAACATCAAGATCCCAAAGATACTTTTCTGTGCGTACGTTCGTAGTCATCTGGAGTACTCATCTCAGGTTTAGAACCCGTGCTATGATGTTTATATTACTCGCCTTGAACGTATTCAGAAACGATTCTTGCGACACTTACAGTTTCGAGCTAAATTGTTTCTACCTGACTACTTGGCATAATGTCGTAAATTTCATTTTCTTCCTCTTCAGGAACTTAGAAAAATAGCGGACTTAATGTTATCTGTTAAACGTAGCTAATGGGAAGGTTGACTGTTCGGAGCTTCTTGAACAGATAGGACTGCGAACTAATATTGGAACACTCAGAAATCCTAACTTGCTAAATATTCCTTTTGCAAAAACAAATTGTAGGCAAAATTCGTTCACCATTAGGGCTAGCAGATGTTTTAACACATTAGTAAAAGATCACGATTTTGATATATTTTTCAATACCTACTTCTGTTCAGCTTAAGCGCCTACTAGGTAATAATTTATTTTCTAATTGAAGTCAGTTTTCATGTATTTTAATTATTCATTATAAATATTTTTTTTTTGTGTGTAACCTTTTCCTTCTTTCAACTTAATAGTATAAATCTTCTACTTTCTGTAAGTAAATCTTTTCTAAATTGCTGCTTTTTTTCAAATTATTTGTGGAAACTTCTAATTGGCCTTAAGTTAAATATTCTTGTATCTAATCTTTATCTAGCTGTAAGTTTTCCTAAGATTGTTAAAAATAAAATAAAATATACTAGGTACCTCTACTGATACAGTCTTATGGATAAAGTCGGTAGAGAACGTTGAGTAAATAAAAAAAGTGAAAAAGTAACCTGTGAGAACTACTAGGTCTTATGTAAACTTCTACAGCCTCAGACGTAGACCAAACAATCGGACTTACTATGGCTACTCATCACAGGATTGAATGCCAGTCTGGCGCCTGTACAAATTAAGAGATAGGTACTATATCAGCAGTTTAGCTTCATATCTAAAGAGACGAAAGACGAGACGATAGATATCTGTGTGAATGATCCAAGCTGACAAATATGGAGTTGGTAGGTACTTTCCTAGTAATCAATTGTTTTGTTTATGGTAGACTATACTAGCTGTGCCCGCGGCTTCGCCCGCGTAGAGTTCACAATGTCATGGGTTTTTTCGTGCTAACCCATAGCATTTATAGGAGTTGTAGGTAGGTAAGTATTTATTTTATTGCGGAGAAGAATATCTATATAAGTTATTAAAATTGAAAAGTCTGTTTGTTATGTCAAAATAACAAATGTTTACTATACCTATGCATGAAGTGTAATTTATCAAAAACACTTGTGACAGTGATTTAAAATATAACTTTGTAAAACCATACAAATATTGACATAATTTTAACGCTTTGTCACGTCGTCGCGTCGCGGCTCGTGAGCTGACCCTAGCTAAAAACATGAAATACTTACGCTTTACGACGTCATTATACAGATTATTTGCTTAGGTACTCTACAATAGCGAAGACTCGACCAGGAAAATCTTCAGTTTTCTTACTTCTTTTCATTGCATATCATAGATGGAGTTTCCACCGGTACATTAATACCTACATGCTTACAAATTCGACACTCGTTTAGCACGAACTTTTACTATTACCTATAACTCTATGGCAGGAATTTGTAACTTATATACAAGGAACATACATATAACCTGATAACATTTTCTAAATATAAGATAAACGAATTACACCTTTTGTTAGATGTAACGCATTTCCTGGATAAAAAGCTGCTAGCTGAATCCCCCCTGAAAGTTTAGTCCTTACTCTTTGTAACATCCTGTATATCACAGAATACATTTAACTGATCTGTGATATCCTGTATATTACAGAATACATTTAGCTGATCTGTGATATCCTGTATATCACAGAATACATTTAGCTGATCTGTGATATCCTGTATACCTATCACAGAATACATTTAGCTGATCTGTGATATCCTGTATATCACAGAATACATTTAGCTGATCTGTCCTCGCGTTCAACTGGGTCTAAAAAACTTATAAAGTGACTCTCACGCAAGCTTTCTTTACACTTACATATATCTGATTTAAAGAATACAAACAACCCGGCACGTTCTAAATTTTCAAAGACAAACAATCTTAAAAAAAATATTTCTAACAATTGATTAATGTTCCGAGTTTCGTTGACCTTCGTTTTCCATGACCATGAAATGTAACATCTGTCATGAATGAGACTCATAAGTATTCGTCATGGTTATAGAAGAGCTCTCGGTTATGGAAACCATGAGAAGCTGAAATCCACTAGATCCTTATTTTAAACACGTGTGTGAATTATGTATTATAGTTTTAAAGTGACTTAATCTAATCCATACTACTAAATATAAATATGAAAGTAACGTTAGTCTGTATGTAAGATACCATAGTTATGGATAACAGATTTTAATCCAAATTTTCAAGGAGACTTATATCATAAATAATTGGATTGTTAAGAAAAAGCTAAAAACTGAAATCGACTTCCTTAGTATTTATGCTGTTTTAAAGTTTTTCAGGACAAATACTTATTATGCCTCGGGACTAAAAAGTTATAGTCCACCATGGGATCATTCTCCATATTCGCGAACTCCATACGAAATAATTTTCCAAATCGGTCCATAATTGACGGAAAATCAACAAAAATAGCCGACGACGTAGGTACTAGGGTGTTCCGAGGTACGAGATTCCTAAGTAGGAATCTCGTATGCGAAGCCGTGGGTTGAAGTTAGTCTTGATAAAAAATGTGGAGCCCATCTTATCTACCTATCCGTACAATGTTGTATGTTTCGTTTTGTTATACATTTGTTTAAACAATCTAGAATGGGTCACAAGGGTCTTGAGTTAAATGAAGGAATGACATTGAAGGCATAACGAAGGACAAATTAATTGAATACAAATGGTCTGGATACGTATTACGTAAGTGAGTTTACAGTATCTTTATTTATTGCAAGGGTTCGCTCGCAGAGAATGCAATTTTTCATAAGAACACGTCAGTCGCCCACGTTTCCTCGCTTGTCGAGGAACAACTCAATGTGACGCATGCGTGGAAACTATTGATTTGTGCGGAGCTGATTCCTCTCGGGAAAAGTCGGGATGCTCCGCGCTTTATAACGAAGGTTGTTTAAACTTAAAGTGTTCATTAGAAAACAATCACTGTTCGTTATGGAATATCTTGGGAATCAATAAAGTCTTTATGAAATGCATTTATGTTAACGTCGAGATGATAATTGCCAATTTAAAGACAAAGGGTGCTTGTATTTAGTTTATACTAAAATTGTGGCAAAATACCCAGTTATTGCATCATCGCTTGTGGTTCGTTGACAGTTGAATTAGGTACCTACTTACCTTCGTCAGTCATCGTTGAAACTATTTACCTACGAGTATATAAGTTCCTTATTTATATAGAAAAAGAATAGCGAAGAATGGTTTTCTTTCTAATTTTACAACTGGAATAATTACAGCCGGCGTATAATTTAGGATTAAACCGCCAATAACGTTATTTGCAATTTAAAAGTTGATTGAAAATAAAGCTTGTGTCAACCTATTTGGGTTTGTTACCAAATATTTTACAGTCGTGTCTGGGTTAATGTGCCTCCCCTATTAATTTTGTTTAAACGTCAATCAAAGCAGGTATATTGTTGATTTCACAGCCATTAAACACCCAACCTCTATTGTAGGCCAGGCCCAGGTCACATGACAACGTTCGCACTCTCAGAATAACTGACCGTCGTCGTTTCTAATAATACATACGCACATCTTTGCTGTCTGTCTATCCAAAATAAATAACAAAAATATAATTCGGATTTCATTAATTTTCGCCATAATTTTCTAAGCGTTACATGCTTAATTTTGCCCGTTTTTTTTCTAAAGGTATAATTACCTAATAGCGCCTGGATGATGTAACTTTTGGCACCTGTTTCATTTCTTAGTATAGTAACACTAACTTATTGCTACCATTGTAATTGGCTGCTACTAATAACTTTCTATTAAGAAGTATTTATTTAAAGCCACCAAACATACCCACAGATATTTTCTGTCTCTCTATCCAGAAAAAAATTCAAAGATATAATTTTGATTTCTATAATTATATTTATCTTTAAGGACTCGCTAAAAAAACTCACGTAGTATGCAAAATCACAGAATAGAGTGGTCTTCAGTCTAGAGTTTATCTAATTCAAGGATACCATTGCGTGAACAAAATAAAATTATGGGTTGACTATTTTCTTAGCGTTATGAGCTTAATTTTGGCCGATAACTTTTTGGCGCCTGGATGATGTAACTTTCTTCAGCTGTTTCATTTCTGAAGTATAGCACCCTAACTTGCTGCTACGAATAACTTTCTTAATAAGTATTAATAGCCACAAAATATGAGTAGGCAGGGCACGTAATTTAAGAGTTAAATTGAGTGTTAGCGAACTCGTTACTAAAAAAAATCATGGTAGAGGCGTAGAGTACCGTACGTTTTTATGTCCTGTATTTTTGTTAATTAAGAAAACGTAAAGAAAGTTGCAGTTTTTCAAAGCTTTCTTAAACAGAATACCTGACAAAAGATGCGAAAACCATTATTTTGGTTAGCTAATAATTATGATGTATGTCTTCCTGTCACCTTGAGTTTTAGCATTTATTATATAATTTTTAAAAAAACCCATAGAATTTCCGAAGTTATTTGAGTAAAAAAGTACGAAACGTTATGCGACTTTTGTTGCTAACTGAACTTTGTTGTCTGGTAAAATATTTCTATCGCACATTTGAGTACTTACAATATTTCTCAGAAAACCCATTACCTACATAAAAAAATACACGGTAGAGTCGTAGAGTAGATATAATTTGGTCACTACATATTTTTGTAAATGAATAAAATCCATGTGGTGGTGGTATAAGTAAAAAAATATCATCGTAAACAGGATTATAAAAAGGCTCGTCCTATTTATTAGTCTATCGTCACAAAGCTCGTGCTATCTGAGTATGTAGTAATTTGTGTGAGGGGTTGGGGTGTTCCCAGGTAGGGGGAGAATGGAAGGTCAAACCGCCAAGGTCGTTTTAAGGGCGGCAAGTGCGTAGGATGCGATGGCGACACAAAGTCTGACTGTTTTCCTGAGGGGTTGTTCACCCGTTCATACAACTCCTATAAAAATGCTAATAATTTTGGAATTTAAAACACCAGTCTATCTATCTAAATAAATAGTTGGATACACGTTTTTATAAATGATTCATTTATGAGATTGAGTTTCATTTATTTTCCTAAAAGCTTGATAGAGTAGAGAGATATATATAGTAAATATTTTGTAAAAGTTTAAAAGTAAAAGTTACTTTGGGCACATTACACGATTGAGTTTTTATGTGCTTCATTTGCGTTCATGGAATACTTATTCATGCCAATTACTGAGCAAGCATTTCTGTAATTTGAATACCAATGGATTGCGTTGGGAACACGTGATAAAAATAAACTAGGCCAATTTGTTTACACATTATTTGCCGTTTGTAAGCACTTATTTGTTCAAAGGTTTGTTGGTTGATTCCTAATTTGCGTATCTTTGCAGGAATTAAATTAGATCGAATCTTGAAACAAGGCTACTGAAACTAGAACATACTCGTAACTACCTAAGTAATTATTTTTAAGTATCGCTGATTTGTGAAACAAAACGGACGGAATGGACAAAAACGTGCTTTAGAATAAAATTTAAGGAGCACCGATAAAACAGACATGCTTGCAATGAATTCCAAAACGGGCTCAAAGACGGAAAACGGCTCACGGAAAATTTACCGTTTGCTCTACAAACATTGAAATTATTGTTAAAATCAAGCTTTAATAAAGCTTTTTGTCGGGCATATAATAGGTACCCCATTGTTGAATTTAACAAGCTGAATAGATTTGCACTCTGTTATTGGATGTGTTGCCAAATAGCGTACCTTAATGAAACAATTCACGAAATTATGAATCATTGCATTCTTCCGCTGCTAAACGTTTCCATCAATATGGTAGGCCTTGTTTTTGAAACCGAGATCAACATCGCAGTTGATTGCTTCGATATGACTTTGTGTTATTAATTGTTTTCATAATTGTCCCCAAATTCTTTACTTCAACTATTGCATCAAAATATTTATCAAGGTTTAACACAAAACTTTCAGCCACAAACGTACCTAATGCTATTTTCAAGAGTAAATTTCACTTGTTGTTTTATTTGTCGTTATCGCGTATCTTTATTGCCTTGTATCAAGGTTTACAATTGATTAAAGCCGACTAAAGGTGCATTGTATTTCGAGTGTTGGTGTGAGTAGAACGTATTCTGTGTATACGTGATCTGTCCCGGTCGGGTGCCAAAAGTAAGGTACCGCGTAATAGACCGACAACGCTTCGAATTTCGTTTCCTTTCTTCAAAAAAACTTGTTACTGTATCCTTAACCGAACTCGTTAATCATTACGTTTGTGACCAATCCAAATTTAAAATTATTAATAAAGGAAAAAGCGCTTGGTAAAATAGTTAGTGTTGAGCCAAGCGTAGCTTCGTAACGCTCTTTGCTTGCTACGCCCGGTGTTACGGTTTATATGTGCTACGAATCACGTAGGCAATAATTTCAAAATTTGATCAACATAATCATAAATATTGCCACGGAGTCATAGATAATAATAGATAATCATATTATTTGATTGTGTTTATAAAATTGAAAATAAAAATGAAATCAACGTAATTATTTATTGCTGAAAATAACATTATTTAATTATTAATATTCATTTGTTTTTTGAAAGAAGTTCTTATTAAAATGACGTATCGTGTAAATTAGTGAAGTAATATCGAATCTCGTGCACATCGATTGGTGGGCCGTTCGGCGGGGCGGGCGGCGCCCACGTGCTCGCTCGGTCCCGGAATAGACAGTTCCCATCGCGCAACTGGTCTTTGCTCACATCTTATGCGTTTCCACACTTTTATGCATCGTAAAACTGTAAAAAACACATTCAACCTCACGTGATTTCATTTAACTGCTCAGTTTTATTTAACTTACCTACTAGTACATCCGTGTTTGTAGGTCTAGAGGAAAAACGTGCTGTGATAACGTTGCGAATTTTCTAGGTGGTTAGTCGTGTTCGAATAAAACCTTTCTAAGTTATAAATTCGTTAAAAGTGAAAGATTTATAAATTGGGTTCTTTAGGTTGTTGGTTTATTACTGATACCTAACCTAAATAGTGATTGGCTGGCCTTGCTGCCGGCGCCGGCGCCGCGTGGTGATCTACCGTGAGTGCGTATGAGCGATGAGATGCGGGACAAATACTCTCCTGTGTTGCAACACAACACGGACAAACTGCAGAATGGAGCCCTCGATCCAATGCTCGTGTTCACAGATCCAGGTTTGGCTTTTACCTTATTTTGGTTTGAAACAAGTAGAATATTTATTAACAAAGAAATTAACATCAAATAATAGAAACAAATTAGAATTAATATTTACAAATGAACTTTGCGGACTGTTTGCAAACAATCTACAGGTCAATCTTACTGATCCATATCAATACCAGTCTGAAGCGTCCCCAAGACGCTGTATGGCAATGCTGATGCGCTGCGCCAGATACTCACCAGCTCTCTGGTCACACTTCACTTCGATCAGAGACGCTCTGATATTTTTTTAAGAAGATCATTTCCATTCAGTCTGAAAACCAATATTTTTATTTTTCTAATCTACATCTATCTACAAAAATATTGACGACGGCCGTATAATTTATTTGCTTATGAGTAGCGGGTAATTTTTTTAATTACTGGTCCGATTTCGAAATTTTTCTTCTAATAGATAACCACATTATCCCTGAATGAGATGGATTGCGTTTTATACAAGTACCCACGAGCATAGCCGCGAGTACAGACTATCTATATTTTTTTGCAGAGTAAATAAAACATTTGTGGACAAAAAGTGAGTGAGCGAGTTGAATTGAAAAAAAGCTAATCTGTTTATCAAAGATTATTCCAATTCAGTTCGTAACTTGGGAGTTCTTATCAGAACTTGCTACAGCCTTGGTGAAAATGATTGAACATAATATGTAGCACGCAGTGTTTTGCAGTAGGTACTCTATTTCAACTAAATTGCAAGATGCGGTTGCATTCCAACTATTTGTGTAACGTTGTCCTATTTACAACGGTGTTGCCCTTGATAACATTTTGTTTATCTAGACATTCTTGCCAGGTCTTTATAGTAAACATAAATATCTATAGGTACACTAGCGTTTATCGTTAGCTGTCCCTTGGCTGTCCCCTCCTGGCAGGTTCCAATTCTCGTTATTATCTCAGTTTTGGTTTTATATTATTAAATTTGTCGTTTTAATATTTTATTTACGATTTACTTCTTCATTTTACCGAAGATTCTAGTTTAAAAATAGTTATTTCTGTATTCATAAAAATAGACCTCAAAGGTTCAGCTAACAATGAACGCCACTTTACTTACTCGTACCTAAGTACTCCTGTTCAACACACCTAAGTTACAAAATCTAAGGCTATTAGTGGAAAATATTTAAAGATATTCTTATCATATCACCGACGAAAAGCTTTGGTTTTGAAAGCTTTCGATAATAATAAAATAATATTTTACTATTCTTACGATCGTTTTCGAATTCAAATTTAAACATTTTTCGCACCACATGCAAGATTATGCGTTGTCGAAGTTTGTGTTTTAGTTTTTAGTGATAAACTTGCTGTTACGTTGTTATATTCTGTTATTGTGATCAGTTTTTGTTAACTTTTTATTAGGTATAGGTAAAATCTATTTTACGGTAATCTTAAAACGGGCTGTAAAACGGCAATAAAACCTCAGGTGTGCTAGAGTCTATTTTATAGTTTCTTTACAGTGTTTCTCTACCCCAATTTCCCCCAATTTTTATATATTTTTATTTTTATACTTATATACCATTAAAGTTAATTCTGGATAATAATTTGTGTCGTCTTAGTAAATGTTACTGTGCTATTTTATTTTATTTATTATGTTTGTAATTTATAATTGTTCATTTATATTGTGTGTATATGTAGTGGCAAATAAATGATATGTCTATGTCTATTTTGCTGTACTTGCCTCATTGAAAACTCGCTTTTAATTTTTGCTTTAAATTTTTTGTTGATTCATATTTGAACAAGGTCCTACCTAATATGGGCCATTCAAGTAAAAATCGTGTCATAATGATAATAAACCGCATGTTATATTTGCACAGAAGATCGTGATGTTCAAGTGTGAAACCAATAAGTATATTTTAAATTTGGCAGCAATTTGTTGTTATAAATTCACACAATCGTTATAATTTTCAAATACTACTAGACGGAGCCAACCTAATAGAAACGATAAATCTGTAGAAGTTACAAGTTACGTTTATCAATTCATATATCAGGGGTTTCGGAGCTTTAATTAGATAGAGTTTATATTTTAAATTTTCTTATTTAAAAACTAGTTTTTGAAAATACCAAACAGTTTTTTATATGAAAATTAATGAGGCCAGCCTTGTCATCAATAATGCAATTTCCTCCACTTGTCGCTTTCTTTGCGGTCTCCTTTACTTCTTTATACGCCAAGACAGCGACTGTCTTCTAGCTAGATCTAACTCATATAACTAGTTCTTGGTCTTCACCGTCTTCATCTTCCTTCTACTTTTCCTTCCATGATGTCAATTTTGAACCTTGTGACAAGCCATGCCTCACCTCATATGATGTCCAGATAGACATCCTCACTCCTCTGTTTTAAATGGTGTTATCAAAAACCTTTTTAGCAATTCCTCTTTAGTAACCTTCTCCGTCCAGTAGATCCTTTCCACCCTCTCAGCACTACATTTCAAAACAGTTGGTAGTATATTTGGATAAATGATTACAAATATTAATAAATCGCTTTAACATCTTTTTCAGAATATAATAGAAAATATGTATTTGCATTTCAAAATATCAACCAATACAAAGTAGGAAATAATATTAATTGTGAGAGCACAAATAGGTTACCGCTCAGCATTAAATGCTGCGCCAGAGTAGGTACTAAGTGCAGTACTTAGCACAACACAAATAACAACAATTTAACAAAATAATTGGGTTGAAACAAAGGTTTTTTCCTTATTGGAATGAGACACTTCAAATAACTCTGAGAATTTTGTGGTTAAAAAACTACGTACCTATTGCTATTCTCTCGCACGTGAGTTATGTATGGCATACGTGAGCTGAGGCATGCATTGTTTTGGATATAAGCAAATAATGTGTCCGGTGGCTCATATGACCATGCTAAGGAGAGAATTCGACACCCAGACTGCAGAAACATACGTAGTTACCTACATACTTTCATATAGGGCATTGAATTGATGTAGGGTTGGGTTGATTGTGGCAAGAACCACATCAAATGACTTTGAAACAAAGCGAACGCGCAACTGTCCGCGCCGCAGGAGGCGCACTCGATTTTACTGAAATGAGGCACTTTTGGCGCGGATAGGTACGCTATATTGCATACTATATATACTATTTCATATTTATAAAGATCTAAAAAATACGAAGACTGCGACGCGTGCGGCTCCTACGGACATGCGCGTTCAGCTTTAGAAACCACTTAAAACTAACCTAGAATAGGTAGCTTGCAAAGTTTGCCGAGGTTAGCATTAAGAGCCTCCTTAGTTTTTATGAATATGACCCCACGGCCCTAGCGGTACTCCACAATGGCCTAGGCTCTCTATATTTTATTAGCTACGCCTTGTTCCATATTTCACTTAACTAAGGTAATAACGTAGATACGTTGAATAGAATAGTTAAACATGAATGTGTAACTTCATAGAGGTGATACAGAGAACATTGTGTTTCAGCGATGTGATCCGGTATAAATTTGACGTAAGATAAGACGCAACAGTGAACAAGAAACAGAATTATAAATCAATCATGAATAAGTTATTGAAACTGTTTATGACGGTATAATTTCCTTACAGTTCGAAAGACATGAATTAACAAGAAGATTATTGCCATGTCTCAATGTGGGTCGTCTGTATCGTCGATTAAGCGGAAAGATTGATTTACTCACAATTTTATCGTTTAAGTGCTTTATTTATTGATGGATTAAGATATGGCTTTTGAGTCATTTTTAATTTGATCATGATAATCGAAATGTGATAGAAAGGTTTTACTGTATCCTTGTCTACGTATTTTAGTTTAATATTCAACTAAATAAGTTCAAAAACAAAAAAATAAATGTCTGTGAACGCTATGGCATTAGCCTAATCACTCTGGCAACCATTTAAATAAAAATTGGCATGCCATTTTCATTTGTTTTTGTTTTGTACGCGTTCGTACCCCGTTATTACTTTTGTTTTCGGTACGGCTGTCGAATCATTGTCAGATACCACGACGGTCTTTTGTTTATTTCGTTCTCAATTCAAATGGAAGTATTTATACCCAAACTCAATGTTTCATTGCTTACATGTGTACAAATAGGTCTTAAAATAAAAACCAACATGTACCCTGCAAGGGCCCGGCAATATACGTTTAAATGCTAGGTGGCTATAAATAATGTCATCATCATCATCATCAGCCTATATTAGTCCACTGCTGGACATAGGCCTCCCCCAATGAGCGCCATAGCGCCCTGTCTTCAGCTTGACGCATCCAGCATCTACCTGCAGTCTTTCGCAGGTCGTCATCCCACCTGGTCGGAGGGCGTCCTACACTACATTTACCGAGTCGTGGTCTCCACTCAAGAACACGTTTGCCCCAGCGGCCGTCGGTTCTTCGCGAGATATGGCCGGCCCACTGCCACTTCAGCTTGCTAATTCTCAGGGCTATGTCAATAACTTTGGTTCTCTGTCGGATGTATTCGTTGCGAATCCTATCCTTCAGAGAAACTCCGAGCATAGCTCTTTCCATAGCTCGCTGAGCGATTTTGAACTGGTGGACCAGCCCTATCGTGAGTGTCCACGTCTCAGCTCCGTAGGTCATAACGGGTAGGACGCACTGGTAAAATAATGGTGGATAAATAATGTACTTATGCTTAATTTACCTATTAGATAACAAGTTAAAATTTTCAACCAATTTTATTGATTCACTTCTAAAATTGATATAAAAAAGAAACAAGATTATACCTAATACTAAAACACGTATACATATTATTATAAAACTTTTGAAACGATCATGGTTATTAATACTCGTACTATTTATTATATTAAGTTATCCCGTTAGTTATTGTTATATCATGGCGCATGAAACTGTGCCGAAATATAGTTTTGAAACGATCATGGTTATTAATACTCGTACTATTTATTATATTAAGTTATTCCGTGATCAGGGCGCATGAAACTGTGCCGAAATATAGGATAACTCAAAAATCAAATCATGGTAAATGGAATACCGTTTTAAATTACTTTAATATAGTATATATTATTGTTTATCGAAAAAAATATTTGCGAAATATTAATTACCTACCGACTGCTATATTTTATTATTTTTATTTTATTTATGCTAATATTTGCTCGCTGTCACCATCTGAATATTTTATGATAGGATTAGGGATCTCATCTTCTCAAATAAATAAATACAGATGTACAGTTTATTGGTAAAATTAATTTATGTACATGCCCAATTTCATACAAATAGTTAAAATAATTATAATACAAATAGTATGTTACAATTAGTACCTAAGCATGATTTAAATTTAAAAACAAATAAATACATTAAAAAGTTGATATAAAAAAATAATAATACGGAAATATAATAATATTAAATTTACTTTTCACTGAATAGAAATTCTGTTGCCCTGGTCCACTTCAGACCAGCAATGTCAAGGTTGTTTCAAAGTTCGTCGCGAGTTACCAACTTCCTTACTAAGACCGCAGTTAATATTCAGTGAGAGATGTTTAAATCAAATCTGAGAAATGCATGCCAAAGATTTCTTTCCTTGACATTTAGATTTAAGTAGTAGAGCTTCTAATATTGTGATATCCTTGAATTTTCATAAAATCGATGGCGTGGCTAGGCTGGTAACGTAACATATGTATGTATGGTACAAATTTATATGCATTAAATCGATTTCTTGTGCTGAACCACCAACTTCCGTCCTTGAATCGGTGTACCATGAAACTTTTATACCTACCCTCATGACATGGCGTAGGTCGGTTGTATTTGTATCTTTATCAATAAGAAAAGTGAATAAATAAATAAATAATGCTGGACAACTCACACAGCATTATCTAGCCCCATTGTAAGCAGAGCTTGTGTTATGGATACTAGATAACTGATATACATTACATAGATGGATATTTTTTATTATACATAGAAAACGACCAGAACACCCGGAACAAATATCTGCAGATCGTACACTCAATTGTTCCGAGGCGGGAATCGAACCCGAAACCTCCTGCGTCGCAGGCGGACCTTCGCCCACCGGCCACATCGGTCGTGAATAGTGAATAGTGTTGCTATTCACTTTTTAAAAGACATCACAGAAATTCCCCCAATTTTAAATGTCTGCATGCTACCAAACAATGAGTGGATGTAAAATTTAAGCTCTTTGACGATATATGGATGTTTTATTTGGTTCACAAACATACACAGCACATAACAATAACAAAGTTTATCATAAGGTAGTAGATAGGCAAGTCAAAAAGGATAACAAAGTATACAAAATCATGACTTAAAGCCATTACATATTAACAAATCATTCAATATATTCCGTCATTCTACAGCAAGCAGAGAAATAAAATAAGGGAAAAATCCAAAAGTTATGGAATGATAAGCTTCAAGCCGAGCGCGTGATAGATGGCAGCTCAGTAGGTAGATCAACGAAAAGAGTTAACAAACACTCAATTAAAGTTGGTCATCCAACAAGAGAATCACATTTTAATAATATCGTCATTTGGTAGAAAATAAATAAATAGAAATATTGGCAATATCTGAAAAACAAATGGACACACATCGATATATCTGTACTTGTAGTAGGTACATATAACTCAGTGTGGACGGACACACGAATTTATTCGACGGAATCCTTTGTAATGCCAACCATTTAGTTATTTTAGTGTATAGCTACGATTTTTAAATAGATTAATTCGTAGATTCCAACGATCAGTAAGAATCTTTCGGTGACGTGACATGGGCGTGTCGGGTTTTTCAAGTAGTTTTGTGAAAACACAACTGCATTCATATAAATTATCAACAGTACACGTGATGTGACTTGTACCTACATTACCTCATGTAGGTAAATACAGTGAAGTACATAATTAATAGCATTTACGTGTAAGATTTCAATGAGAACAGACGTTAAGTGAAGTGGAAATGTCCGAAGCATAAGTGATTACCAACAAAGTGTTAGTGGAGTGAACTAGTGATTGTTATTCATGATCATTATTATTATTCAAATACTGTTTCTGAAGTCGCGGGGAGACATTCAAGAATTATGGATGCTACTGACAATAAAAGTAATTTTTCTTTTTAATTTTCTCATGGTTTTTTGGCCCTTTGAATACTTGTGCAGCTGCTCAACACTACAGGTTAGATATCATTTTAAAAATTAACGGAATCTTTTCGGTTGTAACAACGTATTAAACTGTTTTTTCACTTCTCTTGCTTAAAAAGCGTGACATTATACCATAGCTTAGCAGGCATAAACTCGAATCCAATCTATCCCTTGGGGTTAAATTTATTAATTTTTGTCTGACATCATCAGCCAGTACAAAACAAACATTTGTCCTCTTCAGTAAAGACTAGAATTCATTTTTGAAAATGGAACTGAATGCGCCTTCTTATAAATTGTTGGATATTTTTAGAAAGGGTGACTATTCCTCCGTGTTAGTATGCGTAGGTAGGTACTATTGCGTTAAGCGTAAAGATTACACAAAAAAGTTTGTAGTAGTGCGAAATCACTGTATTTTTTGTTTGTAACAAATCTAACTGATGGCGAACGTAGCTTATTTAATTAAAAAATGTCATCAAGCTAAAACGAAGTTACTGATATACGAGTACAAATGGAATAAGAAGGGCTAAGAAATAATTTGATTCTATAGGTTGCGGTCAAAATCACGTTAATTATACCGTAAAGAAAACTCGTGAAGTAGAGAAGTGAAAAAATTGTGCAATATGAACATTTGTTTTGATTGTTTTTATTTTCTTTCAATTGAAGTGAAAAGTATGGTTTTTTACTAGTGTATAAAACCACCATTACAATTCGGTCTTGTCATCATACCTCGGTACGCTTGGGAGTAAAAGTTCCTTGTCTATAACGGGGTGTTTTGGTCCCTTGTTAAAAAATATATAGCACCTTATAATAATTTTATATACCAGATGTCACTCGAAGCTCAACTTGGGTGGCCTGATCGCTTATTTCTAGCGATCATAATACGGAATTCTGCAAGTTTAGAAAAAGCTAGCAAAGTTGTAAATAAATAAAAAGATTTTCACTTATATTTCAATATATGATTCAATTCTTAAAATTCGCCAATTTTGAAATAAACTATTACCGGGTAGATATTTTTCGCATTTATTTACCAATTTTTCCCGACGTCATCCCGTGATCACGACAGTGTGTAAACCTGTCGAAACGTTGGTAAAGCAAAAAATACCTAAATTTTATATCTATACCCTTAAATAGTACTAATAATTATTATGTGTTCAGATCGCGTAAGATTTTATAAAATAAAAACTTTATTCGAAAGTATTTTTTTTAATATAAGAATGTAGTTAACTAGGTACATATTTGTTGTTGTTATAGGGAGCGCACGCGAAGGCGGATTGGTATGGCGCGGGTGCTCCACCGGCTGCGACGCCGAAGACGGCGCAGCGGGAGCGCTCGCCGATGGGAACGCCAACCCAGGAGACAAGGTATGTTTTACATTAGTTTATACAGGATGTTCCATACATCGACGAGCTTGGCTGGCTATGCTAGCAAACAACACGCGAAATGGACCGACTGGACTCCAAAAAATGAATGAATGAATACTTTATTGCACTTAAAAACATAATAAAAAAAACCTTATATCTAAATATTACAATATAAACAGTAAAATAGGCGGCCTTACGCTGACAGCGATTTCTCACAGACAACCAAGAAATACGGAAATAGGAGTACATCCATCGAAACCTTAACCTAAACCATCGACGATCGATCGGATATCGAAGGTGGGGTATTTAACCTGCATCAATTTGACCTTATTGTACATATGTTTGGCGATATAGTGAGGCTTACTGGGTATATACGGGCTAATGGAAAGGACAGTGGCTATTCAGAACTGAAACAGATAGCTGAAAGGGACCAATTTCAAATTCACCTATGAATTATTCATAGCTTATCCATCTAAATGAAAATAGTAGCTTGTCTACGAGCGACGTGGCGCAAAAAACACATAGACCATACTACTCGAACCATCTCGACTCGAAAATCGTAGCCCGTCTACGAACGTCATAGCGAATTTACAGAGTACGTAGACCATCTACACAAAAATCGTAGCCCGTCTACGAGCGACGTAGCGCAGTTACAGTATACGTAGACCATCTACACAAAAATCGTAGCCTGTCTACAAGCGATGATGTAGCGCAGTTAAAGAATACGTAGACCTTCTGCACAAAAATCGTAGCCCGTCTACAAGCGACGTAGCGCACAAAACACGCAGACCCTCTACACTACACGAAAATCGCAGCCCAACAAGCGACCGACGACGACGCGACGTAGCGCACAAAATACATTGAACATCGGAAATACAGCGTTGTTCCGCGCCACGCGTGGTTGAGCACTAAGCTGAGTTTGACCCTTTTTGGCCAGTAGGCTAGCACGGTACTCGGTAGCTATTTATTGTTTTCTCTGTAGGTTTTTTTTAAAGTGTACTATGTAGTTAGTGAATACTATTGTTAATTGTGTTATTGTACGAAACCTGTTTATGGCCAAATAAATTTATCTTTATCTATAAGAAAATCGAAGCCACGAAATTAGTAGACGCTCCAAGAAGGTAAAACTTTGAAAAATAGACAACGCTACGAACTTACCTACAAAATACGAATTTACAGACGTAGATAACTTGCTGCGAAAAACATAGCCGTCCTACGAACGACACGTATAATATTTGTGAAGGTCATTTCCAAGTAATTTTCCAACTCACAATCCTCACTTATAAAACAAGAGTGGACTATAAAGCTTGGAGAGCACTTCAACTGCTCGGCACACCACTCCAGGCACAGAATAGGGATTACTAGATACTTCGTGTTCTTTATGTCTTAGGTACAACAGGCACTTAAAATTCTCGTCTATCGCCAAGAAAATCTCACTGCAAACATTTTCAGCGAGCATAACGAAATATGAAAGCAATATTCTGTTACCGAGGAGATCTTCGGAAAATTATTCGATTTTCTCATTGCAATCGATTTCAATTCAAATTAGCAGCAGTTTTATTTATTTTTATGTCAATGAATTCATGTAATTCAAAAGATTCTATACGATTAGAAAAATATTTGGAGTTTTGGGCCTGATAGAAACTCATGCGAATTTACGAGACAAACAAACAGATTAATTCACAAAGTTATGGGTATGACGTTGTTTGCTTACTTTGCGGTTCGTTTCAACATTTGCTTTGGCCTAAGACATCAGACACTATATTTTTGGGAACGCCATAAAATCTTGGAAGGTTAGGATGAGTTTGGCACCGTTGATATGCCCTGACAGAGTTGAGAGTAGTAAAAGACGTCTTTTGATTTGAAGGATGCGGGTTTCCGGTTTGATGGATGGAACCTTTTACGAAATTAAATGAAGGTAAAAGGACAGTTTAGCACGGCTTTCAGATCTCTGTTAGATAGGATGTGATATTTTTAAAGAAATGTTTCTTTCTAATAGTAATCGGACCCCAGCTTTTATTATTTTCCATGAAATGATTTTGGTTTGTCATTTTAGAACTACATATACGAATATTATGTTCGCCTAAATCTGGTTAACTGGGATGGTTCTTACCCTATATAAAAGTTTCATAAACATCGTGAACCGACAAGCATTTTCGTTTTCAAATAAGCTACATTGCATAACCTAAGTGTGTTTCCAGCTGGAGGGGTCGGGCGCAGCTGCGGACGACCCTGTTCACCTCAAGAGACGGGTGGGACTCTTCAGTGGGGTGGCTCTAATCGTTGGCACTATGATCGGTAAGATTTTTTAACCAAAAGGGCCTTGGCATTAGTTTAACGTACCCGTGTACAGTCAGCGTCAAATAGATGCGTCGAGCGTAGCCATAAATACATATAGATATTTCAAGGTTCTATATTATATATCCTACGCAATCAAGTAACCATAATACCTAATAAGCCGTAAAGATAGATTTACGAATAAGGTCGTAAATCCATTTTTACGCAATAGCTAAAGTAGACATTTTTCTTCTATTGACATAATTCAGGATGAGAAAAACACTGCTTAAAATGCTTTCAAGAAAAAAGTCAGCGGTGTAGGCAGTGTGACCATATGAATTTGGTGATATTGTGTTGAAAAAATAAAAATAGTTTTCCTAATTGCCGCAGGACTTCTTTCGTGAAAAGCACCCTAGCAGTTACCTATTTCATGGATTGGGGTTATGCACGGGTAGTCAATAGTGTGCTGTGCACTGAAAATTCGTTGTAATAAAGTTCCATTTACAGTGCACACTATTGACAACTTAATATGGTTATACTTAGAGCGTATAGTGTTTTTTAACTTGGACATAATGCTGCCCCCATTTCCTTAACTAGAGGAGGAACTAGGTACACTTTCTTTGAAAACATCATCACTCCAAAAAACATTAAGGAATAGAATATGATCATCCAAAGAAATCATCTCGATTGTTGCCATTAGGGGCATTTAGATAATCGTGTATTATAAAACAAAATAAAAAAGTGATATTTTATTTCGCCCACTCCATAAGAAAAAACGACGATGACTCAACATAGGCCTACCTATAAATTGTTTGCTATTATGTAACTAGTTTGAATAAGTTTACTATTGAACTTTAAAACATTGCCGTACAACTGTTAAACAAATCTCAATAGCCCATTGTTCTGGAGTAACGTATGTACTTTACCTACTATCTACGTTGGAACTTAGTAAACGTTTCATATTTGATGCCTGCTACAAATGGTAAAGTCAAAGATAGACATGACAAACAGACTTCTAGGTACCTTTTGGTAATGAAATGTACCTAATTTATAGCATTGTAAATATTATCATAAACACTCACTTGGCTTACAATATTCTATTGACTATAAGCCTGCCAAAATCAATTAAAATAAATAGCGCTACTCATACCATAGTTTGTGCTAAAGCATGCAGCTATTCAATTTCATCTGTTTATTTTTGGTAGAATAGAGTGCGAAATAATTTGATAATATTTTTTTTATTTATTTTATTTATGAACAAAATCCACAGCTCTTAATTATAAATTAACTTATCTTATAACTATCACTAACAGCCAATAAACGGATTTACATTATTATTATTAAGACAAATAAAGACGACATCACCAAAAGTGTCATCATCATGTTTTGTTTTAATTTTGTACTTTTGTGATTAAGCTGATTAATTGTATGTGTGTGTTTTATGTGTCAAATAAATGATTTACTTACTTAAGCACTTAAATAATTATAATTCGCACTCTATTCTGAAGTAGGTACCTACCTATTACAGTAAGAATGGACAGAGAGATTTGTTAATAGTAGAGACTTCACTGGTCTATGTAAATCCTTATTGTAACTCTTTATAATATCTATGTACTGTATGTCTTCCAAATAAATAAAAAAAAAATAATAATAATAGAGATATGATTTATGTACCCAAAAAACTTAAACTAAATTCTTAGTTATTTAACTAGGTTCATCATCATCATCATCATCAGCCTATAGCAGTCCACTGCTGGACATAGGCCTCCCCCAATGAGCGCCATAGCGCCCTGTCTTCAGCTTGTTATGTTAACCTTTAACTAGTTTAGTTATAGGTTAACATAATACTAGATGTAAGAATGTTTAGAATTGACACTAGGTCAAGGGTAAAATGGATCCCTGCCTCAGCATGTTGCAGAGTAGCAGTATTGAGCATTTGCCCAATACTGCGCTAGTTTTCAGGCAGGGCCCGTGAGAGTGACGTGCGAGAGGATACAGTAATTAATAAGATAACTAGTCTGCTTACAGCGTATACAATATTTAACAGACTAAATTTATATATACATACATATATGATGAAAGTTAGCAAAGCTACTGAACGGATCGCGCTGAAATTATGCATTGGGTTATGTAGTTCTAGCCGTTGTGTCCTATACAAGGAGTATTTCCTATAGGATTGAATTAACTTTTACGTTTCCATATACACGTGTTCGTGGCCGCGAGCAGAGACTAGTTATTAAATATTATCAAATATGGTATACACTAGACTAAACATTACGAGCGAATCCAATATACAAACATACGGACGCACGAGATCATTTTATTGCGACCATCCCATGCTTCATCATCACATGATTGTTGGGGGATTACGTCACTGCAGTATATTAACATCAAAAAATGTTTGCATTGAAATACTTCATCCGAACATTAATGTTTCTGTTCCTACTCTATGTCAACATTACACGTGTTTAGTAAATTATTCTGTGAATATGAATAACATTCATATTTATTTTTCGTGCTAGTAATATCCAAAGGAAAGAGTAGCTCAAGTTTCTTTTACTCTTCGTAAACCTAATTTCGCTGTTTCGTCCAAGAACACAAACTTTCGTCGCAAATAGCAAATGTTGCGTGTATTTGAGGACACTTTACTAGATATCTTTTCTCGGAATAAGAACGATATAGGTACGATCCATTGCTACGAATTCTGCTCTCAGGTTTCAATAGTTATGTTGCGATTCCAGCCATATAGGGCTTGATCGCGAACATATACCTAAACCAAAAAGCTAGGATAGGTACCTATTGTCACCCAGCACAGGTAGCAAAGAGAAAAATATTAAGTAGGTACCTACTAGTTTCTGCTAAGTATTGTTTCTATGGAAACGTTTTAAGGTTAATTCTATGCCATGGGACAGTTCCCTTAATAAAACATAGGTTAATCCGATTTATGGGATCAACCTATGTATGTAATGAGTATTATCAGCCTGTTTTACTAAGGGCCTGAAACTATCTGTATCCAAAATTTCAGCCCAATCCGTACAGTAGTTTTTGCGTGAAAGAGTAACAAAAATTCATACATACAAACTTCCGCGTTTATAATATTAGTACGAGTAGGATAGAAGGACAGGATCATAAGAAATTATAAAAAATAATGGATACCTAGCTATTTTTCCTTAGTCAAATCGCTTTCTAGAGGGATCAATGATCATGCTAAGCCTGCAAACATAAGCCAATGTTGGCATTCTAGATCCTTCTATGAACATTTGTTTCAGGATCTGGAATATTCGTCTCGCCCTCTGGGCTGTTGGAGCGCACGGGCTCAGTGGGCATAAGCTTCATCATTTGGATGGCATGTGGCCTACTCTCGTTGCTTGGTAAGTACCATATCACATATTTACTTATACACGCTTATCGACCGTAAAAACAGCACAAAAGAATTAAAATTACAACGTTCTAAAGCCAGTTCACGTCAAGATGTTAGATGACACTAAAGGAACAATAAATCAATTTAAAAGTGCCGTACATATTTGCCCGTTCACGCTATACGAACGGGTATAATTTAGTGCTTTTGTTTCAGAATATCTAATGTTGATGTCGGTCGAGAACAACCGAAAGTACTCTTGTATCTAAAGGAAGTGATTTTATTTAGGAACGTTTTTTAACTTCTAACCGGTGGTTTGTTGGGCAGGGGCGCTCGCGTACGCAGAGCTTGGAACCATGAACACGTCTTCGGGGGCTGAGTACGCCTACTTTATGGACGCGTTTGGAGGACCGCCCGCATTTCTCTTTTCATGGGTAATGTAACAAACAGACAAGAAATAAAGGAATACTCAAGGCATAGGCACACGGGGTTTTAATTTCTTTGCTGCATTGACAACTCAACACGGATTTTTTTGCTATCATACGATTTAAATCTTTGATCATGAGGTAATAAAATAACCGGGTTTCCTAAAAATCAAAGCACATACCTATGCAAGAAAAGTTTATCATTCTCATTGTGAAGCGTAGAACATTACCTACTTGAATAAACCAAGTGGGTCACTCGTTATTCTAAATGCTATTTTAGGCGACTGAGGTTTGATTGACCACAAAATGGGGCTCCAATTTAGTTACCCGAGATGCTTGAAATCTGAACTGAATCTGAATCACACAGGCCGAGGTAAGGAGAAACATAATTTATTGGTGTTGTATGGACTTTTTTGTATGCACTACAAGAATATACTAACTGCGATTTATGTATAAGAGTAATAGATAGATCGCAATGAAGATGTTAAAATATACACTGAAGGAAGTTGTGGTATGGTAGGTTCCTTTAGTCTTAGTATTTCCACGGTCTGAGTTGGAGGGATACTTACGCCACTCTTAACGGCCACGCCAACGGCATGACATTGCATTTAGTATATGAAATAAAGGCAATAACATGTTTTTTTGCAATATATACCATTTTTTCCAGGTATCGACTTTGGTGCTGAAACCGTCACAAATGGCCATAATCTGTCTGAGCTTCGCGAAGTACGCGGTGGAACCGTTCGTGTCGGAGTGCGAGCCCCCTCATTCCTTGGTCAAACTTGTGGCGGTCATATCTATTGGTAAGTCCTTGCACAATGTAATTATTTTTCTCTTAAATTTTCCCGGTAGAGTTTTTTTATAACACTAATGAGGCAAATGGTAGCCTGATGGGAAGCAGCCTGCAACGTCAGGGAACTTACACGCACCTTGCCGACCCTTTAAATGTGTTAGAAGAACCTTTTTGAAGAGTCCCATTTTGTAGTCCTTGGGGAAAATATTTTTTAGGTTGGGGCTAGCTGATGCAGTGTTTCATTTGTCAACCATTATTTATTAATTTGTATATACCTATCTGCCTCTGCATGCAAATTTTTTCACGTCGTATATATCTGTTATCTTTAAGTCAAATAATTTTTCAAATCGGACCTGTATTTCAGGAGATTTACTCTTACATCCATCCGAACTTTTGAACTTTAGCTCTACCTAGTAGATATTGTAATATCTGTGCCTCAAGGTACTTAATGAAGATGAAAGAAGTAGCGAAAGTATTCTTGCGCTGGCTGAAGAGAGTATTTCAGCTGATTGTTTTGTGTTCACAGTTTAAATATTTATACAGCTAATGAACACTTCAACCGTCTTGATATTCATTAGACTAAACTATTCTGAGACCCACGAGCGCTGATTCAAACAAAACAATGTATCCCGCCCGGCGACAGAGCAAGAGTATAATTAGGCGTGTACCTACTTACTCTTCGCTGTCACATTTCAATTGAAATAATATACGAGTATCTACCGACCGAGGCATTTGAGGTCAATTTGGTGTTAAATGTATGGCTTATTGGCATATTGTGCTCCTAATGTTACCCACTAATACAAAGGGTATTTATCGCGTTTATTTACAAAAATATATACCTTTTGTGCTCCATTTAACCTATAAAATCGTTAACAAAAATGAGATTTTTGGATTAAAAGGCTTTGCTGTCCAAATACACATCTACGTAAACACGTGAATAAAGTATTATCTTCGTCGAAAACAGCTTTATTATAAGCGAAGGTTTCTATGAGGAAGTTACCTATACTTACTCATGTTAAGTATTTGTTAGTATAGGATAGTTTGTTCTAGTTATCAGCTGCTGGATTTTATCTCGAAACATGCTCTATTCAAAGCTTTTCTGTGTCGGCTAATGCCATTGCAGATTATTCACTGCGGCTCTGAAACATGTCTATGTATTCGTTCACTAATTAATTATAAAGATAGGCTAAACATGAAATATGTTACGTTTAAAGCAGTATTATGAAGAGATAGGGCAATACAACTAGCCGGATTTTGTAAATTCTATATGTGCTTCGGTTTATCCAGGTAATTTTTTATTATTAATATGCCTAGGTAGAGCGTCGCGCTACGAAGTAGCCATAAAAAATTGCCTAAAAAACTGGCGGGCGCAACAGATAGTTTTTAAACTCGCGGTACCCATTATTCTTTGGCATAATAGGTAGGTACTGCCAGTTGTAAAGAAACTCGCACTATAATTATAACATAGCATTATAGTTAGTGATTATTTACCATAGCGTCGAGTGTCTACAAAATATACGTCAAAGAAAAAAGTTTAGCAAGCGCGGGTTGAAAATTTAAGGGCCAGCCTGTGCCAGCAGCGGTTGCTATCTTTTCTCCGCTTCTAAGGCGTTGACTGTCTATCTAGAAATATGAATAATAATCAAAGGGTTTATTGTATAGAAAGTTAAAAAAATATATTTCTGTTACAGTGATGATATTGGCGGTGAACTGCTACAGTGTGAATCTGGCAACTAACGTGCAGAACATATTCACGGCAGCTAAGCTGGTGGCAATCGCCATCATCGTGTGTGGAGGAGCGTATAAACTCATACAAGGTAAAAAACATCGAGAAAAAGATTACATACACTGAATTTTTTCATGATCATCATATTCAGAACATTATGTTGTATAAGTAGATTTCCGATAGATTCTATTTGACTTAAATTTGCAATTTGATCATCAGTATTTCGAACTGTATAGTCACACATGTAGACACAAAATTTTGTCAGCAAGGGGTTCCTCTGAAAATCTAACACTTTATCAGTCATTTCCTAACACATCACGTCATAAAGATTCATAATCATAATGGGATGTAAATATAGAAACTGACGGGAGATGTGTCCGTATGGCGCAGGTAATACGAGACATTTACAGGAGCCTAACTTCGCCTCAAGCACGGCGACTATCGGCAACATTGCCACTGCGTTCTACACCGGCCTTTGGGCCTACGACGGTTGGAATAACCTCAACTATGTTACCGAGGAAATAATGAATCCATCCAAGTAAGTGAACACCATAAGAACTATCCAATTTACCCTTCAACTTTATTGTTATTATTTGTCCCACTGCTGGGCAAAGTTCTTCCTTCTCTACTTCCACTCGTGGTAATTTAGCGTATTTCCCTTCCACCTATCTTATTTCTAACTAGGTAAGTACCTTACCTACTTAGAATTGTATGATGCTCTATTGTCTTCATACCTAACCTACTAATTTTTCCGTTTGTAATTTAACCCGAATATCAATAAATAATGTATCTTCTTTTGTTTACACTAAGTGACGTTCCGAGTATTTCGACAGGTTACGACAGACATCTTTCTGCTCGAAGGCCTGGCGCCAAAATGTTATCAATCAGCGTGTATAACCAATTTATCTACTGCACTGCACACATTGTATACCATTACACCTAGCCATGACGCGTATGAACAAAGAGACACTTGTATTTTCATTATTTATTAGACTATTGAAGAAAAATTGTATGTCAGTGATGTCAAAGTCTAAACAGCGAATTCTTGGCAGTGATCCATGGAGTGTCTGAATTCAACGTCTGAATTCTTGTTACATCAATTCGAGCGAAGCAGGATTAGTAATGATGCTATTTAGTCACCATTACGCTGTATCTGTGTACAAATTATTTGGAATTCGAAACTTGCACTTAAAGTAACTCTACTTGTTTTGCGTAGAGATCTCCATTTACAGATTGATGAAACACAATCTGGTTTTTTTTTCGGATTAAAAAATTTCGTAAGAGTCTTATGTTTAGCAAAGATTATGAGGTCATAGATCACCGTAAAAATGAATACCTATGTACGTACATTATGTCGATAGCGGCAGATCTTTTAGTTAAAGTCTTTTCTCTAAGTTACCAATACCAGAGATTATGTTATATTTCTGACTATAATATCATCATCTTGTCAAACAAGAATTTTCGTGTAATGTAGAGTACATTACACGCAAATTATTGTTTCAATCTTCGACCAAAGCTTATTGGTCAAAGGTTGTGTAGTTTTAACCACATTAAAATTTTAGGAACCTGCCACTAAGTATAGTAATCGGGATTCCCCTCGTGACCCTATGCTACGCGCTAGTGAACGTATCTTACTTGGCCGTCATGTCGGTCAGCGAGATGGCGGACAGCGAAGCAGTGGCGGTCACGTTTGGCAATCGACTGCTAGGGCCGCTGGCGTGGCTGATGCCACTTGCTGTTACGATCTCTACCTTTGGATCGGCTAATGGGACGCTGTTTGTAGCGGGAAGGTATGTATTTTTATGTATTAGACACATAAGTGATGTATAAAACCACTAGTACCTAATAGTGGTTTATTTTTCACTTCTTCCTCTGGTGGACAAAAAATTTAAGTGAACAGTAAAATAATCTTATTTTATAATAATTTATAATTATAAATATAGGTATAACATTTGACTTGTCTAAATATTTTGACTTTGATGATTCATTTACCTACTTGGTTCTCCAAAAATATAGTTTCAAAGATTGTGTAAAGCTGTATTTTTGTTCCAGAATGGTAGAGCGAACTCTATTATAATACAACGAGTAGTATTGTGATAGAGTTTGCTCTACCATTCTGGAACAAAAATACAGCTTTACACACTATTCCCAAGTACCTATTGCGTACAAAATACATCAGCAGAGAAAAAAAGTTCGTTGCTTATGATTTATGCAAAAGCTAAACAAATTACTTGATCGTAGGTATCTACAGACATTCCAAAGAGATTTGGAGTTTTTTCATAACCATAAATTTACATTTAAACAATGTAAAGTTTTGAAGATACATTTTGTAATTAAAGTATTAAAAGTAAAAACTCACAAATAAATCCCCGGCAGGTTGTGTTTCGCGGCGTCTCGAGAGGGTCATCTGCTGGATATCCTGTCTTATGTCCACGTTCGGCGCTTCACTCCAGCTCCTGGACTGATATTCCATGTAAGTTATATAGAATCTACAAGTTAACTTAATGTTAGATTCTGGGTAGTTCATACGTTCTTCATCACTACACTTGAAGGCGCCAACTACCTATACTTATATAAATTTATGACATTTTATGGGCATTTTTGTGGGTCGGCCATATAACGCGAAGAACCGACAACCGCTGGGGTAAAGGTGTTCTTGTGTGGAGATCGTAACTCGGCAGACTTGGTGAAGGACACCCTCCAGCCAGGTGGGATGACGACAAGCGAAAGACTGCAAGCAGATGCTGCATGCGGCAAGCTGAAGGGCGCTATGGGGCTCAATAGGGGGGCCTATTTCCAGCTGTAGACTATTATATGGGTTGATGATAGACATTTTTATAGCATACCTATTTTATTCCAGTCTCTGATAGCGGTGGCGATGGTCCTGTACGGGACGATAGATTCTCTGATTGACTTCTTCTCGTTCACGGCGTGGATATTCTACGGCGGCGCGATGCTTGCACTGATTGTAATGAGACGCACTAAGCCCCATGCACCTCGCCCTTATAAGGTCAGTTAATTCAAATACAGAGTTATTTAAAACAAGACTGAGACAGCTTCCAAACCTGGCTACGAGGTTGGACTTAAGAATTCCTGTTTCGTAGCCAGCTCTGAATCGGGATTATTTCTCCCATTTCGTAGCTAGCTACCAAATCTGGCTACGAGATGGGACTAAAGGAATACATCCGACTCGAAAATAAAGATGTTTAATCTTAATCTTTTCATCGAGAAACATCATTTACTCAAAGTTAAAACCATTATCTCTCTCTCGAAGTTAAATTGTTTAATAAGTAAGCCATATTTAATTAAATTCATTTATTTATTTAATAAAATATGGTTTACGAACCACATACCTAATTACCTACATAGATATCAATCGCTATAAACAAATTTCAATTTTGTCCTATCCTGACACGCATGTTATTTAAAAGACTTTGTTTTCCAAGTAGGCACTCGGAAAACGAAAATCGAAATTTTCTGAATCGCTTTCGTACAAAACTAATTCTTATATCACTTGCATAAGAGATAGATTAGAGATAAACATACTAGATGTACTATACTAGAGTCTATACTAGAGATTATTGATCAAGTTCAGTTACAGCAATGAACAAATGAGGTTAATAATAAATAGATATATAAGTTATGAACATACTAGTGGTTTCTTCTCACTTCTTCCACTAGTGGACAAAAAATTGAAGTGAACTGTAAAATAATTTTAATTGATAATAATGAATAGTATAAAATATGACCTGTCTAAGTGCTTACATATTTGTAAGCTTAAAGAAAAAAAATCATGTCATTCATTCATTTAATTTTGATTTCATTATCTAGACTTATTTATTAGTTACAGGCAGGTTAAGATTAATTGCATAGATCATATTATAAAAATAAATGTGTACTTTAAAAAATTGGAGGTATATGTATGTACCTATACCTTACCAAAACCAAGATAGCTTTTGCACGGAAACGAATCAGAAACTTCGATTTTCGTTACGAGTTCCTAGGTACGCAGGTTTACCTGTTACGCTCGCAATATCGTCCGCCCGTTCCTCTAGACAAGTCCTCATTGTATAATATCGTTGCAGGTGCCAATAATAATCCCGTACATAGTGCTAATCGTGTCCACATACCTGGTGGTAGCCCCGATAGTGGACAAGCCGGAATGGGAGTATCTGTACGCCGCGGCTTTCATATGTGCGGGCATGTTGGTTTACCTGCCTTTCGTCAAGTGGGGATACTCTTTGCCGTTCATGGGTATGTATAAAATTCGAAAGTTCGAAACACTATTGTGTTATAAATGTATAATATACTTAACTAACCATACATTCAGGCCCAAAAACTAGCTCAGTCATCGATCTATGCTTGATAACGCTATCTATAGTAAAACTTTATCAAGCATACATCGATGGCTTGCTCAGTCACGTTGAGTATCTTAATCTTTCATAACACGGTATGGGCCTTAGAAGAGGCACATTACAGCGACAATACACAGTAATAATTGTGTTTTTAACCATGTTGCCGCAAGTTTGCTTTATTAGCTTTAGGCGACACAGGCGATGCATGACACACTAGCGTGTCTCTGCCATTTAAACTTACCATTAAATCTCATTATTTCTGTAATTATTGGGGATGATTTGTAAAAATATTTTTCTTTCCAGATAAAATTACTGTCTTTCTACAAATGGTTCTGGAGGTGGTGCCAACATCGACGACATTTGAGTACTAAAGGGTGAATTAGTCTGGCTAGACTATAAAGAAGCATTTGTGACAAAATTAATTATGAATCATTAATTTTTACCATATCTGATTAGGTTTGGTTTTGGATAAGTATATTGTTCATTATTTTAAGGTCGATTTCGCTATTTGTTAGTGTTAAGGTAAAATCCAAGTGAGTCTATAGCATACCATTGAGTGAAAGCAAAAATCGAAAGTAGTGAAATGACCGTTCGAAATTCTAAGACCTATATTTTTTGACTGAATTACTAAAGTATGTACTTAAATTGAAGATTTTACCAAACTAAACGTATTTGTAGAATTCAAAAATAAATTATTATTATTGATGTTTGATACTTTTATCTGTGTTCCCATAGACTTGACTATGGGTGTTGTTAAGAAGCCTTTTGGTGAAGCAGTAATGGCGTGCTTAGACTAATCAATGGCAATATATTGGAAACAATTACTTAGTATAGTTTCATCACTCTACATTTCGTTAGTTTGCACGAATCATTCCTTGTGGGGTAATAGTTTTGCGACAATATCTTGTTACTACTATGGGCAGTCTAGATGAAGGTTATAAAGTTTAATTGAGCAATTAACCGGCATCGAGGTTAAATCGACTAAGGTGACGCGCGCACTAGCCAGCCCTACTGCGACAGCCAGTCAGGGGAACATATGACTGTGTATGGGAAGCCAGAATACTAAGCAGCCACGGACTACCGTCAAATACTTCGGCCTGCCTAGTGCGCGGGAAGCCTTAGGGTTGAAGCAAGTTTAACTGGCGATCTGAAACATATAATTCTTCATACATTAGTCAATTCTACGTATATAGTAATTATATCTTATTTAGATGACTGCTGAAAATGTCTGCTAAAGTACTTGCATGTTGGTACGTATTCAGCCATCATAAAAGTAATTGCACAGGAAGCAATAGAAACAAGAGCGGCCTTACAACTGCTGCCAAAGCTAGCTAAGCTCATGACCTGTCTATTTATAAATCGCTCACCTCAAGTAACGTATTATAGATTTATTTCTAGAGCATAAAATTACTTCAGCGCACGCGGCGTAGACGTGTCATAATCGTATCTACGTCTTTAGAAAAATGAGTAGTTAAAAATAGTATTTCGCCTGATTTCTAGACTGTTGTCACCCATTTTGAGGCTGATTTCGTCAAAACTTGCCGCCCTGTTCGTGTCACTATGAGTGATTGTGCTAAACTCATAGTTTCTAGCTCATTGTTCATTGTAGACAACCTTAGATATTATTGTGTAGCAACTTGTTTTATTTTAATGAATCGATTTGCTTGAATTAGATATTTTAGAAGTTTGCCAGGGGATAGCAATGTTAACATAGACTAGAGATTCTAGATTTGTAAATCCATGACATTTACTTACAATAAAGGTGAAAACTTATTCAAAAGTCGTTCGTCTATTTAGAGCTTTCAATCCTTCTATTTCGAGACTTAAAACTAAGAGAGAAAACACTGATTGTAAGATTATAAAGAATCTGTAGAAAGGCAAAAATTATGTCAAAAATCCCCTTTTAAAGACTAAAGTGTGTTTTAACATGAATATATACTTATTGGAATTACATGGACGGAATAGTTTTGGGACCGGTAAAATTTGGTCCTACATTCCTTACCGGGGCAAAACGACGCCGTCTATGTTGTTGAAATATTTTTTAATAATTGTACGATGCCTGAATTGTTTTTATTACATTTTAGGTGACGTGTAGTAAGCCCAATATGTAAGGCTTAAAATACCAATATTTTTGCATAATGTATTGCAAATCCAATTGTAAATGTGAATTATTATGATGTAATCACGGGCACACGATGGTACTCACCTAGCGGTGATAATGTTACGGTTGAAATCTAATGGTTTTATTTTTGTGTATTGTGTCAAAATACTACAAATACCATAAACATACAATATATAAATAATCTATGTGTGTACATTTAATCTCTGAAAGAGACAGAATTATTTATTGTTATAATATTATACTACCATTGAATAAATTTTAAATAAAGACAAAATCATAAGATCTCCGTGTTTCATATTGAAAGCCCTTTAGATACTGAATGAAATAAGAAACAAGTATAGGGTCAACAATATTTATTGTTGTCAATATGCAAAGATCACAGATCTTTGAAAAATTCAATACCATTTAAAACATTTTGACTATGATTTACTAAATAACTTGGTTTGGACCCTGCGCAGTACTTTAGGAAGATATGCTGCTATAGGTACTCTTTACCGCTAGAAATATTATATACGCTTCAACTATTTACTGAACATAGATCGAAACCAGTTTCATGACACACAAAAATATTAACAAAACATTTATAATTAAACAATTTACAGGTAATCAGTTTCCTGGTTACAAATAATACAGATTCGAGAACTGAATGTTTTAATTAGACCTACACTAATTATAAATCTATAACGCATAATGGACTAACACAAAAAACTAAACGGCGAGGTAAACCTCTCCCATCCTAGAGAGGCTTTATAGAGACGACGGTAAGGGTAGTATGGAAAATCCATATCAGTCGCTGGTGTTTACAAACAAATTAATCTAAACCCCACTACCAAAAGGTAATGTCAAAGTTGTTGCAATTCTTCTACTACGGGTCAGCTCACACGGAGACGTGACACGCCGCGATGCATTTCGAGACGCAGCGCCACACCGCGGGGAGTTTACGCATTAAGCCAATAAATTTTGTAACTATGTGTGTACTAAATAAAGTTATATTTTGAATCACTATCTTTAACAGTGCACGCAGGGTCTCGGTATAAGCTGATCCGAATGTCAGTGATTGGCAACCGTGCTCTAGTATAACTAAAGTGTTTTCTTGCTTGTCTGTACATATGTATTTGGTTGAAATTTATAGGTAACTTTCAACGTATAATCCCGCCAAAATGTTCAGTAAATGGTATTCAATGACTTAGAATAGCTTTTCTTTCACAAGGCAACTGTTACGGCAGGGATTGACCAAAAGTCTTTTTAGTTTAAGTGAGTATCACGCTTGAACATAGAAATTGGTTTTATAGTTGTTTGTCAGTGCTAGATAAAATTTGTGAGTTTTATCGATGTTCCACAGTAAATATAGAACCATGGACGGAATAAATCCTACAAATTATGTCTTTGATCGTGCAAAATCAATCTATATCAGAATCAAATCATTCGCAATCACCACGGATACAGAGATAACTATTTGGCCAGCAAAATGACCACAAAAATATTGAAAATGGGAATTCAGTCTTCAATTAAAATCGGGTTCAATTAAAGGCGTGTTTTATGTACCAAAGGTACATAAAACACGCTGGAGTAAAGAACCAATTTATGTAGATGGAACTGAAACTACGATAAATAAAGAAATGCACATATACAGTACTCACTCATAGTCAACCCCTGCCTCTATTTCATAAACGGTCTATAAACTATCTATAGTATAATAACTCTTCTATCTACAACAGCCTTAAAACCGAAGATGTGGCTTATTCTTCATCATATGTCTGAAACAAAGAGAACATCCATGTAGGAGTGCATTTTATCAGTTTAGCGTAGTTAGCCTAATTATGTTATTTTACTAATTTTCACAATTGCTTTGTTCTTTTATGACTACTGATTTAAGTGACTATTATTTTTTTCCGCCTCGCCTTCACGTTGGCGTCATCACTACATATTATAAAACAAAGTCGCTTCCCGCTGTCTCTCTGTCCCTATGTATGCTTAGATCTTTAAAACTACGCAACGGATTTTGATGCGATTTAATAGATAGAGTGATTCAAGAGGAAGGTTTATATGTATATAATACATGCATTTGCACTCGTGCGAAGCCGAGATGGGTCGCTAGTTGCAATATAAGCCGTATTAAGGCTACACTAGGACACTCACTTGTCTAATGTTTCCCAGAAGCCGAGTAGCACGGCACGGTCCAGATGCCGCTTGGTGCGACTGAGATTGAGCACGGTCACCGCCCAACGGGCCACGTTGGCATCTAGTTTCAACTCGTCGTATTTCAGGTGGAACGCACACACTGAAAATAAATAAGTTTAAATGTAAAAGAATCACATCATCATCAGCCTATATTAGTCCACAGGTGGACATAGGCCTCCCCCAATGAGCGCCATAAAAATAAAAGAATCTAACTAACTATTAATATGATTTTAGCAAAATTCCGCGCTATCTCTTCTCTGAATTTCGACAAATAGCTTGCTAAGTTTACAATGAATGGCGGTTTCCGCTTTAGGTAGTTAGGCAGCCTTCGAATTTCGAAGAATAACATGTTCTTAAAATGCAACTAAGAAGTCTCAGGGTTTACTAGGAAACATTATCATTCATAGTACCAATCAAAGTAAACAATCTTGCCAAGAGTGGTATGGTACAGTTTTGACCCATGTCGTTTTGTTTGTTTGATGCTTATGCCGGACAGTGGAAATAACTATAATAGTATCAAAACAACTTACTATTATCAAATATCTGCACAGGATTACCGTCCCAGGGCCATCCTTTGAACTGCCAGGCGGGACCTTGCACGAATACTGCTACCACTCTGTCCCACTCCGCTGCTGATAACCGACTAGGGTTGTCTACCACACGGTAAGGCACCTGAGAAGATAGGATAATATAATGACAATTTCTTACTAACGAAACAAGACGAAAGAGACTAAGGAACCCTATTAAAAAGCTTTTACATTCAGTAGAAAGTGTCACTCATGTACAAATCACTTTTCGCTACCAACCAGGGACTGTTTGGTGACTGAAGTGGTCTAACTTAACTTATTACTTTTCTTCTAGTGTTCATGTTTCAAATAAATGCTTTCTATTTAATTCCTTTCTACTGAAACCTTCATCAACTCCAGTAGTGAATGCTTCTTTTTACTGACATTTTGTTTACTAGTACAATTTTAAAATTCTTTCAAACTCAAAAAAACTTCCAACTCAATATCATTTATTTCTTTAGGCTTACAAAGTGAGCACTTAGACAAGTCAAATTTTATACTATTCATTATTATCAAATAACATTATTTTATTTTTATGTTCACTTAAATTTTTTGTCCACTAGTGGAAGTGAAAAAGAAACCTCACTAGTATGTTCATATAACTTATGTGTCTAATACATTTGATTTGCTTATCTAAATATAGTGCGATTTTAGATTTTTTTTTTTCTTTCACTTAAGTGGTTTGTTATTGGGACCTTGTGTAAAATGAGGTATATTCAACATACTGTCATGGTAGTAGCGTTGTTTGGCACAGAATCGGGAGCAGGTCCTTTTCGCCTTTGCAGCAATACTTCGTTCTCCCGCGCCGATCCTTCTGCTTTCTTCTGTTCCACGGTGAAAAACCTGTTATGTATGACAAAAGTAAATAATAATGCAACGTCACTGCAAAATAATCCCTATTGATGATGGATACTGAATTCAGGTTTTAGAGATAAACATGTACAGAACCGACAGAACAACAATAATGAACCCTAATTAATAATCACATCAATCCCATAAAAAGTCCTATCAAATAGCTGGGAAATAGGCGGGAATTGCAGGGACACAAGCACCATTGGCTGTGTATCCTGTCCCTAATAAGCTTCTTCAAGGAAAACCGAACTTAACTTCATTACATACAAGAATAAGCTACTCTAGAAGTTAATGCCTTATTTCCCTATTTAGTTTCTTCGTTGAAAACTGCCTTAGCTATATTACAAAGACTGAAAAGTACAGCCATAATCAGCTATCATGATTTCAGCCCTCATACCTATAATAGTCCAGCAGTGGATGATTAAAGGTTTATGATAATGATGATGTGGATACAGCTGAACAAAGGCCTTGGCCTTCAGCCTTCAAGTCGAAAGTGCTGAGCTATGCTTACTTGAAATCTTGCAGCATATCCTTAACGTTATACATGGTGATGAGAGACGTAGCGGCGGCCGGTATGATGATGATGGGAGTCCTCGAGGGTCGCTTGCCGCCGCCGCCGGGTGGAGGCCTCGCCGCTGTGACCGGCAGTAGCTCTCTACGCCCTGGCGTTCCGGAAGGTGGGCCGTTTTCTGTGACAAGGGAATTTAGGTTTGATTTGCATTCATCCCCTTGCTGTGCAAAATTTTCCTACATTATATATTCACTTATCGACGACCGATGTGGCGCTGTGGGCGATGGTCCGCCTGCGACGCAGGAGGTTCGATTCCCGCCTCGGAACAATTGTGTGTACGATCTGCAGATATTTGTTCCGGGTGTTCTGGTCGTTTTCTATGTATAATAAAAAATATCTATCTATGTAATGTATTGTATTATGTATATCAGTTATTTAGTACCCATAACACAAGCTTTGCTTACCATGGGGCTAGATAATGCTGCGTGGATTGTCCAGAATTATTTATTTATTAAAATACTTATCGAGATCTTGATACATTTCCATCCAATCAGTAAGGAATTTTCGTTTAATCCCGAGTCTCGTTTTGTCCGTTTTTTTAGGGTTCCGGGATCCTATTACTAAGACTCCGCTGTCCGTCCGCCTGTCTGTCACCAGGCTGTATCTCATGAACCGTAATAGTTAGACAGTTGAAATTTATTGCCTTCTCAGCGTCCTCAGGGCGAATTTCGGCAAACGAACTAAACTATCAACAAACGTAGATAACGTTTGCTGATTGTTTAATTTATTTTATAAGTTTTTAAATTATTTTCGTACTTACGTTGCATTTGCCTCGGATGGCTGGGAGTTTGTGGAGCGCGCGCCGCGACTGGTACGCTGGGGCCTTCAGTCACAGACTTCAGTGTCATTCCGTGGTATGTTCCCATGGTGTCGATTTTGAAACCTTCCGTTTCTGTAATGGAAAATAATGGTTACCGAGAAGAAGTGTTATTATATTACAGTTTTTGTAGAAGCCTAAACTATTGAACAGGTATGCTTTAAAACAAAGCTCAAAAGGAAGTTTCATTTACCCTGTGTTATTTCTAGGTTGAAATTAAGATCAAAATAACATAATTCATATTATAAAAGAATATTGTAATGACTTCAACTACAGAGGCCTATAATATTGACATCCGTATTTAAAGTAGTGGTGGTATGAATAAATCAATCCATCTGTGAATTATGAAAAAAACAAACCTTCTTTCTGCCGAATGAATCGTTCCTGATCGTATCTGTTGTACTGAGTTTGCTGTTGAGGCAAGGCTGTAGGCTGCGGCATCACCACGGGCTGGGGCCTAGGAGCACCCAGTCTTCCCTCTTCACGCGCTCTGATACCTCCCAGTAACGCCATAATACTTTTTGCAAATGTCTGAAAATTCCATGACTTTCAGAGTTTGTTCTTCCAGCTTTGTAGTTTTGCTAACATTTAATATTTGTATTTGTTGGTCACAGTTCATAAAAGAATGATGATGATGTTGATGATAATAAATTCATCAAACTAGCTTTCATGGTAAAAGTTCTAGAATCCTTGATATTTTTGTATAAAATGGGGATTACAATACCAAAGAATTATTTTAAGACATTTGCAAATCACAGAAGTATGATACATATTGCATTCTAGAGCCAAGTGAAGCTAGAGGTTGTGTTGGCCATGAAATATAATGAGCAGTGTTGCGGATAAACTTTGAATAAAGTGTGTTAAAGGAATTGAAAGTGGCTTCAATCAATTAAATTATAAATTAAAAAAAAAGACCCATGACTCCACAAAATTTAACTTAATAATAGTTTAACATTCTTAATGTAGTTTTAAGTTCTGTGCAAGAATACATTGAGTCCAATGTGATGCACCAGTAATAACTGTCAATTAGGGATGTTATGAAAACAAGCACATACTTTCCCATTACTCTGTAGAACTGTTGTCCTAGTTCTCCATTGTCTCTCTCTGCTGATAATATCCTTTGTGAGGTCTCCATCATAATCTAGAATAGCTCTTAAGTCAGACCCAACAGCGCCCAGTGTGTCGGCATAGTCATTGCTTTTGATGGTGGTCCTCTTCTTTGCCAAACGTTTAGCTTTGATGGCTGCAATTTTCTCCACTGACATAGCCTCTGATAGAGACCTAAAAGTATACCATAATTTGATTAAGCTTAGTGTGAAAATGCAACTAGGGCTGTATCACAAGTATTGGATTTACTTGTGCAATTGTATAAAAAAATTGTGAGGACAGTTTTTCACAAGTGGCATAAACACTACTCGTTTAACAAACTATAGTACACATCAATTGACGAAAATTATGGGCATAAACTGGCCACAAGCAGTGGAGAACTGATCAAATAGGAATTTGCGATAAATCTTTTAGTAATAAATATTTAATTTTAATTAATTATAAAATAGGTCAAAACCAGCAAGAATAAGTTTAGTCTATATATTTTGTATCAATTACAATTATTCTGAATTTGGAAATTACCTACATTTTACTTCAAAGGGTACAAGTTGACTAAGTGGTTGTGATCCTATTCACCCTACTGCCCAAAAATAATATTAAATAATAGATTTTTTTGAAAACCAGTCATAGTTACTTTATATTATCAACTGTGACAGATGCTTCCTTTGGAGCATCAAGGCGAGCAGCCAACTGCTCTCTGACTTTTTGCACATGGGTTTCCTCAATACGAGGTTTCTTCGCTGCTGATTCTCCAAAATCATGGTCATGCGTTCTTTTCACCTTTGAAAGAGGAAATAAAATTCAAAATCAGCTCAGGCGTAACATAACTTGAATGATAGATTTTGAGATATTATAAAAGTAAACTTTTAACTTTTGGGTAATTCAATTTCAACAATTATTCAATTAGCCATTTTACAGAACTTTACCTGTGTTGGTATTTCCAAAGGAGCACTCTTATCAATAGATGCACAGGTGGCAGTTTCCCCATTCAAATATGCCAATAGCTCTTTACGATCTGGACGGCGTACTGCTGGTATATTTGCAGCCTAAAACGAAAAGGCAAATCACGAGGTCCAAATAAAAACAAAATATGTTGTGGCTTCGGAAAAGCTTCATCCTAAATAGACTCTCAAAGCCATTCGAAAATGTAGACCCTTTACATACCGCAGCTTGTCTAACGTAAACAGGATGTGTCAGCTGTACATTTTTTAATATAAATAAAAGGCATTCCAATGTATAGTATTCCTTGATGCTGCCTTCTTTACCAGATCTGAAAGAAAGGTCGGTTTCAAAAATTATGTAAAACAAGATTGGATGCCAATAACTAGGGCTGTCATAACTTTACTTACCCATACATAAGGTAGTTAGTCTTAACATTTTTAGGCCAAGAAAACTCTCCAAATATAATTTGGTTGTCACGTTCAATAATTTCTTTTTTGTTTACGTTGTATTGGCGAAGTAAACTCAGTGGATCCGCCATGATAACTTCAGGCAAGCGTTCTCATGAAAAACTACGAATAAATTGTGGTCCAAGAACTTTTGAACGTCGATATTGAATACCAACAAATAAGCTGAAAAACAACACTCAATTAATGTTGAAAAATTGGGGGTAAATTCAAATTTTATCCAAAAATAATGTAATGTATGTAACCACACGCACTTCTAAAATCAACACCGTGTCATGAATGAATGATTGAATGAATGAAATAGAATGAATCAAAGTAAAATTTGAATGATGAACGAATGATACATAATCTGACTTTTTTGTGATAACCTCTATGCCTATGGTTACCCTAAATTAAGGAATAATGGCACCAAAGTATACCACATAATTTATTTTTATACTCTTTCTTGTCATACATTTTGATAAAACCAAAGTCATCATTATCAATGAACACATTGATCCAAGACCGGTGATTGTAAGTACATGGTCACCTTTTCGAAATCGTTTCCGAATACACCTACCAGCAACGGGCAGATTCAGTTAGGTAAAACGATTTTCGAGAAGGAGGCCAAAAGGAGGATCCAGCTAGGCTGGCAGCGTTTGGGAAACTACGTCTAGTCTTCTCGTCATCCATACCGCAATGCTTGAAAAATAAAGTTTTTAGCCAGTGCGTCGTCGTCGTCGTTACAGTACACATATAGAATCGTCGTCGTCCTACCCATTATGATCTACGGAGCGGAGATGTGGACACTCACGGTAGGGCTCGTCTACCAGTTCAAAGATTCGTAACGAATACATCCGACAGAGAACCAAAGTTATCGACATAGCTCTAAGAATTAGCAAGCTGAAGTGGCAGTGGGCCTCTGGATCTCGCGAAGAACCGACAATTGCTGGGGCAAACGTGTTGTTGAGTGGAGACCATTACTCGGTAAACGTAGTGTAGGACGCCCTCCGAACAGGTGGGATGACGACCTGCGAAAGACTGCAGGTTGATGCTGGATTCGTCAAGCTGAAGACAGGGCGCTGTGGCGCTCATTGCGGGAGGCCTATGTCCAGCATGAAAAGGCGCTATGGGAGCTTGGATTACCTATTCCGAACTCATAAACCTGGGTTGCATAATTAGGGCAGCGAGAATTAGGGAAACTGGGAGGCTTATACCCATAATATGCGGTACGCACGCAGCTCTATGTAGAGAAATTCCTGTAACGTCCTGGTTGTTTTTTGATGGGCGGAAAAGCTTGGCTTCGTATTCGCAGCCTTCCTGCCAAACTTTGACATTTTGACATTAACACTGACAAACACAGTGTGAGCACGTAATAGACAGCTTCTAACAAAAACCAGCAGATGGTGCTCTTCAGAAGAAAATAAATTGTTTGCCAAACATGGCCGCCGGTCGGTCGGTTCTAATTTTCTAAAAATTTTGAGATTGTTGTTGTGTGTGAAATTTGCGTCTTTTCTTTGTAACAATAGTTTAATATTTATGTGTGATAACATGTCATAGTGATTCCAGTTCCAATTATAATGACTTCAACTCCAAAGACTGAGAAATGCGGACAAGGTATAAAAGAATGCGTAATGTAGCCTGAGTAAAATTCTTATTTACTAATTATTATCATGCCTGATATGTTTTGCTGTATTTCTACCGCTTATCTAACTTTGTTATAATGGTTGAAAATACCTGTTTCATTTATATATTCCTTCCATGTCCAATAAAAAAAACTAGTATTTACATAGATTGAGAGCAAGTAGCTTGTGCCTACACAGTCAAGTAAAAGTATATAAAGGACACCGACCTATGAACAATTTTCAGTGAGAGCTCTCTTAGCTCTCATACCTACGAATTGACTACCCTAGTAGAAGTCATTCAGGATGGTACACATTATCCTTATTTGTTGTTTATGTTTAACAAAAGTAGGTAGGTACCGAATGGTGCTACTTAAACCAGAGTGAAACAATAATATCATAGAAGACTTTCCTATTTATGCTATTTTTTTCCTGTTCAAAAAGGTATGATTCCTCCGCTAGACATGGAATAATATTAATGTAATCAATCTAAAAAATTAATGCTGTATGCTTAGTTTAGACATTATAATATTGCAGCATCACACGGCATTGTTGGCAAAACAGTACTTTTATAAAAATTTGTCCTGAACCCAGAACTGTATGGATTCTTGAATTTAGTATTTGTTTTCTTAGACTCCTATTGTAAGTAGGTATGTACTTGTAAACAAGTCCTATTATAAGATTCGGCTTATCTTAGTTGTAATAAAAATAATGTCATTTGGGTTAGAAACCTACTGATTACCACTAATGGAACAAAAGGAAGGAGATGTAGGTTAATTATGTCTAAATGTAACTGATCTAAAATGCTATGCATGTCGAAGTTTATTGATAAATTTCAAATACTGTTAATCGCAAACCAGCTATAAAGTGTGTATGAGACATCCTTGTATGAATAATGTAGGTGGATATTTTATAGAAACTCATGAATAGAACTTTACACAAATTGAAAATTTTCTAAACTATTTCCAATGCTTTTGTCACTAAAATTAGCCATGAAGTGAAACTTAACCAAACCAGTTGTGAAAATAGTAAAAACTATTATTTTGAGCTAACTGGTAGGACTATCTACCAGTTTGTTTCTTGTTCTCTGTACTCTTCAGCATTGTTTTATATTGTATGCAGTGTGCAGCACACAAAACATGTTTGCAACGGGTAATGACCAACAATTTAAAAGATTGTAAGAATTGCTATAAAATATTGATATTTTTTCACTTGAAAAGGCGGGCCACTGTTAGACAGGCATGCCCTAATGAGAAAAAAGAAGCTAGTGATGATGATTAAGTATGAACTTTGTAGGACTATTCAAGACCTTGTCTTGAATATTCAAAAATCCTATTTAGGGTTTTTGTTGTCATTTCATTTTATTTCATTAGTGCGTAGGCCATCCACACCCAGGATAATCTCTAACAAATGAAATAATATCCTAAAAATTTTCGATATTGATAGAAAATTCGATATCATTCAAGTTCCATCGATATCATACGTCGAAATTGAAAACTTTTGGGATATTATTTAATATCCTATTTACATCTTATTAGGTATCTACCGTCGTCATTTAAAAAAAGATAAAATGCTCTACAATAAGTACCTACGCGTATACTTTTTTGGACTTTTATAATATTTTGTTCATACTATCGTTTAATGCTTAATCTATGGTACTACTTCTACTACTACATGCAAACCCTGTTCGGAATTTGTAACGGGACCGCACGCTCTCAATAGGGTTATTTGATTTATAAATTCCTGTGCTGAAGTGGTGGCCGCGCAATCGGTTCAGGCGGCGTTTATTCCAGTCATTGAGTTTACTCATTGTTGATAGACATTTGAATCACAGTTCTCTGTAAACTTATTTTATTCTATTTAAAAATAAATCAATAATGCAGAGCATACCTACCTAATAAATACCTATTGCACATTAAGGTAAACGATATTTTCGCAGAGTAACATCCTAAGATCAAAGTATGTAAGCTGAGTTTGTGGTAGCTTACGATTTTCGTAATCTTCGATGTTAGGAAATCGTTAATATTTCAACAAATAGTGGATAGACAAAATTTACATAACCTTATGAATAACTTCGTCCATTGGCGAAAACCGTATCAAAATTCGTTTCGTTTTTGAGTTTATCTTGTTCAGACAGTCAGACTGACACATCGGACTTTGTTTACAATATGTAGTGATAATTATATTTAACCCGTATTATGAAAGCTGGCTCAGTCATAGATCTATGTTTGAGTGACATTTATGTCATAGAAAAATGTTACTCAAGCAGAGATGGATGACTGAGGAAGCTTTCATAATACTAGACAGGGCCCTGAACAAATAGTTATTACAGATTATACCTATTACTATAATTGGTCCCGCGGCGGGAATCTTATGAAGAAGTTCCATCAAAGTGCAGATTTACGTCTCTGTTGCGATTAAGTCCAGTCATGAAAATAGACGTCTCGGAAGTCACGTTATCTTGTATTTTAATCGTTCATTTGATAAGATTTCGCGTTACAAAAATATTTTGCGGTTAGGTTAGTCTCTTAGTTATAGTACTTAAACATATTGACCTTAGTTTAACTTTCCTAAAATCAATTATTTACCTAAAAATCGCATAGAATAAATTTTATCTAGAGTAGAGCAGTAGCTCTAACCGACAACCGTATTCGTGTTTAACTTTTTATTAGCGACACGACATCCGAAGGCATTCTGTTCACTGCTGATTAGAGCAGGCAGTAGTCACGGAGTCTAGCTGAACGTGATCGCGGTCGTACAATCTCCCTGCGTTGTAGAAATTCCGCTGCAGAAACTGTTATTTTCCCTAATTAGAAGTATTTCTCTTAGAGCTGAAAATTCTTCGTTGTTTAGTGGCTTGTATAGGTTCTATTTCATCTCCGACAACGATCGGCGGAACTGAGTCTGTAACGGGACCGTGGCCTGAAGCGGGACGTGTTTGAATGCACTAGGTATCCGCTATAGGTGCTTGTTCTATTACCTTTAAACCTCTGCGTTCTATTTCTCCGTGTTTTTCATCAGAATCTAAACTAAAGCTAGATGTTTGAGGAAATAATTTAAACAACGCCCAGTTTTATAGTCAATATCCTCAGTTATCATCAAAACCCATCTAAGATTACGTGTCCGTAAAGCTTAGATAATTTCGCTTGCGCAATTCTCTTGCGAAATAAATCTATAATGCGATAACGGTCGATGCTTGTAAGTAATGGCAATTTATTTCTTCCCAGCATCATCATTATAATTTTAACATTCAACTCTTTCTGTGTTCGCTTGTACAATAAGGTTTGTGATGGATTCAACAGTAATTTAATCTATTTCGTAATGCTTTTCTGAATATAGAGTCCCGTTATGCGTAGCCCATTTGCACTTGCCACAATATGTTACCTAGATTACCAAGCTATTCCCATAATGTAATATCTTTTATGCAAATGTTGGTTTGAGAGTGCCAATTCCATTTTCTCCAGTAAATCTTGATCGATGTTGATGGTATGTTGTGGGTTCGACACTAGCCATGATTGCCTTGAGCTAAAGAAGCCTCTGTGACCATAATTTGTTTGTGGTTCATCTTGACTTGTTATGTGACGAAAGTGAAAGGATCGAATAATGATTCTTTAGATTTTGGGCATGCTATTTTATGAGCTAACAAGCCTACATGGTCCATTAGGCATACCAATTACAGCCTTGCGTGACTACCAGAAGGTCGATGTTTCCGAAGTTTTTAAATCTGACCTTATGGATTAATGCCTGGGTTATTATTATTATTTTCAATTACACCGGTATTCTTTTGAAAATCGTTTGTTCCCAGGTTACTCAGCAAATAATCGGCGTGCTTTGTATCTACCTGGGTTCCTTAACTCACGTTTATTTAATTGAACGGTAGTTGTATTTGGTAAATAGGAAAATACGTGCTCTATTTACCCACATTGGGTTTAGTTTGTCTTTATCTATTTATTTTGTAAGTAAATATGTGGTAATTTTCTGTAAATTCTTTAAACTCGTTGTTGCAGCCAAATTAGGATAATGGTATTTCCACATAAGCACACGTATTTCGCTTTAATATAGTCGTGAGAGAGAATCTCGCGTGTGTAACGCTGATTTTGTTGAATTATACCAATTGACAAATTGCTATTGAAACGTTTTCGACCTTCAGCTATATGCACAGATTCAAATCGAATTTGCATGATAATAACCCTCGGACCGTTGTAGATAGCTAATAATAGACTAAATTTACTAATAATTAGTTTGATTTGAGCATAACAATATCAACGTCATTATCATCAATAATTAGCCTGTTGATACACACTGTTGATTATAGCTTATATGCCTCTTCACGCCAGCTCAATCGGTCTTATGCGAGCGTAATTGGCAGTCTCCCTCAGCCACCGCATAATATCGTCCGACCACCAGTTTTGCCACGTAAAAAAAACGAAAAGAAGATCTGGTATCCTTAAGTGTTTTAAACTAGAACAATTTCAATTCTTCTGTGGAATGGTTTAGGTTTTGTTAAAAAGTCGTGATAATCCTCTGACGCCGCAATGTTGGATATTGCGGTAAGTTTCAAGTGGCTTTCGTAAGGTTGTCATTATAAAAATCTAGATTTGTTAATATTTCGTGCCTTACTTATGGCTGCACTGCAAAGACTAAACTAACTATTGTGCAGGTGCAGCCACATGGCTAATGGATAGTCTAATAATATTAATATAGCATTTCTTAAATGTCTCAAGTTATGGATGCCCCATCCAAATTCGTTGTTCTGTCGCAGTATCAGTTAGTCGAATAATATGTGCATTTGCCCTGTCAATCTAACCCCTGTCGAGTAAATTATGTACGTGCTCGTTGGGAGTGAGGCTTAGTTTCAGAAGAGGAATATGAGCTAAATGTTATGTAAACGATTTTTAGTGCGCTGTTCTCGAATGACCAGAATATAAAACTCGTGTGCCGAATTACCTGCGTTTTGTGATGTACACATGAATTACATCAGAACCCAACAAAATACGGAATGGTGTCAGTAGTAAATTACAGTATTTAAACTCATCTATCGCAATGATATCGTATTTTGATTCAATTCAATGGAAATGAAATATATCATAATGGAATCGAACAAAAAATAGGGTCTCTGAATAGCAGATGCCGGTGACTTACATTACCGGGTGTAATGATCGGACAATCTACCTAGAAGTGTGCGGTCCCGTTAGACTAGGTATCACGATCGCGGCTAGTTTATTGGAAAGTGAGCTGCCTGTGCAAACCGTGGCCGGTGGCCGAGCATCTACCCGGAAAAGTTCCTTAATCAGGTAGCTTTGTACATTTTCTCTGCGTTCCGGACGATAATCAACATTTCTTTCAAATTTAAAGACTTGAAGTACATCGGTTTACCAGTTATTAGAGAGATAATAGAAGAATCAAAACTCAAAAATATAGAGCCATTCCATCATTAAATTACTGTCATATTCTCGTGAGTCGTGACATACTGGCATTCAAATATCTCTTGGATTTAGTTGCATGAACATGACATGGCGATTAAATGTTATTCACTACTACAAACCGTTAACAGATTTCATTGCACGTCGACCTGGTGTGGTCAAGTGACACAGATTTTAGAATTATTTACCTTCATGCATTGCATGCCCCGGTGTAGTGCCGATTTAGTACGACCTTAACTTGCTCTACTCTGTATTTTCTCGTACCTGCTAAATTATACAGCCATATTGCGTTACCAAAATGTAACCTGGATGTGGTATTAGCCCGGCTTTATGTCGTTTGTATTTGTTACAATTACAAAGTATGTACCGAGGTTTCGATGTCCTAAATGGCAGGTGGTCTGTGTCGTCGATTCATGTATTGTTATTTTCTCTCAGATAAGTAGGCATGTGTAACATGGACACTGAAATTACTAGTATTCAAATGAGTTTATGATGACAAATAGAAATTGTTTCCAAGAATTTGCTGGCTCCTGTTCTTTGGGATACTTGGCCATCTCCATCCGCCGACACATATGGCAGGTATAATAAAGAATGTCTTGATTTGAGAAAATTGATAAAATCTTGTAATATCCATCTTATTATGATGATAATCGAAAATGGAGAGATGAATTCAATTGCCAGGCTTATGTTATGGATCAAATAAGATGGATATTACAAGATTTTATCAATTTTCTCAAATCAAGACATTCTTTATTATACCTGCCATATGTGTCGGCGGATGGAGGAAGGTATTACCGGTGTTAGGTAATAATCGCATCGCACACAAGCGTTGAATCGGTCACTTGTTAGCGCAGGTCTGATCCGCAGAGTGCGAGATGCGCGGCGGAGGCAGCACTTTCACTCTCGCCGGTTCGACTGGGCGCGCTGAGGACCGCGGCCGCGGCTCCAGTGGTGCCGCGCCGTTGCTCGCCGCCGCCGGCTGGACCGACTCCAACCATCGCGGCTGATCAACACCCTTTGTCAATAATATGCTCCGCTGCGCATGAGCTCGCTCTTTTTGCTCGTCTGGAAACCGCAAATCGTGAAAAACTCTACTATTTTTAGCAGTTTGCTCGTTTCGGTGCACTTAATATTTTTTTTCATTATTTGGATATTTCCTATTGAAAGTTCGGTGGTTAAGAATACGTAATTGAATGTTATGACCAGTGATATGACAAGCCATGTGGAATGGTGTATGTAGTGTTGGGTGTGTCAAAATCGGTGTTCACAGAGAAAGTCGTAAACTCCGAAGATAAAAGTTTCCCCCAAGTGTAGGCAAATGTTTATCGAGACGTCTTGGTTTCGTAACTTTCTTGAATACATTCGTGACTAGTAACACCTTAATACCAACTTATTTTATTATGCATTTATGAGTGCGCTTTGATTAATAACTGTCGTGTTCTCCCAAGTGTTGTATCTGCAAAAAGTGATTTCATTGATATGATAATGATAATACGTGTTACTGACATTTGGTGTATGTGCGGTGATGATGCCATACAAGACTGCAAATAAATTAACTGGTGTATTTGTCGAGTCTTGTGTAAATTTAGACTGTATTGGCTTGGATCAGTAGTGCCAAGGATACGGGAGCGGTCTGGACACCAGTCGATGTAGAGCATACACGCGTGATGCTCACATGACCTCCCGAATTTCAGACGAAGACGTCCAGCGTGAACGTTTACTGTAAATAAATAGTGATCTAATTGTATATCGCGTGATTTGCTATTTTTAAAATTGACCTTAGTCTTTGGCGTGTTGTTGATCGATCTGGTTGTATTCAACATTCACTAAAATACACAGTAAAGTGCAGTGCAGTCAGTGGATAAACGTAAAAACGAGTTGCAGCTGTGCCAACTTTCAAAGTTTTCTAAAGGGCCTCCTTTCTACGATAGCAATAGCATCCGTCTCGTGTAGTGATCTCCGGTTTCTATGGAAATATCAGCAGTCTCGTGCCGTGACCCAGCTTCATACTTATTTTATTCAGCGGCGAATTTAATATTTCTTTTATTATAATTGCCTGCGGTAATGATTATGAAAATTTACTCTGCATAATATAACACTAAATATGCCACATTACGACGAAAGCTTTATTTTTGATGATAATCAAAATCAGAGGAAAAATAAGAGAAGCTATCATGTTTACAAGAATGGCCATAATCCTCGATGTCTTATTGAAACAACGGAAGTGTTGTACGATTTCGAAGAAAGAGGCAAAACGGCATTAAAACGGAATATCAGAAACATAAAACATCGTGGTAACCGCTACAAACCAGACTCACATAATGGTCCTCATATTTCTAACAGTTACATTAAATACAGAACTCCGGACATAATTATTGCTCATTGTCCTCAAATGAGTGTTTTTGATCCTAACAAATACTACGATTTGAGGAACAATAATGTGCTTCCGCTGGCGCCCTGTAAAAGTCTCGATAATTTAACATTGAAAAAAGGAAAAAAAAAGAATTCTTTACGAAATGGCGCTAGCCTTCAAAATCTACTGGACGAAGGTACCCTGAAGCATTACGTTTCGCCTCTGGATTATCGCTCGTACCCAAGCAAAGAAGACGCAAAGAACTCCTACTCTGTGGTAGAGGCTCGATGCCGGCCGATGCAGCAGCGCCGTCTCTCCCAGAATACTCCAGCACCTGGCGTCGGAATTTACCGACAAATTATCGACGGAGTTTGCAAAAAATCTGTTACTGGTATGATTCTATTCACATACAAATTATAGAGCCCTAACATCCCAAAAAATTTAAACAGCTTAGCTACATTTATATCATTCCTAGCTTAAATTTTGTGTGAATCTGAATCTGTAAGTGGGGAAGTTCAAGTAATGTGTTTTAAATATTAATGATGCGATTAGATTCTATTTCTATACATGACTACGGTAATATGATAGGTAGTTTCATTGTCGTATTGCAAAATTGAAAGTTGAATGTAACAAGATCCTATGTCCCATTTCCATAAAGCGAAACGGAAGAGTCGTTGCACCCAGAGCTTTCGATTTTCCTTCCTTGTGTACATCTAAGCGTTTTGTAGTGCATATAATGAACTGTTTGATATTGTATAACAAGACGTAAGAGGCGCGGGAACGTATCTATTGTTGTTATAATGTTAAGGCCGCTAGTAAAAACTGGCTCGTTAATTTGTTTTGCTCTAGAATCTTAGGCGAATAAACCAACTGTTTTCTGTCTGTATTTCCGAAAGTAATTTAGTAGAATCGCTAATATTATAATTTATGCTCATAATCATCAACACAACACGCTTGGTGACAACTTTCTAATGAAGTCTGTATTCATAAGATTTTAATTTGGGGTAGAAAATTAGTGTGTACCTATCACTTTACTTTTAGTAAAACTTTCATTTTCTGCAATGCCAGCAGTTTTGTCTTCTGATTATGATCTTTTATTATTTCGTGTTCCGGTTTCGCTCTGATTCACATATAATTCTACATGTCCGACGGTTATAAACGCGACGTTATTTATTGGTGGTATTTTTCTTATAATATTACGCGATTTCCTTGACATTTATTGTTTATGTTGGAGTTTACATAGTTTGTTATAAATAGTTTCCTTGGTAGAGTAGAGATAATGGGGGTCTTGGACAGGACATGTAACCGCTGGGGCTGCATGCTAAGTAGATGTTGATATCGTGTGTGTTTATGGCAAGTCCGTTTGTGTATGTGTTTAGTATGACGCACTCGCTTGAGTTGAGAATCGAGTATGGCCCTCAGTTAGGCGTCCGTCTGTCGCGGCGCGGTGCACGAGGTTCATCGCCAGTCGACATCGCGACTTTGGGCGCGTCCCCCTGTCGCCTCCGTTTATATTTATAAACTCGCGCGTCATCAACTGCAACATATTGATAAACTAATAGACATTCGCTATCTTCCAGTGTCTGGTATACTTTAAACTTAGTGGTTTTATGTGAACTTTGCAAAGAGCGGATGATTTCAACTTAGCTATTATTTCCAAGTGCGAATTAAATGGCTTACGTCATTGTCTGGTTGGTAAAATATGTGCTCTCGTAGGTAGTCTTTATTATTAATTACATATTTGTTCAGACTTCTCAAAAATATTCAGTGTGAAAATTTCTTAGTTAATAAAATCTATAACTTATAAAATTATGGATTGTACATTCCAACTACTTTATTATCTATGTAAACTCATTTATTCTAAACAAAATTGTAAAAGTTTCTCATTTGACAAAAAAAAATAATTCATCATAATCATCATCATCCGCTACCCTTCTTCACCCGCTGCTAAGTCTCCAAACTGGCGGCACCCGGCAACATAATTATTCACAAATATTTGTATTCTCAATCAAGTTTAACATTCGCGAAATTTATACAAAAATATGTATGTCACTCATAAACGTAGGAGATATGCGTAATGTACCCCACATACGCCTCTTTATGCTTATCGCTGCCAATGCCATGTATAGCCGCTGAGCTATAACTGGCTTAAAGTTACATCGAAGGTCTAACTAATTCTGGGTATTAGTATTCCATTGAACTATGTAATACGTACGATTACTAATTATTGATTCATTGCAATGCGAAATATAATATCACACACCTTCTACCATTTTGCCACTATTCAATAGGTAGGTACATCAGTTATATACAATGTGTATTGTCGAACCTTGATCAAACGAGATGTGCGAATACACGACATATATTTATCGATAAAAAACAAAAAATAAAAAATTATATGTTACCTATCTCAAAAATAAAGCCGATTTAATTATTTTTTTCATCATCATCATCATCATCAGCCTATAGCAGTCCACTGCTGGACATAGGCCTCCCCCAAAGAGCGCCATAGCGCCCTGTCTTCAGCTTGCCGCATCCAGCATCTACCTGCAGTCTTTTTAAATTATTTTTTTAATGAAAACTAATTCATCTGGTTTTTTCTTCGTGTCTTTTTGAGTAAACGGTGTATTTTATTCAAAGTAGTCTCATTTGAAAGCTAGATAGTCTACCTAGCTAATAAAAAAATACAATTTCGGTACATTAGCCTAGTAAAATCAATATTTTTTTAGAAATTTGCAAAAAAAAACGACTTTTATTTTATTTTTGATCTGTAACTTTAAAACTGGGTTATTGAGGTATACTTTTTTGCATGTTGTATTAAACTTCATAATTTAATCTACAAATCCTCCAAAAATTATGAGTATATCTCTTTTCGTTGTTATGTTATTCACCATTGAAAATAGGTACTTTTTGTCTTGTACAAAGATCAACAGGAATATCAACTGATTTAATCTAAATAAATTATAAAATAAAACGAGGCAAGATAGGAAGAAATGGAATGAGGTCTTTGCCCAGCAGTGGGATAGTAACGGCTGTTTAAGATAAAGTTTTTGTTTTTTTTACTCTTGACAAATCAGAAAGTACCTATTTAAATGGTGAATAACATGACAACAAAAAGAGATAGGCCCATAATTTTTGGGGGATTTGTAGACTAAATTGTGGAGTTTAATATAACATGCAAAAAAGTACACCACAATAACTCAGTTTTAAAGTTACAGTTAAAAAATAAAATAAAAATCGTATTTTTTTTGCAAATTTCTAAAAAAATATTATTTTTACTAGGCTTATGTACCGAAATTGTATTTTTTTCTTATTTCCTTAGCTAGGTAAACTATCTAGCTTTCACATGAGGCTACTTTGAATAAAATACACCGTTTACTCAAAAAGAAACGAAGAAAAAACCAGATGAAGTAGTTTTCATTAAAAAAATAATTAAATCGGCTTTATTTTTGAGATAGGTAACATATAATTTTTTATTTTTTGTTTTTTATCGATAAATATATGTCGTGTATCCGCCCATCTCGTTTGATCAAGGTTCGACAATACACATTGTATATTATTAATTACATACTCATTTCTCATAATGCTGTGTCTCCTATTTTGTCCCAATACCAAGTACCAGTGTTTGTTTTTGGTAGACGTTACTAAAATAAACTTATCTCGTACTGCTTACCTCATTGGAAAATCCAAGGTGTATCAATATTGTTAAACAAATAGGAGGTACCTACATATGTACGTCTTTGACGAATAAGGACAGGATCTTTGAGTCAGGATTATTTATAGTAGGTACTTTATATTAAATTAGAATTTGTTATTGACATGGTTTATTTAATCGAATATAGGCGCATACCTTGTTTGGGTCAACTTTTTATCTGCTATCTGGAAAATCAAACAGCCTTGCGTTTTCATCATTGCATATATTGCAATGTAATTCATAAGTGTTACTAAGTAATAATCATGCTTGAAAACATCACTAAGCACATTTTTAAACTATAGTGATTATTAACACAAAAGTCATTTATAACAGGATATTAACCATGATTTGATTTTGCAGTCCAAATTTATTTCGGCACAGTTTCATACACCATGATCACGGAATAACACGTGAAATTCGCGCATGAAACTGCGAAATGTCGAAAAACTTAAAAATCATCAAAGCATTATTATTATGTAATGGTCGCAATTATCCATAAGGTGTGACTTCTTTAAATAGGAGGTTGTAAAGTATGATGAGAATTAACAACAGGAACACGTCGTCAGCCAAACGTAAACAAATAAATTCAATCAAACCATTATATTCTTTAACAAACAAATACATTAGTATAGTACGAAACACCTCCTGTTTACATTTTTACTACATAACAATGAATATGCAGCGGACTGTAGGATTCTGTTCCGTTTAAAATCTTTGGCAACTATCTAACACAATACAAAGACAGTAGAGGTTCTGTTTTGTTAAAGGCATCCTAAACAGTCTGCTTTTTCAGGTACTTTTGGTTTTCCGTTGATGTTTTCCTGTTTCCAATGGGGTATTGTTTGTTTGCAGAGAACGATTCGAGCGAGAGTGGGTCGGGGCACCGCGGTTCACTGCGCGGCGCCAACAAGCTGGCGCGGCGCGCGCGTTCTTTCAAGGACGATCTGCTCGAGCGCATCTCTAACATGCGCTCGCCGGCGCAGCAGCACCATCCCCCGCATCTGTCTTTCGCACTCAGGTAAACAACAGTCTTTAGGTATTTTTCTTTATTCATATCATAACAGACGACATAATACATACATCACGGCAACGTCGCTTAGCCATATTTATTTTGGTTAAGACAGAGGAGAGAAGATTAGGTCACAGTCAGGTAAACGTATTTGAGACGAACATTCCAGATTTCCAGATCACCCAAGTGTTTATTACTAGGAAATAGCGATCGCTAGATTGAATGAATGATTTGAATGTGTCAGATACGGCACTGCAGCAACAAGCATTCCATTCTACCATCGTACCTCGTGAAACAACAACTTTATCTAGTTGTGTACATTGCGATGAAATCTTCAACAGTTTATTGTTTCTTATCTGTATTGATTAATTTACATACACACTAGCGCTATCTTAACTGACAACAGCTAAGAAACTGTCGCTTATTTTAACAGTTTTATCTCGGCCGCCGGCGCTTCCACAATGCTTTTGTGTTTCGTATTAAATTAAATTTTGTGAACCGGTCACGTAGATTATATCGGGTCCGTGTTGCAACTCATTTGGAATGCAGAACAAAGCGTGAATAAAAAACTTATTGTTATGTCGTTAACGTGGACATTGCACTAAATGTTGTTCTGATATGAGTCATGATTGCTACGGTACTGTCATTCTCATTAGCCCAGTTGGTTGAAATATCATTAGTGTAGTGCGTGCAATGCTAAGTGATTACAATTTCACGTCGGCGCGATGACCACCATCGTGATAAAATTATCTATTGTCTCTTAAATTCTTCATTGGCGGTGAGCTTGAAAGTGGCAGAGTGGAAACTTAGGCCGGCTAGTGAGTGTTCTACTAGTGCAGGTGCGGTGTTTGCTCTAAATGGCTAACGCGGTGAGACTACGATCGCCAATGGGTGATTGGTTCAATAAACGCACGAACAAACTGCAGAGGAGATTTGCTAACAATGGAAAACGGTACGAATTGGTTAAATGTTACCTTCCTATGTGTCGTATGAACAAATACTTGCCGGATATTAAGTACATTGCCCGGGGTTTTTGATAATAGCTCTTTTGATTTTTACCTACTACGCATTCGGTTTCATGTGTGCTCTGTGAGTTTTAACACGATAAAAACTAAGTGATTAGTTCCTTATTTTTCCACATTTAAAAACAAGATTTACAAACCTATAGTATTAATAATTACTATAGGTATAATACTATAGTAATTATAATAACTATAGTAATTATTATTACTATAGGTTTGTAAATCTTGTTTTTGAATGTGGAAAAATTTAGAACTGGACATTTGGACAATCCACACGTCATCATCTACCCCCAAGCTAAACAGAGTTTCTGATATGGGTACTAGATGACTGATAAACTAGATTTTTTTTATACATAGATAATACCCAAATTACTCGGAACGGACTGGCATATCGTACAATACAAACATTTGCTATGCATAAAGTGGATAACGAATTCACCTTTTGTTAAAAGTGGAGTTGGATGAGATCGGTGGCTTCTACGTCCTTGCGCACTTGTTAAGCGATTGGACAAGGTCGTTCGTCGTTCCTTCGTTTTATTTTGACAGTATCACATTTTAGCATAAACAGATTTGGTTGGCTAAACCGGTTTGCCATCTGATGTTATTGCTGATCGTTAAGCGAACCTTATAAAAACTCCTTGTGTTTCAAGGTATTTTTTATGATCGATCAACAAACCTAATTATTTATCACACTAATACCTACCTATTATAAATGCGCAAGTTTGGATGTTTAGATGGCTAGGTCTTTGTTTTACTACATATTTCATACACCAACACCCCTGAATGAATCAAAACATAGGCTACTTGTTATCCGATGATACAGTTCCCATGAGATAGAAATAACCTTTTAATGTTTCCATAGAAACAAAAAGTGCCGCGGGCAGAAACTAGTTACGATATACATTTCTAAAATAGATGTTAAGTCCTTAATGATTGATGTCTTATAATAAATCAATGATCAAAACACTAATTGGAGTTTGTTTTGATTATATCAGTTGTGTTGTGAAATTTTGATGATTTTATCATGTTCAAATTAATAATGTTTTGTTAGTACGAATAGTAATCGCCTATTGGTTGCGTATTGCCTATCTTTGTATATATATATGTCTATAGTGCAGTGTGGGTTTGCATTTTAAAGTAGCCTCTTTTGCAATTCAGTTCAAATTCCTGATGAAATTGCCATTATCTCTTCCACAAAGCGCAATAAATAAAAGCAATTTCAAGGCTCGAAAATACCGATTGTAACAGTTTTGTGATATCACCCTCTGCTGGTTTTGAAGAACCTTGACATCATTATTTTAAAATTCCTGCCTAGGGAGTTAGGTCAAGTCTTGACGTCCATATTATCCTTGTAACGTCGTGGGTTTCTCCTGTAACCTTATGTGGACCGCAAACGCAATACTACTACTACGTCACTGTACATATACCGGAGTACCATTTTCATTGTACGCCAAATACAAAGTAGTTACAATAAAACAAAGCAAGAGGACGCACAGTACTATTGACACAGCAAATATCTAAGCTATGACCGACAATATTTACCTACAAGGGGAACTACGATGATTAAATAAATGCACGTAGTCAATCACTGGGCGGGGACGGGATTTGTCGACTTGCGATTTAAATGATTCAGTTTAAACCCAGCTTCGTAATCAAGCAGTTGTTTGAGGACAATTTAAAGTGGTAATGATAAAACGGGGATAAAATTAAATTATTGTATGCAGTGTTCGGATATTAGCTGTGAAATATGTGTGAAAAAGTGAAGAGTAACTTGAAGCTAATGACACTCCCCGGGGATTCTCATAAAATTTACGAAAACTTGAAGCATTTGCACTTGATACCAGGGAGGTAAACATAGTTATACTATTGAATTTTTTGAAGTATTCCAGGTCCAGGAGGTCTACTTTGAAAAACGTACGACATTGACGGATGACGTCGGATAGCACAAAACGAAGGACGGACGATCCGTTCTTGCTGGACCCTTCCTTTGAAAATGATTCTCACATTTATTTCTTATTAGAGATTCGAAACGTAAGGTATTGCGATCGACGTCATCCGTTAACTTCGATCGTTTTTAAAAGTACCTGTTTCCTAATAAGTAACTACATACAAATAGGATCATTGAAAATATGTACATATATCAAAACATGACGTGTTTTTATTCTGAGTTTGTATTCTACATAGTACCTAGACGGTTATTAATAGTGGTCTAATTGTTTCAGATCACATTCCCCACTTAGTCCGAAACTTCGGAGCATGGGGAACAAAACTAACGCAAATGACGAAGGGGAGATCACACCTGCCAAAGAATTGGAAAGACTTGTCAAAGAGGTCAGTACATACATCCAAAATTGTAATATCAATGATCACACTTAAATTCGATTGGTTTAGAGTTCATCATCGTAAATTGTGCAAACTTCGTCAGTCTACAAACTCATTCAATTTGCAGATATATTAGTGCCAATAAAGCATTTTTAATGCTTTTGCCTCATGTTTATGTATGTACTGAGTAGACGCTACATTTGGCATATTGTTGCAGGTGACCTTTGGCCTAAAACATTTTTCTGATGTCATCACCAAACGAAAACTGGAAATGCTCCCGGACAATGGAACTATTGTTTTCGAATCTATTGCAAATATACACAAAGGTAAACAGATAATAACAATTGTACACTATTTAATCGCATTATCCGTCCTATAATAGGTTATATACCTACTAACTATTAGTGTAGTTTGTAGAGTAGTAAAAGTAGTAGTACTTTACATTTTCCCCGACGTCTGTGGGTGGATAGCCAAAAAGTGACAAGAATAAACACAAAAATAGGTATAACTCGTTATAAATCTATTATAATTCCATTTAATTCTGACGATGACTTGTTATTTCATTTGATGACTTGTTAATCAAACGCTGCTATGTCAGGGTTCCACTGTGAGTGAGCTCTTTACGGACGGGACTGTCCGTAAACATCGGTTTCTGGCAGTGTTAAAGGCAATGGTGCGCCATCGTAAATTGTCAAAAATCTAAACAAATACCATACTAGGTCCATTCATCTCTCATTCTTTCGAATTCTGAATGCCCTTACTTACAAAAGGTCTTTCTTACAGCAATAAAACCTTACTGTAGTCGGTCACCACAGCTGATAAGCGCGGTGAAACGGCTATGCGCCGCCCTAGCGATGTTAATACGTCTCTGCGACGAGATCACAGCCGTTAGTTTGCGTGCTGATGCTGGTAACGAGGAGTTGGACACGTCTGCGGCGGCGCTGTCGCCTGAACACGTCAGTTCGGTGGTCAAAGGCGTGACGACGGCGGTATCTGAGGTGGCGTCGTTGGCGCAACAGCATATGACTCGACCGGCGTTGTCGCCGCGGCCGGCGCTTGTCTCGCCCAGAGCGTCGACGCAAAGGAATTCCTTGCCTGGTGAGCATACAAATTTCTTCATTTAGCTTGGTTAGCTCTATCTTGGGTTTGCGTTTGTAAAACATTCCTACTCAGCACATAAACGTCAACTGCGAGACGTGCCTCCTTCAAACATGGCGGGGTCTGCCATAGTCATCACGCCTGAAAGGCGGATTGGTGATCCCAGTAGTGGTGTTCAAAATACACAGATGAAAGCCCTTTCTCTGATAGGTTCCATAAGTCAATCTTACGACATCCTCGGTTGAATTGGAGGAATCGATTCTTACACCACGAACGCCGCGGCTCGGTTTGTGAAACCTAAATATTTGAAAATTGTTTATTATGATTCTACAAAGAACAACAAGATAACATAAGTAAGTACTCCTACAGTTCGGTAATATAGGTCATGGTTCTCAAAACATGCAAAGAATAAACACACGAGAACGATTGTTGCAATTACAAATACCAACAATGATTTGAATAATTGTCTACTTATGTAGGTATATCTAACTGGTTTCTGTCTGCGGCTTCGCATGCGTTGTCTCTTTGGAAACGATTAACATTTATTTATATCCCTTGGACACTGATTTATGGGATAAAAAGTAGTATGAACTATGTTATGAACTGCCTGTATGCAAAGTTGTAGCCCGATCTATGCAGTAGTTTTCGCGTGAAGAAGTAACAAAGATTGAGCCACACATCCATCCATTTAACATCCAAACTTTCGCGTTTATAATTTAGTGTGCTGATGATGAAACACGACCTGATTTTGATAGACGCTGCTTACATTGTTGCTATGAATACGACGTTACATATAAATATGTGACAAGCATTAAGACCCTAATTAACCTGTCTAATGTAGCCAATATATCAAGTCTCGTGGTCGCGTTCGCAACACGACACATGTAACGAACGATTGCGTAAGCGCAGATACCATCTACACTACACAAGTCTGTCCCATAATGATGTGTGCCTAATCTGTTGTTATTGCATTTGCGTTGCGTTATAACCGTTTCTAATGCGGTACGTTTTGAACATTGCGAATTTCGTAATGTTTTGAATACAGTTGTAGTTTTAGTTCCACTCATATTTTTATCTGAATTGGGCACTGATTGTTGCAAAAAGCACTATAGCTGATTGAAAAGAAGAAATACGCAATTTAGATACAGTCGTAAACAATTTTCAACATCACTATGAGCTTTAGAAACTTTTGTTGTACGTAATAAAATGATTGAACTTTTCATAGTTGTGGCTCCAACGACCAATTATTATGAACCTTGTTTTTAGGTCAGTAACGGCTATTATACAAAATATCTTATCTTTCAGATATACCACTAACTCCTAAGGAGCTTTCGCTTCTGACCGGGGAACCAGGCTCTGAGTCGGCCGGCGTACGAGCATCCCATTCTACCGAATCGGTATTGGATGCACCAGAATCACCGCCGCCGAAACCGGCTCGACCCAACCGGTAAGTCACTCAATACAAGACTTGTACAATTTACAAGTTATTTGCACGGGTAGAGAGATCTTATTAAAATATATTTTCGAAACCTGGCGAAACCATAGGTTTCCTGGCACATTGATGGCTTTCATGGCTTGATGATGCTTTGTGAATAGACTTGATGACTGATTTCGTGAAACTTCTTAGAGAGGTTTTTAGACATATACAAAATAATTCATATTAAGCAAAAAATAATTTTGAAGGAAACAATTAGCTTATAAACATGCTATTTTAATTTCGGTACGCTACATGTCGTCACAGATCAGTAATTAAGTATTGTCTGAATTGTGTTAAACATGTCGTGGCGGATTGCTGTATTTTGTAGTTTTTCATCAAAATAATAATTAATCTTGACCAAAACAAAAAAATTATTACGTGTATGTACGTAAATTATCTATGGCTCAGCTATCATTCGTTAAATACATAATTATGGTGATATTTTGTTACTGTCATCGACCATATGGTCCATCATCATTTATTTATTTTGCCTTAATGTAACAATTCTAATATTACCGTCACTGAACACTTAAAAACCTAATCTAAATACATTAATTCGAGAACAACTAGAATAAGTAGCGAAGCCGCGCTCCGAAAATTATGATAATAGTTTTTTTTTGTTGCAAATAAGTAGGATTCATCAGACCACTGGATCTGTAAGTACGCTAGTTTGCGGTATGATAAAAGTTATTTAAACCAACCCCATAATACTATAATAGTCTTGTTTTGCACCCGAGCGTAGCGCGGGACGATGACAAGGCTGAGGTATAATGGGTCCGAGTGAAAAACTCAACTTTTCACTTCGATTGTGAGAAAATAAAAAAAAACAAAACTTACCTTCATATTGCAATGTTTTTTCGAACGAAAGGTCAATTAAACGACGAATGAAAGCTTTCAAAACCAAATATTGTTTCGAGCTTCTGTGTTTCGCTTCAGTGGTACCAATGCCGTTAAATATTTTTCACCAATATTCCTTGGGTTTTGTAACTCCTTTGTTTACAAAAGATATCGAGGTATTTGAATCGGAATAATTATAGATAAAATTAGTAATGTCTTGCTTCTTATGGCCGCTCAAATACGCTTCGCAATTTAGACCTTTAATTAAATAGTAACGAGGAACTTCGACGCAATAAGTAATATTTGCGTTGCGTTAAGTACATAAGTAGTATGCGTTAAATAATAATTTTAAAACCGTGCAATGGTTTTAAAATTAATGATGTCTATAATTATAGCTATAATAATATGCACTACAAAGTTCTTAGGAAATACTTCTTATATATACTAGAATCGAAAAATAAATTGAAATCGTGGTAGCTCTTAACTTCTCAAGGTATAGCGGAATGTTGACCGCGGAAGTCATTATACGCGTAATAGGAAACCAATATAGTCAAAACAGACAAGTCTTTAATTTTATGCCACATTAAAAAGTAAAAGTAGGTTTTAAAATGTAAGGTCGAACAGGATTAGATACTCGTTCGATAGTTTTATTGATATATACGTTATAATTATATAAAAATACGTAATTAAAGTTACATAAAATGTTTTTAGGGGTTCGTACCCATTGATTTTTTGGTCGTTTTTATAGATAATGGTACGGAACCCTTCGTGCGCGAGTCCGACTCGCACTTGGCCGGTTTTTTAAGTTTGCAAGTGGTCTCACTACTAGCTGTGAAATGAAGCATAAGTTGTTAGTAAACTGGGGAAATCTCGAAAGTATTCACACAGCTACTCCAATTAATCGCAATCTTCATAGCTTAGCTCTCGGAAATGCAAGTTAAAATGTCAATTAACCCGGTCATAAAACTTGAAGACTAGCTGGAAAATACAAGCAATTTTATTTGAAATTGCAAAACCTAGAAATATACGACGGATCAGAAATGTAAATTAGGAAAATCTCTGTCAATCAATCTGTGCAATACATAAATCTTTCATGCGAACTTACATATTTCAAGGTGTAACACTCATGCTGAAACAGGGACCTCTAAGAAATTTAATGAAAATCTAGCACACTGTTTTCTTATTTGTCCTTTCTTTAATATTGTCTGTGTCTGAGTTACAAAAATACGTTTCTATTCTATATATAGCTTGTTGCCTTTAAATAGCTATCAGGCGTGTGATCATAACAGCATGCCGCTTAAAGTGCATCCACTCCAACAACTTTCGCTTGGTCAGGAAATCCATCCTGCCGCGACTAAAGGCCTATAACTAACTTGCCATATGAAATGTATATGGTGAAATTCTAGAGGCAATATCCATTTCTAGCTTTCTACTAGCAACAGGTTGCAAAAGTTATGCGTTAACTAAATAAGCGTCGCGTAGAAGCGAAACTCGTTATGTCAGTGGTTCGTGACTGCAGCTTTAGTTGGTCCCGCACGTCTGATAAACAAACTTAACTAACTTATAATGAGATCATCGTTAACGCCTCATACTTTTTCGCGACATGTCAATGATTATTATGTAGATATTTAAAACCTGGTAGAAGGAAACACTGAACTAACAGTGATTGATTGTCTTACCATATTTAGCAATAAATAAAGCCGTTCATTGTTTTTAGTAATGGATTTTAACCAATTTTATGTCTGCTGGTGATGCTGTCCCAGCAATTCGTCTATGGTAACTGTGTACTTACTCACATGGCAAGCGTTTTAACTGAAGAGTCCGTTAGGGTTATGGATTCTTTCCCTTTGGTGCGCACTATGATAGCTTGCAAACCCAAGTTCAATTTCACTTCTATTCGCTAAGTGAGAGTGTGATTTTGTTACAGGAAAATCGAGTTGGCCCCACCCCTGCCTCCGAAGCGCAAGTCTGCCAACGACAGCTCCCTATTGGGCTTGTCCATTGACAGGTTTGTAGTCAATACTGTTGACTTCCACTTGAACCCGACCTCACTTAATTATAAGGCTACTCACCTTAGTATTAGAAACTCTGTCTGACAGCATTTGAAAGTGCATTGAGAAAATGGTTGATTCGGGCCAAAGGTAGAAAGCGCAACGTAGTTGAAGTTGAGGATTGATTATGATTTTATTGTTGTCAATAACTTATGCTATATAAATATAGTTGAGTCACACGTCAGATACAAAAATGTAAGACATAATGATAGATGATGTAACATCAATCGATGTAATTCTCGATCTTCAACATTCAGATGAGATAAAAAGCTCTAAATAGCACCTTGACTCACAGAGATAAGAGATAATCCGGTCATAAGATGAACAACTCATGTGAGAGTAATGACTCAGAATTGGTTTGTAATGGAAGAAAATTAGGGCATGCCTATGTTTAGTTTGCCTGCTCTAGATTTAAAATTTCAAGGTACTATCCGAGTTATGATTTCCATATATATTATTTGTGCAAAAACATAACTGTACTAACGTCGAGATTCGTCTGAATTGTAACTATTCTTTAAAATGTATTGCCTATCTTTTTATGCATTATTAGCGGCTTCGCTCATTCGTTACGTGAATGAAATAGCCTATACCAGTCAGGGATATAGCTCTGCGCACATTAATCCAGCACTACACAGCACAAAAATGCTCATTCAAATATGGTCTTATACTCGTTAAGTTCGATACATTTTACAGTACTAATTGGCTTGGCTTTCCACAAGTTGAGTGGCCCGCGAGCGGTCTGTCATCTGATGCCGTCAATATCCTATGCATGTTAATGTTACGAGTTAAAGTTCATATTTGAATGCACACTATTGTACCGAGCGGTAACAGTGCGCCTCTGATCTGCGACAACCTTAACCTAGTCCGTACCTCTATACTATAACATTGTGTAGACAAGATATTTTCGAAAATCGACTCTAATAGTTGTTAATATGGTTCATTTCAGACTTTCCCTGCAGTCACACAGCAGTGGTTCATTGGACTCGATGCTGAATGTGTCAAACGATGAAGATCGCAACTCAAACTTGAATGACTCCAACCATGATCACGTGTTCACAACGCCGCCAAACTCAGATATTCTCAGTAAGCTTTTTTAAACAACCATATTTTAAATGAAACTATAAATATTTACTAATAATATTTAGTCTGAATCGGCCCACATGGTAGTATAAACAAAATTGTATATTTTGTAAGATGCTAACTAAATCCCACAGCTCGATAAATATGACTTTGTCTCAAGTGGACTGGTATACCCTAGACCGCAATGTATGGAAAGAGCAGAGTCATTCCTTCTCTCTTTCCATACATGCGGTCTAGGGTAGACCAGTCCAAAAATAAACGTGTCATGTCAATACATATATACGAATATATTGCTTTAAAATATGTCTGCCATTAAATTGCAATGAATGGGTTGAGGCTACAGGCACATGTGTGGGAGTAAGGCAGTATCATAATTTGAGTGTCAAATAAAAGTCGCGAGGTCTATAAACTCTTGCATAAGATTGGTCTTTCCAGTATTATATTGTTAAAGCTATAAAAGGTGTGCATTGTGTATCGCATTTGTTGTGCCTGTAATGATAGGTGTACAATATTTTTAATATACCTTATCATGAAATCTTTATCAAAAACGAAAGTTACAATCAAATAATAGAAACAAATTAGAACTAGTATTTACTATTGAAACAATGTTTCTAAGATACTAATTTTAGTTTTATTTCAGGTATTTGTAGATGCGGCAACGGAGAACTGCGGGCGTCCGTAGATTCCCACGAGTCGCACATGAATACAAATCATAACAATACTCAGTCGAACCACAATCGGTATGTCCAGTATGTAGTGTTTTATATGCATTTTATAATATTTCTAGTTTCAAGTCGAACATAAACTTCAATATTTATAGGTCTGTTTTGGGAGAGATTATTTAAATCAAACACTGATAAAGTAGGAAAACTCTTTTATTTTGCTGAGTTTAGTCTATTATTATCTATTATTTATTTTACACACGCAATTTTCTCTGTTTGATTTATGTGAACGTGTTTCTGGCTGTCTCTGCTCTAAGCTTGTGTTATTATTTTGGTGCGACATCCACCGAGTTATTGGCAAGGCGAGAGGCTCTTGTGCTTAGAAAGTAGTCTTTAAACAAACTAAGTACATAATACTGGCAACAATTTTTGAGATAAGTAAGATTTTTTATCAAAACTGGAAAATATTAACTATCATTGTTTTTAAATGTAATAAAACGCCTGTTTCATTCAAGACAAAGTAATATCTCTCTGCCTCTAGTCTTTCGAACTATGGAAAGTTTTATTCTATTTACGGTGGGTGTCGTGCTTTTATATTCTGTGTCTTATTTGTCTGTTTGCTTTGTTTAAGTTTCTCGAACGAGTCTGGTTTTGTGTCTGTGGGTCATTCAGAGATTTCCACAGAACACAGCTTCACGTCTTCGTTTTCTTCTCACCACTATTCCAGCCATGCCGATAGGTAATTTTTTTTTCTACTATCCTTAACTTCTATTCAATGGAAATAAACTACGAGATGAGTTTAATTTCAAAGGCACAAAACTTGCTGTTTTATGTTTTTTTTCCGCGTGGTGGCGCTGTGCAATACCCATAAACACCTATAATTCAAATTAGGTAATCGACGATCTGTATATTAAGGCCGTACCTCGAGGCACACTAGCGCCGCCATCTATTTTATCTTATTATTACGTTGAACAAAGAAAATATCTAAAATTCATTGGGCATTTTGAGATATCCTTTATTTTGTAAAGTTTATGTAGAGATGCGAAAATAGAGTTTGGTGTGGCCATCAAGGCCGGCTTCGTATCTCTGCTAAAATAGGTGGCGGCGCTAATTTGCCTCGGGGTACCGCCTTAATAAAAAAAACAATAGGACTCGCAAATAGACAGATTAACAAAGTACTAAGTATGCCATACGCGGGCCAGGCGACGTGCGCGATTGGTGATCTATTTATTTTTGAGTCTTATTTATGTTTATAAATTTATGGCGACATGTTATTATTGATTATCAAGTATGATCTGATTGCAAGCTCTGTTTACTATTTGAATGGTAGATCACACTACAGCGCCACCATTTTGAACAACACCAATAATTAACCTATTCCTTCGAAACGTAATTTCATCTCGTGGATGTTATCTGAGAATACTGGTTGTGAGTTTTGTTTCTCTGTTATGTTTTTTACACTGATTTGCACCTTATTAACCTTTTTGAATCTAAATAATGTTGATTGAAATTGTATCACTATTTTATTGGGGCTGGATAAGTTGCAATCGAGGCAAATTTAAAACAAGTTAATAGCTTTGAATTTTTGATTTATTTCTATCGTTTGAAGTCCTGCACGGATAGCATGAACAACTTAGACTAGCTCTGTCTATGCTAGAAAAGAGAACATCCAATGCGTATATTATTGAAGTTAAACAAGATAATTTCAAATATTTTACGCATATGATTTGCTTTTGTTTGTTCTACCCTAGACAAAACGTTGCGTCGTGCTAAGCCTGTTAAATTTACTTCGATTGCAAATTGTCTGGACCAATGCTGAATGAGGTAATCTAATGCAGTTCGTCTCAAAGCTTAATGTGTTGTTTTTGCAGTACTTTTAACAGTACAGACTGTGTGAGCGAAGTCAGGTGCACGGTACAGAGCTTTGAGAGCCGTATGAATGTAACAAATCTGAACAATATAACAACGCACCTTTCAAAGTGAGTGTTCTGTCTTATACTCTATGTTCTATGTTGCAAAAAACCTTTGCCTTTATGTGCTTAGGCTTGAAAAACATGTGATACATTTTTGATACTTCCAAAGTGTGTTTTTATACGTCCCGGTTGCCGGATAGTCGGTGCCGGGTACCAGGTAGTAATATGTATGCAATAGTAATTTGCTTTCAAGAAAGCTATCCAATTTTATTTAAGTATTGTTAACACATTGCTGGACACTACCGCCCACAGACGTAAAGAGTTAAAAAGCGATACGACAGTACGCCTCTCGACGTAAGAGTTTAGGTTAAGCCAAAGTCAGTACGCCCTAAGACGATTGATTTTCCATACAAATATTAGGAACGGCATGCTGTAGTGTCACCGTAGAGGTAACTTAGACTTTGATACTGTCACCATGAAATGAATTATAAAAGTTCAAAACACCCACGGTCACGCACACGTCGACATTTTTCCGCTCTCCTCCGCACGCACACTACGGCCGTGGACGTCGTGTTTTCATACACTCAGTCGAGTAGTGCGCAGCGGCGGTGCCCCGCGCGTTGCTAAGTGCTTTCGCGCCATTTTGGCGGGTCAATCGTATTGAAAGGTTAGGTTAGGTTAGGGATTCCTATGAAGACCAACAAAAATGACTCCAAGACTTGTTTGATGCAGTTTCTACTCCTGAGTCAAGTGAAGACCCTTTGGCTGACGATGGGGAGTATGGAAATGACCAGATTATGAGCCATCTGGCCTTACGACGTATACGCCTATAGACGTACTGTCGTGTTACATATATATTTTACCACGCGATGTGACACTACGTCTATAGGCAATGTATGAAAAAAAGTAGTGACAAATCAGCCACAATCAGTATACTAGTAGTGTCCATCAACGTGTTAAGAGAACCCTAGTGTCTAGTTAAACCTATGTCAGGATTTAAAACGCTATCAAGGGTAAACTGTAACAAATTTGTAACAATAAATAAACATAATCTATATATCGAACATGCCCATACACTATTCCGCCGGGTACCCGGCACACGGGACGTATGAAAAGGCACTTAGCCTTAGCAGCATAATGTATCTAAATCCACCAACAGGTTGACTTTCACTATTAGACACGCCGCTCATCTGCCTCGCACCCTTAACCTTCGAAAATTTCCATAAGAAAACTAGTTCACTCTCATTTTGTTAACGACAAATAATTTAAAGATCCCAATAAAGTAATCAATAGTATAGATATAAAGCACAACAGCACAGCATGTATCAAAAACGATCACGTGTTTTGTATCGGATAGCAGCCTGAATTTGCCTTGCGTGACGACGATTGCTACTTTCGTGGATAATTGATAGAGACGGGAGGAAATTGCTCTAGATTCTGAGAAATTGCACATAAAACGTGCGTCTAGGTAAATTGATGCTGTTTTATCCATTGGTGTTTTAACTTGCGGTGAGTGACATTGATTAACACGGGATTCAATGTGCAGATTAATACGCACAGAAGCATAAACATTACACATTCGAAATCTTCACATTCATTAGGCATGATAGATGTAAATTTTAGATTAAAATGGTGGCGGTAAACACTTAAATTATACTTTTGACATCTGCAAGTATACCTAAGATGTTGATAATATAATGATTTCCATAAAAATATATCAGAAACATGATTATCATCTTAATTAGAATTCCTAATTAAGTTATTGTTTGTTGATTTTTCATAGCTACACAATGGCCTCGATTGTAATCTTGCAATAGACTCTTGTAACAAACTTCACTGCACACCAAATCTCTTACGATAGAACAATATTAAGCAAAGCCTTGTTAGGCACGAGCCACTTTTCTGTAACTACAGTGTAAAAAGAACAAATTTTGTAACAATCAATTTCTGCACAAAACGTTACTATACTATACTACAGAAGATACCTACAAGATTAGAAAAGCCTTGTAAGACACGAACCATCTTTTGATTTCGGCGGTGGTTACCAGCCTCTCGCAATAGGCGTAATGTTTAGTAACGTTGTTTACGTCGAACAGACTAGCGAGCATAACGTCAGACGGCAGCGAAACCCCGCCGGAACTGCCGGCTAAGACGCGACGCAACATACGCGCTGATGTGCAACAGAACTTCCCTACTGTTGAAATCAGGTGAGCTTTGCACGGGGGTGGGAAAGTTAACTTGATTTAAGGTAAATATAAAGATAAATTGTATCTTTATCTTTACGATAGTACAGAAAATATTAATAGGAGAAAGGTTTATGGTACGGATTGGTTTCTTTTTAGACGGTATTTTTACGATTATGGTTAGTAAAACTTATATAATTTCTTCCGGGATATTTATTATTATTCTATTATCAGTTGAGCTACCTATATAATGTTTACAACAGTCTACAGTTAGCTCAACTGTTTCAATTGTAAAGTAAAGTTTTCTAATGTATTTATATTCTTTAGTCGTTATTTTATTGTAGAATTAATCATTTCTTGGTTATATCCTCGGTAAAAGTGATGTACGCGAAATTATTTGTTATGTTTTGTACTCGGTAGAAAAATTGCAACTCATTGGTAATTAGTTGGTCATTGTTATGTGCCCAATGAAACGCGCTGTAAGAATGTAAAGTGCAAGTATTTGAAAGTTTATTTACTTTGGTCGCTGCCTGTGCTTACGACAGGTACACTAAAATCTGGTGAGCGATTTGAGTTACAACATACAACCTTGAGTGGGAAACAGCCATTGCGGTCTTATCTTACTTGTAACTAATTATACGCATTGTAAGTGCTATAATACAGTTGCATCAATCCAGTTTTAAGAGTTCTTATCTCTTCATTGTAATTTTTCGAAGAGATACAAGTAGCGTACGTATTTATGTTATGCGTATATTACAATATGTGAAAATATTACATTGATGTATCAAATGATTGAAATCAAATCCTAACCGCAGTTCATCTTAGACGCAGACATCTGTGCAGACAGAACAACTATTGCGGCAATTCGCAATTAACTGTTTATATTATTAGACTAGATCCTATTTAAGAATAAGTTTATTCAAAAAATACCTACTAAAAAGTTGACCAGTTTTTTACTAAAGTTGAGTGTGCATAGCGCCTTAGTGGTTTACAGAAGTCCCCGTCAAGTGAACAGGCTCCTACATCGTTTTTAACTTAGTAACTAACATAATATCGTAACTAATTGCTTTTTATCAACTACCAACGCGACAGAATTTAGCATACGGTATAACGTATCATGCTCGCTGCGAATGGCACATTACGTCTGTAACATCGATCAGTATTCAGCTTTACAATTACAAAATGCGTTGTGTGTCCAGTTGCTAAAACTGGGCAAAGGCTTTCTCGATCCAGCTGGCCCCAAGCATTGTATTATAGAAGTTAATCTAGTTATCTTCTCAGGCCTGCTCCCATTTGTTCGCTGCACGGTGAGGCGCGGCCGCACACGCTCGCAGACCACCACCCGCCGCGGCCGCCGCCGTTGCCCCTAAAGAAGAAACACAGTCAGTATAACATATTAAACCGTACAATATTATAATATTAAGACGTACAACCTAGATCTAATCCTAGACTACTTTGATGACTACGAAGTTTCGGATGACGAGAACAACGCACTTCCTTCTCCATCAACTTGCATCGGACGTGTTTCTCAACTGACGCCTATCGTTTCTGATCCGCTCTTGCTCCTTACTATCAAGTAAGTTCCTTCGGGCGCGTTATCAAAAACCATTTATTTCGGACTTTAAAATATAAATGTCAAATCATTTTAATAATCGTCGAAGTAGAGAAGCGGTCGTCCAAATAATATTCATAGTAGGATCGTGCGATCCGACACCCGAAATTTGGTAATTCGTTTTCTAGTAGACCTGATCTTAAATAGCGTTGCCACCACTGACAAACCAAGCGGTATCAAACCCAACCAATAGGATCGCTTTATTTTCACTACAAGAGTTTCTATTGGTTATGTTTCCCATATTTAACCTATTAGCTACCGGGCACAGCCTTGGTGGAAACGCACCCCTAACAAACAATCAGAACTAAATCATAGGCCTACTATAGCCCTATAGTGCGGGCTTTTTTGGGATAAACTATATTATTAACCCCTGAGTTGATGAGAAATGGTATGAAAACATGCTTTGTCAGGTAGAGACTGGGAATTGAAATGGTATTGCGCCTTCCGAATTGAATTGTTCTAGTTGCTTACTTATAATGCTTCGTGCCTCATGTAGACTTGCAAGCGAGCAGCAATATGCATAAGTAATCATTTTTGTAGAAATATAAACATCCATTATCACATTAATATTGTTATTGTTGGATTCGTATGTTGCCCTCACGCTTTTACTAGCAAGTAGTTTTTAAACAACAGTCAGGGTTTGTTATTCTTAAATATATCGTCTCTATAGGTTTAGATACACTAAACTATCTATACTACTATATTGTATCTAATCTTTAAGCTTAATCTTTTAGCTGTAAGTTTTCCTAAGATTGTAAAAATAAAATAAATAAATAAAAATAAATAAACTTTTGACAGAAGTAAAAACATGCCCTAAACGGTCGAAATAAAAAAGACGGCAATATTTTTATCAACAGAACTGTGGAATAAAAATCGAATCCAATTATTAAATCGATTAGGACACATTCCATTCGGTAGACGCAAACATTCTCATCAGTTGGATTTGGGATTCTTATAGGACACGCTTCATTTACTTGGCTATTTAATAAAAATATATCTGCACTAAACCTGCCTTTATGGAATGTCTTGTGCATGGCATGGACGTCAATCAAAGTGCAAAGTTCAATGGAAAGTTGCTAGAATTTATGAAACGTTCACACATGAGCCATTGCCCGCAGTTAAGATTAAACGAGTCGCTCATCTTTGATTACAAACGTGGAAGGGTACTACACTGTTTGATATTGACCTTCCAAAACTAAGGATAATATCATTGTGTGTCATTATGTCATCACATCATATATATACAGAATGTTTACTATACACCCAAAACCTTCTAAGGTATTCTGTTCCCATCTTTTTACGTCATCGTTTTGTGAATGAATCCTAGTGTTCCTATTTCATCCTAGCGCGTCATTTCGGCACACTATGTCAGGTGATGCATACATTTAGGTTACCGATGAGTTCGCGCCTTTGACTCGTTTAGCCTTAATATGTTTCACATGGCAGTTTAAGGTAAACTGTTGCACCTAAATGTCATATCTATTCCTGTCACTTCTGGTATCTGGGAAGCTTGGTTCACGTGCAGATAAACAGTACGGACAGTTGCTAGGAATTTGGATTATATGTGTCCCTATTGTAGGTATATGTTTCACAAAGTTTGCAGCATTATTAAGAAGATAGTTCAGAGCAGATGCTATTATTTCTCAATTATCTCAGGAGATTGTGTGAGGAAGTAAGTATTTAACGGGTATTTATCGCGTTTTTTTACCTAACGTCTTATCCTATCCTATTTAACGTCACTAAAAATTATGTACCTCTAAATAAACATGATAAATACCCGTTTAGTATATATAATAATTATGTGTTCAGATCGCGTAAGTTAAAAATATTTATCTGAGTGAAGTTTTCGTCTGGTAACGGCCAAAAGGAATTTGAATGTAGGAGGATATTTTGGATGGCGTTTAGTTTTTTCGCGTCCGTACTGTTATTTGTATTGTGATTGGTATTAAATGTATGAATATTGTGGGGTATAATGGCATGTTTGTTTGTGCCGGTGCGGCGCGGCAGTGTTCCAAAGCGTCGCATACAGCGGTGAGTGGTTTGCATGAAGCGCTCTTTAGCACATTCACCGCCAATGTCAGTGTTTTAGATCCACGTTTAAATCTCTCTAAACTTCGGCCCTACATTTCACATTCGCTTCTAATAAGAAATTTGACATTTCCTCGGAGATAAGTATCGATGGAATATCAAAATAATACAAGCAAAACGAATAAGTGCGTGCTTTAGCGATCACACAGCTTTGTCACAAAACATAACATTATCATCAAGTCTCCCGTCTACTATGATTCTTTTGTCGTTGAAGTCGACAACCTAGGCATATATCATAATATGGAACTTGGCTCTCATTTCACATTTATGTTTTTGATAGGATACGTTATCATCAAGTCTGTATCACTCCGTCTACTATGACAGGAAATCGCCATATCGCAATCTTGCCAAGAACATCTGCATGTTCTTGACCGTGAAACGCGGGCAGAATTAACGTCTAAAAGCGGAAACGCAATAAACTCATCGTTTTATTGTCACCTTATACGGTACTGAGGCCTTGTTTAGTTCCACTCATGCGGGAATCGTAGTTCATTGTCAAAGTCATGGTAGACACAGAGCTTGCTGTCTCGGTAGACGTGCCCTTTACATATAAATATACTGTTTGATTGGCTTACGGCGCTTATATGCTTTTACACGGACGAGCAATTCTGGATGACGCATTATATATTGTGGTAAATTAATGAGTTTGGAAGTACGTTATTATTATTACTTAAATCAGGTTTTTTTATCTTTAAAGATCTTTATTTACAAAGTCAAATAGAAAAGTTAAAACAAGATAACTTTATTTTAATAACAAATGAAACAATTGAGCAATATACCTAGACTGTAGGTAACAATATACAGGTAGCTCATCTCATATTCTCATCGATTCATATCAATACCAGTTGGAAACGTCTCCAAGACGCTGGCTGCACTGCCCGCTGTATGGCATGATGCGCAGCGCCAGATACTCACCAGCTCTCGGGTCACGCGTTACTAATTCAGGAGTTCTCAGTTTGTTGTACAGTAAACTATCAATTAAAGACGTAAAAAAGGCACTAGGATAAAAACGAGACAATTATTCTTAATCGCTTCTCAGACTCAGTGTTCGGAAGAAATTGCTTATAAAATTGCCCGTGTAGCAGCAACCATCAATCGGTTAGCGCCACGAGAACACGGCTCTAGTCGCTAATTATCATTATCACAGATGATGGATGCTCTTAGCGCTTCATTACGATCACGTTTCCTTGCTGTTTCACGGCGACCCGACTGCTCGACGCACGTTTCGCCTTGCTATTAGTGTTTCGTTTAACTAACAAATATTGGTGTGGTGTTCGTTTGTTTTGGAGGGGCTTCTAATCTTTTTTTGTCTCGTAACCTATCTAGATATTGACACGCAGTTTACAGTAAGCCTCTTCGTAACTACGTAAGACGGACACCAATATTCCGTAAGTTCTGCCATTTCAATTATTGATATTTTCCAGTAATGGCGTACATGGAAATGTTGGGTAACTGCAGTCACAACGCGGCGGCCCCGCCGGATATGTTCCGACATTCCATCCACACTTACAATTTGGCCAGGTAATAAATTGTTTCTACTACCGTCACGCGGTACCTTAAATCAGTCAAGTAGAACTCTAAAAGGCGTGAAAGTATCACCGAAAGTAAAACCCAATGACAATTCGCTACATAAACATTTTAATAGTACAGTTAGAATCATTCAGCATTACAAGTAAAGGGGTAAGTAAATTTGTTTTAATTGTTTATTTTGTATTTTCAGCGCACAACATACAAACGCCGGAGCTATAACTGTTCAGAGGCAAGTTCAGAGATCGCTGGCTTCATCGTTTACAATGCAACACTTGGGAAATAATCCACCTCTAAGGTAAAGACTCAATTTGTAAAGATTTATTTTTTATTTTTGTATATAAACTTAAAAAAATCGAATTCTTAAAAATGCACGAATTTTAAGTCAGTTGTAAACGAGCTGGGTTAATTATAAAAAATATTGTACTCGGAATCCAGGTGTCAAATCAAAGTCGACTAAAGCAACAAAAAACTAACTGCGTCTAACGTAAATTTTTACTCATTTATTGCAAATCTGTGCGCCCTCTGATATTTATAGTTGACCTCTATTGTTCTAAGGTTTTTCTCGTTTCTTCAAAATATATATCTTTTGGTTATACCTTTTGGATCCGAGAACATTTGTATTATTTTGGAGCAATGTTGTCGATTCTTATTGCATTATACTAAGCTAAATTAAAATAATTTGATAAAACAGAAAACGCTGCTATCCCGTTTTAAGTTTTAAGATATTTATTTGCTTCTCAAAAGATTAATAATCACTGGTGAGAAACAAAATATGCGATCAAAGTGATCAAACTAAAAAATAAACAACATGTGTGTTTTGTTGAGTTGTGTAGCAATGCAATCAAGAATAGAAATAATTGATACCAAAAGCTACGTTTAGGAAGCCACGCAGAGCCATGTGTTTGGTGAGGCGATAGTGTTTGACTGACGAATATCTTTAATTTTTGGATATGAAACTACTCGCATGATATCGAGTAGTTTATATCAGCATACTAAAGGCGCTGTATGAAAACACAAATACTATCGACTCACCGAACTCTGGTCGTTTTAACACTTTGAATGCCACCGACGCAAGCACTTTGCATAGTGGATCGATGAAGAGTGGCTTTACTGCCAATCTTCGTAAAGGTTTTTCTAATATGTTTGTTTTCCACAGTGGATCAGAAGACAGCGTTAGTATGACGACATCGAGCGGCACTAGTCCGATACCAATCGAGCCGCCCGCGTTGCCGCCCAAACTGAAGACGAAGTTGATTGTGAACTCGAGCAACGAGCTTCTACCGCCGCCGTCGCCTCGGCCCTCCTCCCACAACTCTCATAACTCTCACAGTTCCACTGATGAGACGCTTATCAACAATGTTGTAAGTACAATTTAATGACAAAAAAAATAAGTGAAAGTCAAAAACACCTGCGTATTTCACTCTGATTTCATAATATGTAATTTATTGTATAAAATGTGAGTTGTCTATTACGCGCTTATTTTGTGAAAAAATAAAAAAAGATATAAAGATTTTGAAATCAGAAAACCTGATAGTCTAAACACATAAATTAGAAACTATTAAGTTTCAGCCCGCGGCTTCGCACGTTTTGTTACTATAGAATTTTTTTAAAGATATTTCTATCTGGGAACTTATAAATGGGATAAAAAGTTCCCATTGTTTTATTCCAGACAGAAAATATTGAAACAAAATATGGCTCTCGGGTACAAGTAAAAGCCTGTGCTCATATATTACATTACAGTTCAAGTTAGGTTACGGTTACCTTTTGTTTCAGCACTCCGACGACTCATTCGTCAGCGTGACCACACCAGGAAAATTCCCGCTCGAGGATGAATTGGAGATGCTAGTCCAACAACCGCCCACACCATCACCAGTTCCATCACAGGTACTTACGCTTACATACCTAAGGCTACAAACGCACTGACAGGCGGCTTGCTTAGCGCCTAGTGCCTTACGACCATTTGGCTAATAACAAAGTGCCAAGCGCACACGTTCTAAGTACTCAAGTGCAGACTTTATGCAAGCTGTCTGTCAGTGCGTTTTAAAGTTTGAATGTGATAGTTACGTTCATCGTTATTGGAACTTCACTTTTAGATTTTAGCTTCTGAATTGGATGCAGTGGACTGTATACTTTATTTTCTTCCTTAGGGGTTTTCGAAATAATACTCCAGTTCCATTGTCTTCCCTTTATTCGACTCGCAGACCAGATCTGACCAGTACTAAACAAGAACTACCCATGAACTACTCTAATCGTAAACAGGCTCGGCCTTTTATATTTATTTATTTATTTAACTATAACTTAATCTATGGCGTAATCGGAGACGACACGTACTTACTATTGCCTATTCTATGCATAAGACATATCTTCGCTAATACTATCAATTAGCCATAGATTTTAAAAACAGACTTGTCGTGTCCAGAACAGCTTCATAATCATAATTTATTTTCCGCTCGCGTAAAGATATGCTGCAAAACCAACTCTTATGTTACGCTAAGTATATAAGCATTTCCGCGAAAACGAATCAGAATCTTCGATTTTCTCGATTAGAATATATCATATCGAATGAAAACAAAACAAAATCCGCCGATTAAAGAGAAGTTTAAACGTGCCTTGCCAAGGATCCTACTGATGAGGGTATTGAATGCGATTATAAGTTATAGCATAAAATAAATAAATGAACTATGAACTATAAAATAAAATTACGATCAATGCATTTCGCTTTTCCCATCAACATTTCAATCATAAGTCGCCCGCATTTTAAGTTTAATTCCGCCGCTCTGTAGCTAAAAGTGTTTTCTTTTTCTTTTCAGAGATCTCAGAGAAGTGAAAGCAGCGCAGAACAGCCCCCACAAAACACTGAAGAGGCCCCACAGGCCCCGGCGGACCCCGACGATATCGTCCTCCAGACCGACATCAGCCAATGGCTGGTCCTCAAGGGCCCCAGCAAAGACGGGCCCGAAGTCAGAGGCGGCCATCCTGACGCGCTTATAGTCCTCGCTACTAAAGCTACCAAAGGTAAGATCATCTGTCATATCATTATCAGCAAACCTTGGAAACTATCATGGTTAATATACACTCAAATCACTTATAATAGGAAACCTCAGAACACCACACTTTATGACATAATCCGCGCGCGATCAGAATGGGATGGCGTCATTTTAAAGTTTAAATTTTGTTAGTTTTGTGAAAGTGACGGATTAGATTTATTCTCAAAATTGGTCATTGTTGTTAAACTTGATAGTATACTTTGACATGTTTTCACCCCATTATGAGAAAGCGCGGATTTTACCGGAAAGTGAGTAGTAAAATATTTACTATGACAAGGTTCCGTCGCCTTCTGATAGATGAAAAATTCCTATTATAAGTGCTTTTTGTAATCATCATCATTATTGTCATTTGAGTCGGATGAGGAAAATTAATACTTTAAACCAATTTAAAAATAAACTAAGTCAGAACCGGAACGTGAAGCGAATAATAAAACTAAGTTTGAACTAATTATATTACTCTGCTCTCTAACTGTATTATTTATAATTGAGGGGAAATACTATGCAGATACTTTTATACCTAAACGTTGTTATGTCCAGGCTTTGTTTTATTTGGTTCGTTCGTTCAGTCTTGATTCTAAGGCCTCTTCCTCACTTGGGTGCCACTACGACGTAGTCGCGTCGCTGGCAACTATAAAATTATTAATTCGTATTACGAGTATATGACAGCTAAGGGTCAGCTCACACCCAGACGCGACGCTACGCAACGCTGCGCGCACTTTGATTCAAAATATAACTTGATTTACTACACAAAAAGATACAAATGGCGCAAGCGCGGCGCAACTTGGCGCGGCTGGGTATTTTCATATTATTTCAATAAAATTTGTACCTTTTTCCGTAGTAAATAAAGTAATATTTTGAATCAAAGAGGGCACAGCGTCGCTTTTTCGTGTTAGCTCCTTACTCACTTGCGACGGTTTGGCAACGTCCTACAATAGTTTTGAACGTCGCCGTGGCGTCCCGGTGAGAAAGGGCACATTTGTTATCCAACCCTTCATGCATAATGTTCAATATCAGGCATGTTGTAATTGAAACATCCACTTGAAAAACATACTATTCAGTAACATTTATATGGAATGAAAATAAATAATAAACTTACATTATCATATGGGTGATGGCATTCGGGTCAACAGAAACCAAATAAACTTGATAATAATTTATGATGTCTTTCATGCTTCTATTCTAACCTCTCACACCTATCTTACTCTCTTACAGAATCGGACGAGTGTAAGTTGATCATTCGTTAATGGGGCAGAGAGATACGCTGGTTATGTTTTACTAATACTTACTTGTCGCTTTGCTTCTCTTGCTTGTGAAATTCTAATAACTTACATGTTTTTTCTACCACTTGCAATACTTTTCACTTTTCCCGCCGTACAAGCTTTGGAATGGCATAAAGTCAATGTAGCCCATCAACGAGTTTTGAGCTTTGCATAGCACAAACGATTTTTGAAGTTTAGTTTAGATACATAGTTGCTGATCGTTATATATCAGAAATGTCTTCAAAAATGCGTTACCTGCTTATTTTTGGCTTTCTTGGTAAACTATTTATTCTGAGTGCTGTAAATCATAATATATCTAATAACTAATAACCGTTGGTTGATTTGATATTCTTTATACGTCACTAAATTGGTACAGCATTACATTTCAAACTTAGATAACGTTCTATCACGCGTCTACAACAATAACGATCTAGTGATATCAAATATAAAGAGGGTATATTTTCATCAGAGGCTAGAAAAGGGTAAGCTAACAGCACTCACAAGCAAGTAGTTTACCATTCCAACCTACAAAGCATAACCCTAAATCTCTGATACAGATTTCGCGTACCAAGAGGCGTTCCTAGCTACATACAGAACATGGGTGTCGCCTAGCGGGCTAGTTGCTCGCTTGGTGCGACGCGCTAACCACTTCAAGTCGCGACCGCACGAGCTTAGATCCACGCTCAGTTTGCTGACGAGAGTCGTAAACGATTTGACGTAAGTTTATTCTACGTTGTGACATGGTATTGTAAAGGCGTTGGGTACTCCTAGATGCGAAGGGCATAGGACAGAGTCTGGCAAGTTATAAAGGAGGCTTAGACCTAGAAGTGGGTAAATCTCATAACAGTGGTAATGTTTATCATTATGATTTATGACACAGTATGGTTGAGAATGGCGGACTCATCATGTGGGTATTGTTAATTACCAACGCAAGAAGGGTTACGTATAACGTGTGTATCTGTGTGTTTGTCTGTTGTTGCAAGTCCATGACTATATTGAGTTTTCTAATAACTGATTAACAGGGCAGCCGTTCTAAAGTTACTATGGTACAAAGTAAAATCAATATTTTAAGCCTTGGGTCCTGTAATACAGCTTTGACTAATTCGGGATCTTGCGAACTCAATATTATATTTTAAACATGTTATTGTATCAGAAATAAACTATTTGATGTAGTTTTTTTGTAAAATTATTTTGACGCTTTTTATACACATTTTAATCAAAACTCCTCTTTCAGCATGAGCGATTTGGACTGCCCGCTGATGCAAGAGATAATGGAGTTCATTTACTGGTTGGTCGACGCAGAAGAACTACCGATAGCCAAAGCACTTAGACAAATTCTAGTCGATAAACAGAAGCAATTGCATTTCCAACAGGTAAAGAGCTACCGCTATTAATTTTGTTCCTGAGAGCTAATGTGAGGTTGTTTAGTTCCTTCATAAGAAATGTGATATTTTGCCGCTGTTTACGGCTTACTTCACACTATCAGGCATGGCATAATCACCCTAGACATAGTTTTGTCTAGAAGAATTGACCAAAATATCATCAACAGCATAAAATATTTCAAATTCATTATTTCAACCTCAATATATATTTTTACATTTATCTATATTTATGGAAAGTATTTATTTTAAACCTAAATCGTAATCCGATTTGTCTGTATTTATGGAAAGTACTTATTTTAAACCTAAATCGTAATCCGATTTGTCTGTAAGCCTCTTTGTATTGGTATAATATAACATAAATAGTATTTACAAATTATTTGAAAATATTCCTTATTGAAGCCCAGACAAAGCCTATCTACTGGTACAGCTTTCATTACCTTTTTCTATAGTAACAAACGTTAATTCCAACAGGCAAACAACCGATACGAGTACGACAATCCATGCTACGGTTCAGTGTCCCTCCGCCGCGATACCCTCTTAGACTTCAAAGCAGGCGACCTCGCAGAACAAATGACTCTCCTAGACTCTGAGCTCTTCGTCCGAATCACCACCGCTGAAGTATTGTCCTGGCCGAGGGACCAATCAGAGGAGAGCAATCCTAACCTAACGAGGTTCACCGAGCACTTCAATAAGATGAGCTATTGGGCGCGCTCGAGGATATTGGAACAGGTAATTTTGTTCACTGCAGTGTTTTTATACTAGGTAACGCATCGGTCATCTATTCCGAAATATCTTCGTAGTAAGAAATCGTTCGTAACGAGTACATCCGACAGAGAACCAAAGTTATCGACATAGCTCTAAGAATTAGCTAGCGTGGAAGTGACGATGAAAAAATTGTTCGAGCTTTCATCTGAATCTACGCATTTCTTTTTAAAAGTAATTTCCAGCACCCAGTTCAGGATAAAGGACTGGAATTGATGATGATAAAATTATAATTCTGTGTTTTTAAATGTAGACAATTTTTTTTCAAAAGTTCATATCAACATATTATACTAAGGTAGGACAAAAGATGGACAAAACAAAGTACTTGATCGTTCTTAGAAACTTCCGTAGCATCTCTTACCCCGTAACATGATTGAAATTTCATTATTGAGTTAATTTGTTCCGTGATTCCGACACAAATGTGAACCAGACCGTTGAATAAAACGTGTAGTAAAGCGACAGGAGTACATACACCATTATCATGCATGTAATTATATTGCTTCACTTTGATCTGAAGACGTGACTAGCAAGCGGAACTGATGTATACTTGCAAAAACCAGTTTGAATATATCTTTTAGTGTGCTGTCTTAGTAGCCGTTCAAGTATTACGTAAGCACTATGGGGGGGGGGGGGGGGTCTTTGTTTTGTTTATTTTGGATGACATGGGTGTAGGGGAGTCTAGATGATGATTACGTCATCGGTAGTTATTTACTTTTTTACACGAACGGCAACCCCCACTATGTCGCAATTGAAAAATGTTTACGTAAGCATAGGGGGAGCTTTGCTTACTTTGCTGACAAGGGGGATGGGGGGGGGGGCGTAAAATAATTGTAATAAATCTGCTTACGTAATATTTGAACGGCCCCTTATATCGGTAGGTATTTAGTTTTATGATAATTGGTTTTGTAAATACACGATGAAATTAGTGTGGTCCTTTCACTTGAACAACGCGCTTATATTGGCATGAAGCAATATAAAAGTAAAAGCAAAAGTACGTATAAATAAGCGACTATCATAATTACTTATTGTTGATGTAGGTAAATGGCATCAGCTGTAACTATTTATTAAATGATTCGTGTTGTGCAATACATATCGTAAATCAACAAACGAGCGTTCTTTGAAATATATTTCCTTCAATGTTGTAACGGCATAGTTCGTCAGTGGTCAGGATTGCCCTTGGTCCATGCCACTAAGTCAAATCATTTTATTATAGGCTACTATGCGCGCCACGACTAATTAAGTCGATCGTTTTATCTCGTCTTGTGCGAATATACTACAAATGTATGTATATTACAAATACAAAACAGACGATCAAATTTTATCGTGACCGCAATAGTGGGCCACAAAAAGACATTGAATTGACACGTTCACTCCAGATTAACACTAATTTGCCGTTCTTTTCTAGGAGGAAGTCAGAGAACGGGAGAAATACGCCAGCAAATTCCTCAAAGTCATGAAGGCGCTCCGCAAAATGGCGAACTTCAACTCTCTACTCGCGTTGGTTTCTGCTTTGGACTCTCCACCTGTCAGACGGCTTGGCTGGCCGCGGTCTATAGTAGATACGCTGCATGACTACTGCACTATCATTGACTCGTCGTCGTCGTTCAAAACGTATCGGCAGGCTCTGGCAGAGACGCAGCCACCTTGCATACCCTACATGTGAGTATTTATTTTTTATTGTCTTAAGTTTTATTTGATGTTGAATAACACCTTAAAATTCTTGGTTATTTAGAAATTGAGTTAGGTCTTATAAACTATTCTGTATACCAAAAAATCATGACCAAAAAGATCTTAAAAACTGAGCACAAACAGAGAACATAAAAAGAGCCTATTTTTACGCAGATAAAATCTCTGATATCCTCAAAGAATTGAATATCTCGGCGCTGAGCCCAGTTCATTTTTGTACCTAAAATTTAACTACTTCAACTCAAAAAATATATCTCTTTATACATGTATGTATGTCGATAAATCTCATCTAATGAACGTATTTTTGTTAACAGTGGTCTAGTCCTTCAAGATCTGACATTCGTGCACGAAGGCAACCCAGATTTACTGCAGGACGGCAGCATCAACTTCACCAAGCGATGTCAGCAGTACCAGATCATGGAGAACATGAAGAGATTCCACAAAGAGTGCGTACCTGTTTATATAAATCATTTAGTTGTTTGAAAATAACAAAAATTACTCGAGAATATATAACGAATTTTATCGAGTCCAGATACAAAACCGGCGCTTAACGATCCTTATCTAGAACCGTAATCGGGTTCCACACCATTATTGTTGACCCTTATGCATTTTCAATACACTACCTTTGCCCAATCAATTGTTTGCTTGAGAGCCCTTAAGGAATTGACGAAACATTCTCCCCGCAGCAGACAATACAAGTTCAAGAAAAACGAGCGAATCCAAGCTATGTTCAACGAGTTTGACGATGTTCTGAGTGAAGAGGCGATGTGGCAGATCTCTGAGAGTATCAAGCCTCGTGGCGGCTCGAGGCCTGCGGTGCCCCTCGCGCCCGCGCCCGCACCCGCACCCGCGCCCGCCCCGGCCTCGGCGCAGACGGCGGCCTAAGGGAGGAAGAACTAAAAGTATGTAGATAGATAGAAAATACTTTATAATACCACACAAAACCGAAAACAATACAGAAATAAACAAAAGAATAAAGGGAGTATGTATTGTTTGGGAACTTACGAAAGATTACATTTTTATCGAGCCGACATAGCAACTATGTAACGAAGAATGAATATGAAAACACATTGAAAATAGTATAAAACTTATAGTTTACCACTGTAACTCATTCTGTCTTACTTTATTTTATTGATTATTCTGATTCCAAAAATCGTTTTGATAGTAATTAAGACGCCTTTCTGTAAATGAATACTAATGTTGAGCAACAATAACAAAATCGATTTTGAAGAGAAAATTTTCGAATAGAGAAAAATTCACTTCGACATCGAATGCGTAAATAATTTGAAATTCATTGTATGACATTGCGATGTGATTATTGTCTATTCTACCCTAGAGAACAATCCCTGTGCTAGGCCTACATTACAGCAGCTATTTCGCAGTCGGGCAAATACAAAAGACTTCCTTACATCTTTGTGCGACTAGCCGTAACGGAAAAATCGTGAGCTTAACCCTGCTTAAGTGCACATGAAAACTACCAAACTGTTACGAAGCCAATATTTAAAGTGTCTGTTTTAATACATATATATTGGGTAAACATCTCTTTAAATTCAAAATAAATGTTAGTATTAATTTGTGGTTTAACTTTATTACCTTTCTTTGCAGATAAAATCCAAAGAATAATCGGAATAAGCGATACTACGACGTGTATGGAGAAGGAATTGTAAGTAAGATAAATTGTGATTTATCTGTCCTAAAAAGGCCTAATTAATACTAGTGTATTTATTGGTAATGTGCGTATCATCTGTGATCGAACCGGGAGTGAATGTTTATGTGTGGAATAGTGAAGGAACGAGTGGTTTGATCTACTCGCTTGCAGTTTCAATGCTTTCCATGTACAGCAATATTATACTATTTAATGTACAAGCCAAATATTATGTATCAGTATTCGAATCCAGTTCTGTCTTTTACATATCAGCATGTGACTTGTGACTTGCATAGTGTTCTAAAATAACGAGCAACGCCTTGAGTGTCTAGGACGGGTGGGTGCAGTAGGCAGTTCTATCCTAATTAATAAAACACAATAACTAAACTCTGATAAAATTTTAGATGAAAGCTAGGATTGCTTATAATGCTCACCTGTGTATAATTCGATTTATACTTGATTCTTCTCGTTGTAATTCCATTATGTCATTATCGTCTAAGCAAGCTTCGAAAGTAAACTTCAATACATCGAATTAGGAAGGAAATTTTTTGAAATCTTAGAATTGGTAGTTATGATGTTGAATTACGTAAAAGTTAGTCGATTGTTAAGCATTTTAAACGTATTCGATTACGATGCTAGTAACGTTATTTACTATTTTAGAGTGATTTATAAACGTACGTTTGGTAAGTGCCTACTTATATTAAATGGGATAATTTCTATAAATCAATGAAATATGAAGTGCACAGGCAATAAATGGAGTTCTTTGTCGGGCTTCCAAATAAACCCCAATGCAGCCTTAATTTTAAACGAAAGTGATATTTTTATACATAAGTTTTAACGCGAATGCGAGTTACACATCTTATATAATACATATCAATAAGTGTGTGCCAAATACAGTTTACAGAAATGTCCCATTTTATATTCGAAGAGCAAACTTACAAGACGAGTTTAAGTACAAAAGTACGTTTTTATTAGAAAACGCTCTTAAAGTGTGATGATTGTTGAAGTTGCTATTGCTCGCGTTATTCGTAGTATGTTCAGCATTCTTATTATAAGATCTTCTTGTTACTTCAAGATGCTGCTGATGTAACAACTTCTTATTAGCATACTTCACGGGGGCTGTTGTAACTTATAAGTTTTGAAGACATTATTCCATCCTCTGCCGTAAGTCTTATAGTATTTACGGGTTTCAGAATTGTTTTTGAAATATCAAATTATTCATAAGGCAGGTAGAAGTAGAAATTAGAAGAATACTTGTGTCGCCTGTGTCTACTCTACATACTTTTATCGTACAGATCTTAGGCTAATAAAGTTTTCCCTCATAAAAAAATCATGCAGCATTATGTACGAAAAATGCATTTTGTATTTAAATAGACGCTCTCAAACGTTGTAAGATTGAATGCATAATTTTATTTTTGATAATCGAAAATCTATTTTTCCTATGGGTTGTGCTACCTGCAAGGAAGCAAACAATTTACTAATGAAGTACTTTTGTAATCTATACTCTTCACTGTTTGCGTGATTTTACTCTTATTGTAAGATTTAGTATTTTCATCGCGGGCTTCGAAGCCGTAAATAAAGTAGCTAGGTAACGTATGGAATATAATAGAATACACTTGTACGTAATCGTAATCATAGTGGCGTAATAGTACCTAAAATAAAGAATCGTAAACACCAAATCGCCTTTAAGAATATAATTCATTCTGCAACATCCACAAGACAAAATATGCGTTACATTTCAATGGATAGTTGTTATTGTAACGAATGGGAGATGGTAAGATTTACTTAACACTTCGAGTGCTGAAATCACACCGTATGTGTTTTCTACAAGTGACTAATATGCGTAAATCCACACTAGCGCAGCGGCTGTGAAAATACAGATCTGTGTGACTCAGCACAGTTGTAATGTTTTTCGAACGAAACGCATGTGCGGCGCAACACAGCCGCTGTGTAGAGCGGCAGCACGAATGGCTTAGGTTAAAAAAAAGATCGCAGTCGTCGAAAAAAGTTCGCAGTCAAAGTGTTAAGAATAAATTATATTTTTATTGGTATGAAACTCTTAGAATAATCAGCATTTATTTGCCTTATTGACAGAGTCTTCAATGAAACAGCAATACATTTTTGATTGACTTTGTAGATTTGCTGCACAATATGTGATACTATACTCGTGTAGAGTACCGCTTACTACTGAGTCTTTTGACGTCCTTTATTCGTAGGAAATTATATTAGGCGAATCATAGGATTAGGCGTAAATAAACCCCATTATCTCGCTAAGGTAATACAATACAATGTTATATCATTAGTGATATTACAATCGGCATGAATAGGTAGAACCACACTATTATAGTATGACGTGTCAGGAGCGCGTCAAAAGCATATCGTTTTCATACATTTTGTTTTATTAGAACCACATTATTACTGTGTTTTGTCGCTGTAACGATGTTTTTCCAACCATACTAAGGCCCTTATTATAAAAGCTTGCTCAGTCATCGGCAGAAGATATCGATGACTGAGCATACTTCCATAATACTTCTTAAATGTATGAAACCGATATGCTACTGACGCGTCACACCACACTACAATAATGCGGTGCTACCTCAACTTACGTAGTTCTTAGTAGAAACACAAGTGTTGTTCTTAATAGATAAATTTAAAAATAAAAAGGTTACTAAAAGCAATACTGTGTGTAATACAGGCTTATTCTTACTATAGCATTGATCTGGTAGTTGTGTGTCGTTCAATGGGGCTTGTCCCATGCAATAAATAACTAGACCAATATTTAGAACATTTTACAGTGCTTTACTGAAGTTATGTGCTTAAATTGTATTTTATGTATAGATATTTTCGATTGCTAGATAAGTTGTAGGGTATGTTACCATTACTGTTTGGTATTATTATTTATTTAGTGGATTATGAATTTGTGTAACGGTTTGATATGATTATTAACTAAAATATATTAAAGACTGCCTAAATTAATTATTCTGTGTGATTGATTGACTTTTTTTTGGTAAAAAATGTTTATTTTATTTATCTTCTTAGCTGAAATAGACTTTAGACATCGTTTTGACACTTTGTAGGTTTGGTATTTATATCAATTGATTATAAATAAATAAATAGTACCTATAAATCGTGAACAGCGTACATATTTTTGTTGTATTAGCAAGTTCAGTATTATGTTAGAAGCGCCATAATGTATGAAATGGATGGAAAAGTTATTTTCTGTGTTGGTTTGCCTGTGTATTAACTACTCTTAAGTATTCTTAAATATACTTTATTGATTTTGTTGATTTATTAAAATGTAAATTGATTTATTTTATTATACCTACATTATTTCACATTATAATCTGAATTGCATGCTTGTACAGTTTACATTTTGTGTGTCTATTTCTTTTGTATTTTTTTGTAAATTTAATATAGCACGATATTTACAACAAATGTTGTTTCTGTCAATACCCAACAAATTTCCAGAAATTATAAGTTAAATTAAAAGTAAACAGTAGCTTCATAGCTCAGGACGCGAAATGTATACCTGATAGTATTCTAGGCGGGGTGGCGCGCCGCTGCTGGTCAAACCGCCTAGGGTGTTTAGCGAATGCGTTAAGGCAGGCCCGAGGCACACTAGCGCCGCCACTTTTTTTGTCTAATTATTATATTGAACAAAGGCAATATCAAAAAGAGATGCGAAAATAGAGCTTGGTGGCCACCAAGGGCAACTTCGTATCTCTGCGTAAACTACACAAAATGAAACTATAACAGAGATATTAAAAAGGCGTATAATAGGTTTCACAAAATCCCCAGTGAAATATTTGATATTTCCTTAGTTCAACTTAATAATAAAGATAAAATAGGTGGCGGTGCTAGTTTGCCTCGGGGTACCGCCATAAGTGGTTATTTCAAAAGGTGCTATTGACATTTTCCACTGATAAGGTCATGAGCTCCTCTACACTCAGTAAGGGTTTTTAAAGATAACTCAAACCACTCAATTTCTGAGTACAAAGTCGTGTAGTATATCTAATTAGGTGATAGAGAGGTATCCCGTTGTTTCTTTGCCTATAAATGCACGAAGCATCGACCAGCTGTTCAGTATGTAAGGTGTGTAATTTAGTGGGTGGTCGAAATTGTCCTAAAGAAAGTAGCGAGTAAAATGATTGTCTTTATCTTATACGCTAGCTTAGCCATAATAGTGAGTGCTGCACCAATAAACAAAGAAGAAGATGTCAAGAACCTATTTTCATTGCTTGGAATTGAAGGTAAGTAAAATGACTGAAATTCCGGGTACCTACAAGCCAAGTCCTTGTGTATTGACCTGAATACATTTTCCATGTCAGTTAGTTGTTCCGCTATGCTCGCCTATATCTGCTTAGAATAGTAAGCGACTAAATCACGAGCGATACAATACTTTCAAACCAGTGAACCTATCAGTAAAATTGCACGTTACCTACGCTTCACTATTGCAAATTTTCTCCATATTTAGTGTGTAAGGTAACGTGCATTTTTCCTGGTAAAAATTCAATTCACATCGAAGTGTATTTCGACAAAGAATTTGAACGTGGGAACCAGCTAACTATAACGTATCTAACTATTCATAACTGTTTGGTAGCGTAGTAGATATTTCTGACATGCATGCTTTTTGGTAGTTTTGACCGTATCGTTGATCCATTTTAACAGATTTCAATTTGTTAGTAAAAGCCACTTTCATCATCATAATGACCTCGGAAATCAGTTCTGTTGAACATTTACTTTGGTTCCGTTTCAAAATATTTCATTTTTATCGAGAGTGGACTGTCTATAGTGAACGATTCTGAAATTAGGTAGGTACCTTTAAAGGGAATTTTGTTTAAATTTCCTGAATGGGAAGGTTGCAGAGCGATCTATCTGAATTATTGCAGATATGAATCTTTATTTTATAGGACAAAAAAAAGTGTGTAGAACACTTCTTGAAAAAGGGCATAATTTTCAAAAGTAGCCCCCTTTTAAAACCCACACCAAATGGGGTATCAAATGAAAGGTATAGGCTTGTACATCTTATAACAGTTTTTGAAAATTGGCTTTAATATTTAAAAAATACTTTGAAAAGAGTCGAAACATTGATCAGGCAATAGGTAACTCTGTAATCTCCGAAGTGACTAGTACTTTATTCGTCCATGCTAGTACCTATAGTCCTATATTAGGATTTGTATAGGTACATAATTTTCTAGTTTGTTTTATTATTGTATATTTTATATATAGATTATAGAAAGAATAGAGATATAAGTTCCAAATCCCTCGGCTTGCGTTGCGAGTCACGCTCGCACTTGACGGATATTTTTTTATGCAGGTATGCCGTCGATTTTGGTGGTTTCTTTTTCACTTCTTCCACTAGTGGACAAAAAATTGAAGTGAACAGTAAAATAATTTTATTTGATAATAATTTAATGTATAAAATATGACTTGTCTAAGTGCTTATTTTGTAAGCCTAAAGAAATAAATGATTTTTTACTTTACTTTACTTATTTCTCTGTCATTTATGGACCGATTTAGATGATTCTTTTGCCGTTGTATAGAGAATGATCCCAAGGTGGACCCCAAATTATGAAAAAAATTGTTCCCTAGGGAAATAGTACCTATATATCCCGCAAAACTTAAACAACCGTTTAAAAACTAAAAGTATTATAAAGTAATATATATTAATTATTTTGCGGAAAATGATGTCACGTCGTTTTTTCTAAATAAGAATATGTAATACTAGCTGCGCCCCGCGGTTTCACCCGCGCGGTGATAGATATTTTGGATAATATACTATATATCTTTATGAATTGCAGCCTATGTGCTATTCTGATATGTAAGCTATATTATTGTGAAGTTCCATTCAGTAGTTTTTAAGTGAAAGAGTAACAAACATCCATCCCTCCATACTTACAAACTTTCGCGTTTATAATATTAGTAGGATTAATTTAAACACACCTGTATAAACACCAGTTTTATTTCTTAGGTTCACACAGCATCATCTTAGTCGCCTCATTTCAGATACGGACAATGGGGAGTTTGGAAAGTATTTTGAGGGTGATATGGTTCTGGACACGCAACAAAAACGCGCGATTTCTGAAGCCATGAATGGAAGGAACGGTTTGAGAGGCGGCGCAAAACGTTGGCCGAATAGGACTGTTGTTTACCACATCAAAGAAGATGATTTTGGTTTGTATAGTAGCTACTAGAACAACACTTCAAGATAAAAAGCCTGTTCTCTCCTATCCAAGAGTTGTATACGCCGTCAGAACAAAAACTCTACTTCTATGGGTAGGTACCTACTAATTGCTCACTCGTAATCTGATGTTAAATTCCCATAGGTGAGGAGCAAGTGAAAATGATTGAAGACGCTTTAGAAGACATCGCAAACAACAGCTGCATCACTTTCACCAAGAAACAAGAAGATGAACATGCAGTTACCATTATGGTTAGCATTCAAACAATTGCCTTACATCCTATGTCAGCCAATCCATTGCCACGCTCCGCAGGCAATTTATTGACGATCGCAGATCCGTAGATGATTGGTTTACTGGAGGGTGCCCTGTCTACCTTACCTTTTTACGGTTTAATAATTTCTTCTGGCTGTTTACAGTGCCTAAAGAAAATAATAATAATTCATTTATTGCATGCAACATTAATCTAGTACAGGATGGAAATACCCTTTAGGAACAAAAAATACTTAAAAACTACGGCCCATATAAAATTATATATTTTACCTTTTTTATCTTACCTAACTATTATATATATATTAGTGTCTAATATACATAAAATAAGGTTTTGGTTTAGCTTTCACATAGCTTTATTAGTTTACCACTTTAATTTTTTAGGGTACAGGCAATGGGTGCTACTCAAACGTTGGCCATAGCACGGAAGACGAAGATGGTGAAGAGCCGAGGCAAGTCCTAAACCTAGCCAAAGGTTGTTTCAAACACGGGACTATAGTGCACGAAATGCTGCACACTATAGGTTTCTACCACATGCAAAGCACTTACGATAGGGATGAGTATGTGATGATCGTATGGGAGAATATTATAGCAGGTAAGTAGGGCTAAAGGGCCACTACAACGGGCGTATGCCTTGCAGGGTCTTGCGGCCAATCTAAAGATTTATCGCCGCGCTGATGTTGTCAGTAGGAAGGCTTTATAAGTTCCTACAATAACAATTTACCTAACATTATTATTATATATATTATTACCTAAAGAAGTAAGCATTAGATAATACTTTCGCGCACAATTAACAACCTACTCTATCCGTCAAATAAGGAAGTCCCTAATAAACTATTTTATTGTTATTCGACATAATTACCTAAGCAATTATCGTGGTTATTCAAGAGGCTATTAAGCCATATTGAAAGAATAGTAAACCAGAAAGTTAGTAGGATAGGAAACTTTTGGATGTATGGCATTACACCCCTTGAGATAAAAGTCAATAAGGGGCTTATGAGAAGGAGGCCTGGGCCCAGCAGTGGACCATTATAAACTGATGAGTTGAGTTTCTCTTGGACACAATTAGGGTAAATTGGAAGTATAATGGTCCCTCGGGCTTTTTGCCGAACACCTTTACCTACCTATCATATCAATATTTATTAGGACGATGGTAAAGCACTTCATCCATACTTGTTTTCAGGGACCGAGCATAACTTTGCTAAGTACAACAATGATACCGTTACCGATTTCGGAGTGGAATACGATTATGACAGCGTTATGCATTATCCAGAGGTGGCTTTCTCGAAAAATGGGAACAGGACCATCATTCCACTAAAGGTACTTTCCATAAAAGTTAATACACTTGTACCGGATACCATAATGTGTTAAACATTGAGCTGCGCGTTCATAATTTTACCATATCAACAAATTAAAAGAAAAGTAGTAACTATTATACTTATTGTATGCAGTTTTTATTTTCTCATAAATTGAGCCGATTACTCCTTTCAGAAGACAGCCTGTTTACATTTACTATCGTTTTATTCATAGGAAAGAAGAACCAATACGAATTTGATTAACATTCAGTTGCATTTTGCAAGAAACTGAAAGATATCTTTTAGTCTAAAACGCGACTGATTTTTGCATGTTTTCAACAGGATGGTGTGAAAATTGGCCAAAGAAAAGGAATGTCGGAACGAGACGTTTTGAAGCTGCTCAAAATGTATTGCGAAGAAAATGAAGAGCAAAATTTATTTTTCCGTGAATGACTAGCAGTGGTGCGTAAATTATTTAATAAGATATTATCCTTACTCAAGAATAAACAGTAAGCTGTGGTAAAATTTAAACAATATCTGATTTTAGATGATAAAACCCTTAAATATTTCTGTTTCTATTTTCTTTTTTTTTAACTTACTGTATGTGCTGCTGGTTTTCCTTGTATTAAATAAATAAATATAATGGTAGAGTCATGATTATATAACGAACTCAATGAAATTTAAATATGCAGTACCTATATCATGCGGAGTCTAAAAGGCTGTACCATAAATAATACCATTGGTACGTCTTAAATGGTATACGTATTTATTCTTAAAAATATTAAAATCCGCCACTCTCACAATAAGGTTTGCTGGTAGAGTTAAACTATTTTAGGCAAAGCTAGCCTTTGCAATGTCAAGGACCTCTCTAGGTTGTATATTTAATCAGCATTTTAGTGAAATAAATAGTTAAGAACTAATAACTAGGTAGTCAGGAAATATTGGAAAATACGTCCCTTAACTGCCTTTTGACAGTCCTTAACTTCTTATTAGATAGAGCCGCGTATCGAAGGCTGCCTGCCACGTCTGTGCCAAAATAGTTTTACCTCATCGTTCTTTTTTTTAGTTGACAGTGGCCTTGAGGAATTGGAGCATTTGGCAACATCCACAATGCTTTACCTACGTTAATTCTATTGAATGAGATTGGGCAATCTATGAAACATTTATTCAGGTGTTCGATCAGGTGGAAACACAAAACCACTAGATGTAATCCACTATAGTAGTTGTATGGACCTAATTATAAAGGTTGGTGATACAGTAGATACTACATTTGTTATGAATATGTATGTAGGTAGAATCCAGATTTAGGTAGGTAGTCCTGGCCTTTATGAGTTCCTTCCTATTAGATTCCAAAGGGTTGATTTGCTGAGTGACGCTGATTGCTTAGTGACGGCTCGGATTATGGCCAAACCTGTAGTTTTCAAGATCTTAGTAAATTTACCTGTTCTGAGAGCTTCTAATTCTTATCAGTTTAATTTACTTAGCGAGCGATTACTTAGCTTACATGGGGTAGGTAACCCATGTCATGTCAGCTAAGTAAATCGCTCGCTTTTTCAGAATTTCCTTCCATTGTCTCAACAAAAGTGAAAACGGAGAGTGTTGCTAACATTCAATTACGACATCAACAACGACTATTACTTTCTCGGCTATTGCTTACAGTAATTGAGTTATTGACTAGTACCAAATAGAATAACTCGTCCGGCAAATTGAGCAACTTGCTCTTGCATGGGTTGTAGCGGTGCAACCTGACGCAAGTCGCAGTTGCGGCCCAACACCTTGTGAAATGGTCGTATCGGAAGCTATATCATACTTCGTCCCAACCTCACAGATTTTGTTCTGCACAAAAAACCAAACGCGAGAGTAAAGTTCTCAGTTTCGCGGCATATTTACATAAAATAATAAACAATGTTTATATTAGGTATAGCGTACCGTTAATATGACACACTTTAGTAGGAACGTGCGAGTTGAATAGAAAACAGATACTCATGCATTTATGGAGGATATTTTTTTAGTAAGTAGGTTTAGGTTTACACAATGAGGGTGGTGTGGGTAGTGCTTGCAGTGTTTGTGCTCAAGTGTGCGGCGATGTCTCGCAGTGAGTTGAACGACTTCAGTGACTATTTGTTCCTGACTTCCCGGTTGGACATTAACGTTAAAAGTGAGTACAATCTTAAAATATACTTGTCCTTTTAATTCCTCTAATGTCCTGTCCCGGCCTATTTAAGGGTTAACTCATTAGTTAGTACCTACCTGATACCTACTCATAAAATAAACGACATCGTAATAAGGTTTCGATTTACAATGTCTCGTGCAGATGCAACGTTAATGACCAATTTTCTGTAGCTCTACTATTAGTTTCTCCACTAAATTGGAACCTACTGACCTATTCAGACCTCCGCGGTATTCGATACCTAGAGCGGAAGCGGTAAATTGCACTCTTATTTCGCTTAAGTTTCGTTAATAGTGGGATTACCGCGCATCCATTTGGCTTTCACTACCGCTCTCTGGGTATCGAATACCGCGTAGGCTTAGACTTAGGCCAATTCACCGCAAATCTATAATACTCTATACCAATCTGGTAGTCCCTTAGCTTAAAGTCTCATCAATATTTTTGAAATAACGCGATCTGAACACATTATTAGAAGTATTAATACAACGTCGGGAAAAATAGGTAAATAAACGCGTTAAATACCCGGTGCATTAATACTTATATATAATTAACGTATTATTCCAGAAGGTAGCACTGCAGACGATGATCCTTTAGACGAAGACGAGACGGTATCAGACCACGCGTGGGAAGACAGCGGCAAGTTCGAAGGAGATCTGATCCTAAACGACCGTCAGCGACGACTTATCGTAGAAAATGTAGAGGGCTTGTCGAGGAATGGGCTAACTGATAGCACGAAACGGTGGCCTAATAATGAACTCGTCTATTTTATACAAAGGGAACACTTTAGTAAGTAAATAAATAAATAATGTTGACAATCCACACAGCATCATCTAGCCCCAAGCTAAGCAGAGGTTGTATATGGGTACTAGATGACTGATAGATAAAATAGTTTACATAGATAGATATATTTTTTATTATATATAGATAACTTAAGCTATGTGGACTGCTATAGGCTGATGATGATGGTGATGATATAGATAACGACCAGAACACCCGGAACAAATATCTGCAGATCGTATACACAATTGTTCCGAGGCGGGAATCGAACCCGCAACCTGCTGCGTCGCAGGCGGACCTTCGCCCACAGCGCCAAAGGTCGTCAATTATCTTGTTATGATGATTTTAATTAACAAATTTGGTCCGATCTGGGATTTGAACACGGGTTTGCGGTTCAGGAAATAGGGTCTCTATTTCCTGAACCGCAAACCCGTGCCTGGAAATAGAGTGCACACACTTGTGCACTATTATGACCTGCGCTCATTGCTAGTCTTTGTTGAGACTAGTCGCTGTGACCGATAATTGGGTTACGAGGAAATCGCGTCAAGTCCCGTCGAAATCGAATATATTTGGGAGATTATTTAATTTTCTTATATAAATACTTTTCAGATAGTGATCAAGTAGATTCTATCGAGAGAGGTATAGAAGATCTAGCGCAAGCTTCATGCGTCAAATTCCGGCCGTACAGAAAAGGAGACCGGGATGCTGTTGTCATTCAGGTAACTTTGTGTAATATCTTAATGCATTATATTTTCAATAAGACTACACCTAAGAACATTTTACCTGTATGCATAAAATCACAATAAACGATGAGAGAGATAATGATTATGATCCTAATAAAAACATGTTTCATGATACCTATCTGCGATCTCATAAGTGTAGGTAGTGTAGCGAGGGAACGCACGACACGATTTATTTTTTATTTTTGTTTCACAAGCTATTGAATTACTCATAACTGGTAGTACTATTGGTTTACAAACCATTATTGGATAGAAATGGTGGGAAATACGTTGCCTACGCAGAAAGAAACGCAATGTAAAGTACCTACCACATTGCACATTCATGATACTTGTGACTAAATGTCAATTCAATAATAAATAGAAGTAGATTGCTTTTCATAAGCAAGGAACGCATCATCAATCATTATCGAATTCCATAGGAACAGCCGCGTTACTTCTATTTTTACAAGCGACATCTAGTTTTAGCTAGGACAACTCAAAAATACTTTTAGTAGAATAGACGCTGCGAATCGTGTTGATGCCTTCCATTCAACTGATATGGTGATCTGCAAAATACTGCAGGCAGATTCGGCGGAGGTCTACATTCAGCACCGGACTATCAAGGTCTGACGATGATGGTGACACCATTAAAATGACAATTTTGTAAGTCTCAAGTAATATTTTTGTTTTATAGGGAAGTAGACGAGGATGTTTCGCACAAGTGGGTTACCAAGGAGGCTACCAAGTGTTGAACCTCTCTGGTCGCCATCCAGCCGGTCGAGGTTGCTTCCGCCATGGAACTGTGGTCCACGAGTTGTTGCATACTCTCGGCTTCTTCCACATGCAGAGCAGTCCTGATAGAGACGACTACATCTCTGTCAAATGGGAGAATATTTTGCAACGTAAGTTTACTTACTAACGAATAATGCTTGGATGTGACCCATGGTCAGTCATCTCATCCATACAAATATTATTAAATTAGTAGTAATTCTACTCTTTACCTTTTCACGTCTAATCGGCTGAACGAATCTTAATGAAATTTCGCAGGGAGGTAGATAATATCCCGGGGTCGGAAAGGGCTACTTTTCATCCTGGAAAAAGCGTGAGACGTCACGGGCAGAAGCTAGTATGGTATAAGCGAGCGGTTCAACAAAACAAAATGTTCTAACTTCGAGCTACAATTTATTTTTAGTAAAGCGAATATGCCAGTTTTTTTAACCGAATTCGAAATGAGAAAGGTTCTATGTTTGGCTGTATGTTTTTTAATGTATGTTCGTCAATTTCTCCGTCAATTATAAATAAACAAATAAATATTAATAAATAACTGGTAGCATCTTTTTTGTAGAAGGTGTAGGTCTCGTCATTCTCAGGGGTTATCATAATGATGCGTTTTCTTCGCTAACCGGTCCTCTTTGGAAGTAGGTAATTACAAACAGAGGAACCGGTTGCGAATTAACTTTTTAAATATTATCTCATAACTTGATTTCTTTGCAGCGACGCGGCATAACTTTCGCAAATACAACTCGTTCTCTGTGTCGGACTTCGGCGTGGGATATGATTATGACAGCGTTTTGCATTACAGCCGGAAAGCTTTCTCCTCTAATGGGAAGGATACGCTCGTGCCAAAACAGGTATTCTTTTGGATGAATAATAATAATAAATAATGCTGGACATTCCACACACCATCATCTATAGCCCCAAGTTAAGCGGAGCTTGTGTTGTGAGTACTAGATGACTGATATACTTCAATACTAATACGTAGATAAATATTTTTAATTTACATAGAAAACGACCAGAACACCGAGACAAATATTTGCAGATCGTACAAACATTTGTCCCGAGGCGGGAATCGAACCCGCAACCTCCTCCGTTGCAGGCAGACCTTCGCCCACCGCGCCACAGAGGTCGTCATTGGATTTTAAAGCTCCTACCGCCTCATCACCATCGTTGTCACCTGTAGAGGTTCTTACGGAAGACCAGCGCTGTCTAGGTCTCTTACTATGCGAGCATTATGCAATAACAATAACAACTCTATACCTATTTTTTGGTCGTGTTCTATGTATATAATAAAAAATATATTTCTATGTAATTTATTGTATTATGAATATCAGTTATCTAGTACCCATCACATAAGCAGATAATACATAAGCAGATAATACCTATTCTATATTGTGTCTTTTGTATGTTGTTATAAATAAATGTATTTCTATTCTATTTGTAATCGAACCGAGTGTTATCATATTTAAAACACTAAAGAAGAAATGTTTTGATTAGACTATGTATAGATACCAAACCAAATTTTGGCAATTGTTATACCTAACTTTCTATTCTCCAAGCGAAATTATGAACAATCATTCATTCTTTGATAAAATATTCCTTCATCAGGTCGATCAAACATGTCAAATTGGCTTACACAACTAGATACGTACCTAGTTGTATAAGCTAATTTGACATGTTAACTAACTACGAAACGACACATAAATTCAGTTTCAGTTCTCATGCATTAAAGCAAATAGCATAGCATGATTATAGCGTAATTTAGCGGGTGTTACACTCGAGTATACGCTCTAGAGATAAAAGTAGGTACCTACTTTTTCTTTTTAATATTTGGCTGAAATCATCAGCCAGTCGGTACAAGATATTTGTCCTAGAACCTAACACAACACAGAGAAACGACACAAACATTCTTTTCTATTTCCAGAGTGGAGTCTCAATAGGCCAAAGAATAGGACTTTCCGACAAGGACACCCAAAAACTAAACAAAATGTACTGCGACAGCAACTCCAATTTCGAATTAGACGAGGGCGTACTAAAACCAACAAAGAAAAAGAAACCTAAGAACCCACCTTTTGATGGCCATGGAATAGGATACCAAAAGGGTCAAACCGTGGTAATAAAGTTACCTGTTACAGAAGATGGTAAGCTACCAGATGTAGCTGCAATCGAACCAGTTGAATATATTAGTCCACTGCAGCCGCAGAGTAAGCCACAGGAAGAAGTTATTTTGTTTAGAGGACTGCAATATCCTTACACTTTAGAACAAACTACTAAACGACATGAAATAGAAAATAATAGTGAAGATCAGGATGATAATGAAAGAAACAAAGACTTAGATTTGGAATCTCTTAACGCAGACCCAGATGATATAAATAATGACAAATCTTTCGCCGAGGCATATGAAAAGTTATCTCAAAAAGTCTACGGTGCTGACGGCTATCCCTATAATACAGATAATATAAAACATAATTTACCCTTATTTGAAAGTGAAGAGTCAAACGAAAATTATGGAATGCAATTTTACGCTTCCGCGAAACCGCGAACCAATATTAAAGTTTTGCACAATCAAAACGAGGAAAACAAATCACCTGCAGCATCAGACGAGTTTGAAGACACAGACTCGTCGTACAAAACGAGGCTGCCCTATAAAAATATATATTCCAAGCCAGTCCTAATGCGGTTTGTCAAAGATAAACAGAGAATAAAGGAACATATTCAGCATGGTTCTGTATTTTCACCTGCCGGAGGTGCATGGTTCGACGTGGGTCAAAAATACAATTCTGGAGACTACAGTGCGTTCGCAGGAAACAATATGGAACATAAAAGCAATGGGTACTTTCCAACAGGTGAAAATGACAACCCAGAGGCCAAGAAACGTAAGTCGTACTCATCCAAAAATTATGACGATTTCTCGTTGATGCCATATATCGGAGATTCTCTACGATCTGCTCCTGATAGAAAAGTTTCGGGTCATAACCATGAAATGTTTAAATTTGATGAAATTACAAAAGCACCACGAGGGCGTCAGGTATATTCGATATTTGATTATTATCCAACTGAAGATAACTGGTACAAACCAGTCTACACTAAAATCGAGCCTCAGCCATACTTAGAAAAATGATTGAGGATCTTATGTAGATTGAGGAAACCCGAAACCCAAAATTATTATTGTTATTTTAAAGGTGTATATAATTAGGTAATTGTTGATAAATAAGTGATGTAGGTAAGTACATATTATTGCATATATAAAATAAAATCTCATAAAGATGTGTGTGTCAATTTATTATTTTAAAGCCAATCAAACAATTTTCAATTAGCGTTCTTCGTTGGGAAAACCTTTTCAACTAGCATACCTACTCTGAAGTTACGGAAGGCTTCCCAGCTGAAACTTCTATATTAGGCATGCATGGCCGCGGGTTGGTCAGTAGGTAGGTACGGTAGTTTCATGGTTTAATTCCACCATCTCTGGAGTGTTGGACATCTTGGAATAGGAGAATTAATTTGTTCTAGGTCTATGGACGAAATTCTATCTGTCGTGGTTTAGGAACTTAAAATCAAGTCTATTTATTGTTGCGGTCAGTTTGGTGAGCAATGGTTTATAGAAAATTGTTAACCAAAGAGAATACAAATATAAATAACTACGTAAGAATTGTCAACGATTTCCGGTAAACTACTTTCCCGCTTGTTTCATTCATTACATTGCATACCTTGTAAAACCCAGAAATTATTAAACAAAAAACTTTTTGAATTTCGCGCCAACTAAAATATAATTTTTCTGTTGCTTTGGTTCGTCCAACGAACATCATTATCATGTCAGTCACACAAATCTATCATTCAGTTGTCAAAGACCTTTTAATGTTAACGTCATAACCAAATCATAGGCAAAAAAATAAAAACTAATAAAATCATCACAAAGAAAGAAACTACGCAAGTGAAACGAAAATTGTTAAAAAGAATGAATTATTGGAAAAGATATCACCGCTATCACAAAAAGAAATAAAAACCTAAATAAGCCACAAAATAAACTGTCCGAAATGGTCTCTGAATGCATATAATTTGTGGTGAAAGAAAAGTAATAGAAGATCCGAGATGTTATTTCTGTGTCGGTGATCATTGGTTTTGAATTGCAATTGAAACTGTTTTCATGGGTTGTGGAGTATCTTGCGTTCAGAACGTAAAGATGTCTTTGTTCGGAAGACATTCGGCTGACGAAACTGACTCGCGAGCTAAATTGGAAAGGAAACTGTACATCGCTAAAGAGTCACCGGAATCAGACTTCGATTTGTCGGATTGTCAGCTGAAACAAATTCCGTCCGGTACATTCTCAATATGTAAGGTTTACCGAAAAGAATTTATTCATCTGCAAGACAATAAACTTACATCTCTGGAGGGAGGTGGCCAACTTTCAGATTTATATCTCATCAAAGTTCTCAATTTGAATTCCAATAAGATATTGCACCTGCCTCATGAAATAAAGTATTTAGTGAATTTGGCAGAGCTTCATATCAATAAAAATCTCATTAAAATAATTCCTGATACTATTGAATGCATGCAATGTTTGCAAATTTTGGATGTGTCTTCAAATAAACTCCAAAATCTTACGCCATCATTGGGGAAGTTGAAAAATCTGAGAAAACTGAACATAACAGATAACATGGAACTAGATGAACTTTGCCCGGAATTATGTCTTGCTACCAATCTTGTTCAAATTCACTTGGATGGAAACCTATTTAAGTTTCCTTCACCAGAAATTTGTGCCAATGGGACTGAATCGATTATGAGATATTTGTGTAAATCTATGAACATAGAGTACACAGCTTCTGTTAATGCAGACTTCAGCCCAGTCTCAGTACAAACTTCAAGCTCAGTCCAGAACCCTTTCCTAAGAAGCAATGTAATGACGTGGGAAGAACAAGAAGCTTCTATGTTGGAGCAAGAGAACAAACTACACCAAGTGGCAAAGGAACAGAGAGAGAAGTTCCTTACTAAGGTTATCCAGGATCAATTAGTTTTGGACAATGAAATATTCAAAGTACAAGAGGCAAAAGAAGTAGAAAGGCAGAAGTTGATCTTGGCCATTCAAGATGACGAAAAAGAAATTGAATGTCTTGTTAAAAATTTCATCCAGTCTGATAATTTGAGGCCAGAAGTGGTCCAACAGCAATTAGCATATGAGCAAGCAGAACATGATAGACTGCTTGAAATTGTACGACAAAATTATGATAATCTTAGAAGAGCTGATGTTATGAAAAGTATTGAGGCACTTATTGAGGAAGACTATACACTGAATGACTCCACAATCCGTTACAGAGACCATCTGAATAATATGAAACAGAGTTTGCTTACTCAGGACTTGGAAGGGTCGGAAAAGTTAGAAGAGCTGCTCAAAGCCAAGGACCAATCACGCACATTGTTAGTAGAGCAGCTTTTAGATGACCAGGATGTGCAAAAAGCTCTAGTAGCGTCATTACTAGAGAGAACTGATGCCAGAAGTTGGAGTTTGAACCAGGAAATATCTTTGATATCCTCACATTTAGCTAAGCTTAGTGTTATTGAACAAGAGAAGAAAAAGCTGCACATTTCATATAATTACAATGAGCTACTGCAGCAAAGAGTGCAGTTGGTTAATCTTTTAGATGATTTGTTTAGTCAACAGAATAAGAGAAGAATTCAACTTGTTGATACCCTTAAAGAAATGGAGACTGAATCAAGTAGATCTAATGACTTCTGGTTGAGAAGTTACCAAAGGTTAATAGACACTGCACCTAAAACTTTACTGGATGTTGGTACGAGCCTAGACCCTGTGCTTGCAAATTATCTCTTACAAGAAGGAGTAATCCACTGCCTACCGTTTTTGGTCAAGTTTATATTTTCTGAAGACTCCTTGATGGCTATTACCCCTGACAAACTGAGAGTTAATGGTGTTTCTCTAACATCAGATAGAGAAGGAATTATGAGGGCTATTAAATATTATGTGGGAGCTAAGAGCCAAAACCACAATTATGAAGTAGCAATGTGCACAGAACCCAGTGCCCCCAAGGAATTAGATACTGTACAAGAACAAAATTGTACTGGTGTAGTTAGCAATAATGAGACTGAAGTAACTATAATGGAATCTGAATGTGTGATCTGTATGGATGCTCGATGTGAGGTGGTGTTTGTTCCGTGCGGCCACATGTGTTGCTGCCAGCCCTGTTCCATCAAAGAAATGGATTGCTGCCCCATGTGCAGGAGCAATATAGACAGGACCATTAAGGTCATTGTGGCATGACCTTATTCCACTGTTGGTATGTATTTTGTTAATAAGTCAAACTTATGCTCTTTATTTTTTATCAACACTTTATGATGCTGATTAACAAGCACTTTGCCTACTTAATAAGTGGTTGATTAGTCCATTTTAAATAGAGACATACAGTATTAATGCTTTATCAATATTTTGTTCAATTAACAAGTATATCTGTTTCTTTCTAGAGAGAGCTGCCAGACGAAGAAAGATGATACATGAAAATTTGACTGTCATCCACATAATCTATGGACCAGGAAACCCATTTATTCATCATGATTGAATGAGAGGAAATACATTTGCTCGGAGTCATGTTGTAGATTGCAAGGATGCAATTATCCTTTGAGATGTGGTTAGGTACAGGCTTGAGTGAGGAGTGTCATTGTGAGTCAAGTGATACATTACACAATGGATAATGTACATTGTTGTCATATGGTACTGATGTTATGTAGCTATCATGTTAGGTATATGTATAGAATTATATACTGATGCAGTAAAGATAATATGGCCAGTAGATACTGCATCAGTTATCATTATTAAGATGTTGGTTAATATGGACAGGTATGAGATTTTTAATATATAATTGCACAGGAAATGTCGCTTTTTGTTATTTTAAGCTTTTAATTAGCACTATAGCCGTTTTATAAAGGCTCGCTTTGTGATTTAAATCTTTTAGTTTTAAAATAGTATGTACAAAGTTTGCCCCAAATGTGTGAAATACTCCAGGGATAAAAGCAATATGTAGTTGATAAGTTTGAAATTATAAATTGTATTATACCCATAAATTTCAAAGCTAGTCGTCTGAATACGAAAACTCCATTTTATGTCTACTTCCAAAAGTAATAAATAAAATTTTAACATTTCGTTTTGTGAGGTAATATATATTCACAGAGCTTTACAAAAATGTTCATTGTTTACCTATCTAGTTTGTAAAATTGGTTTACTATTTTAAAACTGTTTAAGTTTAGTAACCACAAACCTGTTCCTACTACGTTTGAATCTGTATATAATGAAAAGTCATATTAGAAGGTGCCTTCATAATGTTAATGATTTATTGAATGATCCACAAAGATAACGAAATTTTTATATATCTATTTGTAGTATACAGAGTTACTGTGTAATGTAAGTTATGTTATTCATGTTTGTTTATAGTCAATATAACTTAAAATTTCGCTTGATTTCGATCTTGCGAGTTAAGAAAGCAAAAATGTATTGGTACTTTAAGGATTTTGTAGAATCCCGCATTTAAATGCGTTGTATTTCAAGTCATAAATTTTGAAATTTTTATTTAACTTAATGATTGATATGCAACGCCTTTGTGTACCAATGATTGCGTTCTTAACTCGAAATATCGTAGTCGGGCTATTAAAGATGGGCTATTCAAACTCTTTTCCAACTATTTCCTTTAATTTAGGTGGTTCTTAAAAGTTTTATTATTATCCACACACAATCCTAGTATATTTTTCTGTACCCTATGTATTCGAAAGCACCAATCTTTTTTTAAGTAAGGCAACATAATTTTTATTTTTTAGGTGTTTATTTCACTATAAATATCTCAATGGTGTCGATTCCGTGCAGCATTATTTATAGTCAAATTACCTACGAGTGTAAAAAAATCGTAAATACGATAAGAATTATGAAGAAGATAAGAATTATTGTATTGTATTGTAAATGAGATTTACAATACATGTATTATATTATCTGTGACAATACAATACAATACAATACAATAATTCTTATCTTCTGTGTCTTCTGTGTACAATAATGATTATTGTATTGTAAATGAGATTTACAATACAATAATTCTTATCTTCTGTGTCTTCTGTGTGCAATAATAATTATTGTATTGTATTGTAAATGAGATTTACAATACAATAATTCTTTATTGCACACCAAATAAAACAAATACACTAGACAGAAAAAAGACAAATACAGAATGTGTTGTACAATGGGCGGCCTTATTGCTTAGAGCGATCTCTGCCAGGCAATCTTTGGATGGACATTAATTACATTTATAGGTATGTAGCTTTAAACAATGCTGTACTGCTTTGCACAATATTTTATAAATTCGACACCACGGACATTTTAAAATAAATTATTATACGTAATTTACTCAGTGTTCGTTTGTTTATTTTATCATACCTGCTTGCGAATACGGAGACGCGCGTAGAACCGTATCGATTGGCATGCCTTGATAAATATTTGCCTATTCATCCAATCAGTTTAAGTATCTACCCTATGTATTCCTATATTGATTAATAGGATGAAACACTTGACTAATGCTTCCTTACCTGAATCGCAAACACAAAACGTCGTAACGAAACGTCGCGATGGTGGAACCCATAGGCAATGTTAATATATCAAGTCAATGTTTGGATATATTAGATTAATTTGCGAGGATACTCTAACCCCTTGTAATGGCTTTTGTTACGCGCATGAGCTATATATAATAAGAGTTTCCACACAAACAGCAATTATGCCAAAGCCTTTCATGTCAACCCTTATTTCGTTAGACAACATAAAGGCAATTTTGTATGTAATAAAGTTAAAGATCCTTGATATTTGTCAAAGTACGATTCGATGAGAAAGAAAATACTAATATGTCAAGTAGGTTACATACATACCTACTTAGGCATATTTTATTATAGATAGAAAATACTTTATTATACCACACAAAAAAGAAAAGAATACAGGCATAAAGGAAGTATAAAGGGCGGCCTTATCGCTGAGAGCGATCTCTTCCAGGCAACCTTTGGATGGACTGTTATTATAATTATATTACTATTGCTTCTTGCATAGTAGGTAACTGTGTAGCAATTATTTTCCGCGCTTAGCTACCTACGCGGCGTAGGTTTCTACACCGTAACTGTAGTGTAGAGAAGTTCTACGAGATTCGTAGGCCTTTGGTTTACGCTCTGTTTGTACCTAGTGTGGGATAAATCTTGCGATTGAATTTTAGCCCAGTTATCCTCAACCGATTGAGTTGAAATTTTGCATACTTATGTAAGGTTTGGTGACAATGCTATGTCATTGTATCGTCGAGCTGGTGTGATGATGGAGACGGAAGATGGCCGTAGAAACTCCTAAATGAAACGACTTAACCCGTTTGAGTTCGTTGGATTGGTCCGATTGATCTTCCCTAGCACTATGGTCCAGATGAGTTTAAATGCTTGTTCTTAAATAATTTTTTTAAAACATACTTTTAATAGGTACTAATAGGTAGGGTGTTATGTAGTGTCCAATTAGACTAGATCCCTTTTTATGTGGCCAAAATGTCAAAGTCTAAATACGATTTCCCGGCAACTTGATCTACCTACGATGACTAGATGCATTATTTTTAAAGATAGGTTGGTATCTTGGTTAACCATAAATTGAAGGTTCATCCTAGAAAACGTATTTGATAAATTCCACAGTAACGTCAGTAACCTTTGGAGTCAATATTTTCTATTTGCGAAGCTTTCGTCGCAGAGGTTCTGGAAAGGAGCTTTCAGTAAACTATAGAGTCAACATGGAACGTTGGCTCAAGGCTCAAGTAGAGCATTTTTATTCAGAGCATGTCTAGTTCTGCGTGGCTTCACTTTAGTCAACGTACAGCCGAGTTTGGTTTGCGAGTTGACTTGGCTGTAGGTAGGTACCTTGGCAAGGTATACTCAAGTCCAAAAGCTTACATTGTTTATTCTAAATAATCATATATTTATAGGTACATGATATCTCTCTACAAACCGACAATGATACAATACAAGGAGTAGGTTGATCAATTTATTAAGTACTAGCTGCGCCCCGTGGCTTCGCAATCGTGGAAATCAATGTTTCAAATAGTTTATAAAGCTTCCTCTTGAATAACACTATCTATTTAAAAAAAAGCGCATCCAAATCCGTTGCGTAGTTTTAAAGATCTAAGTAAACATAGGGATAGACAGAAAGCGGACATTGTTTTATACTATGTATTGATTATGGTCGTAATATTTTTGGGTTTCATTTAGTTGCCTATATAACGGTTTAACAGAGGAAAACAATATAATTTCGTTATAATTATCCTTCTTGCCAGTTGAGCGCTTTAGGGTATTTCACCCTCATGAATATGAAAGACCTTCGTCCCTAACACCCCACGGATACTCTACTCCGATAGAGTCAACAGTGTCTTATCAAGGTCCTCGGACGCGATATATTACCTAAAGCCTGGCTCCTTGGGGACACGATTAATATTCATTTCAGTCAACGTTTCTCAAGAATTGCTTGCAAGAAAAATTGAGATTTTGGTGAAATATTACCTTATGTAAGTAAGTAAAAGTTTATACAATATTAGGTACCTACTGTCTACAAGAAGGTTCAAAATAAATTGATAACACTGGTGGGGACGTGGGTAACTGTTGTATTAAGTAGGTATCAGAAAAATAAACACTAAACACGTACCTAAAACTAAAACAAAAGGTTGGTAAAACTCTTGGATGTCTTTTCAGCGAATGTCGTTTTAAATACAGATTCCAGTCCAATTCTAATAAGTTATTTAGCATGCTTACTCCTTAATTAGAGCAGACCGTATTTTGAATACATTTGGACTAAGGCGGGGATTACTCCTCTCCATGTAATGTCGATTTGCATACAGATGAGGCTGTAATGCCCCAGCTGGAGGGAAAACAAGATGTCTGTTGAATTGAGCCTGCCTTTGATCGTGTTTAAATCCAATACAAACAATGCCTTGAGCAAAATAGGAAATATTTTCCTATGCTGTAAGTAAGAATTTAGAATATTAAGTATATCATAGTATTTGAAAAAGAAAGGTAGATAAGTTTTGGGCGGAAGGATTTAGCGATTCGTACAAAATTCTATAGAGTTTTCCAAACGTAATAGTTGGTTATATCTTGAATTCAATAGTCTCTGGTTATAGCTAGAAATTGGCCGTAGCCACAGATTACCGAATATCTCTGTCATCTTTGGACGTAGACTGGCTGATAGTAAGCAAATAATTAATTATGTATCCGCAACTTTTAAAATGACCTTAATAAAAAATAGAGAGACAAACGACGAAGAGAATGACTAAAAGCCTTTAGGAATTAATAAAAAGATTTTATTCATTCTTTGAGGTAGTAGGTAGGTACCTGACTCTATTTGCCGATATATACCTACCTAAGTATAATATTTATCAGATTATCTAAAGCGACAATCTAGCTTTCACTAAAGCCGACGTAGGCAGCTCCTCTTTAGTGGCGTTTAATCTGAAGAGGAAAACTAAAATCGTATTTTCTGAGCGAAATACTGTATTGAATGGAAAGGCGGCGCAGTATTTTATAGAAAGTTACTCGGCTGTTCGGAATGAGAGCCAAAATCAACCCTTATCACAAAACGATTGGCAGCTATATTTACCGTGAAGGTAGAGTAAGTAGGGCACATCTACTAGTAACTACGCGTATATTTTACTTTCATACTAATACATTGTTGTTTACTTTACAACAATATGTAGGCAAGTCACCTAGCTAGATAGGTACCTACATTTTTTGTACCTTCTTGTAGGTAGGTGTACGTAGTGCCTGTGCGTAGAACTTAAGTATGGCTGCGGTCTTGTATTTTTTTGTATAGCAATAACATAGTGTTGCATCATTATATACAATGCTAGTTTATTAAGTTTTATAAACTGCTTGGTAGGTACTTATACATACATGTTGTTTGCAAAATTGTAGCCCAGATCAACTTTATTAACAATAAGCCTTTCTTAAAACACGTTTTTCTCGCCGTGAAAATCTACGGTTTACTGTCTGTGTGCACGGTCGTTAGTGTCATCACTGAAAATTTCTTCACAATAAGTTTTTTCACGGCACGGTGTCGGCTCCGTATGCGCTGTGTCTGCCTACGCCGGACCCACGTCGTTCGTTTTCCGTGACGGCAATTAGGTACCTATAATTATTCATAAAATTAAAAAAAGGCCGGTGACTCGTCGGGCGATTTCGCCGACTCATTAACAAGCTCCCATAGTTTTTTACCCGTACGCCGGGGCCCGGTGCCTCGTTCACATGTCTTCATGCGTTTTCACGGTACGGTGACGTCACCGTGCCGTGAAGAAAACGTGTCATGAGCTCTAACCCAATTCAGTGTACAATGAAGCTGCGAAAACTGTAAAACAATCCGTATAATGGTACCTATTACTATTTAGTATAATGTTTATATTCCTACAGCAAATCTGCGAATAGCTAGGCGAAGGCGCGCACTGAACTGAAAACTATCGATTCTCGTTACCCCAATTGAGTAATCCTTAACTAATTGACTGGATTATCCACGAACCTTGGAAGCTGGGAGAGCAAATGAATAAATGGTAATATATGTCTAATGTTTTTCTAGCTAAGGTTATAGATGAAAAATAATTTTCTACCTGTTCTTTCTTATGTTTAAGGACGTAGGTACTAGTTTCTGTCCGCGGCTTTGCACCCTTTGTGTTTATGGAGAGAAGACCATGGAGACTGATTTTTTGTAATAGATATTAATAAAAAGTAGCCTGTGTTTTTCGAGGTAACTTATATTTATGCTAAATCTCAGCCCAACCTATTCAGTAGTTTTGGCGTGAAGACAGAAGAGTAAGAGTAAGTAGTAATAAACATCCAAACTTTTAATTATATTAGTGTGTGTACTTCGCCTATCGTCTTCTGCAGAATAACTCATTGAAGTATTATATTCCTGAGAGGAATTAATTTTTTTCCGAAAAACAGGTATTTCAAGTTTTATGTTAATGCAAAAAACGTCAAATTGCTTCACTTCGATATTGGTGAACTATTAAACCAGAAGTTTAGACCTTCTTGTGTCAAACGAGAATGCGGACACCCAAAAAAGTCCCACCGAGTTCAAAACTATGATATGTTACATTCCCTATTCCCAGCTACATATATCAGTACCATACATCTATTAACAGAGTTCATCTCCCGCTTAATAAACGGCACAGTTCTAATTTGTCACAACATCTGACTTCACACGGCAAGACTATTTAGAAGTTACCCACAATAATAGTTGCACAACAAACTGCCATCAAACAAGCCAGACCGCCGTTTAATTATGTCAAAATAGGTAATTTACAGTTGAAAATGGTTGTAATGTACTGTGCAAAGCAAATTGGTGAATCAAACCGCGAAAAGGTGCAAGCCAGCCCCCAAAGTTGTATCGTAACGTTCGTAACCGACCCAGCAAAGTGGTTGTTAGCAAGACAATAAATAAACTTGCTCGCACCTACTTTTGGCAACAAATGACTTGGGTCCACGGAAACGCGAAGTTTTTGGTGCAATTTGTATGAATTAGTCTAGGGATATGTTCCAATTGCTTATAACAACTAGGAAAAAAGGAGGAAAAAATATAGGTGTACCTAATAGCAGATAAAATGATGCGTTCAATGTTTCTAGATCGCTTATATTTTTCAAGTTGTGTACGCGCCTTGAAAAATTGTAGAGGGTTCTACAAGTGTAATTCGTAGACCGTCTACAACCCTACAAAGAGGATCTACGTAGATAGACGACAGACGTAGCGTAGGTGCGAAGGTCTATTTGCTTTTTATGTACAACAGACACATAAAAATATATATATTTTATTTTTTAAACACAATACGTATTTTAATAAGATAATAATAGATTGCTAACGATACGAAAATACTTTATTGTACACCAGAAAAATAATATTACAAAAAGACATCACATGAGACAAGTAAAATGAATCCGTAGGGTCCTAAAATAGCCTAGGCTGTATTTCAGGATCGAATGCTTCTCCTTTGAAAGTTTTACACATGTGAAAATAATAATAACCTACGAATAACCCTGCTATTCAGATTGTTAGCTAAATGTACAAAACACGATAATTATCAAAATGCAGTTGTTGCATTCTACCTCAGAAAAAACGATTATAACATAAAATAACTACTATTGAAACTATATGTATAAAAATATACCTAAGTATATTAATTAATGTAATAATATTAATATATTTCGTGCGTGTTAGAAATATAAGTCTGTGAGCACTATTTCAATGCCCTGATCATGAGGATCATAGTTTTTAGTACAATTTAGAAGTTTTTATTAAATTTAATTGATTTCATAAAAGTCTTTATTTAATTTGTTGTAGCGTAACAAATAGAATAAACAATATAACTGCATTGCTCCCCAATGCAGTTATATTGTTTATTCTATTTGTTATGTACAACAGACCTGATTTATCTTTATCACAGTGTTCGTAGATAGTACAATAAAATAAAAATACATGTTTTATTGCAGTCTCCACGCTCGTAACAAGCCATTAGTGTAGTTGTAGAACCGTTTTCAGCGTTAGTAACTTTTAACTGGCGAGTTACGAAGTTGAACGTAAAACCTATCTAGTTAGTTACAGTTCGGTTCTACCAGCTATTGCAACCATTGCTTTTTCAAATTGCACTCACAGAATTAGAGCTTTCACGTTATTTTGGTGATTCTATGACTTTCTCGTTTCGACCTATACAAATTTTGTTGGTTTAGCACCAAGTAGTAGACCAAATTCTTTGTTGAAAAAACTTTTGCTTTTGGTGATCTTTTAAATATTGTACATTTGTCATCAAAATATGAATTATTGTTCATAATAACAAATGCTGCAACATTCCGTATTCCCTCGAACTTTGCATAGGATCTGCTAACTTCTCAGAAGTTCGGTATTAGCCCAGAGCGGGTCAAAACTTCGCTCCCTACTAGAATATGCTACTCAGCTAAATTCATAATATTTCTACCTTTGTCGATGTAGGAGTTTGCTCGCAAAGTAATTTATTAAAATGCGAAAGAACCAAATTATTAGATATTTGTTATTTCTTCACGGAAAACTACTAAACGGATCTGAATGAAATTTTGGATCCATGTTCAAGATTTGGAAACATAGGCTTCTTTTTATTGCGAAAAAATGCGTGAATAATCGGTGTTAAATAAGCTAAATAACATAATTTTAATTGCGTGCGGGAAAGGTTTTTAAAAAGTATTATAATGACGTTTCACGTTTTAGAACTTATAATGTGTTCAGATCGCAAAATATTTACAGTGGCCGTGGTTCAGAAGCGAATTCAAATCTGACAAAAGACAAATCACAGGACCACCAACGAAGTTTGACTCACTCCTTTATTTATATTTTATAGATTTTCATACAAACATTTTATTATTTTCTCTGTAGCTTATTATTCCGTGAGCGGATTGTTTCGGACACCACACATTATTAATGTGTGATCCGTGACTGTCCTAAGCAACGCGATCGTACTAGGTAAGTACATACAACCTCTTCTGTTGACACTACTGCAATATTAATCAAACAAGGGTCGGGTTGAGGTTTTTAGGGAAGTGTTTCGAACTAAATCTACCAAAATGTATGTTTGCTTATGTTGTTACTTAGTGACAAAGTGGTAACGTAAGCTTCTACTTTACTTACCTAAATAAATAAAACAATTTGTGTTTACACGATCTCTTACCTCAACCTAGTTGTTCAAAAGGTAACATGCCTGTGAAGTACCTACCTATTAATATCGCTAAATTTCACGTTTTCACGCCACCTACGATAGCTATCATGGGCAAGTAAGGGATACTTTTTAACCTATACTGTTTCTGGTGGGTGGGGGGGATATCGTATGATAATAAATGCGAACTATTTATGAGCCAGATTAAAAGTAATAGTACAAAATCGCGCTCGGAAAGTTCTTTTCCGTTCCAATCTCCCAATAGGCAATAAAGCAGGGTCAAAGCGGGCAGTTAAATAAATTAAAGGGCATTAGGATTCCTCCCCATCGCAGTTTCACAGTTGCAGTTATAAAGGAGCTAATCTAATCCTGTTTCCAATAGTCGATTCCACCGCGCTTGAACCGGGTAGTCGAGGAGACAGAAGCACTGAAGAGTGAATTTATAGGTGTACCCTAATGACATCTTATGCTGTCCTGCTTAGTTTGAATCCGATCTGAGCGGGACAGCAAGAGAGAGGACTTCATACTTAATCCCATTCGTTAAGTACGCAGGTCAAGGTATAATCAGCGCGCAATCAGCTGAGCGATTACTATCGAATCGATCAGCTGACGAAATTTTAAGGTAAAGTCAATCTAAGTTTCATCGAAGCCAAAGTCAATCGTCATATCTATAACTACAGCGGTTCTGATTCAAAGTACAAACAGTACATTGTAATAAAAAAAATATTCAATATTATCTTAGGACTAAAAGTATAAAAATGAAGTACATGATCTTAAATTCTGGATTTTCTGGAATCAAACAACGCAATATAAGAGTGCTGCGTACAGCAAATAAAATAATCAAATATCAAAATAATTATACAAGGCGACGATGGTGCATACGTACCTACTTTACAGTTACTTATGCTATATAATGTATGCTATAATATATATGCCTGTAAAGGTTTTTTTGTTCGTGTAAAACGGATGCTGTTTGAATGCGACCTTATGTGACGTTGAATATTTACTTTTTTACCTACTTTGACATGTTTCCGGTTCCGTCCCAATCTGATTGCGTGCGGATTATATCAGCACAATACCGAAGTGTGTTCATTCCGTTATGATTCCCGCCTCGGAACAAATATTTGTACGATTTGCAGATATTTGTTCCGGGTGTTCTGGTCGTTTTCTATGTATTTAAAAAAATATCTATCTATGTAATGTATTGTATTATGTATATCAGTCATCTAGTATCCATAACACAAGCTCTGCTTAACTTGGGGCTAGATGATGTTGTGTGAATTGTCCAGCATTATATTTTTATATTATATTATGGTGAACTATGCAGGCAAATTCCTAATATTCAGTCACTCGTCACTCTCAAGGATATCGTCGAGATTAAACCCTCTTGAGCCTTATGTATTCGACACAATCATTCCACAATATTAGCAGTTTTATTAATAAATGTTGCCGTAAAGTACTGTGAAAGACAGTTGAATACAGCCAGCTCCTGTAGCCTGAAGCGTCCCGGCGTCTAAGCTATTAATTTCACTTCAAAATGTCCATTGCACTGCACTACTCTTACCGAGCTTGTGCAATATTTTTTGCTCGCGCTCAAAAGCTTCATCAGTGAGTACTCGCCACTTATTTCCGGAAAAGCAGGGAAAATATCTTAAAGAGTTATTTATATTAGCTTATCTTATAGAGTTATAGTTTCTATTAGAGATAAAGTTTTTATTTGTGTGGTGTTATGCTTTTGTTACAGATCTTGGAATCTACTAAAGCTCAATGAAAAATCTGCGGCTTAGTAAATAAATAGAAGTCAACACAAAACGTTTATTTTTTATGTGGTAGGTACTAAATAAGCGAATATTGTAGATATTCTGTGGCGCATTGGGCAAAGGTCCGTCTGCGACGCAGAAGTTTGCGGGTTCGATTCCCGCCCCGGGACAAATGTTTGTACAATCTGAAGTTATTTATTTCGGGTGTTCTGGTCGTTTTCTATGTATAAAAAAATCTATCTATGTAATGTATTGTATTATGTATATGAAACTAATCATCTAGTACGGCACATAACACAAGCTACGCTTAGCTTGGGGCTAGATTGATGCTGTGTGAATTGTTTTACACTACATAGTATAAAACAAAGTCATTCAATAGGAAGGTTTAGAAACCATTTCACACATAGATTTCCACGGGCGAAGCTGAGGGGTGCAGCTAGTGTAAGTCTCTAATGTATAATACCTACTCGCGTTCTATCTCATCTTATTCTCCTATCCGCAATGAATTTCCGCAAATATCTCGAGGGAGCCATCCAATATTCATTTAGTTGCATGCACCTGCATAATGGCTGCAAGGGAACCCATTATTCCTTCCGTAAGTGATGTTCATTGTAATTTAATATATGTATTATCTGGAAACGCAAAACTTGGACTTTCGAATTAACATTAACCAATGTTGTATCGTGGTTGGACTTCGATGGTGGAACGAACCCTTTAAAATATTATATAAGACTGCCTGCACGTAAACTTTTAAAATAGATAATGGTAGTATTTATTTATTTTAAGCCATTATTGTCCCAGTGCTGGGCAAAGGCCTCCCTTTTCTCCTTCCACTCCTCGCGATCCAACGCTGCAACAGGCCATGATGGAAGATGTACCTTGAGCACGTCGCGCCATCTCATCCTGGGCCTTCCACGTCGCCTCTTAGCGTTGGATGGGCTCCACTCTGTGGTGGTCTTTGCCCACAAATGGTCGCTGGACATACGGAAGACATGTCCGGCCCAGTTCCACTTCAGGCTTCCGGCTGTCTGACCAACGTCAACGATGCGTGGTTTGGAGCGTATGCTGTTCCGCACGCGGTCTGACAGTTATGGTAGTATAAACTGTAAAAATATATAATGCTAGAGTATAGTGGAGTTCATCGTAAGCTGACCCAACTGGCTGGTTCCAAATCTTATTCGGACAAATCCCGAGACAATGTTTGGTCGATCTGCAGATATATGTTCCGGTTGTTCTGGTCGTTTTCAATGTATAATAAAAAATATCTATCTATGTAATGTGTATTATGTATATCAGTCAGTCTCGTAGCCATAACAAGCTCTACTTTGCTTGGGGCTAGATAATGCTGCCATGTGTGGGTTATGCTGCATTTTTTGTGATTATATCAGTTTTGGTTTATACTATAACATTTTTTGTTTTTATATAAAACAGCTATCTTAATTTTACAGCAAGATTCTAGTTTTAATATATTTCTGTATTCATAGAAATTGATTTCAATTTAACAGGAGGGTAACGTAACGATGAAAGCCAAGTACCACAGAATAGCTATACAGTAGGTACTTGACTGTACCTACTTATTTATTATAGCTAAGGCTAATCAAAACTTGTAGAGTCTGGATTGGTTGTACCTAGACGATGATTGACCTCAAAGGTTGAGGTTAAAGGGTCGTGTTCTGTATTAGCACAGAATAACTATATAGAACTACGGTATTAGTAAACATTTCATTCGTAAATAAGTTAGTACATGTAGATTATTCTCCGCTATTCCCTGAAAATTTTCCCGTCTAGCTTGCTTGGACGACGATCAATAAGAACATTTTGGTTTTACTTTTTACCTTATTGTTTGATTCAACTAGACCAATATTCGATTGGACCCAACTCACCAACCCAGTCAAAGTTTGACCTGTGGTCTATTTTAGATGAATAACTGGTTAGACCACGTAAATCAGCAATCAGCTACCCATCTATTTATCTACGCTTGCTACACGGAAAATATTAAAGTAAAATTGTCTTACGTCAAAATAATGCTCTCCATGCACATAGGAAACTATAGGTATATGTTTGTTTTTATTTATTTATTTTATAGCGTTACAATTTTTACTAAAATACTTAAAATATAATATATAATATCAATAAGGCCAAACACAGATAAGTATTATACGAACACAGAGAAATAGGTAAATCAGCAAAGTAGGTAAATCAAGAAAAATGAACAATGCTAAATGTACCTACATACGTCCGTCCATACCTTAACCATAATTGGTAAAAAATGGAACCAACCACCGTAGTATTTCCATTATAATGGGCTCTTACGCAGCAGTTTTAAAACATGCGTTGGGTTTGCGGTACCCTCCGGTGAAATATAGCTTTGACCTTATTTTAGACACGGCTATTAGTAGCCAACACTTTTTATTTCGTTTGTTATTTATAAAACATTTTTTATTTTACAATCTTGTACGTTTTAAAAGCCCCAGACTATGGAAAAGTCTTAAATATTTTTTTGCTTTCAAAAAAGTTATAGCGAGGACGAGGACATTGTTTTCTCTTGAAATGATCAAAAACGGGTTTACCGCTCTTCCGATGGAATTTGAAGCATGCAATCTTGGAAAATCGAACTAAATGCGTTTTATTCTCTAAGATCAACCAGAGTCTCTCTTAGTCTTAGTAAGGTTTAGTCTAGACAAGATAAATATTTTGTGATATGGTTACCATTTCTCGAAAACATTTTTCATGCAAATTTTATAGCTTCCCGTCTTCTCTATCAATAGGTAAAATCCTACCTCTTTCACGATCTATAAATAATAGGAAGCTCCATTCTTCAGGCAGTAAATCTGGGTAGGTAACCGTTCCCAAATGGTTACGAATTGAAAACGTCCAGAGCCTTAGATGAATGGGGCGTTCTTCCATCGACCCAAGGCTCTAATTAAGAAGTTTTCCTTCGATAGACATAAATTTTATTACAAGGCCTGTCCTGAAAACTTCCAACAATATCAAATTAGTCAAACGGATTTCTAATTTTAAGATTAGGGCTTTTACAGAGAGACTGAAAATGTCACAGTTAATTTATTTATTAATATTACTTCAGCATGCATTCTAAAAAACATCTTCAACAAACAATACATTCGTACGTAGCTACTGGCTATTTTTGTAGGTAAACATTAATGTAAGATGGCCGCTGGCCGCCGCGCCGTCCCATCCATCAATCAAAATGTGTTAAAAAAATAAACAGTTGGTAAAGCTAAAAGTTTTTTCAATTGTGACAACGAGACATGTATATACGATTAATTTGCAGTTTTACACAACCTAGCCTTATTAATTTATCAACAAATTTGAGGCCCGCAAGAATATTTCCAATATCAAAAAGTTTTTAAGTGAGTACCTCGGCACTATTACAGATTTCTACATTACGACAAGCATCTGACTGACGAGGCCTAAGCAACTCTGAACTTTTCGATGGGCGTAGCGCTTTGTGATTAAGCATCGTTAGAAGTTAGTAATTAGGTAGGCAGCTTTTCTTTTCCGTTTGAAGAACCAGACTTCCTTACCTTTAAAATTACACAAAGTTTTATCTCTTGTTTCTGGGTTAATATTATGTCAATTTTGTTTTCCAGGATAGACTAAATTGAGTAGACGTTTCTACTTGTGAAAAAATATTAAAAATTGTTGTAAATTATATATTGTTTGGGTGTTTAGTTCTTTACGCTGGTGCTTAGGATATTTACCTTACACGTAGGACCTAAAGGACCACTCTCACGTTCAAAATATCAGCAACACTAGTACGTCGACGATTTTTTTATATTAAATAGACCTTCATTTGACCACAATTACACCGAATGCGACGCAAATGCACGTTTAAAACGAGTAGGTTAATTAGGTAAAATAATGTGTTTATTTGGTATGTTAGTAACGGAGTACCTGGATACATTTATTTATCTCACTTGTCGGCTTCGTTGAGTAATTTCAAATGTTATTTGGGCTCTGAAACATAGACTAAAAGCCTAGGGACTCTGGTTACACGAATCGCGAGACCTTTCCTAGATGCTTTCTATGACTTTCTAAAACTTTTGCTACGGTGATTGAACAAGATTCCACTTAGCTGATTCTCCATTTCTTCCTTCTTTCCTTCTGTCATCTTGGAGAATTGGTCTAAAGTCAAAAAATAGACGCTGGCGTTCCGCATAGACAATAGGCGCATTGCAAGATATTTATGGAGGATCTACCTACATAACTCAACACATTCACTGCGATGAGCAATGAGAGTGTTAAAACATCAATTTAATTCCGATATAGGTGCCTATACTATAATCGCATATGTAACCACCTACCTGTTTAGAATCTGGTGTAAACAAACGTTGTTCTATACATCTATATTCATCAGATCATTTGTAATAACCGGCCTGCAGATATTATATAATATTTTGACTTGAAGCGTCCAAACCCGGTGTAATGCGAGTTGATTGATATAGTGGCTTTACTCGTTCATTTGTCAATGTCAGCTACCGATTCGTGCAAAAATTTTGCGCAAGCCTGCAAAATGTAAATAGGTTACGTCACGAAAACGGTACTTTGAAATAGTGGTAGCTAATATCTACCTGTGTCAAAAGCCTAACAATTTGTTTTAATGTACCTACATGTATATACAATAATATAAACAATTAGGAATACATAATAATTTAAATTTAAGACGAGTTAATAATAAGTTACCGTCTGCAGTTAGCTTAATTACTTTAATTGTAAATACTATGTACTTGTAATTTTTTTCTATTATTTGATAGTAACTTTCTTTGTTAATATAGAGGTAGTTAACAACAAATTTGAATTTAGAATTATTTTGATTAATTAAAGCGATCAATTTATTGTATCTAATCTTGATTTTTCCAAACTACAACGGAGATATTTTTGATCCGCTACAGGCGCAAATTTTGTTGGGACACAGGAAAATATCAATACAAAATATTTAGTTTAGTTTAGTTTATTTATTTCCACCGTAGGTACACAATGTTACACTTGATGTCGTTAAATACTATTTTAAAAGACAAATTACATTTTTATTATTATAACACACTAACTTTTGACAAAGGAAACACCATAGGACATTGTGCAAAAAAAAAGCAGACAGACATGCCTTCTTTAAAAAATTAAAATAAATTCATTTATAATAAATTAGTTAGATATCAATTTCCTTTCTGAAATCTAAGAAAGGACAGCTTTTGTCATGTGTTTGGTCTGTACACATTTTGCTACAGTTTACAATAAAGTTACTACTTTATGGCCACATTTCCAAAGTGAAGCAGTGAACTTGACGAGTGAACACACTCACTCACTAGTTGAGTGAGCGTAAGTTGATGAGAGTTGGAGTTCACTCGAGCCGACGCGCCGCCGCCGCCGCCGCCGCCGCTGCGTTGTCACTAGCGCTCGTCTGCATTCTGCTTTATGATTAAGGGACGTTCTTTATGCGTGATATACACAGGATAATGTTAGCGAACGCATCACGGACAAACATTTTGTATCAAGCTCTTCTATTCTAAAGAACATCAAACCATGTCGTCACCGACTCAGACTGGCAGGTATTGCCGGCAAAATTTTAGAGAACCATGTTATGTATAGAGTCCGTTGTTTGTTGCTGTTTTTATAGCTAGGCTATGTTTATTTTTTAATATTGTTATTTATAATTATAAAGTTGTATCTACTTTATAGTGAACCAATAAACAAATTTTGTTTCTTTCTTTTGCCTTTTAGAATAGTCTTTAGAATTCAAGATGCGAAATAATAGAAACCAATTAGAATTACTTATTAATTTTTAATTCAAATTCTATTATTTGATTGTAACTTTCTTTGTTACTAAAGATAATTTTAATATTACTCTAAGTCTTCTCACGCTTCGATCATCAATTTTGTATTTTTTCAAGTATCAAAATTTGATCGATATTTGTGTCTTTTGATCAAAAGTTGGCTGTCTAACTTGACTTCCCGTGTGTACATACACCCTAAAGCCAAGGCGGTAGTCAACTACGGCACTCGTGCAAAAGTTCCGCACTCCAAGCTCCAGCTGTAGGTATCTGTCGCGACGTATTTCTGTTTGAGATGGCTGGAGCGCCTCCAGCTCTACGTCAGCCACTTCTTTTGTTTGCTGAGCGGTTTATTGCGGGATTGTACTTTAGACGCGTTGTCTTATAATTTGAATCAAAAGTTGGCTGTCTAACTTAACTCCCCGTGTGTACTTACACCCTACAGCCAAGGCGGTAGTCAACTACGGCACTCGTGCGAAAGTTCCGCACTCCAAGCTCCAGCTGTATCTGTCGCAACGTATTTCTGTTTAAGATGGCTTGAGCGCCTCCAGCTCTACGGCAGCCACTTCTTTTGTTTGCTGAGCGGTTTATTGCGGGACTTCGAAGATTCCAACTCACCGTGAAAGGACTTAAACGTAGGATAAAATGCATCGGTAAAAGAGTTGCATTTAAATTTTGAGTCTCAATATCACAGAGCATTTTTATATAGATGAAAATGCTCTGGGGTTTTGAGAGGCAGGTCCATTTCAGAAAGAATTTATAGACCTGCTTTAGGATTAGCTGATAAATGAAAAAATCCCTATTTCTAGACAAAGTTAAAACTTTAAGATGTTAATATATTATGTTTGGAGAGTCTCGCATTGGTATATTGAACATCTTATACCTAATAATTTGCTGGTATAGGTATTTTTGTTTTGGCTTTAGAATAGACTAAAGTTTTTTTCATAAACTTGAGTAGGTCATAAACCTTAACTAAAATTAATAATACCTATCTCATGCCAGCAGGCGTACGCGAAAAATTGGGGAGTTGCCAATTTTTTAAAATAAACCACCGTCTTCGCTCGAGTTTCGTCTGATATTAAATACCTGAGCGGTGGTTGATATATAACGTGTGGGCGTACTCAGGGGGGTGGGGGTCACCCACCCATGACTTGGGTAATTAATAATGTCTAAATACTAATTACTATACCTATCGTATCGTATACTTGGTAAGGACAGAGACAGACTAAGACTAACCCAATTAGTAATTTGCTTTTACCGTTTGGTGAATTGCCTGGATGAGACTGTTGTATTATTTTGAGTTTTATAAATTTCACAGTGAAATTTAATTACTTATTTAGTTCTAAAACACTTTTTCGTCGACTGTATCTGGTACAAATGACTTTTATTCTGACGAAATCGGCTGTTATAACTTAATTGAAAATCGGGGGCCTCCACGACGGGGGCGTCACACACCGGGGGCCTAACCCACGAACCCTTTTTTATCATTATCAACTCTGTTAACATTGACGTATATATTCAACGCTTGCCTTAACCTGAACGTCCATTTAAAAAAGTTATTATCTGATATCTTTGAAATAGATCAATAACGCTAGACAACACATACAGTGGACAAAAAATTGAAGTGAACAGTAAAATATTTTTTTTTGATAATAATTTATTGTATAAAATATGACTTGTCTAAGTGCTTATTTTGTAAGCCTAAAGAAATAAATGATTTTTTACTTTTACTTTACTTTTAGCATCATCAGCGCCAAAGTAAGCAGAGCTTGTATTGTGGGCACTACCTCTAGATAACTAATATTCTTAATGACAGTTTTTTTATTATATGCAGGAAAAATCCAGAACATCCGGGGCACCTACCGCTTATTGGTTGTTTTAGAACTACGTCGATCCTTTTTTTCTTTCCCCCACCTGAAAAGCCTAGCTACGTCCACACTCGTATAGGGAGTATTGGGGGAGCAGCAATTTCCTTAGCGGAAGCGACGTCAAGCAACAAGGAATCGTCGCCTGGGGGTCTTGTCTTGGAAATATGGTTGCTGTAATGGCCTAGGCCCCGTTATTGCTACAGCGCTCATGCTTACGGTGAAAAATTAACTTTATCACATTCCATCATTCAGATACGACGCTGAATTGCAGGCTTCCTTGAGGTGATTTCAATATTATGATTGCTCCTGATTTCATCATCGTACGCAAATTGATATATTATAAAGCGTAGGTTTATAGATGAACACATAAATTGAGAACATTTAAATGAAAAGGATAAAATAAGTTATTGCTACAGCGTTCATGCTTACGGTGAAAAATTAACTTTATCACATTCCATCATTCGATACCACGCTGAATTGCAGGCTTCCTTGAGGTGATTTCAATATTATGATTGCTCCTGATTTCATCATCGTACGCAAATTAACGATGAACACAAATTGAGAAAATTTAAATAAAAAGGTTAAAATAATAGAATAACAGCTCAAAAAGATTGAGCGAAGTTTCTTTAATATTTTAAAAATGAATTTTGTAAAGTAAATGGAGTAACACAGAGCATAGATAATTTGATTGTTTTTTAAAATACCACAAAATAAATATTATTTATTAGAAAACTATAATAACAGCATTAGCATTCTTTTGGTGATGGCAAAATTTTAAGAAAATAGATTAAAAGTGTAAATACTACTAAGTTGTAATTGTTTTATTTTGAAAAAAGTATAAACATGAATAAATAAATAATGCTGGACAATTCCTACAGCATTATAAGGTAAGCAGAGCTTGTGTTATGGGTGCTAGATAACTGATATACATAATACAATACATTACATAGATATTTTTTTTATTATACATAGAAAACGACCAGAACACCCGGAACAAATATCTGCAGATCGTACACACAATTGTTGCGAGGCGGGAATCGAACCCGCAAGGGTTCGATTCCCGCCTCGCAACAAGTGGGCTAAGGTCCTCCTGCGTCGCAGGCGGACCTTAGCCCACCGCGCTACATCGGTCGTCGAAACAGACTTAAAATTTCTTAATATACATAGTTTTTAAGTTTTTCGCGACTAATACTCATCCCTCATAATTTATAGGACCACCTCGAGATCATTTTCCATACAATAGCGAAATCATTTTCCAAATCGTTCCATAAAACAAACAAATATATAAAACAAACTAGCTGCGCCCCGCGGTTTTACCCGAGTGGTGTGTGTGGTGATAGATATTTTGGATAATATACAATATATCTTTATAAATTGTAGCCTATGTGTTATTCTGATGTATAAGCTATATTATTGTAAAGCTTCATCAAAATCCATTCAGTAGTTATTACGTGAAAGAGTAACAAACATCCATCCATCCATCCATACTTACAAACTTCCGCGTTTATAATATCAGTAGGATTAATTTACGGCAATAGCAACTATATTAAAACTATTACAGTTAGAATAACACTATTAATTTTCTACTACCATTATAAAAGTAACCAGGTTGTAGGTACATCAAAAACATCTCCCCATTATCTGAATCACATTTATGAGTACCCGGAAAATGGATACACGAAAAATCCCTTGTAAGCAGAGGTCCCATCTTTTTGTCATTAGGATCACAAAGGATCTGAGTGGGAGTCTCGACACACAATTAATGTATCGCCAAGCAATAATGAAGCATGACTTTTACTATTGAAGACGTGAGAGGTTAATGGGGAAGGAGCTTTACCCGGCTTGTCGTTATGCTGCCTTTAGATTATACCTACTTTATACAGAAACGTGGATATCCTTTATAGTGAAAATGAAATGCAGACCATAATATAGAATATAATACATAGAAGCCTCAAAGCATGTAAATAGGTACTAAATTTTACAGCCCATATGTATATACATAGGTATGTTAACTTGTACAAACCTATAGAATGTCTTTGTACAAGTTAACTCTAAAGTAAATGTATTTAGTGGAATAACTATATTTTACAATTAATTTTGAAATTATATACTGTTAATTAGGAAATGATGATGACAAATCTATGAGACAAATAACATTCAATCAACTTTAATTATACATGTCTTTCATCAAATTATTTATAGTATCAAGATATGATAATTTTAAACAAGCAACGGTCATGTTAAAAAGTGGTATTTTCCCTAAAATGGACATTGTACGTAATGGTCATTCTAAGCAATAGTCATTTCCCGAAACGGCCATAAAAAGAAGTGGATATTAAGTACACTTAGAAACGACCACTAGGGTCATTTTTAATTGTAGCTCTAATCCGCCGCTACCATACTATTTACGCCTTCATCTCTAGTCCAAATTACAGCTTCTATACGGGGTTATTGGTTATTCACTTACACTGCATGAACTGTAGGTTCTCTCTAATCCCTATCATCACTAACACAGTGAAGACATTAGGTCTTAATTCTTAAAATTGATAGAGAAGTAATGATTTTTTTGATGTGCTCCCGGGGAAGTTCCTGGTTCTTGTCTCCGCTTGCGGAGTGGCATCTCAAGAGAACCAGATCCCCACTTCTTGCTTGCCTTCATTGGCCGGTCTGAGTGGAGTCGCGAGAGATGCATCTTAGGATGTAGACTCGGGGTTGGAAGTGTCTAATGGCTTACTTAATAGCGAGGAAACCCGCTCACGGGCAGTCTTCGTGATGGTGAAATCGGGGCCGCACCTCTCAATACCCCTTAGTCGTTTGCGCCGATGTTGTTCCTCTCCGGTATTTACGCCGGCTTTTTAAGGAACCCATCCAGCATTCGGCAAGCCACCGTCTGCCACTCTTAACATTATGATTGACTTGTTTATGGCAGACGTCCTACGTAATCTCCCCTATAGCCCGATTACCCAGTCCATCCATCCATCACAATAGCCTAGTTTTAATTCTTTAATTTTTTTTTAAATAGTCTCTACATCTGGCGGATATCATCTTTGGGTGTATCATGTACCCGAGGATGATACCCGCTATGTGTAGCCATCGCCTTTAGATTAACTTTCTCAAAGGGCCTCTGTGCTGTTGGCTTCGGCCCCACGCAAGCCTTCCAAAGGACCGGGTCACTTTATGGCCCGAGATCATGGTAATAATGCTGAACTATTCACACCCTATTATCTATAAATCTATAATCGTTTATATGAACGCTTTTCGACGGGGATTTATTTCAAGCTCTTAAAAACGGCTCTACCATGAATTATCAGTGGGTGTGTGATTGCTCAGCTGACTCCATGACACTCCTTGTTCCCTCGACTGTTCAATATTCTCCGGTTAAGGTTACCTAAGTTTCAAGATAAGTTCAAATCTGCTTAAATATTCTGTCTCGTCACTTCAGTCCCCGGTTATACACATTTCACAGTACGACCGCCGACGCGACGTGGCTTCTCAACTCCCTGCCAAATTCCTTGTAATATTCAAACATGGCGAATGTCTCAAGATTTATTTACGTTTATTTTTCACAATTTGCATGCAAGTGGAAATTGTTTCGTCTCGAGCAAATAACTGTGACCGGGAAATAAAGCAGCAGCTTTGTCAAACATTTGGAAGTTTTAGTTAAAGTTTGGCAGGGAAGGAAGTTTGCATTCTGTGAACAGGCTTTGTGAAGCGACGAACGAAAATTGGGACTTGACCTATGAAATGAACAGAGTCCCGAGATATCAACCTTTTGTAGGATGGTTGGTTGGACATTCATTCACATGGTTAACTCAATTGTGAAACACTAAAATTTCCCTATTCAAGTGGAAAGTGCAAAAAACTATCAGAAGCTCCATTCTTTACTCTTTCATTACCTCATCAGCGTACTGTAGATACAGTATTTTAATTGCCACCCACCACGGAGGTTTTGCCTTACTCACAACAATTGGCAGGTGCACTGTAGACGTGGACTCGTAACATTATTAGAGGAATTTCATACTGATGGCATCAGATGTCAGGCAGCTCGCGGACCAATCGTTTGAAACTTGAAGGAAGCAATTTTGTAACTTTAAAATGTATCTAAAGTTTAAGTCCATGTTTGAATGCTCATTTTTGTGCTGAGTGGTAGCGGTATTGGAATAATGAGCGCAGACTTTTACCTTACGCTGACTTATGATGAAGTTTCTGTCTGAAACTCTTAAAATCTCATGATTATCAACCGATTGGACAATAGATTCAGCCTAAAATTAGGTTACTGTTCAGCTATGCTATCGTCGTATGCGTTAAGCCCTGTGGCCAACAATTTGCATGGCATGAATTACTTGGCGGGTAGTCAAAGGGATCACAGGCCGGGTGTTGATTGAAACAATGCCTACATAGTACACAGTGAGCATATTCTGTTGCAAATCGATGTGTGAATAACCACAACCACAGATAATATAATACTACAGTAGTTGCGACAAAGGAGTAACCAATGCTGAGCTGGCAATGTGGCCATTCAATTCTGGCTAACGTATGCCTACGGCCGTTTGAATAGTAGATAATTGTTGTATGTGAGTCTGTTTGTATGTAGAGCCTCTCTCCACTTCTAATTTTCGTCTCTCAGGCGAAAGCTGCTGGTTGGTTAAGCTATTCGTTTCTCACACAAGTGCGTTAACCGTTAATATGTTTGAATAATCTGGAAATCAAAAGCAGACTATCACAAAAAGTTTCCTACTGTAGATTTTGGAGAATTTATTTAATTACCAATGCTTCCTTTATCTATGCCAATATGTATAATTGTATCTATCTATAACCTATGTATATCTGTAACAGCTCTTGTTTGACTGAGGAATGGTCACTTTACTACATAATTAAAGCTATTATACCAAATCTTAAAATATTCCCGCCTACAGAAAGGTCTAATAAAGGAAGGAAATCCCAATTTTTGCCTCTAAAATTTGTATGGCTTCCGGCAGAGATCATTAAAACGTTTGATTAAAAGCTAAGAAAGCCACAAAACCGCCTTAAATGTTTTAATTAAACTGAAAAGGCTATTTTTGGAATCATGGCTACCGAAAACTTTGCTTGGTTCATTCAGCATTTGTGTCTACTTGATAAAATCAGAGTATTGTAAAGCAAATGTATATCTAATTAAAGTTTGAGTTCCTGTAAAGAGATTCATTACAGTATATGTAGAGCAAATTACTGTGACTGCCTTTCATCTTTGATTCTAGTAATTCCATGGCTGTCCACATTGTCCACTCTTCAATTTATATTTATAAGACAATTTCAGAGGTTTTCACGGAAATTCAATGATAAATTATTCGCTGAACTAATTTTATATTGATCAAGCTATTAACGTAGATTAGCTGTATCGAGTACTGACAAAGGGACGACCTCTGTGACGCGGTGGGCGAAAGTCCACCTGTGACGCGACAGGTTGCGGGTTCGATTCCCGCCCCGGAACAATTGTGTGTACGATCTGCAGATATTTGTTCCGGGTGTTCTGGTCCTTATATGTATAATAAAAAATATCTATCAATGTAAATAATAAAAAGAATTAAAAAGGATAAACGAATTTATTGTTATGTGATATGATTGTAATGTATTGTATTATGTATATCAGTTATCTAGTACCCATAACACAAGCTCTACTTACCACGGGACTAGATTATGCTGTTTGGATTGTCCAGCATTATTTATTTATTAAATTTTTCAGTTTATATTCTACCTTAGACAACAATTCCCATGCTTGCCCTACAGCTAGCAAAACACATAAATTATGAAATTAATTGGCTGGCAATCGAAGTTCGTCCTTCTTGTGTCGAACTTAACATTAAATTTATAGGAACGCAATAAAAATGGTCACCCCTGAAATATTTTATGGGCACTTCTTAAAACTTGTTAGGCAAGTGGGCCGACGGTTATAAATTATGTTTCACTTTCCTAAAAATGGTTGCTGTTGTTAACCATTAAACTGCAGGGTCCTGAAAGTTATTTTAGGTACTTTTTACAGAGATTGGTAGAGCCATATTTATGTACAGACTTTTGTTCCGAATTCCTTTCGAGTTGGTTGGTAGATAATGAAAAGAGCCAAATCAAAGTTAGTTAAAGCTATCTCAGACAATTAAGTACAGACAGTCAGACTAGTTAGTTCGTTTATTTATCGGTCTTTTGTTTTACATATTTTGGCCTTCAGTCAATCTATGGGCTTACAGCATTAGGTACTAAACTAACATGCAAAAATTAGTATTGATCATGTTAATAAAAATAAGCTAACGTTTTACAATCCAATGAATAAAACGTTCCGGTAGGTAGAGTCAATCTTATTATAATATTATTATTATTTTTTTTTGTTTATTTTTTTGTTAATTTATTCTTGTAATTCTTTATTGTACACAAAACACTTAAAAATAACTTAACTAAAAAAAAGATATGTACATAGGCGAGCTTAACCCTAACAAAGAGTTTTCTTACAGCAAAACCTTAGGTTTAAAGGAGAAGCGATAGAACAGATAGAGGAAGTGTACAAAGAAACAAATTAGACGAAGAGTATAGTACATTATGGGATGAGATTATAATATACATACATAAATTAAAATAACAATAGCTCAATAAACCTAATAAATAACTTTTCAGTTTTAATATAAATAAAAAAAATATAATTAAATATATATATATAAACATACCTAGAAAGACAGTTTTATGATAATAAGAAGTGCTCTTTTAATTTGTAAATCATAAAAGTTATGGAATTGTATAAATGGAATTCTGATTTAGGTTTTAATTATTTATTTATTGGCTTGTAAAACGTTAGCTTATTTTTTTTCTTCTTGATTATATTTAAGGGATTTTGAGTCATTTTAATGACTATGTCAGTCCCGTATTTTAACAATAAACTAAGAAACAGCAACTGGAACTAAAAACTAAATTATATCTAAAACTAACCTAAATAATATTTACACGATCAATAATAAAAGTCTAAGACTAAAAGTTGTACTAAGTCAATATTTTGGAGTTCTATCTAATGTTTCCTACATAGGTAGGCCTTGTCTAAGTAATAAAAATTATGTACATAATATACCAGGTTATTTTATGAATCTTGATGGTTCAAACAGAAGTAAAGTAGACATCTTTGATGTTTATTTCCAACGAAAATACTGTAGCGGTAGCTCTGTGCCATATATTTATATTTTCCTGTTGACAGAAAGAATTGAGGTGTGTTGCGATATGTTACAGTATCTTGGTTTACCGGAAATAAATTGGTTGGTGTTTGAGAAAAATCAGTGTATGAAAAGACACTGTTTTTGCAAAAAATTAAGCGTAAGTCTATGTCTACCCCCACAGCTGGCGTGATTGTCTTTTCTTTACTAATATTATAAAGAGGAAGGGTTTGATTTTTTGTTTGTTTGTAATTATTAGGCTCCGAAACTACTGGACCGATTTGAAAAACATTTTCAGCGTTGGGAAGCAACACTATCCCCGGTGAACATATGCTAAATTATATTTTCAAAAAGTTAGGGATCCGTACTAAAACCGTGCGAAGCCGGGAAGATACGCTAGTGTCTTTATAAAGAAACAAGAATTAAGAACCCTGACGTCACAAATCTAGGTATACGAAAAACGTTCGAGAGAGAGAAAAAATATACCTCAATTTTCTAAAATCTATGAAAAATGCTTGCAAATTGTTACAGGCATCGAATTGAATGCTCTTAGTGAACAATGGAATCTAATGGAGACTGGAGCCGAATTGAATCTATGAGTGCAGGGCCAGGAGTTACAGTGGGATTATCTTTATCGACACTTCAGAATGACATCAAGTCAGTAGGGTATTTTCCCATCGTAAAAAAAGGCCGGCTGGCTGCGTCTTTAATTAATTTAAAAATTGCAAGTTCGAAAGGTAGGATTGACCTTTAACTGAAAACAACCCAAAATAATGCAAGACAGCGTATTTTCGTTACGTTGTAACGTTGGCAACACATTTATGTACCTACCTCCTAACTAACAACTAAGTAAATTAACTAATCACGTAGTCAAACCCCGACTTGGCAGCATCGTTCGAAATTTCGCAGAAATCTTATGGAATTATTCATCTGGCAAATATTTCAGATGCTAATCAGTCTTCAATACATTTTCATTAACAATTCTGGCATTTCTCTAGAAGCTTAGGCACAGATGTTCGAGTTTTCCTTTTAATAATTCATCGGACCAAGTTATATTTCGTACCTACCATCAAAACTTGGAAGGACAAACGGCTTAAAATTCGATTTAAGTTATAATCAAATCAGGGATACAATGATAAACCATGTTGTTCAATTAATCTGTACTTCTATAGAAAACATTTTATCTATATCACCCATAACCGTAGTCCCGTACATACGTTTCCTACATTATGTATGGGTCATAACATAACATAAGGCTTTTTGTAGCATTTCGTTTTTTCAATATCGCGGTGCTGGGGCGATACAATGGATCATAAAGGGTTAGTGGGCAGCTAACGGCGCCCTGGCGCCCTCGCCTTCACGACAATTGCGTCATTTTTCATTTACAGCCCATTAAAGCCTGCTATTACCTCCACTCATAAAGATACAATACACGCAGTTACATCTCGGCAGAGATTACCAACAAATTAACGGACTGGGCAAAGGATATGTTTGTGGAAAACCAGGGACTGAACAAATATAACACTACGTTTTATTTCATGTGACAACAGAGAAGGGGAAACGGTTTTTATATTACGCGGATTTGTGCTGAAGAATATCTGAAATAAGTGAAAATACTTGGTGATAGACGGAAGTTTCTTGTCAACAGGGAAACTGAAAATATTTCCTATGAGTCAACCATTTATTTTCACAATAAAATTATTTATTACGTAAGTAGAAAGAACCTAAACGTTAAAAGTATTCCTTTTATCTCAAAATATCAAATGGAAACTATTTCTCGTAACGTTACCCTGCCTACTAGGTAGGTAGGTACTAATGGATTGACCCTTGGTGCCGTATCTTTCAGAGAAATTGCTTTTCGATTCAATTCAGCTTGGTCGTCGTCAATACGTCAATTTGGGGGACTGGTCTTTGGGACATATGAAAAAATACCTGAGATAACGTATTCTTGAGTGGAGACTGCGACTCGGCAAACGTAGTGTGGGACGCCTTCCGGCCAGGTGGAATGACGACCTGCGGAAGAGCACGAAGGTGCTATGGCCCTCAATACAATACAATACAATACAATGCCTATGTCTAGCAGTGGACTAATATAAACTGATGATGATGATGACTTGCTTTTTAGTATTTTGAAGTTTTATTTTAGGCGGGAGATAAAGATGTGTCCTTCTTATGTTATTGGCTAATGAATGTTTATAGGGAGGTGTAATCAATTTAGTTTCTTCCTTTTCATGCCTAAGTAAAATGTGAGATTAAACTTTACACTACAATACTAAGTAGTTCACTTTTAACAGTTAACTTGTTCTTTATGAATTTTCATTCCAAAAATCTTGCAACATGTCAAAAGAAAGGCTCGGATAGATAATCAAATCCTAATTAAAACTAAAACTGAGTTTAAAAAAAAAGCTGGACTTGACATTGAGGCAGTATAACTACAATGCATTGTTTAGCAATAATAATTTTAATCAGTTCTCAGTTTTCTACCGTGGCTTATTAAAAAAGTGCGCAACCAATTCACGCGATGTTAGGAAATTCGGTATTGTATGTTCGTGTTAGAATTTTTGGCATGGTTACAACACTCTGTTTGCTCTCGTGTGAAACAATAATAATAAATACCTTAACCTTATCGTGGAGGTCAGCAACTGAGTTTAACTTAGAGTTGAGACATTGCAAGAGATTAAAACATGAAATGTTATCATTGGTTACTCGAGGAACATCCCATAGATTAGAGAAAAAACTTTCGTATCTTCCTTGCTACACCCAAATAGACTAGGCTCTTAAGATATACTTACACCTACAGAGATCCACATAAGCTACATATGTACATATGTATGGTAGTGGTGATGTCCGTAGCAAAAGACAAAAAATAAAGACAGATCGGTATGTATGCCAATAAAAACTTCAGTGTCTTCAGTTATTCTGTGATCATGGTGCAAGAAACTGTGGCGAAATGTAAGAAAACTAAAAAATCGAATTATGGTAAATATTCCGTTATAAATGACTTTTGTATCTATGTATGTATTATTTATTTTTATTTTTAGCCATTATTGTCCCACTGCTGGGTAAAGGCTTCCCTTTTCTCCTTCCACTCCTCGTGATCCAACGCTGCAATAGCATATGTACCTACGAGTATGTAGCTAATAAAATATTTAGGAGCAGCAGTCTCCTAATCCCAGGGTCATAAATAACAAGAATTTTTCAAAAGGGTCAATTTCACAGGTACCTTGTCAAAGGACATGTTCTAAAAAGGTTAGTTCTCACAAAGGTCGAACATGACGCCTCCGCACGAACCTGAATAACGGGCTAATGAATCCAATTTCTGAAAATACGCTGGAATATACAAATATGCGCGAAAATAAACCAGTAAATTAACACTAGCGAACGTAATCAGTTTTTCGTGAATATTTTTGTGTGGTTTTGATTGGCTTTGCTTGTTTTCAAGCAAGTTCATTAAAAGTTGAATACAGCTTTTGCATTGAGAAAGGCAATTTTGTTATTAAAAGAAAAAATCAGCATCATCAGCCTATAGCAGTTCACTGCTGGACATAGGCCTCCCCCAATGAGCGCCATAGCGCCCTGTATTCAGCTTGCCGCAACCTGCATCTACCTGCAGTCTTTCGCAGGTCGTCATCCCTGGTGGTAGGGCAAAAAAAAAAAGAAAAAATAGAAAATCTAAAATTTTAATATCATTATCATTATCTTAATAATATTATCACAGAAAAGTGGAAAGAGAGGCCTTTGCCCTGCATTCGGACCATACAGCCTTATAATAAAAAAAAACAATATAAAATCACACAAGTTTCTAGCAAAATTTAGCTTACGTACTCGTAACTACACGTATAGGAACAATAAGCAGCTTCGTTTTTTTTGTGGTAAAACAGGTTAGCTTTCGTTTATCAGTAACTATACTAACTACTTACTACCCTACTGAATTATTTAAGAACGAACTGTTTGAATCTCCAAATGATTAGCTGGTTTACATTATAAAAGAGGTTTATTTATTTCATTTTAGTGTAATATGCGTAGGATGCTACGTGTGGGAGAATACTATTCTAACCTGGGCAAGCTTGAAAATGTTACTATGATAATTGATAATGCATCAATCGATAAAATGGATGGTAAATACCTAATACTCGTATGTATATTTCTGAAATTCTGACATATTAAGCTCTTTGGGCAAAGTTTTTAACCATCATGTAAAAGTTCAAATGTGAAAAAGGTTATTTATTGTATAAAAACAAACTGAAGGCAAGGACATCTTATCACTCACTGGCAACAGATCAACAATGTTCGTTCTGAATTTCCGGCACAATAGCAGCAGTTGAATTGCGTCAATCCAGACGCAGAGCCATCTAGCAAGAAGTTGAAGACACGCTGATTGAAGTTCAGATTCTCTAGCAGACTCTATAATAGTTTGCTATTGATTTATGCGAAGTCATTGAAGCACAGCTAGGGGGACAGCATACGTGCGAATGAATGGCGTAATCAACCATGAAGGAAGGTGAATACGTAATTGGTGAGCTTTCAACGAGCTAGCACCGTTGACCCATTTGTTCAGAGCCCAATCACGGGTAGGGATGGTGTCCTCTCCGACAGTTTTGCTGTGCAAACATTATCTTTACCCATAGCGTTATCATGTTATCCTACTAATATTATAAACGTAAAAGTTTGTAGGTATGTATGGATGTTTGTTACTCTCTCACGCACAAACTACTGAGCGGATCGGGCTGGAATTAATGCATAGGTAGAGGTAGTTCCATGCTCGGAAAAAGACATTGGCAACTTTTTATTCCATAAATCAGTTTCCATGGCATATAAATAATATTAAAACGTTTCTATAGAAACGCGTGCGAAGCCGTGGGCAGAAACTAGTACGTGATAACTTTTATAAGATACGTACGAGATGACAACTAGGAAGTCAGAAACATTATACTGAACTTTTTGCAACATCATTTTCATAACCTTCCTACGTGACAGGATTCTATCGCCGTTCTTGTTTATTAAGTTTCCTTGCGCTGACTGTTCTCTTTTAAACTGCCTTCAAAAAAAGGAAGAGGTTCTCAATTCGACTGTATTTTTTTAGTTTTTTTAATGTTTGTTGCCTCAGAACTTTCGACAAGGGTGACCAGATTTTGATGATATTATCACGCCAACCGATTTCAATGTTTTTTTTTGAAGCACTAAGTTTTAAACCTTACTGCCATTATTTATGAATTTGGAGTCAGTTTATACATAGTTTTTTAAAACACGCCAAATTATCTTGATTGTATTCAATAGGAACTGAATGAAATAAGCGTGTTCTGCTATCATCAGTCAAAGCACATCTGCGTCATTTTTCAGCAATGGCGCACGGGCTGGTTGAAACACTGATCTACGGATTGAAAGTAGGGTACGGTAAGTAGGGTACCATCTATCAAGAAGGTATCCATCACCCATCAGGCCAACGCAACGTGCCGTTCTTGAAGAATGAGATGAAACAGGTCAAAGTTATCCGTCTCTTTTATTGCCAATCCGGCATTACGAATGGTCAACTCTATTCGGGTCAGATTCAATTTTCCCCACTTTTATTCGGTAGGATAATCCTGAAAGATACGACCGGATGTATGAAAGGGCCTATTATATTTCCCTTATTATTTAACGAAATTGGCTGTTTACTGATCCGTAGGAGATTGGACTCGTTGCACTGTTGGTGGTTTTGATATCAAAGGACAAATGTGGGAAATTTTAACCAAATCATTTTGTATTTGAATACCTCGCCTGTGGCGCGGTGGGCGAAGGTCCGCCTGCGGCGCAGGATGTCGCAGGTTCGATTTCCGCCTCGGGACAAATGTTTGTACGATCTGCAGATATAAGTTTCGGGTGTTGCGGTCGTTTTCTGTGGATAATACAAAATATCTAACTACATATGTAATGTAATGTATTGTATTATATACATATATCAGTTATCTGGTACCCCTTGCAACTCTGCTTACCTTAGAGTGCTGTGTGAATTGTCCAGCAATTATTATTTATTTATTATAGGAAGGTAGATAATATAATAATCCAAAAACTATAACGTGCTAACCGAACCCTCTGTGAATGTGAGCATATTTTTATTTTAGAAAATAAAATTCCGCTGTGTCAACAGAACAACGAAACCACACAACATTCCTTGAAACTCCTAGAAAATAAACTGTCGCAAACATATTCTGTTACAAATGTAATATGTGGTGTCCGCGTGTCCGGCGTGAGTTAAGCGGCAGTTTACTGTGGCCGCCGCAATAAAATGAACACCCACCCACCAACCTAATGCCCTTACATACTGCAGATGAAACTTGAATTGCTACACGGCTACGCTACACGGACATTTGTAGGATACAGGAAAACGACATGTTAAAAATTCCTTTGCTAATCATGACCGCATGGCTAAGTTTCATACAATTCTATAAATGGGAAGCAAAGGCAGACGGGCGGTCTAGAATCTAGTACCGTAGAATATTGATTTTCATCATCATCAGCCTATGCTAGTCCACTGCTGGAAATAGGCCTGCTGGTAATGAGCGCCGTGGCGCCCTGTCTTCAGGTTCATGCATCCAGCATCTACATGCAGTCTTTCGCAGATCGTCATCCCACCTGGTTAGAGGGCGTCGTACGCTACGTTTACGTAGTCCTGGTCTCCACTCAAGAACACGTTTGCCCCAGCGGTTGTCGGTTTTTCGCGAGATATGGCCGGCCTATATTGATTTTAACGGTGAGGAAAGTTGCGAATGCGCTTAATGAGTCTTTTCATGTGCATAATATATAAATAAAGATCAACGTTTTTTTTCTTAACTGGAATTACAGGATCATTGTACGTTCTGTATTACAATACATATAACCTAAGTTGTTGCATGAGAACAAACCTTTTTAGCCAGATATGCGCTGTCGACTGCAATAGTTGAAATTCTCATCACAGAGCGCACTGACTATCGAATTTTTCGAGCAAATTTTTCGATTGCCAAGGTACTGATAAAATGATTGAAGACAAAGTCAAGCAATAGGTTGGTAATGTGTCTTTCGCCCTACCGTATTGCTCACAATACCTACAGTCTATTGTGTAGGCACCCACATCGGGAATGATTCTTTCGTGGGAACAGAATAGTTATAAATAAATAATGCTGGACAATTCACACAGCATTATCTAGCCCCATGGTAAGCAGAGCTTGTGTTATGGGTACTAGATAACTGATATAGCTAATACAATATATTACATAGATACCTGCCTGCGTCGCAGGTGAACCTTCGCCCACCGCGCTAGATCGGTCGTCAATTACCGTCAGTAAGTAGCTACAGGTCATTCATTATAAAAGCACTTGACAATGTAAGTGGATAGGTACCTATCTTTTTTAAGTATTTTTCAGAATAATTGCTAAGATGTGCAAAGAATATCTTCTGAAAATATTTTTTATAAGGAGGTTTATAAAAAATCTATGTAACTATAGGTAGCTGACTTATTAAATTAAAAACAAGATAAACATTTCCCAAAGAAAAACTAGATATAGAAAGTACGGGACCTACCTATTTTCGTTCATTAAAAAATTTGTAAAAGTAGAAGTTACTCGTAATTAAAAAGTTTGTACTTTGAAAGTAAAGAACGTAGAATCCGACAATAAACAAAATTAGACTAGCCGTGTTTTAAGTAGACTAACAATTTTACTTTGTTTGCAATGTTTATAAAGAAAAGTTTGGTTCGATGACTGCGAACTTTTTTTAAACTAAGCAATTCGTGCTACCCGTCTGTCTACACAGGGGTTGTGTTGCACCGCACAGGCGGCGTTTCTTTCGAAAAAATGTAACGGCTGTCTTAGTCACACAAATGTGTGATATTTCAGCCGCTGCGCAAGTGTGGATTAATGATTATTACGCATGGCGAACACGCATGAGTGTGTGCTCGCACATGCGTCACTCGTAAAAAACACAATTGGTGTGATTTCAGCAGTCAGTCTTCATCAACAAAGTAACGAATGACGATTTTATTATTACATTTAAAATAACATTTTTATTTTAAAAACATATATATTCCTACGCACGTAGTACAGAAAGTTTAAAATTTTACAGTTGTGCCTATTCATCAAAAGATCTAAATAAAATCCTTGATCAATTTGTCGTCCGACGCGAAATAATTTTCCATTGTCAGACTGATCCGATCAATGCCGGGCTCTATCCAATTTACCAAAATAATGGATCCATTAAGGACATTGCGAGGCACTCCATACATTCAGTTTTCCATGAATGCCTAAATAATAAACGTAAGTCCGATTTCCTAGCCTAATAAGGCCCAACCCATACTGTTAAAGAAAAAAGAAATGACGAAGAAATTATTTATTATTATGTGTTTCTCATTTCCATGATCTCGGGCCATAAAGTGACCCGGTCCTTTGGAGGGCGAACTATTATTATTATTCTAAAGTAATTAACTATCTCTCGCTCGCTGTCTGCCCTTTTCACGGTAAAACAGCCTAACGTATAATGAAGCAGAGAAAAAGATAATATTTCGGAGAAAAATCTTCTTATCCCGGAGAAGTGCATGCGAAGCCACGGGTAGAGAAGTTAGTTATGAATAAATAAGTACAGAGAAAAACCTCTCTATTTTGATATAAAATGTCGAGTTCTACTGAGCTACTTGTTGATTGTTTGCAGCAGTCTGTAGTTAGCTCATTTGTTTAATTTGTAAATACTAGTTCTAGTAGTATTTGATTCTAACTTTCTTTGTTAATAAAGTTCTATTGATACCTAATGTTATACTATTTGGTACCCATTGATGATGTAGGCAGCAATAAAATATATTTACCTATTTATTTAAAAACAAAATTCAAAGCCTTTGAAAACTAAAATCACTGTATGTATCACTAAATATAATACTAATAATACAGGGTAACATTAAATCCGCTCCACCACCAGTATTTCAAGTTTAAAACCATTAAATAGCTAGTGGAAATGGACCAATAAACCGCAAAAACAAAACTTCACCAGTAAAACGCTCGAACCAAACGGACGACCGCTACATTCCCATTTCCCCTCTGAAAAATGCAAAAGAAGGCTTGCTATGAAATATGCAAAAAGCTCTACGAACCAATATGGATGCGATGTTCCAATTACAAAGAGGCTCGTCTGTATCCCGGACACTATAGTCGACTACAGCTGTGGCTGCAGTGTACAGCGCGTGAAACCACAGAGGGAGGAAAATGGCTAGCGTCGCGACAGAGGCTACATAATATCCCTGCTTAAAAATCTAAATAAATAATGCTGGACAACTCACACAGCATTATCTGGCCCCAAGCTAGGCAGAGCTTGTATTATCGGTACCAGATAACTGATATAGCTAATACAATATATTACATAGATATATATTTTTTATTATAAAAAGAAAACGAATATCAGCAGATTGTACAAACATTTGTCCCGAGGCGGGAATCTAACCCGCGTCCTCCTGCGTCGCAGGCAAACCTTCGCCCACCGCGCCACAGAGGTCGTCATATCTCATTAGAGTTTGTATTCTTCGGTTGACATGGTTGACATAAAGTCAGAGTGAGAAAAAAACACTGATAACCTAATGAATAACTAAGGGGTAGGTTTCTCGGCAAACCTATGCTTTTAATCTTCCCAGGCATAGTAATGACTGCGGAGTATGTAGCATCTTCAGGGAATCTTGATTTTATCTGAACGGATCACTAGAAGGAAAGTGACAGCCACAACCATTAAATAAATCTATTCTATACTAATATTATAACGAGGTAAAATGTGTGAGTTTGTGCGGTTGTAAGGGTCTCTAAATCTACTAAACCTATTTTGAACATTATTTTACCAATAGAAAGCAACGTTATTTATGAGTGTCATTTTTTCGTGCAAAGATACATTGACTCTACGTTCATCGCAAAATGTTTATGAAACAAAAGTCCACCCGAGCAAAGCTGGGAGGGGGGAGCCGCTAGTCCTAGATAACAGCTTCAAAAACAACACACAACACTGTAATCTGTTACAACAACTGTTACACAAATGCCAACACTGTCTCATAGAGATTCAACAAATCACGAATTTCAAATTACGGTTAAAAAATCTTATATTTCTTCTCTATCTAATTTCTCTCGGTTCATTTCTCTGTGAGTAAACCGTGTGCAAAAAAGTATTGACGGATCAAAGCGCACGGGAGGCGCCCGTAGCAGCGGTCTGGAGAGCCTTGCATATGATATGATGCCTGTTTTTACGAGTGGATGAATTGCGGAATTGCTTCTGTCACAAGCCAATGAATATGAGAGAAATTTCACTTATTTTAAGTGTCCGTTTAAACAAAGTTTTGGTAGCCTACGTTATTTGGTTTAAACTGCTTGATTGGGCTGGCTGGTAATCAAAGCCTGGATTTACTTTTGGAAGGGATCCAAAATAATAGACATTGCTTTCCAATAAGTTTGCTTATCCTAAATTATTCCAAAAGTACCTGCAATCTCCTTCAAAATGGCAAACTTTACCCTCCAATTTCTAACTTTACCCTCCTATTTCAAGAAACCTAAATCTATTGAATTGAGTAAACGCCTATCGCCCCATCGTTCCATATTTTTGGCCTTTCGACGCACCTAAAAATATATTCATGAACTGAGTGTATACAATTAATTATAACAAGCATTCTCTCCTTCCCTTTATTGCAACCGGTTATACTCAATTCAATAATTTATTTTGTAGGTTCCATACTATCTCATATAAAGATATAGAAAATGGTGCGGATAGGTTCAGTGTTGGGCTTAAGTTTAAGATACGCGGGCACTTGCTCTACTCAATATTATTATGCTTGGGTTCTTGGTAAATAAATATTTTAGTATAATTTTAAATAATTTAATAAAATACCAGATGCATACAAAAACAGTTCGCTGACAGAAGGTAGTCTCGGGAATTTCTCAAAAACTAACCAGCTCAGCTATCGCTACTAAACTAATTCGATAGTTAAAATATTCACTTCGTCTCGCGCGATCCAAAAACTTGCGGACTAAAGTGAGACTAAACCGAAAAGCTGACTGCAAAAAGCTGACTGGACACGTTGAATTTCATAACAGTGCGTTAAAATGCCTCAAATATAGAACCACCCTGTTTATTCTCGCCTCGCCCCACCAATATCTGGTCAATTAGTTTGCTCGTCTACGTAAACAGATATGCTATACCTACATAAAGTGGATAAAATAAGATTATGAACGCTCAAAGTTGGCCATAAATAATATAATTTGGAGGTGTGCTGTGCGCGCCGTGGTCACCAAACTTTCCAAGCGTTGGTTGAATCATAAGGGAACTTCGAATTAGTCAAGCTTAACTAGCTTCTCTGGAGAAATCGGTATGGTGATAATGTAACTCGCGACAGGTTTGCGACAGGCGTAAATTAAGCAATCAGTGCTGTCAAATGCCAATTTTGACCATTTTTGACGTTGTAGCTGGTGTCAAACTAATACAAAATTGACGTTTGACAGAACTGATTGTATAATTTACGCCTGTCGCAAACCGCTCGCGAGTTACATAATCATCCGGCGGGTCTTATCATATTGCATAAAAATAGTCAATGCAAGACAGCATGCTTGTTAGCCGTGTCTGTGCCTTAAATCATAACCTTGGAAGCCTTCTATCAAGGTATTCGCACGCCCATTCAAAAAGATCCTAGTGATCCTATACGAGTGCCCGAGTAGTTGCGTACATATAAATATGGAGCACAGCTTGCGGGATCGAACCTCTCTCGTATATTAAAAGATTTTACGAGTTGTGCACTTCGTCGCTCAGTTGCTGAACTGTCGACACACCTGTGTTGCCAGTTTGAAGAACCGTTCGCAAAGAAAGCTAGTATGTATTTTTATAAACTGTTATGCTATTTTATTTTTTTAACTTCTTTTTAAGCTTAATATTAAAATACAGTGATTACGCGTCACGGGCTAAGAGTTTTAAGGAACTGAGGTAACACTTGTAACACGAAAAGATTATGATAGGTACTTGTTAGGTTAGGAGGGAACAATGTTTGTACGATCTGCAGATATTTATATTTGTTTAGGGTTTTCTGGTCGTATAACATATGTAGTATGAAATGTATTGTATAATGTATATCAGTTATCTAGTTACTGCTTAGATTGGGGCTAGATAATGCTGTGTGAATTGTCTATAAAGCATTAATTATTTATAGAGTTCATGTAGTAGCTTCGCAATGTACATCATCAATGATCATATAAAAATAAGTAAACAAGGTACTTTTGTTCAACAAATCATGAGAGAAAAGTATTGGTAAAATATATAATAGAATTTTCGAATTTCTGATCATTTGTCACCATTTTTGTTGACTCTACAATACCGCAACCGTATGGGAAACCTTTTAAAATACGGTAAAGTTTTGAAGTTTAAGAAGAGTTGTGCTTTTCTAGGCTTAGGGAATTTTAATTGTTTCTCCACCGAAGCGAAGACAGCCAGCTGCAATCTCCTTAAAATATGACATCATTATTTTGCGCGAGGAAAGTTCTGCCGGTATTATCTTGAGCTCATTTTCAAAATGTAGGATATTTCCGCAAATATTTTCTCCCTAGGTAGACTCGTTCTTATATTTCTCTGAGTATAATATTTCTTTCTATCGTGAACTTCCTCTTTTTATGAAGTTGAAACAAAATGAAATTGCCTTGTCGTTTTATTTGACGAGCAAAGTGGCGTGACGGGCGAAGGTGCGCCTGCGACGCGAGAGGTTGCGGGATCGATTACCGTCTTGGGACAAATATTTGTAAGATGTGCAAATATTTGTTCCGGGTGTTCAGGTTATTTTCTAAACAATAAAAAATACTATGTATGTAGTAACAAGCAGATCTTGTATTATGGATTATGGGTAGGTACTAACCTACCCATAATACAAGATCTGCTTGTTACATAGCTCTGCTTAGCTACATGTGAAAAGCTTTAATTGGCTCTCTGATGCTATTACTGAAACTGATTAAGTTAGTTTCAGCCGTTGATTTTCTCTCAATAAAATCCTACTAATATATAATATTATAAACGCGAATGTTTGTAAGTATGGATGGATGGATGTTTGTTACTCTTTCACGTAAAAACTACTGAATGGATTTTGATGAAACTTACATATCAGAATAACATATAGGCTACAATTCATAAAGGTATATTGTATATTATCCAAAATATCTATCACCACGTGGGTGAAACCGCGGGGCGCAGCTAGTTAATAAATAAATTCGTTTGGGGTTAGATGATGCTGTGTGGCTTATTTAGTTATTACTGTAGTTTTGAGGACAACTATCTTGCATTTGTTTTGTAAAAAAGTTAAAGATGACACGAATGAATCCGAAGCTACCTTAAGTTAGGGTCATTTATTTATTATTTATTTTTAGCCATTATTGTCCCACTGCTGGGAAAAGGCCTCCCTTTTCTCCACTCCTCGCGATCCAACGCTGCAACAGGCTATGATGGAAGTGTTAAAGTTAGAGTAAAGAAGAGTAAATTATGAAAATCTGTTTGGAAGTACGGACGCGCATGCCCGCATAATGTAACATACATTTACGTAACTTTATATTTATACTATATGAACACTTTATAGTTTCCCATAAAGTACGCTTTCTTTCTTGTCACAATGTTGTTAGTGTTCACACATAATTTACCTTATTTAGATTATATCATATATTATAGTAGCTGATGGTGTTCCGAATTAAATAAATATATTTATGTACCATACAATAACGGCGATAAAGTCAGCGATCCGATTAGGAAGACTTTACGCATTGCCAACGTCTTTTACTTCTACTCTACAAGAATCTTTACTTAAAAACTTTGTTCGTTTATTTATTACTAGCTGCGCCCCGCGGCTTCGCCCCCGTGGAAATCTATGTGTCAAATAGTTTAAATGATAAAAATCCTATGTTAGACTCCTGGTTCTAAGCTACCTCTCCACCAATTTTCAGCGAAATCTGTTCAGCCGTTCTCGAGTTATAAGTGTTGTAACAAACACGACTTTCTTTTATATATATAGATTATTATTATTCGTTTAGATTAGATTAAAGACCCAAGACTGCAATCCCAAAGCTTAGCTTCTTAAGACTTCTTTGGGTGGACAGGGCTCTTTTTGCAGAAGACCGAAAAGGATGGAAAGGTGTAAAGGAGCTTTTTGCCCTGCATTCACCAGGCTCAAATATAGTAATAAGAACCTACTTAACATTAGGTAATCAATCCTACATTTAGAAGTAATTTAGTTTTTGTAATGTAGGACGCCCTGCGACCACATGGGATGACAACCTGCGGAAGACTGTAGGTAGATGCTGGATGCGTCAAGCTGAAGACAGGGCGCTATAGCGCTCATTGGGGGAGGCCTATGTCCAGTCGTGGACTAATATAGTCTGATGATGATGAATCATAAATTTAGTGTAAGTTTCCTTCTTGTGAAATTCGTTTTCATTAAATGTTCTGGTTACCTGAGACACACTCAAAAACACTCTAAAGAGTTTAAATATGATTATAGAGTTTAGGCGTTGGTTCTTAAAAAAATGCTGATTGGTTTTAATAGCTGTTAAAATGTATTTTAAACGTAAACAGTAGCATCAAAGTATCAAATCACCGACCACCTGGATCTTGTGTCTGTAATAAAGAATTTATTATTATTACCTACTAGCTGCGCCCCGCGGCTTCTCCCAAGTGGAAATCTATGTGTCGTGTAGTTTATTGCTCTTGAATCACTTTGTCTATTTAAAAAAACCGCATCAAAATCCGTTGCGTAGTTTTAAAGATCTAAGCATGCATAGGGACAGACAGAAAGCGAACAAATTTTGTTGTATATTATGTGGTGATGTCACTACACAATAGATAATATCTATTGTGTAGTGACATCATACTATAGAAAATACAATAAAATATTATAAAACTATTCTAACTATTCTACAGTTTATTATTTATATATTATCACCAATGAGACGTAGGCGGTAAGAACTTTGTCAAACATTCCTCATTACTCTCCAAGATTTTCATTAATTAACTCAATTATGTCACCGCATATCAAACTTCTGGCAGTATTTACATACTTCTGAACACTTGGGTAATATTCCTGAATATTAAATTATTCGCTTCCGTTCGTTATTTGAAATGAAAGCCTTCACGGGAAATATTAACATGCATCACAATTTCAATACTCAATACCCAATGGTTTAATGCTTACGTGTACAAAAGGTCTTTAAAAATATATATAATCGCGTCTCATTGACTAGATTATATACTATAAAGAAAATGAACTAATGACCGGTGAAAAATATATGAGTGATACACTCACGAATGCTCGTGATTAGACCAGCGACACGTGAATCTATATGGTCAGATGTTATGGCAAATATTCTGTTTTCTCGTCTGCAGAATGTTGTGGACATGTACAGAGTGGTTATAAAAGGGCTCTAACTCAGCATAATGCTGGCTAAGCTCCGTAAGAGACCGCTATGAGAAGAAAAAGACTAAATTAAAACATGAATGCAGTTTACAAATTAATATAGTTACGTCTACGAGTATATATGTATGTCCTTACTTCATATTAAATAACTTTGGTCTGTGCTTTCGCTTCGAAGAAGATTCATGATGATTTGATCTGCATATTAATTAAAAACAGACAAGCGTTGTGAAGATTAGCTTATTAAAATTGTTGTGTTATGAATTCATTGAACAAACATTATAAGAACCCTCATAGCTCGACTCGACGGATAGGTTGGTAGAGCTATACCTATTTTAAACTTGAGCGTTAAGGTGAAATACGTCCCAAAACCCACGTTTTGACTTAACAGAAAATCAATTTTTAGGGAACAAAACACCTATTTTTCGAATATTTTTTGATGAGGATCAAAAGCTTGGAATATTAGTAAGTACGTTATGGCAGACGATAGAAAAAATGGCAAAATGTCCTCTTAATCTTCATTTTTACAGAGATTACGGAAAAAGCAGTTTTATTTGCTAGTTATATAATATTATTGTAATGATATTTCTTCTACGTGTTCCCTAATAAATACTTAAGACGATTATGGTTTTAGTTTTTTGCGAAACAGTATTATTTTAGAGCAATAACAAATTAAAAAATAAAAACCAGTGAAATTGTGCGCGGGCCGGTCATTCCGCCGCTCTTGCCTCCCTTTCTCGCCTTCTCCGCGCGGCGTTCGTTCATCCTTGTCTCGAAAAAGCGAACTCACTTCGGATAAACGAGTCGCTCATTTTTCTATACAAAGGTGGAAGGGTAACTAATCAGAATAATCAATTTGTAGGTTAAAATAGGATAAAATATTAAATGTCAGAAAATTATTATACTAAATATAATAATATAACTAAAATTTAAATAATGGTAATGGTATAAAATATATAATTCAAATATTATTAACACATATTTTAGCCCAACTTTAGGCGAAAATATATAGCAAAAGGAGTAAGAAAACACTAAAATAAAAGTTCCGAGATAGTTTATTAATTCAAAAGTTAAAATGTATTTAATGTATTATATATTTTGAAAAGAAACACTAAATAGTTTTCCTATAATCACCCTAGTACCTACCTACTTATACGCCCTCCGACCAGGTGGGATGACGACCTGCGAAAGACTGCAAGTAGATGCTGGATGCGGCAACAGGGCGCTATGGCGCTCATTGGGGGAGGCCTATGCCAGCAGCCAGCAGTTGACTGCTATAGGCTGATGATGATGATGATGTTTTTTTACGTGGTCGTTTTATGGTGGAATCGTTGTGTATTTCATCCTGGCTCGCCCTTTCACCCACACTCTGACTGGTGAGATAGCATTTAGAAGACGAGACTTAGAGAGTTCGCACCGTTGATTTGTTTATAATATGTAGAATATAATTAACCAATTGCGGGTGGCTTTGTCCATTTTTTTGACAGATTAAAGTAACAAGAATTTGAAATAAAATATACTTAATTTTCTTTAAAAATGAATTTATTCAGTGCTTGTGCTAAATTACCTTTGTAAATTACCTAGTCCCTATGAAATTGCATTCCACTTTCATTCTAATGTAGGTAGCTATTCCTTTAAGAAAAAAAATGAAAAAGGTACGTTCTTTGTCGTTTCTTTTGAGCTCGTTACTGTTCTGCTCTGGTAAAGATCAGTATTTTCTCAGTAATGGCAAGTCTCGGGAATATAGCCAGTACTAGGAAACATTCCAGTATAGGTACCTACTGAACGCAATTTCAATGAAAGCAGGCTTTTTTTTTAGAAGCCACAGACTTGTGCCCTAAGTTAAGTTACATTATATTATCGAGTCGTCTTCGAGACGTTCCATTTTTGTATGGAATTAGGTATGTACTTCGCCTCTACCGCGGCTTAGTTACTTACTATTCTAGTAGTAGATAACTATGTTAGCTGAGCAATAACGTTTGTTGACGCACATGACGCTTAAACAAGAAATGGTATCTTATTATTATTATTATTATTATATTTCTTATTATTCTATATAACACGCCACCGTCTATACTTGTTCTAACTCTTCATGTCCATCCAAAGGTTGCCTGGCAGAAATCGCTTTAAGCTATAAGGCAGCCCATTGTACAACACATTCTTTATTTGTCTTTTTCCTGTCCAGTGTATCTGTTTTTATGGTGTGCAATAAAGAATAATTGTATTGTATTGTATTGTATATATATATATATATCACAAAAAACAACAGAGACTAGGTTCGTTTGTCAACAAGTCTATATGTAATATATTTAGAATATGGAGTCTAATCGACTTAGGTACTTATGAAAATTGATTGAATTGAATTTGAATTTGAAAGAATTTAAAAAAAAATTAATTAAAAAAATTTCAAATGGGTCCAATAGTTTCGGAGCCTATTCAATACAAACAAACAATCAAATCTCTATAATATGGTTACGTATAAAACAAAGGATAGATATACGAACACAACAGACAGTGTCTTAAAAGCTGTGAACTGCTATTACTAGTGTGCGAGGATCCTTTGGAACATTATACCTCCGCAGAAAAGACTCCGGTTCAATTCTTACGGGATCTCAAAGCATAATAATATGTTATTTGTATCCGATTCTTCCGTTCCTATGTTGGTTTTGCTATGAACGTTTCCATTTCCTGGTACAGTTTGAAGCGGTTTCAGGAAACGGATATTGGGACCTAGAACGGCGAGGTCCTTAAAAAAAATTATGCATTTTGCTACTCATATAGTCGTAACGTAACCATGACGACGGCCGATAGAGGAGAGTCGCTGAATTATGTAGTATAAAACAAAGTCGCTTCCCGCTGTCTGTCTGTCCCTATGTATGCTTAGATCTTTAAAACTAAGCAACGGATTTTGATGCGGCTTAAATAGATAGATTGATTCAAGAGGAAGGTTTATATGTATGTACCTATATAATAAGTGAATTTGCACCCGTGCGAAGCCGCGACGACACGACACGGGTCGCTAGTAGACTAATAGCAAAAAAAGCAATGTTTTTTGCATTCTATAAGATACTTTGTATCCCCGAAAAAACGCATGTTATCAAAATCTGACAGAAGCGAGTTCTCCATTCTTAATTATTTATCTCAATTACTTATTTGATTCATTGAGTAGGTATAACTCACTTAATTTATCAACTTACTAGCTGCGCCCCGCGGCTATGCCCGCGTGGAAGTAAAAATAGTTCATAAACCTTCCTCTTGAATCACTATCTATTAAAAAAACCGTATCAAAATAGGTTGCGTAGTTTTAAAGATCTAAGCATACATAGGGACAGACAGACAGCGGGAAGCGACTTTCTTTTATGCTATGTAGTGATATCACTCAAGCGTATACCAAAGTTCGTAATATCGCACATCTTATAAATAACAAGGCCGAGTATAAACATCGCGAGCTACCACGCTATACCAAAGGGATTCGAATGTTCCGACAATAGCAGTCGACTGAGGCACACGTGCGAGTGATACGAGATGACAGATCACTTCTGAAGCGAGGCTGTGCTGAACGCAACAATATTACTGAATACGTTTCATAACGTGTCTTTAGTATGTAGACATTGAAGTTAATTGTATAAATATATATACATGTCTATACAATACAATACAAAAATACTTTATTGTACACCAGATACAGAACATTATTAAAGATATTACATGTGACAAGTACAATGGGCGGCCTTAACGCTTAGAAGCGATCTCTTCCAGTCTATAATACGCCACCGTCTATACTATAGCTACGTGTCCATCCAAAGGTTGCCTGGAAGAAATCGCTCTTAGCGATATGGCCGCCCATTGTGCATCTGTATCTTTGTTTGTTTGTTCTTTTCTGTTTTTTTCTGTGTTTGATGTGCAATAAAGCGTGTTTGTATTGTATTGTATTTAACGAGATGTAGCCTGAATTTGTTAACTAACATTATTTAAAAAAAACGCAATCATAAATTTTTATGATTAAAATGGCGCCCTCTCGCCCCGGTTGCACTGCCAAAGCGGGGCAGTGAATGCGTTAAACTAATCTTTCATGTCAGTCATGCACAACTGTTCTGTTTATAAGTAGGTACTAATATCATCATCATCATCAGCCTATAGCAGTCCACCGCTGGACATAGGCCTCTCCCAATAAGCGCCATAGCGCCCTATCTTCAGCTTGCCGCATCCAGCATCTACCTGCAGTCTTTCGCAGATCGTCATCCCACCTGGTCGGAGGGCGTCCTACACTACGTTTACCGATTCGTGGTCTCCACTCAAGTTTTCCCCAGCGGCCGTCGGTTCTTCGCGAGATATGGCCGGCCCACTGCCACTTCAGCTTGCTAATTCTTGGTACTAATATAATGAGTACTTATCGGATAACATCCCGTGACCACGACAGTGTGTAAACCTGTCGATACATCGGAAAAAATAAATAAATAAATGCGATAAATACCTACCCGTTATAATAAGTACTTATAATTATGTGTTCAGATCGCTTAAGTTTAAAAATATTCTGTGTATTTTTTATACCCCGTATAGTTCAGACACGGATAAGTCGCATTGCGTAGCCACACTTGTGTTATCAAGAAAATTGTTCAAGACGGTCTCATCACATAACATATAAACATATAACTCGAACATGAAACCAATAACCGTATATGCCGCGAAAAACAAGCATTGGAAATTCCCATTGGGACAATCATGTTGGATATATTCACGACTACGGGGTTTCAAGGTTCAAAAAGTCGGAAGGATAATTTCAATGGCACATTTTAAAAGAAATGCGGGTTTAACGTTTTTAAGCAAAACCGATTGGACTTCATTCAGGGTGTGGGTATGTCTATACTTTGACGTCCACTGTGGCATCGCGGGCTATGGTCCGCCTGCGAAGCAGAAGGTTGTGGGATCGATTCCCCTCCTCGGGACAAATGTTTATTCGTGTAGTGCGGGAGAGATATCAGTTTCGGGTGTTCTGGTCGTTTTTTATTTATAATAAAACAATATCTATCCTCCGACCAGGTGGAATTTTGATGAAACATCACAATAATATAGTTGACGTATCAGAATAACACATAGGCATACAATTAATAAAGATATATTGTATCTATTTTTTAGATTATCCAAAATATCTATCACCACGCGGGTGAAACCGCGGGGCGCAGCTAGTGTGACCTTACTCTAACTGAATATCCGGCTAAAACCTGGCGCACCCTCTAGTGTAATTCTAGAATGTTCCTTATTGCTTTAGGATTCTCTTACCTGATATCGTTATCCCGGTATTTGATGGCTTCCGGCATCAGCATTTTATAGCAAAGCAGCCTTTTGTACCTCAGGCCTGTAGTGCCTGAGGGTAGAAGGGTATTTTTTATTTGCTTATTTCGGACTTCCTTGGAGACCTTCGTCAACAAACTAGTTTGTAGGTAGGGATTAGGTTAGGGATTTTCTATTTTACGAGTTGATATAGAAGGTAAGTAAAGTATTGTAAACTTGATACTATAGGAATATCGGCATTGATATTGTGCGGAAGATTTCATTACTTAGCAGTAATGAAATCTTCCGCACAATGTCAATGCCGATAAGCTAGCGCTTATTTACTTGAAAATTAGAAGTCAAGAACCAGATTTATTTTGTACTAGCGGACCTTCCCGGCTTCGCACGGTTTTAGTACGGATCCCTAACTCTTTTGAAAATATAATATAGCCTATGTTCACCGGGGATAGTGTAGCTTCCCAACGCAATGGTGAAATAATTTTTCAAATCGGTCCAGTAGTTTCGGAGCCTATTCATTACAAACAAATAAACGAAAAATCAAACCTTTCTTATAATATACATATAATGTATTGTATTATGTATAATTCGTTATCTAGAACCCATAACACAAGCTCTGCTAAGCTTGGAGCTACATTTAGGCCTCGCCTAACGAAGAGTACGCGCCGTTGACTTGTTTACCCTTAATATGCGACTTGCTATAATATGCTTTAACAGTTCAGTAAATCTATTCACCGCCATTTTAAACCGAAATGGTCTTGTTAGTGTTCCCAAGTGTAGCAATAAAATTAAGTTTCTATATACATATATTGTGTTTATGACCTAAATAAGTTTATACCAAGTTTAACACTTTGACTGCGATTTTTTTCGACGACTGCGATCTTTTTTTTAAACTAAAAAATTCGTGCTGCCGCTCTACACAGCGGTTGTGTTGCGCCGCACATGGGTTTCGTTCGAAAAATATTACGGCTGTGCTGAGTCACAAAGATCTGTATTTTCTCAGCCGCTGCGCTAGTGTGGATTTACGCATATTACACACGGTATGTGTTTTCTACAAGAGACTAATAAGTCTCTTGTAGAAAACACATACCATGTGATTTCAGCACTCAAAGTGTTAAGCTATGATGATGGTTGTAAATCGAATTTAATGGCATTAACCCTGGGTGTAGGTGTATGATATTAAATGTTAAGTGTTATTTGAGGGTATGATTGTATCCGTGGCCGATTTTAAAGGTCCATTAGTAACCTACATCACATCATGAGCACATACATTTGTATGTCTAGACCAGATAATATGTGTCTCCGCACACAAGCGCTGTCTTTTATTGAGAAGCGCGATAGAGCATCCAGCCAAGTTTAGAAAGACAATTGCGTATCCTCTCTTCTCTTGTCTTTATACGAACCTGGCACGCTTTTGGTCCCGCCTGTATCTCATTAATTATGAATTCTACAGACTTATAATTTTGTGAGGTTTTTTATGGGGATGATGATAATACCCCTTGCACCTATAACTATCCAAAATCCCCATGCCCTACACAAAATCAAAACCATATAGGTAGTTACAATTACAACCATATACCATAGTTTTTAATAATGCGGTTTATAGTTCAATGACGATATCTAGTTTTGTTTGGTTTATGCACACGTACGACAACAACATTTCGAACCTTCTATTTTATTTCTATCTCATAATGACGACCTTGTGAAACATATTCTTTGTCATATCAGATTATCTAGAAGATAAAAAAGCTTGGAACAAGTTTTGCTCCAATTCAAAATCTACCAACTTACAGATAAGCAAATCAAATATAACTAGACACATAAGTCATGAACATACTAGTGGTTTCTTTTTCACTTCTTCCACTAGTGGGCAAAAAATTTAAGTGAACTATAAAATAATTTTCATTGATAATAATGAATAGTATAAAATATGATCTGTCTAAGTGCTTACATATAATGTAAGCTTAAAGAAATAAAAACTTTTCATTTCATGACATATACGAGAAATATCTATGTGTGTGTATAATATATTGCATTAGGTTTAAAGATATTTTTTCTCAAAAAAGACACTAACGTACAAAATACAATACAAATATTTATATATTTAACTTAAATGTACAATAATACAACAATGTTTAAGATTTGCTTTTAAGTAAAAGAAATACCTGTGTTAGGGAATCTCGCTCTTCCAAAATACGTGAGAATAGTTATTAAGCTAAGTTTAAACAATTCATGCAAGTAAATATAATATGTCGTTCGATCTGTAGGTAGTTAAATTTATAATATAATATATTGCATTAAGTAGTATATATCAGTCACCATAATACAAGCTCTATAAATTTGGGCTAGATAATGCTGTGTGTATTGTTCAGCATTATTTATTTATTTATACGGAGGTCAATACCATAGTGGACGAGTGAACCGTCCGTTCCAGCCTAAAAGCCCTGTTTCAACGCATTTGAGCTCGGGATACGGTTGGCTATATCCACTTTGGCCAGCTAATGGCTCTGTCGCACTCTGTTATACAATCCAAATATGCCTGAAGGCTTCACAAAAGCATGTACTGTTATTAAATTTTCATGTAATGGTTTTATTAATGCTATAATATAAATAATTAAGAATAAGACTTGAAATTACCAAATCTTGCCTTAGCCCATAGATTTCTTCATCAATGCCTATATTGAAGTAATATTTACGAAGTTACATCAGGCGGAAAGGGCGATGAAGAAGGGCCTTTGTTGCCCTTGTTCAGCCTTAAAAACGACCTCGCTGCTGGTCATAGGCGACGCGCGTGCATCTCTACACGCGACGAAACCGTGTGCTCCCCATCTCTGAAGGGTTCCACATGTGGAACATCACTGTCGGAGACCGCGGAGGTATTACCGAAAGTTCCCGCGATCCCTAGCATATGTGCCCGGAGAAATTCGTGAGGTTTTAGTCAGTAGGAGTCTGGAAGAAGGGGAAGATATCCATGATGGATTTCCTCACAATAAAAAAAAATAAGGTAGGTACCTAATCTGTGCCCATAGTAACGTTAAAGCGTTCTGTGACCACTTCGTAAAATAACTTCTTATAGATTCGTCTAGTTTGCCCACTTCTATCCAATTGTAAACAAGACCATTACTAATAAGTTGCTGATATTCAAAATAACTTCATTAGCTTACCCGTTGTTAAGCTGATTAGGTAGTGGCCTACGTATTTAGCTTAGCAGCGCTTTTACTGTGGTATGCCTATATTGGTGCTAATCCTAAACCAGCTATTATGTGTTTACTGCTATAGTTGCGATAAAAGGCACACTTTGACGTGCCAATAAGTGAACAGCAACGTACTAACCTAATAAGGGCTGGACTGCAGTACCAGCTTGCGCTGATGAGGCAATATCTTGTGGTCTACAGCCAGCAGAGTATAATTAATAGGATATTAACTAGGTGGAGCCTAACACAGGGTAGTAATAAGTATGTGATGACAGCCTTTGGAAGTTTGGATGTTAGGGGATTTTGCTTGATATGCTGATGTTTTTGTTTTTCTGTCGGTACATTATCTGTAAATCACACAATCTGTCGCAATATCTAAATACTAAACTCGTTGATTGAGTGTAAGTAGCATAGGTTAGGTTTAGGTAGAGGTACTCCATTTTCCGCATTTGGACTCCAGTTGGTCCTTTATGCGTGGTAGTTAGCTAGCATAGCCAGCCTAGCTCCGTCCAGAAGCGCAGAATCTTCCTGGGGTCTTCACAGGCTTCGCGGAGCGACCTCGGCAAGTTGAGGATTTCTATACGTTATGCTAATACTCCCTCGCATTCCAGGATTACGTAGTAGCATATTATTATAACAGTTTCTGCCCGTGGCTTCGGACCTTCGCACGCGTTGTTTCATCCCATGGGAACTGATTTTTTTCTTTGGATAAAAAGTAGCCTATGCTTTTTTGATCCCGATCCGTTCGATAGTTTTTGCGTACACGAGTAACATACATACACACAAATTTTCGTTTATGAATGTCCCAAAGAAAAAAAAACTTTGACGGGACTTGAACCCGCAACCTTCTCTCAGTACGGGATGATATGTCAGCCTTAAAGCCTATCGACAAGCAATTTGGAATGTAGATTTATTTTTTAACAAAGGACAAAACAACATTGTACAAACGTTTCGCTATTGTATTATCGCAAAACCATATAAAGCCCTTTACAACAAAGTAAAATGGCGTAGGCGGTCTCTTTGTACTTTGTTGAACTATTAATTTTACTACGGCCGCCCTTCGAGATCAATACACTGAACATCAAAAGGATTTGCGGCCTAGTTAGGTACTATACATACATACTCGCATGTTATAATTTATGAACATGTCAATATGTCTGAAACTCTGAAATGGAATATAAGCAGCTGAATGCGATGAGAAACGGCTCGTTTTTCTTTTGTTGCTTTGCTCCAGCTGCCTCTTTATTTAGGAGAGCACTCGTGGTTTGCCCTCGCTATTCTAGTTTTGTTTGATATTTGAAACGCAAAAAGGCTATCTTATGACAAACAGTTACGAGTACCTTTTTTTCAGTGAGTCCATGTAATTTTATTTATTCTAGCCCCAAGCTAAGCTAAAGCTTGAGTGTAGGTACTAGATGACTGATATACATATGTAGTATAATACATTACATAGATAGATATATTTTATTAGACATAGAACACGATCAGAACACCCGGAACAAATATCTGCAGATCGTACGAACATTTGTCCCGAGGTGGGAATCGAACCCGCAAGCTCCTATGTCGCGGATCTTCGCCTACCGCGCCACAGAAGTCGTCAATACATAGGTAGGCCGTTAATGGTAACATTAGTAGGGTACTCATATTATGACAGCGAAATTTAAGAAAGAAGATATGACGTGTGATCATTCCTAAAATCTTCTACTGAACAGCTCATGATCGAATTTGGCGAACATGTTAATTCGAATCTGGCTTAACCCGGCGCCAATGACGTGAAAAATATTACACGGGCAATGATGTCGGGTCATCATGACCCGAACTTTAGACAGTAAATTTTCAGTATCTTTAAATGAACTGACATTTTTTAGTAACCATTTTAGAAATTAGGGTTTATTGGGTGAATAACAGAATAATAAAAAATGTATTAAAGTTAATCAAAACGACAATAAATTGATTAATAGTTTCTTTTAGCGTGGCAAATGGCTTTCAAAGTGTGAAAAACTCTATAACAGTGATCTAAATTACTTGTAGAACCTAGAAAATTGTAAAAAAACAGATATTTTCACGCGTAAGTTTAACCTAATTGTTGTGTAGTTTTAACTAATTTCAGGTTAAGTGTAACAATTTCGTGGTGTAAAAAAGGAACTTCGGTTGAATTTATTTAAGCAACAGACACTGAAAAGACAATCCCTTCCCGAAACATTTGAACGAAACACCATGTAATAAATAAGAGCAGCCTCCGGTCCGAGCTTTACGACTCTCCTGTTTACGTGCTCCGAGACAAAAGAACAGATCGGGACTTCTAAATTCTGCTTTTTATTTAATCTTAATCTGCTCGTAAAAAGGACACCCTGAGTTGGGATTGTACGGACAAACAGATTTACTCTAAAGTATTTCTGTTTACTCAAAAATATTCTTGTTGGGTGACGAATACAGGATTGGCTAAAGCCAAAAAAAGTTGCTCAATGAAACGATCAAACCCGCAAAATACCTACCTATACACAAATGTTAATACGACGGCCGCTGGGGCAAACGTGTTCTTGAGTGGAGACCACGACTCGGTAAACGTAGTGTAGGACGCCCTCCGACCAGGTGGGTTGACGACCTGCGAAAGACTGCAGGTAGATGCTGGATGCGTCAAGCTGAAGACCAGGCGCTATGGCTCTCATTGGGGGAGGCCTATGTCCAGCTGTGGACTAATTTAGGCTGATGATGATGACAGAAATATTGGCGACGGTTCTTTGAGCACAGATTTTCAGACAATTAGAAAGCGCAGGGTTTAGTTAGGTTATTATTTATGGTGGGTAGGTATATAAATGATTATAGACAGGATTGCGTTATTGAACGATTAAAACTTCTGAGTGCTTAGTACCGGACACAAGAAGATTATCTACCTTCGATAAAGTTTTCCAGAAACATTGACGTCTCACAAACGAGGTGTACTCTACGAAAAGTTGTTCCTCTCGATCCGGTAAAGCCGTTACAAGGCCCTAAACTAGTATAGGTACAAAATACTAAGGGTGTAAGATATTGCGTATAACCCAAACTAAGCACTGTCAAAGGAAAACATTATTTGCAAATGGGTAGATTGAATACAGGCTTGCACAATTTTGCTATTTATTATTATTAACAGATTTGGGAGAGGCCTTTGCCCAGCAGTAGGACGAATCAGGTTAAATAAAAAAGAAACAGTTTGGTTGGTTTGTACGGCCCTGGAGCAGCCACCATGGAGCGAGTGTTTCCGCAGAACGGACACTAAAGTTTTTATAGTTTTCGGGTCACAGCGCCCCGACAATTCGGTTTTCCAATCAACATCTTTATAGTGATCGAGAGTGAGTGATACAGGAAAGCGTCCTAAAAGCGATTCCTTAAACTGTGTTTATACCTTTCTACCTGAAACTTTACGACTTGAGATAGGTACTATTTTAAAGCGCAATTTTAAACAATCAATACACAATCATCATTTGGTTATGGTTATGGTAAGTGTACTCCTGTTTCCGCACTTAGACTCCGATTGGTCCTTTGTGCGTGGTGTGCGTTTGCTAGTTTAACCAGCCTAACTCCGACCAGAAGCGCAGAATACTCCTGGGATCTTCACAGGCTTCGCGGAGTGACCTCGGGTGGTCGAGGATTTCTAGTCGTTGCGCTGTTACTCCCTCGCATTCCAGGACTACGTGGGCAGCTGATTCTTCGTCGCTCAGGCATCCTCTGCAGAGAGGGCTGTCCGTTGCTCCGATGCGATGGTGAAGAGGTGTTTGTTTAGTGGGCAGTGTCCTGTGAGTGTCCCCACTAGGACTTGTAGGTTCGATCTCGTTAGGCGTAATAGGTATTTAGTTAGTCTTGGTGATGCAGCTGGGAGTGCTGCTCTACAATCATCATTCTATTACACATCACATCTATTATAAAAATAAATTCGTTACTCCGAATTTACCCATACCCACCTACAAATTATATTATTAAATGAAATCTTCTTAGAATGTAATTTCACCTTCACGTTCTCGTTATGCGCGGTAACAAGCAGGAAAATTATTTTGCAGGGTGTATAAATAAATACACCCACATGTGTTTTACGGTTATCGGCTGCTCGTGAAATAATTTGAAAAGATAATACGGCTACGTCATGTCAGTGCTATGGGCCGAGATTTTTAGGACGATTACGACATTATTTAACAGTCAAAAAATTATCAGTCTTGACCTCAATGCTAGAGGGGGAAAAAATCGATAGAACTGACCGCTGCACTTTAAAAGTAAAATAAAATAAACAATGCTAGAAAATTCGCATAGCATCATCTAGTGCGAAGCGAAAACGACCTTAACTTATTACGATACATTACATAAATAAAATATGTCTTTACATTTAACATAAAAACACCCAGAACAAATATTTACCGATCTTACGAACATATGTCCCAAGGCGTAAAATCGATCCCGTAAACTCCTCCGTCGCACGCGTACCTTCGCCCACCGCACCGCAGAGGTCGTCATATGATTTATGACGATCATGGATAAAAGAATTCAAAGGGATAAAATGAAACGTAGTGTGCCAAATGACACTCCGGATACGAGAAGAAACGCATCTATACCACAAATAACTGTATACTCGTAGTACTAACGTATCTATACATTTAATGTGGGTGCGTAAAAGGAAAGCCCACGCGTTCTTTGAAATGAAATTAATAGCACGTTTGTGTTTGGTTTCTGATGGGACTCTGCAAGAGCTCTCGCCACGTTGAACTGATAATTTGATTCCTTTGAAGGCTGCGTCGTATTGTACCGTTTACGGATTAAGCTCTGAATCGTCTTAATTATTTCAAAGGAAAATACGGTTTCAAGGTTATTCATGATGGTTTTGCTTCGTTTTCAGCTTTGCTTTAATATCTAGTGTAATTATGTTTGACACTAGTTCGACATAATGTATTAAAGCTATATTAACAATGATTTTTTTATAATGTTTTTACCTGAAATTATTATGACTAAGTATCATATAAATAATTGTTATTTAAAAAATATATGCACCTACCTACCTTCAACTTCAACTTCTTTTTTGTTTTAGCGCCGCTTGCTTTTCGCTACGACTCTGCCAGTGTCTGCTTCAGAGTGTCCTAAACTTCTTAAATAGAATATGATCGGTTACGACCTACCTACCTTGGTACTTGACTTATAACTTGGTGTTGTCAATATAGATATTGTATTGTATGAAATCATATAACTTTTGTACATACGTAGTGATGGGTTTGTTGGCTCATAAATGGTTTCTAAAAAGTCCGAAAGCTGTTGGGTCGTCCAACGACGATGTAAAAAAAGTAAAAAAAAATACGAAAAGCACTGAGTTCTGGTTGACGATAGACTTTACTTCTTTGATATTGGCAATATTTATCTGGTTCGTCACTTCTCTGCCAGTTCATGGAAATTTCATAGACATAAACATGGTTTGACGGTAGTATTGAGGCATCATTTTAACGTCTCATTTTTGTATGTGATTTGCGTAGTTCCATATCCGCACGATAGAGGCGCTGTACCAATTCCCATAGAAAAACGAGACGTCTCGATAGTGTTTACACTATTGTCAAATTGAAGGGCTCATAACGCTCAGTCCTGTGCTTCTTGTATAGGGCAAGAAGGTCTTTATATGTATCTTATCTCCATGTATTTTTAAGGAAGAGCAGGACATCCTGGCACATTCCTGGATACTTACATACTTAAAAGGATGTCCTAACAACTGTCTAGCATGTAAGTAAAGTAACATACTTTTATACTAATAAACAATTTTTAATCTTACCAGCGCAGTGTGTGCGTGACTAAGAATTAATCTGATAATGATAAAAAATTATATTTTCTTCTAATTATGCTTGACTGCTTTTCCTATAAGAAAAGTTCTTAAAATATACACAATTTCCAGTTGGGGATACGTCGGAGTACTCAATACTTCATTCAAACCAAATTCAATATTAACTTTGCCACAAGCGAGACCGACTTCTCCTTTAAAACAAAAATAGCAATCAATCATGACGAAAGTTCCTCAAAGTTAACACAATTTTGTAAAGGCTTGTTTGCACTGGCACGCGGGGCATGTCGTGAATTTATTGGATACATAGTACGCTATTTTTGAATAATATAGGTATTTAACATGTAAAAAAGCCAGGACTTGCAAAAAAAGTAATTAAAAAACGGTCTTTGTCCTGCAGTGGGACATTACAGGCTAGTTAGACAGAAACACTTTATTATATCACACAGAACAGTAGTAGGAATTATAAAGGGTGGCCTTTTCGCTGAGAGCAATTTCTACCAGGCAATCTAAGGCTAATATTAAATAAATAATACTGGACAACCAAACTTAGCTAAGTGTTTAGTAGTAGTTTGAATTATCTGTGGCCACTCATTGCAAACTGGTAGGGACAATGTGATTTCATCCTAAAATTGACGTCTTCGGCAACAAAGACCGACAAAAGATAAATACATGTTCTAAAAGCTTTTTCGATTCGTCGTGTGGCTTCGGTACTTTCTATTTCAACTTTGTAAAGCTCTACAAATAAACCGCTGGCATCTGAAGAAAATAGATATTAAAGGATCTCTCATCTCAGATATTTGTTCCGGGTGTTCTGGTCGTTTTCTATGTATAATAAAAATATCTATCTAGTAATGTATTATGTATATCAGTTATCTAGTACCCATAACACAAGCTCTGCTTACCATGGGGCTAGATAATGCTGTGTGAATTGTCCAGCATTATTATTTATTTATTATAATAAACTTACATAGACATAAGATAAGGCTATCAATATATAGGGGGATCACTTCCTATCTTCCTTATGTTATGTATATGTTATTTTATTATAATGTTTGTATTGTAGGTATTAAGTGTATTTGTTTTCTTTTGTTACCAATTATTTATTAAAGTGCCACCGTCTATATTGTTAGTTCATGTCCAGTCCATCACAAGGTTGCCTGGAAGAGATCGCTCTCAGCGATTAGGCCGCCTTTTATACCTTTATTCTAATTTTTTTAAGTTAATTTATGCAATTTTAAATTTATGACATGTCCAGGAGTCCTGTTAGGTGTAATGAAAATAAAGCCTTTTGATGTTTGACCCATTAGTATACAAATTGTAAGTAGTATACAGTTATGCTAACTGAAGACTTGCAAAATAAAATGATACAAAATAATTCGATGTAAAAAGAACACTCTACTAGAAAGACCTGCGTACCATCTTCCAGGAAGCATTGAGTTATGGATTCAGATCACAGATGAACCCTTACAGAATACGTGACAATACAGATAAATTCCGGTCGTGCTATAAGTTCATTGGAAAAATTGTGAGCCTTGGTATCTGCTTGGCATGCCCTCGATCGCTTTCGTTTGGCCGTAACCTAGAACGCATAGGTAACTGGACAAGAAAATAATTTAATACTGTACAAACAAATTCATTATTGTGTTTAACACTTTGACTGCGATTTTTTTTTCGACGACTGCGATCTTTTTTTTAACCTAAAAAATTCGTGCTGCCGCTCTACACAGCGGTTGTGTTGCACCGCGCATGCGTTTCGTTCGAAAAATATTACGGCTGTGCTGAGTCACAAAGATCTGTATTTTCTCAGCCGCTGCGCTAGTGTGGATTTACGCATATTAGGCACTTGTAGAAAACACATACCGTGTGATTTCAGCAGTTAAAGTGTTAAAGAACGAAATTAATCTTTACTTTACCTTTTGTGGTGCAGTAGGCATTGTCAAAAAGATCTAAAAAATTTACATCTTAACAAGTCATAGACATGGAACTAAAGTTGATTTCAATGCATATTAAATATGTATCATTCTAATAATTGAGATTTTAGAAATTTAACAATGTTATTGTTTTTTAATGGCAAGTTTTATGAATTCTGTCATGCCAAATATACATCTTCATTATATTAAATTTAATTCCAAGCTATATATACATACCTAGTCAAATGTATTATTTTATAATAGTTTCTGCCCGCGGCTTCGCACGCGTTGTTTCTATGGAAACGTCTTAAGTTTATTTATATCCCATGGGAACTTAATTATGGGATAAAAATAGTAATAGCCTATGTTTTATTCCGGGCCTGAAACAGCATACAGTATATGCATCAGCCAGATTCGTTCAATAGTTTTTGCGTGAAAGAGTAACAAACATCCATACATACAAACTTTCGTTTATAATATTAATAGGATTGAATTAAGGTTCATTTCATCTATGGCTGCAGCCTTGCTTCACAGCAGCAACCCGCTCTATGGCCATCACAAGGTTGCATTGCACTAGCCCAACCAGTTCCGTATTCACGAATTCACATTACGCAAGCCGTTTCATAATCGTTTCTTAAACCGGCTTACCTACTTGTAGATAATTAAGTTTTGTATACTACCTACCAATTTCAATTAGAACAATTGGAGTACACCTTGTTCTAATTACCCAAACATTTACCCAAATTAGTGCGTAACAAATTAGGTAAGTTGGTAGAACGTAATTCGGCAAAAACGTACGTAGTTAATATGGTTTGTGCGGTTAAAGGTATTTTACCGGACAGAATGCCCTTGAAAGCCCACTTAAGTAGATAGAAATAATAAATAATTTAATAATAAAAAAAAACTTTCCTTATAACAAGTTTTTACTAATCTAGGAGCAAAGTGCTTGGGTAGACTAATCCAACGAACCTACACTCGACAGGCTTAGGTCGTTTCGTTCAGGATTTCCTATGGCCACCAACTGTCTCCATCATCAGACCAGCTCAATAATACTATACTACAATACAATACCATACAAAAATACTTTATTGTACACCAGATACAGAACATTATGAAAGATATTACATGTGACAAGTACAATGGGCGGCCTTATCGCTTAGAAGCGATCTCTTCCAGGCATACTACATTACGTTATCACCGAACTTACATAAGTACCTATGCCTAATTTAAAAGGATAACTGGTCTAAAATTCAGTTGCAAGATATGTCCTAGAAAAACTAACAAGGCAAGTAGATTAAAAACTTCTAATTAATAAAAAAAATTGAAAAGGTCTTACATATAACATAACACATTCATAAAGTTCTAGTCTCGACTATGATTGATTTTTATATTACTCGGTAGAATATTGTAAGGTTCCCAATGTATTTTATTACTATCCCAAAGACGCCAGGTTCGTTACTACAATAAAAAACGTTTGCCATCATGTTTAGATAGTGTTTATCTCAACGGAAATAGAATTGGTATGCAATACCACCCACAAACGATGTGAAACTAAAAACAATGGATTACAATGGTGAATAATAAATATTAAAATAGGTGGCTAACGAAGCGAACATGCAGGTCGTTGGTAATTAAAAAAAAACTATTCTGATATGTTCTTGTATTTTTTGTACGTTTTTAATACAAAACAAAGGACTAGTAATATAAGTTATCTTTAAAAAAAGCAATAAAACACTAGTAGAGGCAATAGAGCCACTGCCACCAACTCAAGCTAAAATATTCTACATATTATCCACAATAAATAAAGTTAATAAAATACCTACAGACAATGGAGATTTGTTCTTACTTATATGTGACAATCATAAAGACTCAGTCGTATCAGCTTGTATTGAATGCCTTTCACTCGCTTATTTCAATGGGCACCTTGTCAATTCAAGGTATGTATATTATCTAGTACGTATATTATAGTAACAAACATACTATACATTCTTACATTAGATTAAATAGGCCATGTTCACATAATTTTCAGTCCTTTCATGGAGCGTTCTAACGTTTCCACATCCCAGATGACCAACTTGTCATCCAGACCTGAGGTACTGAACTTCTTCACTTTATCCTTAGTTCCAGTAAAGAGATTAAAGCAGGTGATGGAGTTCTGGTGCGTAGAGTCTAGCAAAACATCGTTAGTTTCAGCCGCTTGTTTATCAAGTCTCTGGAACTTTTTCATAGCAGACATACTTCCACATTCTTTCTTTTGAGAACTGTCTAGAGATGCTAGAAACTTTATCTCTGATTTGTCAAGGCAGTACAGTAATGGAACACAGTCGTGTCCAGCAACGACGAAAGAGTTGTTGGTAATCCAAGAGCAAGTGAGGAATGGAAGATATTTTGTCTTCAGCTTAAAGATTGCTTTACCTTTCGAGGCATCAACTATGTTTATTGAACTGTCATGCCCCACCCAAGCGATTTTATTACCGTCAGCGGAGAAAGATACGCCGTGAACCCATCCACCTCCATTTGGGGTATCTGGAAATTCTGCGAGAACTTGTCCCATTGGCATTTTAGAACCCCAAGTATTTGAACTAGGCTGATCTTCAATGTCTTTGATGTATGCAGAGAAGATTCTAACCTTGAAATCAGAGGAACCAGCGACAATAAGCATGTTGTTGGGATGCCAATCGATAGAAGTAACGGTAGATCGGATCGGTCTTTTGATATGCTTGGAGACCCACCAGTTATTTTCCTTATCAAAGTAGCAGATGGAGAGTAACCTAGCTGCAGAGCCGACAGCAAACTTGTTCTCCATCGGAGACCATTTAACGCAAGTGGCTGCCCGGTTGATTCGGAGGAGGACAAGGTTGGTGCTCCACATGCCGTCTTCCGCTTGCGTCCAGACATATGCATTGCGATCCACAGAGCACGTTACAATGCGGTTGGTTTTTGGAGCCCAGTCAATGCCCATGACCCTCAAGTCATGATCGGCTAACTTGTTCGTTTGTTTCCATTCTTTGCTGGTCTTTTCGTAGATGTGCACTTCATTATTGTTCGGAGATAAAGCAATTTCTGTAAAATAATTGGGAACTTTATATATTTGTTGGTTGAGGTCTTAGGGGCCGTTTAAATATTACGTAAGCAGATTTATAACAATTATTTACCCCCCCCCCCCCCCCCCCATCCTCCTTGTCAGCAAAAGTAGACAAAGCTCTTACCCCCTCCCCCAATGCTTACGTAAACATTTTTTAATTATAAATGTATTTTTTTATATTATAATTATAATTTTAAATATAAGAAAATAAATTTAGGATAGAAATAAGATTTTACTGATACAGTATTCAACATAGAGTAAGGGACAAAAATATTATAATCTTACAAAATCTAACAAACTTATTTTAAATTTTTGGTACTTACACATATTTAAATAAAATTAACAGTCTCCAAGTCCATGAAACCCGAATTCATGATTCTAAGTTTTAATCCCCGAAAATGTGTTTTGTTTTCAAGCATAGACAATGTGAAGGCTGCCATTCGTGTAAAAAAGTAAATAACTACCGATGACGTAATCATCATATAGACTCCCCTACCCCCCATGTCATCCAAAATAAGCAAAACAAAGACCCCACCCCCCACCCCCCATAGTGCTTACGTAATACTTAAACGGCCCCTTATTATAAAATTAAAATAGTCACCCTTTGACTGTAAGTACTGTAAAATAAGCACTTACTAGTTCTGTCATTATTCCAAGCATGGACAGGTATTGGTCCAGATACATCATCAAAAGTTATGGTTTGAGACATTGTAGAGATCTAAAATACATCAAAGCGGAAAATTAACGTTATTATTATATCACACAATGTATTTACGACCGATGTGGCGCGGTGGGCGAAGGTCCGCCTGCGACGCAGTAGGTTGCGGGTTCGATTCCCGCCTCGGAACAATTGTGTGTACGGTCTGCAGATATTTGTTCCGGGTGTTCTGGTCGCTTTCTATGTATAATAAAAAATATCTATCTATGTAATATATAGTATTATGTATATCAGTTATCTAGTACCTATAACACAAGCTCTGCTTACCATGGGGCTAGATAATGCTGTGTGAATAGTCCAGCATTACTTTAATTTTAATTTAATTAATTTAATTTCTAATTTATGTGTACCTACAAGTTATTTGTTCCATACCTTTTCCTTGTAGTTTATAATATATTATAGGACTATAAAAAGAACATCCACACGGGAATCCTTCTAAATTGTAGCTGACGTGTAAAATTCGTGGACTCTGGTCAGTCTACGCGAATTCCTGAAATATTCAGAGACACTTTTTTATTATTAAAGCATAGTTTGATGAATTAATTAAGGATATTAGCGGTTTAACTTGGATGTGGTACGCGTGTCTAGAACCACACTCACCCTGAAGAAGGGACTTCTTCAGGGTGAGTGTGGTTCGTTAAGTAATGAATCGTTGGTGTTCATCTAACACAAAAAAGGTTCATAGTTAACCCGATTACATCCGTAAAGAATTCAAGGACACATTGAAATACAAATTATAATTAAATAATGCAGGACAATCTACACAGCATCATCTAGCCCCAAACTTAGCAGAGCTTGTGTTATGAGTACTATATGACTGAGATACTTAATACAATAGATTACATAGATACCTAGATATTTTTATTAAACATAGATAACGACCAGAACACCCGGAAGAAATATCTGAAAATCGTACACACAATTTTCCCGAGGTGGGAATAGAACCCGCAACCTCCTGCATCGCAGTAGGACCTTCGCCCAACGCGCAACAGAGGTCGACAAATACAACAAACAAAACGTATAATGACTTTAAACATGTATACCCGGTTTAAACTTATTGATTCATTTCTTACGGGTATATTGAACAGGCACTACTTACACCAACAAAGTATGCACTTGGACTGACCGATTGACTCATTAGACTGAGTGATAAGAGCATAACTCATAACAGGATAACAGTTTGTCGCACAGACTTAATGGGTAGGTATGTTCGGAGCTGATCGGTTTGGTTCTCAAAATAGAAATTTATAGGTCAATACAGCGAGAATTGTGACAAATATATGTATATCTATAATTGTTTAATTAATAAAACATGAATTATATGGAAACATTTAACAAACTGAAAATTGAACCCCCAAAGAATATCCTCTCTCCTGAGAAAAATTACATCTAATTAACAAAAGCACATCTATCCATCGACACCCCTCTATCCAACAACCCCGAAGAATATGTTCGGCCAAACGGGCAGAGAGATGTTTCCTCGACTATGGTTTGCAATGGGTTTGCAGCGGAAAAGAGGTCCGCCTTATTTAAGTGGGTCTTCTACACACGAGGGTTTTTCTTTCCTTTACTATATATTATAGATTGATGATTCTATATCATATATATGAATCGCTAATGTGTTGCTAAGCGCAAATCTCGAGAGCAGCTGAATGGATTTCGCTTATTCTTTTTTTTTAGAATATTCCTTGAAGTACGAGTATGGTTCTTAGTTCTTACAGAGAGAAAAAAGAGATTTTTTTTTTAAAAATGCCTGAAACAAATGACCACCTGGGCGAAGACGGGACGGGCCGCTAGTTCAAAATAAAAATAACCACCAAGCAATTTATTGAGGGCAAATGCTCGGAGTTTCTCTGAAGGTTAAGATTCGTAACGAATATATACGACAGAGAACCAAAGTTATCGACATAGCTCTAAGAATTAGCAAGCTGACGTGGCAGTGGGCCGGCCATATCTCGCGAAGAACCGATGGCCGCTGGGGCAATCGTGTTCTTGAATGGAGGCCACGACTCGGTAAACGTAGTATAGACCTCCGACCCTCCGACCAGGTGGGATGACGACCTGCGAAAGACTGCAGGTAGATGCTGGATGCGTCAAGCTGAAGACAGGGCGCTATGGCGCTCATTGGAGGAGGCCTATGTCCAGCCGTGGACTATCATAGGCTGATGATGATGATGGGCAAAATGTGGGGCTAACTCTGACACAAGAATATGTATATATGATGTAAAAGCTTTAAAAATTGGAGTTTATTCAAATGAAATTCGTAATTTGGGCTTGAAATTGTGACTTACCTACTGAATGAGGATAAAGAAAACAGCTTTTAATTTATTCATAGCCTCCAATATACGGAGATTATCTATAAACATATTGTGGTATTTACGCAAGCTCTGTTTAGCTTGGGGCTAGATAATGCTGTGTAAATGTTCCACCATTATTTAATTTTATTATTTAGGTTCGAATGGAATGATTAAATTTTTTTTTTGTCGAGCGTAGACAGACGTACAAAAGATGTTGACTATTTATCACAAAGGTCTAGACTAGAACACCTACTCACTCTTGTCTTGAAGAAACCTTTCAATAATATTATATATGATTATGTGATGTCTATTGTCTTTTCTAATACCTAATAACAGCGCACATTGCGAATTGCGTACATTATTGAAGTTAAAACTGAGTTAAAAGAATGCATTGTTATAATTGACGACCGATGTGGCGCGGTGGGCGAAGGTCCGCCTGCGACGCAGGAGGTTGCGGGTTCGATTCCCGCCTCGGAACAATTGTATGTACGATCTGCAGATATTTGTTTCGGATGTTCTGGTCGTTTTCTGTGTATAATAAAAAATATCTATCTATGTAATTTATTGTATTATGTATATCAGTTATCTAGTACCCATAACACAAGCTCTGCTTACCATGGGTCTAGATAATGCTGTGTGAATTGTCCAGTATGCATACGATGCCATAGTGGCACACAAAAGGGTCGTAATCATAACACAAAAATGAGTACTAAGGATCATGATGTAACGAGACAAAAAGCTCGCGTCACGCACAATCTATCATCACATGAAAAGGGATAAACGACTCATACCTCTTAGCTTGGGAAGAGGAAAATTATCCCTCTTCATGTCAAATAGGACAAAAAATCGGATGATTACTGAAAGAGACAGGAATCTGATTTATATAGACATACGTAAAAGTTTTACTAATTTTTGAATGTAAAATTTGAAGCATCATGATAACCATAATTATAGTATTCGTTTATGAAATCGTCCATGAAATAACGTTAAAATTGTTTTTTTTTAGCTAATTTACTTTCCCGTAGTTACAAAAGATTAGGAACGTGTATAATTTTAAAGAGTACTTACCTACCTACCGATGAGTCGTGGGAAAATCCACGACGATCATAAAAAGGTACAAGATCAACACATGCATACGTGATGACCGCACTTCGACAGAACGGAATTCCGATAGGCTCCACTTCGCCCGAAAACCATTATTCCAATAAGAACTATAGCGTTCCGTGACAAACGCCGTTTTACCTTGCACAAATTACGAGCATTCCAAAGAACTATTCAACCACAAGTTTTTTTTTACTATTCATTTTCACATGATAAACGATTGAGCAAGATACCTTGCAAATAATTCACAAAGCTAAAGCACGGTCTTAACTTAGAACTATCAAGACTCGAGTTTGGGTTTTCCTGAGGCTGTGTTATAGCCGTCTCGTTCTTATCCATATTGTGTGGAGCTTTGGGTGTTCTGTTTCATTCTTGCTTGAAGAGGCTTGCGCGGAAAGAGAATGTGGGTAACGAACGACCTTTTGCCGTTATGGGCAAGCAGTGCGGCCCGTGCGTTCACCGGGAGCGGTACACTCGCCCGTAATTCTTACTTCGCGCCGATGTCTGACAGACTGAAAAAAATTACGTAAATATTACAACACACGCATTGATTATCAAACGCGTATAGACACCATATTCTCACTCCTGAAGCCTGGACTATAGACTAAAGTACAGTGCATGACATGTGCTCGCGTATTGTTTGAATTTGTGTGATCGTGTTTGACCCTGGTGCTTTATTTTATTATATTGTTTTCCTAACCCTCCCCGTGGTATAACTGTATTATCCCAGTGTTCTGTTTGTGATTCTTTTTCATCGAATTGGATTGTCACTGAGTGTTGGTGAGTAAAATTACCTTTTTGCAATACATTGTTATGAATGAAAATGTTTTTGTTTAGTTATCATATCACGTTTATTATGTTTCATTGTGTTAATTGAGCTGAAATCTATGATTTGCCTATGTTAATCAATACTTGTCAGCGCTTTAGACAACTTATCAATAACTATGTAGTTTCAGCACTACTAAATACACAGTAAGTTATCGGTAAACGTAACAACCTATGTCAACTTTCCCTCGCGTCCCAGCTTCATCATTCCGCAAAGTAGCATTTGTTTATGATTAATTATTTAAGTTTAGTAACAGACAATCAACACTGCCAATACCTATCGCAGTGTAACTTTCTACTTAAAGCTGAGCTGTGGTTACTTATGTAACTTGTTACCCTTGGCATGTGGAAACTATTTTCCGTTTTCATCGTATTGGTGGCTCTGTCGGAATTTGTTTCACATTCTTTTTACCCTCAGCCGAATTGATCATGCATGTTTTATTTTTTCATGGTTTCTGCTTTAACCAAATTTGAATATATTTGGTATGTTATTGCGTAAATAGTAAAATTAGAAGATTGAACTTATCGTATGAGGTTTGCTAGGTAGGGTATAGACAATGTTTTAGGGGTAGGTATGATGTTCTATAAGTAACCTAACTTAAAAATAAAACTGTTGGGAGGCACACTGTTGCTAGGCGTTTCCATTTCCAGACAATAAAATAACAATGAGAGGATAAAGAAAATTGGAAAAACATCGCGACACTTTTTCCGTTACTAATGGACACAAACGAGGAGAAATCGCTCTAACTAACGGAAAGCAGCATTTCATGAAACAGATTGATTGAAACGCTCATTTTATTTTCATCGCAAAATTCTATTCAATCAATCGTGGAAATTGGATCGGATTGTGGATTAGAATGCTGGATGAAAAAGTACCAGATGCGAACACGATCATCTTGTTCATTATAGCTGATTATATATGAAACGATCGTTATTGATAAAATTTGCCTAACCACAAAATACAGTACCTACAATATTAGTAGGGCGATCCCCATAAGATGAAAAGCGCTTATCAGGGGGATGCCTGCGTCCAGCAGTGGACCTATATATGTATATAGGCTGTTGAGGATGAGGAGGCTGAGGATTAGTAGGGCAGCATTGTTTATTAGAGAAGTAACAGAACAAAGTCATTGGCACTTGTGCACATAACAATTTAATTTAATTGTTTTGATAAAACTAAACATCCGACTTTGGATCCCTTGGGAATAAAAATTGATGGGACCACCTCGGGATCATCCTTTCTACAACTGCAAAATAATCATCATAAATCGATCCATAAACAGTCCATAAAGGACAAAAAGATTGATGAAAATACATAAAACAAAATACTAGAACCTACATGTGAACATAGAACCTTTTTTCGAAATCAGTCCTCTTTTGAATCGAGCCTTTTTAGAATAGCACCTCTTTTGATTCAATCCTTTTTTGATATCGGTTAAAAATAAATATGAAATGTAGCCCTATCAATTTAACAGCTTAGGAATTTGAATCTTATTAAAATGCAGTTAGAATGCTTAGCAGAACAAAAGGCGCAATATCGATGGAACTTCGCAAGACCGGTATGCAACACAACCTTCCCATTGCGAACTGCACAGCACCTATCATATGTATGGAATTTGACCTTACTGAGCACTGCCTGTCGAAACCGGATAGAGATCAAAGGTTTTTTCAATGACTACGGCTTGATCTTGTCTTGATAATGAACAAAAAGTTTTTTAAAAAGGTCGACGCTTTGATCAGACCAATTAAAAAGGCCAATTCCGGCTACTGAGCAGGGGAAAAGAAGATAATTACGAAGGGGGATCACCCTCTTAGTAGGGCACACCTATTGTATTTTATGCTGATTTCGGGGTATCGAAAAATGATCCTAAGTAGCTTGGTTTGGGAAGATAGGAGCAAATAGGCTTACAGAATTATTTGGATATTTTCACTGCCTTACAAAGAAATCTAAAATTAACACAAATAATTCACGACATTATTCAAAATAGTACCTAAATCATTATCGAGTGAATAAAATTTGGCTTGTCTAAGCGTTATTTTGCAAGATGTAGGTATCGGTATAGAAATCAGAAATATGATCGTATCAAACTACCAATAAGCTAAACTATATAAATGCATATAATTATACATTTATGTTTCTCAAGAATCTTTTGACAGTTATTAATAAAAAAGTTCAGATCAAGGCAATGCATCATCTTCATAAATATTTCGTAACACGCATGTATCATCACGATTTTCTGCTTATGTCGTAACCCTAATACTTGTAGGTATTTTTGAGCTTAAACGTTGAAGTGTAGACTTAAGACTATTGACTTTCTCACATTGATATGAAAACAATCTTTAGAAATCAATAATTCGTATACGATACAAGGTTTAGGTGCAATGTAATTGAAACGTTATTTTAAATTACTTTACACATCACATTTCAACTTGTTACAACTATATTATTATTATTTATTTCTCTATCTAGTTCGATTTGTGAAACGTTTATGCTTCATAATAGAGAAAACCTTTACAAGGCTTAAGAATCGAACTGTTTCTAGCTAGAGTTCCTATTTAAAATCAATCTTTGTCACGACTTTATAAAACGAAACCGTGAATGGACTTTTTTCATCTCAAATCGACCGCTATCGGTCCTATTTTTTGTTAGTGGATTAAAATACGTTTTTAATTCTATTACGTTTGTTAATCGTTGGAGCGACTGAGAAAACACGAGCTTTTCACGCTTAGTTAAGAAAAAAAAACAACTTTGCTCGCCATTCCGCATTGTAGCATTCGAAGCTCATTGCTGTGGGTAGATTGTTTTGAACTTGCCGCAGCTTAGTCAATACTTAGTTAACTTAGGTGAGTCATTTGGAAATTGCTTCGAGGCTGTTCAATATCCGCCTTAGAATGCACGAGATTCATAATGTTTCGGCGATGACGTAAGGCCGCACCTGACTTTACTTGTTCGACCTCAAACTTGTTAGCTGGTTTATGGCTCAAGTTTCAGAGGTGTCAAGTATCTAACAGACTTTTTTCTCTTTTCTTTGTGTATATGAATAAATTTTCGGATATCTAGCACTTAAACAATGTACTGGCATAAATAACACATCAAACTAATGCGAAAGTTAGGATTGATGGATGGGTGGTGTTTGTAACTTCTTCAAGCCAAAACTACTAGACTACTATACAGAACGGGTCCGGCTGAAAAAGCATAGATTTAAGTCTACCTTAGATAACGTATAGGCTTCTTATACCATAAATCAGTTCTCATGAGATAGAAATAACCTTCAAATTGAACGTTTCATTGGAACAATGTGTAATACGATCCTTGTTGACTTCGAATCACTTGACTACTTTTCATCCCGAAAAGATACGTGCCATAACAGACGAAAACAAGTAAGTCTTATTTAACACTTTGACTGCGGTTTTTTTTCGACGACTGCAATCTTTTTTTAACCTAAAAAATTCGTGCTGCCGCTCTACACAGCGGTTGTGTTGCGCCGCACATGCGTTTCGTTCGAAAAATATTACGGTTGTGCCGAGTCACAAAGATCTGTATTTTCTCAGCCACTGCGCTAGTGTGGATTTACGCATATTAGTCACTTGTAGAAAACACATACCGTGTGATTTCAGCAGTCAAAGTGTTAAACAGTTAAGATTCCTAATAATAATTGATTGCCTGTACGGTAGCGCTGTAACATAGAAAATAGAAAATATGACGAGAATTACCTAGCATCTGTTACACTTCTTTGAAAGTTATGATTTATTAGAACGTCTTTGATAAAATTTGATATTGATTTAACGCAAAATATTCAAATAGCTGCCCTCAGAAGACTCAACGTTGTCATCAAAGTTGAGTGTTGATGAAATTTAAGTAACAGATAAGTTCAAAGAAAATTAATCGCCAAACCTAATGGATGTCTTCACTCTGCATTGCAAATAAGTTTTGAAACTTACATCAATTCTCGTCTATTTAGTCGATTAAAAGGTAATTTGAAAAGTTAGCGCTGGATTATTCTCTATGGAAACTGGATACTTGTGGTAGGTACCGTATTGGCTTTTTATACGAAATAATTAATGTACAAGACAGTAACGAGATTTGCAGGCAGATATTTTTTACAGGAATTAAAACTTTTAATAATAAAACCTACAATCTCTAATAACCATAGTGATATAGAACTTTGGAGCGCTAAATAATACTAAAGACTTCCTCTCAGATGGAAATGTTTCGATACCCATTCAACAACATTGGCTTAACAATGTTTTTGACTAATTGTGTTATTTTATAAATGTTATTTAACACAAATGCATAACAAATAATGTGTCATAAATGTACCAAACTTGATAATGGTCTATTTATTATATTATTTCATCATCATCATCATCATCAGCCTATATTAGTCCACTGCTGGACATAGGCCTTCCCAATGAGTGCCATAGCGCCCTGTCTTCAGCTTGACGCGTCCAGCATGTATGTACCTGTAGTCTTTCGCAGGTCGTCCTCCTACCTGGTCGGAGGGCGTCCTACACTACGTTCATTAAAATTAAAATACCAGAATAAAACAATTATAACTATTATACTAATTATCTTTTTCCTCAAAATCTACAGTCATTGGAATGCAGAGTGCCCAGAATGCTATAATGCTGGCAGCATTGCCACATTGAATGGCAATGCTAATTAAAAAATATCATTTTTATTAATATTTTATTTAGATTGAGTTCTAAATAAAATATAAATAAAAATGATATTATATATAGCGAGAGAGCATGAATATTCTTTTAAGTACTTTATGGTATACCCATTGAATAAATGAATTTGAAACTTGAACTTCAAACTTAATTATTCTTCTTTGGCTCAGTTATCGTTAGTGTTTGTGTATATTTTTTTAGAAATATACTTAATCGTTTTAAAATATTCTTATGTAGATCATCATTGAAAAATCTTCTTTTCAACTTACACTATAAAAGATTTTTATCACAGCGCAGAGGATCTATAGTAAAACAACTTTCTCGATAATTTATAAAGTCGCGTTACACTGTGCTGTAAACTGAACACAAACAAGCTTACATAAAGTTTCACTTAGAGCTTTATGTTACTGACAAAAGTGGATTGGAGATACAAAGTCAACTTTAGGTTTGTCAAAGAGTATGATGGTGGCTCATTTATAGAAACTCTGTAGTGCCCAGTTGTAGAAGTATCGAGCTTAGTTTTAATTTTGCCAACCTGAATAGCATAGAATAGAATACTGGTGGGTTCATATACTAGTTTACAAGAGTAAAGAGTCTAGAGGTAGAAATGACAATGGGTGTGGTGTGTGTTCTACAAATTGTGACGGATTGCGAAGGGCTGATAATCAAGCGTCATGTGCTAACGACATTGCATGAAATGGAAAAGAGGACATAGCTCAATGCATTGAAACGGGGAGGGTCAATTCGTTTGAAAAAGGTTGAATTGCGCTGTCACTCTGCTATGATAGCATAGAAATTTTCTTAAATGCAGGAGTTTTCATAGAACAGTGAGGTTTTTCAGGTCGACTTCATTGCTCGTGGTTCTGAAACCAAATTTCTTTCTGATAATTCCCCATTTTCCGCAAATTTCCTGAACTCTTAAAGGTTATCACGGACAGGAAAATATACCCAGAGAAATCTGTAAGTCTGGAAGTCTGTAGAATACTTAAAAAAAATGGTCAAAAGGGGGGCGTTGTTGAATAAGTTTTAAAGAGGGAGGACTATCTCACCTAGAGGGGTTTCATATGTAATGACTCTCTTATTAAACCACTACATGAAAATTCCCTTCGGGTTTGCAAAATAGCTTTCCGGATAGTTAGTCGACTCTGCAGCGTTTAAACACGGGCCCCAATTCTGAAGCAACATCCAATGTATGCAGAACAATAGGTATTGATTCAACCGATGTTAGAAGAGTATGCTGATGCAGAGACTTTCAAAAGTATGATAAAACCCAATGAAAAATCATGACGTATCTTTGACAACCTCAGTGGCGCGCTGGGAGGGCAGGAGGTTTCGGGTTCGATTTCCGTCTGGGACAAATATTTGTACGATGTGCAAAAATTTGTTGCGATTATTCGGGCTATTTTCTATGTATAATAAAAATGTCCATCTATGTAATGTATTCTATTAAGTATATCAGTTATCCAATACCCATAACACAAGCTCTACATAGCTTGGGGCTAGATAATGTTGTGTGGATTGTCCAGCATTATTTATGGATTTATTTATTTATGAATAACACAAGCTCTGATCAGCTTGGAGCTAGATGATCCGGCGTGGATTATCCAGCATTCCTTATTTTATTTAACTTATTATGTTTAAATCCTGTTTGGACACTTTCAGTAGACATTGGAAACGTTGCCTCGTATTTGAGGCCCTGTTCAATTTGTTGTTTCATTTATCAATGTGTGGCTGGAGCGCAAGTGAGCGGAACCGCGTTTTCACCTGACGAGCCGCAGGTATGTGGAAAGCTGGCCGTTCTGATGATACTGTTGAGTGTTGATGCACCGTGATTATAACATCTTCAGTCAATTTAATGATAGGCGCTTTTGTTTCAATAACGTAAATAATAATAATAAATAATTTATTTCAGACCATAGAACAGTAAGAGATCCTATTTAACTTATACTCTATAACTACGGTCCATAGTAATATATACCTTAAAACTAGTATACATAAAATATAAAAAGACTTAATTAATAACACACTTTTTGTAAATGTTTTTAAACGTAGATTTCCACGCGGACGAAGCCGCGGAGCGCAGCTAATATTTAATAAAATTCGTCCTGCTTAAGCACCCTAATCTTTATTCGTAATCGCAAATGTACTTACCTCGGCTGTTACTACGCTCATAAGCGTTGAAACTTGCCCTCTCAGCTCAAACTTAGACTAACAGCCTGAACTTCTAGTTTCGCTGCATCCTAGTGGGCCAACGAAACAATTAGTCGTCACAGTGGTCGTAAATGGGCCACCAGGCACATCATATTCCTCATCACGTATCACGTTACCGTTCCTTTGTTACGTGGGCTACTTTCAGTTAGTGAATAGTGCTAGAGCCGAGTGTGACCAGAATAATATGTTTAATTATACGCATATTGAGTTAGTTGGCTGATTGCTCTTGGCTGTTGTCATTGGGAACGGTATACATAACCAAAGGTTTATTTCTATACTAGCTGCGCCCCGCGGTTTCACCCGCGTGGTGATAGATATTTTGGATAATATACAATATATCTTTATAAATTGTAGCCTATGTTTTATTCTGATGTACAAGCTACGCTAGATATATTATTGTAAAGTTTCATTAAAATCCATTCAGTAGTTTTTACGTGAAAGAGTAACAAACATCCATCCATCCATCCATACTTACAAACTTTCGCGTAATAATATTAGTAGGATCAGACTCACTCGTTGCAACCACTGACAGGTAACATTTGACAAATTACATACATAATGTCGAATTTGTTAATTTAGTCCGATCGAGAGCTAGTCGCCTCCTATATGTTCTTTTTCATGTTTAATAAACTTTTACCAATGAAAATACGTACTAATCGGTTCCTTAGCCTGACCAAAAAAAGGCATACCTTATTGCGTAGGTACCTGTATTTGTATTTTGTAAGCAGTCACTATATTATTTATCTCACCGCTTGCATACCGTGACAGGTAGATGCACGATGACTTATGTGTTATGTGTTGTGCGTTGGTGATTTATTTATTTTAACTACATCAAGCGACATCGCCCGGTGGAAACCATTTGCCAAACTACATAGTTATGGTAAGTGTGTATTTTTTTGTAGTCAATAGACCTTCTTTTGACCACGATCTCACCTGATGGAAAGTGAAGATATCACCGACGATGTATGATGAAGTTTGACTAGATACCTTACTCTTGTCTTGAAGAGAACAACAGAAGCAGCGTGTTCCAAACTATAGAGTAGGTAGTCGTATACGGTAAGATCCGCTATGACACAGGAGGTTGTTAGTTCGATTCCCGCCTTGCGACATATGTATGAAAATCATCTCGTACCCATAACACGAGATCTGCTTAGCTTGGGGCTAGATGATGTTGTGTGGGGTTTCCAGCATTTATTTATAAGCTATTATGCAATAACCGTTCCTATACCAATCAGTAGCAATCTAAATTGTCTAAAATTACGAGAAGAAACTTGCTCTACCCATACGAAGAAACGTATTACATGTAGTTACAATAACTACCTCGATGGCAAATAGAGTATGAACATTCTGCAATGTAGCCGCAACTTTGCAAAAAACTCAGTATGGAGCCAAGCTATTTCGATTTTACATAAAATTATAATCATACAAAAAGATCTCATGCAAGTTTTCATTGCGTCAAAATAAAACGATTTATGGATAGTAACTTTTTTGTATCCAGTGAAGCCTATAACTAGGTTACTCGGTCAATTATTTGAAAAAAGAACACAGAAACAACAGCCAGTCTTAATTAAACAGAGCCATGGTATAAAACCTTAAGATTTTTTAGAGTTTTGTCTTTTTTTAAAGCCTCTCGGCTCACGCAACGACGTTGGCTTGGTTCCAAGATAACTTGCCAAGGTTCAAAGACATGGGACAACTTTTTGTTCAGGGTTTAATGTTTTATTCTCCTTGAGATAAGGCAATAAACGCCACTTGAAAGCAAAGCTCATTAATTTACGGAAGAGACTGCAGTCCACATTTTTAATTCTTAAGTGGATGTTGAGGAAGCTTCCCGATTTTATTCCTTGATTAAGTTGGACTTTAAGAGCTTTTTTCTATTTCCTCATTTTAGGTTAACCAGTAACAAGTTAAAATGAGGTTTTTTGTTGAATTCGTTGACCGTGTTTATGAGTATGAAAAGGTTTATAAAATACTAGTTTCTGCTCGCGGCTTTGCACGCTTTGTGCGTTGTGTTTATGGAAACGATTAAAACGGAAACTGTTATATGGGATATAAAGTAATCTATGTTTGAATCTAGGCAAAATTTCAGCCAGTTCCGTTTAGTGGTTTTGGTATAAAGAAGTAACAAACATCCATGGGTTACAAACCACAAAAACGTTACGAGTAAAAATATGGACAAATAATCCTTAAGGCAGCTAAAATAATTTCCTTGATTTTTTTTACAAAAATAGGGTGCTTATGCACCCTTGGCGACATAAAAACAAACCAAACCCGGAAAAAAATATTAGTATTCTTAAAAGAAAACTTATATATTTTGATAGCCTCTACAAGATATAGAAAAAGATTTTGACGTTCTTTGAGCCGTCCACATTATTATTTTACTCGTAAATAAGCAATTTATCGCCTACAATTTGCAATTTAAAATCATGAATACAAAAATTGTATTTTATGCAAACGCTTTGAATAACATAAATTGTCCAAGAGATTTAAAAATACCTGAGAGACAATGTTCATTTTGATATTGCTACTTTATTAAGTCGTAAAAATTGTAATCTTTTAGTTTTTACCCCTGTACCGTACTCGAATGTACAGCGATCGCTAATTAAAAAATTCCTGTGGCCAAGTGACGCGAAGAATCAGCCGTGAGAAAGTATCACTTGTCTACAGAAAAGATTTCTAATGCAAATATCAATAGTTCTTCCAAAATACTTTCTAACCTGTCCTGTCTGTTCACTTTCACCTATGATCTGAGGAGCCCTATAACCGTTTGTCCACATTATGTAACATGACATGTGATCAATTAAGTTTTGCAACTTTATAACCGTTGTTTAAATGTTACTGCGTCTCAAGAAGTACCTAAGAACAAACATGGAAGGTCGTGCGATAACTTTTTGTAAATATTACGTTTTACATAATGGCAATTTTTGTACTTCCTTATTGTGATTTATTATCAAATTTGCTTGCATCATGAAGGTCTAAGACGGCAATTTACGATTTAGTAAGATATAAAATTAATTCAATTGATCAATCAGGGAATAGCTGATTGCTTCATTATAAATGAGCCATCAGGTCCAAAGAAAAGAAAAAAAAAAATATTAGAAGATAAATTGTTTATTTGACAAAACACACAGAATAAATTACAAACAGTTTAGAGATACTAGGTACAGTAGAAAGTACATTTATTATCGCTACCGGCGTTACCTGATTTAGTCTATCTGTCATCTCAAAGCTTGCGAAACGCTGGACTATCTTTAGCTGCATTCAAACATAGTTATTGTAATTGTGAGGACATCCGCATAGTGCATCGACCAATTATTTACTTCCATACGAGACCATACGAGACGAGACTCAGCAAGTCCTTTCAGCAAAGGACTTGCTGAAATGGTTCTTCAGAAAATAAGTTATGAATACCTACAGCCAAAATTTTATAGCCAGTCTTAATCCACTGCACAGACAAATGCAATAAAAGCACCGCAATAATGCTTCGAAGCACCTGCGCAAATTTTTTAAATTGAATAAATTTAACTTGCTAATATCAAAGCAAACAATTTTCGACAGGGCTGTTGGCACGAACATAGAATGTTGTACAATTATGCAAATGGTGAAAATAAAGCAATTAGTGTGGGTAGTTTAAATTTTTAACGGATTGTCCGGGGGCGGGTCGGGGACCCGAGGTAGAATGCACACGTGGAGGGTTAAGCCACGTTGAATAAACATAAGGTACCTATCCTGCATAGTCGTTGGGACTGTTCAAACATTTTCACGGAAGTTCTGAACGTTTGGTGTCCTATTATTTTGTATTTAAGCCCGGTATTTGTGGTTGTGATACTAAATTTTAATGCTTTACATATTTTTACGAAACATAACCGCCTAATACATTAAAAAATAAAAAACATTATCAAACCAATTGCGTTAATAGAGTTTTCTTTCTACGTATATTATTTATTGCCCAAAGTTGCCCAAAGTTGGCCTAAAATCAATGTTGAAATAGGAAAGTTTAGAAGCTTTTTTTAATTCATACTTGTTACTGGTTGGGTGTTTACAAACATATGTAGATAAGGACGAGATAAATTAATATTATCCTTAATTTTGATGGTCAACATCAATACAAAAAAAAGGAGCTTAATACTAACTATATCTAGTGGCACAATCAGCGGCCTTATCGCTAACAGCGATTTCTTCCAGTTTCTTAGTAACGTAGAAGGGTAACTACCCTTCTACGTTTGTAAAGAAAGATGTGCGTCTCGTTTAACCCTTAATGATTGGGATTCTAATCCTTCGAATTCCTGAAAGGTCCCCCTCCAGGAATTGTTACAAAACAACGTAGGTACCCAGAGGCGTTCTGTATGTGAGAACTTCACCCACATAGAGAACGCTGGGCGACACATGTCTGCCGCAGTACGAGTACATTGTCGACCCACGCGCTGCCAGCCCATTGCACACTACCTTCATGAATCATGAAGTGAAGCTATTTAAAATTATCTGCTTCGGCCGCTCGTATATCACCGCTTTGGCAGGAAAAAATGCGCACAAAAGGGTTAAGAGCAGGCGGGAAAGAAATATTACCTTTGTGTTTTTTTGAATATCGCAACAATAATGTTACAAACTTCCTTTGTTGTCTTCCAAGTAATTTTATGGATAACCTCTATACCGAAAAAGTTTTTGTATGAAGTATGATTTGAAAATTGTGATAATTAATATAATATTTATATTTTTTTAAATACTAAATATTTTAATAATCCTCATAACTTACCTATCATCCTACCTAACATTAAATTTTTTTTTAAGTGCCACCGTCTACCTCTATATTTTTACTTTATGTCTAGTCCATCCTAACGTTGTTGCCTGGAAGAGCTCTCAATGATAAAACCGCCTTTTATACTTCCTCTATTCTAAGTATTTATTTATTTACTGATTTGTGTATAATATAAGTATAATACCTAAAGTGTTTTATATCTATGTATCTAATATTTGTACAGTTGTATGTCATGTCATGTAATCTATCTACTACAACCAGAAATTACTTATTTCACAATGTCTCGTTGCAAGATGGGTATACCCTAGAGGCTTATGAAATATTTCACGTTGCTTTTGGTACCTACTAAAGTTAATTTCGTTCCATATTTTTCATAAGGCAAGACGCCAAGCAGGCTGCTTCATTCTAATATGTGAGAACGCCTTGTAGCGCGTCAATCTGAAGTCAACAGATCGAAACAAAATTGAAATTCTTGCAATAACCTAAGTTATTGAAAAATTGTAATATTGGCAAAGTTTTGCCACCCATTTCGTTTGACAAATAAAGTGGCGGGAGAATGTGCAACCAACATTTCTAAACTTGAACGAAATGGAACGTAATATTCGAGACACTTATTTTGATCTGCATTTGTAAGCAGTTTTTCAATATTCAGTCATTTTCATCTAGGTACCGACAGACTACAATTCTTTATTCAGACATGAAAACACGAGTTAATACCACAAGCATGAAAGAATGTATGTTAATACTAATAACGTACCAGCAAGTTAATAAAATCCGTAATATTACGATGTAAGGTCAACTGAGTCATCTTCAGAACAGTTAACGACGTCATCTGCTTATGAATGCGAGCTTTGAGTGACGGAGTGTGACCAAAATATTCAACAGTTTAATTAGTTTTCTTACCTCGTCCCAGTTTAGCCTATTTTGTAGAGGTTTTGTAAACGTCTGACATTTCTTTTGAAATAACAAAAAGGCTTGCATGAAAACTCTTTGCAGAACTACAATGATGCTCACTTGTTTGAAATTAGAAATTGGTGTTCCTATATGCTTCAATTAAATTTGAATTTTGAATATTGTGAAAAGAATGCAGTAAATCGCCGTGGCACGAGTTTGAAAGATTATCAAATTCATAACAAATCCTATCCATACCTTAAAAAAAAAATAAACACCAGTATTACTATATTTTTTTTCTACTAAAACGTAAGAAAAACATCAAAGCTGAAAGTTATATTTTTTATTCATAACTTACAGTAAACAACTGCTTTACGTCGGTTCCAACAGGCGGCGCGCGGCGCGGACGCGGAGAGACGCTGCGTCGGTAAAATACCTGTCTACGGAATGTCCTAAAAATCTCCGAGGAAATTGTTCTCCGGAAATCCCATCCTTTGTGCTACAACTTTTGCGTCACGTTCTGAAATGATTTCTGTAAAGAAAAATGGGAAGATGTCTTATAATAATGAAAATAGTTTTCTCCAGACAAGAGTGAAGTGAGTCTTCTAGAGCTTCGTTATACATTGACGGCCATATTGTCCATTACCATCAATCAGCTAAGATTGTCGGCAAACGAAGGTATGTTCTTGATGATAAAAAAAAATGTTTTTGCTTACTGGCAGCACCAGAGTTAAAACGACTTGAATAAAGTTTATGACCTCATTTGAAATTCGAATTTGAATGAGAGATCATTCTCATTCTGAATGTCTTGGAAGTAGGGCGGGCTACTTCTTATCTGATACCCTGTATAAGAATGCAGACCAAAATGACAAGGGGATACCTAGCAACCTTTTTAACATAATTTAATCCTTATACCGGTGTAGATGGCACTCTACACAAGAAGTTATGTCAAGGATTTTTAAAAGTTAAAAAACTGGAGCTCTTTACAGGTACGAGTTTATAATTATGTTAAAAAACTTCCGTGGAGTTTTAAAACTGGTAGTGTCGCCGTTTGTTCGCTCTGAATTATGTATACTTTAGGCACCAAACAGAAAAGAGTTTCCCTTTAGATATTTTAAGGTATTATATTACTTGTATTGTTTATGGTATGGTTGTTTATGGTATATGAAAACCAGCGCTCTTTCACAAATGACCTTGGGTTATTGTGATAGAGCAACAAGCTGAGTCAGGACCTATTAGACCTACACACGCGCGCTTATCCACTTTCTGTGAGGGCTACTTAGTACCAAATACTACTTACATTTTGTGCCTTTTCACTTTTCTTTTATATTTTGTCAATTTTACGTGTTTTATAATAGGTACCTAAGTAGGTACTTTGTAGTCTATTAATAATTATGTGTAATTAACCTTGTTTGTGTGTTGTGTTAGTGTTTAATAAATAATTTTCTTTCTTTCTTTCTTTCTATGGTCGAAACTTTATCCTGGTTAATTATAAGTATTAATTACGGAATGTGGATTGTGTACTACTTATAATAGAATTCACACAAGCTCTGCTTACTTTATGGTAAAATGAGCTGTGGATTGTCCAGCGTTATTAGTTTATTGTGTGTATTTATTATTTCCCCGACATATATCCAATTATTTATTTAATTACTGCTTATACATGCCAATATATATATTAATAATGCTGGATAATGCACACAGCATCACTAAGCCCCAAGCTAAGCAGAGCTTGTGTTATGGGTCTAGATGACTGATATAGGTACATTAGATAGATGTTTTTTTATGCTGCATAGAAAATACCGAGAACAGTCAGAACAAATATTTGCAGATCGTACAAACATTTGTCCAAAGGCGGACCATCGCCCGCCGCACCACATCGGTGGTCAATAAATCGTCGTTCGTATCGATTCAATAAATTTAAGTATATACTTCTCTTATACAAAAATAACTAGATACCTGTTTATGAAAAATAAGTAAAGGAGTTCTGAACGACTGCTAACACAATTTAAAACAATTTCCTATAAACTGTAATTGTATCCAATTTAGGAATTTATTAAGCAATGGATTTCGCTAACAATTTATTCATCACTAAAGAGTTTTTAACCAATTATTATAATGCTGCCGACCGTACTCAACAGGAAATTTTTGTTTCAAGTCTGGCAACACCGCCCTAACTTTGAAAGCATTCTGTAACTTTCAAGTTGAAAAGTCGATTAAAGTTTTAGGCGCTAAGAACAAAGATCAAACACAACCTGAGTACAGATATTTGAATAATTCGTAGGTGTTCAAAAGTAGGTTTTTTGAGCAGTATTGAGCCTACAAAAGCCTACTAAAAGTGTCCGTGTTCAAATCCAAGATACACAAATGAACAGCAGGGCAGTGATTTGTGAAAATAATTGGACAGAGGCAGGTGGTATCCGGAACTTCCTCGTCTATTGTCAAGAGCCTCCCATTAACCAGCGAGTACTAGTGTACAGGCGACGAGAGAAGTCCGTAGGGAAATCGCTGAAAAAAAGCCTTTTGAAGCTGAAAAAATAAAAAACAATAGGCCGCATTTTGTGCTTATCTTTTTTCCGAAAACTGTTGTATTTTTGGTCGAATATTCAATGACAATAGGGATTGGCAATTTAGAGTAGAAATAAAAATTCGAAAATGTTTGAAAACCAAAAACTTTTCATATTCTTGTTTTGAGGGATCGTTTGATAACTCGTGACCTGACGATATTTTAGATATATGTTAATAAAAATAGTGGAAAGTGTTTTTTACCAAAACTTTTCATATTCATGTTCTATGGGATAGTTCGTTGATATAACAGACATGATTTTGATTAAGGAAACCATAGTTCTAAAATTTAATGTTCGTGGTTGATAATCATAAAATCTTGGTAAAGGTATTACGCAACTGTACCTACATACCTGTGACGAATTAAGAAATTTACAAAGCGTTTTGCTTGTGAATTAGTTTTTTTTTATTTATTTACCAACTTAAAGATATTGTTACATAAAAAAGCTTAAAAATAACACGAAGGAAACCACAAAGGTTTCTATAGATATGTTATTAGCTGAGAGTCAGCTGAATAAAATCTCATAGGTTTAACAATAAAATTATTCAATTTCAGGCAATAAGATTATAAATTGGAATTAGGTAAGTCAATTGATCAGTAACTGAATCAAACCCCCTGATAATGATTTATATACCTACCATTCGTTTTTACCCTTCCATTCGTAGACATGACGTCACGGATCAGAATTATCTGATTGGTGTTCAACCTGTCATGGCGAATTGCTGTATTTTGTAGTTTAATTTGATCAAAATAATAATTAAACTGCGTCTGTCACGCATTATCTCTCTCTAATTATTGAAAACACGAACGTTATTGTGGTAATCAGAGCCAACAACAAAAAAGAAAACATATTAAAAAGCACTAACACTATGTCAAAGAGAAAAAATAACACCTCTATAGCTCGGACAAAGAGAAAGAATAATTTACAGCGTTTTAGTAGGCAAGCACCTAAGTAATTGGGCTTTGACTCCCAGCTCTGTTATCATGTCGACGAGTAGGTATTTGTTTAGGTGTAATGAAAGAAAAGCAGTGCTTTATTACTGAGAGACTTTGTTATTTGAAGCTTGAAGTACCTATAATGTTGTTCTCATTAGGTGATAATGTGATACCGATGCCAAATAAATCCAACGATGAAATAATCTTTTGATTTGTCAAGTGTGCATGTGGCATGAATCAATGTTGCATATGATTCCCGAAATTCTATACAAATCTACCTCCCTTCGGCTCCCAAGATGCGTTCGGATTGAAAAGTGTGCGTCCACCTTTGCCAAGGTATATTTACGGCTGTTCCTCCAACTTTTGTTTGCATCCTGTTTTACTGGGAAGCCCAAGAAATATTCCTTTGTCAGACCGAATAGGTTTATGAAGAAATAATTCGCATTTTTTGACTATTCTCAACCTTTAAGGTTCCTTGAGTGAGTAAATGGGTTTTATGTTTCAGGTTGATTGAATGCTTGGGTTTCATTTTGATTCGTCGAAACAAAGCTTTCAGCTTTCTTTGTTTTGCAATTTGTGAGAAGAGAAGCAAAGTTGTTTTCTTGTAAATTTCGTTTGGAACTTTCTTATGGATTATTTATTTATTCAAGCTGATGCCTGCGGCTTTGCATGCGTTTTTACATTATGCTATACTTAGATTCAGAAATTCAGATTCAATAAACTTATTACATAGGTAGGTAGGATATGGTATTCTAGAGCTACTTGAAGAAAATGCATGTATGCAAATTTTCAGCTCAAACCCCAAACATTGGACAAACAACTTCACATCTTCACAAACTTTTACCTTCATGCCTTCAGTATTGAGATAATCAGGTTGCAGGTTCAAGTCCTGTCGAAATAATTTTTTTTGGGATGTTGTTTAATTTTTTAGAGATTACCCCGAGTGCGAGAGCTTACGCACTATAATAACAAAAACCTTAAGATAAAAAACCTTATAATAGAATTTCATTAAACATTGATTGTTTTAATACATCTCCCAATTTTGAGTCGTGGTTTACTACATCGAGTTTGGCTAAAACAAAGGGTAGGTATATTATTTTCTCGTGTACCTACAATTTGAAACCAATTTTCAATAGGTCAGAAAATATGCGAATCTAATTAAATAATTAAATATATAATGCTGGACAATTCACACAGCATTATCTAGCCCCATGGTAAGCAGAGCTTCTGTTATGGGTACTAGATAACTGATATACATAATACAATACATAATAGATAGATATTTTTTATTATACATAGAAAACGACCAGAACACCCGGCACAAATATCTGCAGATCGTACACACAATTGTTCCGGGAATCGAACCCGCAACCTCCTGCGTCGCAGGCGGACCTTCGCCCACCGCGCCACATCGGTCGTCAATCGTGTAAAACCTAGACTAACAAAGCGGAAAGCCTTAGAACGCAGTCGGAATTGTATTACGATTGCTCGCGTGAGCAAAGTGATTGGAAGTTAAAAGCGAGTTTAGATCAAGACCAGTCGGGTCAGCCTGGTCAGAGTAACTATAAGCACCCAGGGTTAGTTTAACACGACTTGCTATAGCCAACGACACATTAAAGTAAATTAATAATGATGGAAAATTCACACAGCATCACCCTAGTCCCAGAGCTTGTGTTTTGTTCACATACACTTCATGGATAGTTAATATTTTTTATTTTTCATAGAAAGCTATAAAAAGAGCTTGTGTTTTACAATACATACAAAAACACTTTATTAAATACATTACATGCGACAAGTATAATGGGCGGCCTTATCGCTTGGAAGCGATCTCTTCCAGACAACCTTTGAATGGAAAGAATTATGTGAATTTAAGAAAGGCAGGGGGTGTACCAAATGTAAAGCTAGAATAAATATGACTACATACACTGGATCGTTAGAGAAAACACCCAGAACAACTTGTACAAATATCTGCAGCTCGTACTAACATTTCGCTTGAGGTGGTAATCGAACACACAACCTGTTATCTAAATAATATTCAATGGAATAGCAAATATGTTTTTGTCAAGCTAAGCTTTCCATATGCGTTTTATTCAAATAGTACTTATAACACAAAACTACATATAGTACTTTCAACTCCTGGACGAGATGAAAGTGGAAAATATACTAGTTGAATAAAACGCACGTATGAGAATATGGAAAGTGCTTATGAGCCCAAGAGTTTCGTTAGTTAGTTGAACCGCAGTATGTAGATGCACGTATGATGTACCGTTTTGACACAATTTCATGCATATGTACCATTAAGCTGCATGTATCACATTTATTTATTTAAGGTAATCAGAACGACCTTAGGCCAATTATACTAATTACAGAGGTATAATATAAAAGTTAAGATGTTATAAATACAGTTAAAATAAAATCGAATAATCAATAATGTCCATTATAAATTCAAATTATTGAAGAGTCAACATAAAATTAAGAATGAAATATAGGTAAGTCAAAAATAGGTCAAAATAAATGGATGGATGGAAACATTATATCACATGGTATACATGGATGGATGAATGGATGTTTGTTACTTCTTCACGCCAAAACTACTGAAAGGCGTGGAACATAACTTGGACTACATTTTATCCCATAAATCAGTTTCTATGGGATAAAAATAACTACTAAACTTAAACGTTTCCAAGAAACAACGCCTGCAAAGCTGCGGGCAGAAACTAGTACGGAATAAATTTAAAAAGAAAATTTAGGCACTGACGTGTATACAACGAAAACCGTAAGTAAAACGACTTTTATCTGAATTAGGAATTTGATCTACACAACAACCCGAGAACTCTTGGCCGCAAAATCAGTATCGATTTTGAATCAAAATTGCTGTCGGTTCATTCATCGCGCTCTCTAGTCTGACGTGCCTCTACATAGCTGGTATGGAGTGTGACTGGCTTAGGCGTGGTACCGAGGTCGCCTGGTCGCAAAATTGAAAGTATATTCTGTTATGGCAGCCGCTTGTAAACTTGTTTTTTGCTGGTGTTACAACATCTTTATATCCAGCCTCTATGGATAATTATTTTTGTTGGTTCATATTTTCTCGATCACTACTAAGTTCTTATGTTATTGGATTTTTTTTCCTCTAACTTAATCAGATCCTTATTTCAAATTAATTTATTTCTTTTTTCTTATGTGTATAGTTTATATCTACTATTCTTATCGAACAGCTTTACAAATGAAAGCTATAAATATTATTCTATATATATAATAAGTCATATATAAATCTATCAATTTCTTGAAAATACCTTTTTTGCTCTCTTAATTCTTATTAATTTCATAAATTGTTTACCCTAGCTAGACCATGCTATCATTGGTCTCTTTACATTCTCATGAATAAAACTTATTTCCTCAGGAATGCAGCTTACTCAGGATCTTGTTCCTGTTCTGATATCAAACATACTGTGACGGATGTTAGTTCAATTTCTGGTTTATCAACTAGTTCAGTGTGCGGACCACATTAACCATTGCATGGACAACTTGACCATTAACATACCTATTTGTCTAGTTTATTTCCAATGAGAGTAACAGATCAGGAAGAAATTCTCGCATTGATAAATACCTTCCTGCCAAGCAAGGTGAAACTTTTTCAAACAAAATCTTTTGCTGAGCGCACAATTTATGTTGACAACATTCTCCAAAGTCTCTCAATATAAATGTCAAAAGCTGGAGGGAAAATAAATACATTTTATACTAAAAGCCATCGACAGAAAGGGTTCATGATCTTGCAAATAAATTCATACTAGCTAAGTGCCCTCATCATCATTATTATAAAGTGTTTATTCACTGCCGGCGCGACCCGAACCAACAGTTGCAAAATATTATTAAAATATACCATTATGCGGCCATCATCCCCCATATTTTGATTTTTCGCGTTTCATTTTCCTCGGAAAATGGGCGTAGGTAATTTTTCCGCCATTTAACCCTCGAATAAAATGGCGCAAACTTAGCAGTTTACCTTTTTACGCCGGTATAATTTTGTTATTAAAGTACCGACTGTTAGAGTCTTTGCACAACTCGACATCGGCAAACTGCGGTTGCGACGTGGATTTTATTTTCTGTAATTGTTTTCTGGGCCTGGAACCTTTCCCTTTGGGATTTGTTGGCAAATACTTATTGCCAACCAATTCAAAAGGGAAAGGTATAGTACCTATCTATACGAATATATGTTTTTTTTTTTTTCATAACAATGGTGTTTTCCAGTCTCATCGGGGACTAGCGAACACGACACATATTACAACAACAATGGTCACGTAGTGATTTGGTAGTGAACTGTTCCGGGTTCAAGAAAATGTCAGTCAACCATGATTGATTATATTATTCATGGCTTTGTCCAGATTTGACGTTTTGTTTTAGGTATATTTCTGAGTTATTCCCTTGATCCGTGTGTCACGTTGTTAGTTACTTAACTATAATGCGGGTTGCAGACCGAATGCTAAGCTAACGTAGTTTTGGCTTAGTTTGCATGGCTGATGCAATTTTTCATATACATATTTGTATGTAAAGCTAACTAGCTTAGGTCTGCAACCCGCATAAAGGTTCATGACAGACACGGTTTTCCCTCGTCGTCGTGTAGACTACATTATCCAATGATCCCTGCGTGAAAATAAACCACACCAATTTTCCATCAAAGTTAGCAAGTAAAAAGATTTCCGCTCGACTAACCCGCGCAACTTGCCAGAACCGTCCTGGCTACACAAATGTTGAAAGATTTATAACGATTTTCGCCGTCGACAGCAACTAAGAGGGGCGGATATAAAAGTTTCTTATGCGGCTATAACTCTTAAACTTAGCTAATATTCAACCAGTTATAAATTATCGAGATAATGTTCTTTACAGATTTCATTAGAGAGATCACAGTGCCAAGGAAATTCGACTGAGACCTCGAGGCACTAAAAAGCAGATGGTATGCTATTAACTTCGTACTGTTTTTATTCGAGTAATTTTAGTCAAATTTCAAATTATGGCTAGCTTAAAATATAACTACTCGTATGGATGAAAAACCCAGCATACTCGTAGTTGACGTTCAGTGTAAAGGCAACATTTGTAGGTGTTTTTCTCACCGCAAACCAACTCATTATTTCGAATTTCCATTTATCAAGTCAGCCTGTGGGGAATCGGTGAATAGGTTCCACCTCTATATTGGCGCGAATCCAATGAATGAGGTTCCAGTAAACCGTGGTTATCCCACTAATTGGAACCCGGGAAACGTTAATTTGATAACTGGCAAGTTTACATAAATTATGACCGACTGTAATAAATAGAATAGGGCACTCGTCATTTGTGCGTTCGTGAGTTTGTGTCAATTATTTTGGCTGGTGTTATGGTGAACCACAGTGTCAAAGTTTTAATTAAACTCCGTGTTTTGAAGTATGAATTATGAAAATACTTACAGCCCGAAATATAAAATATTCATTTACAAATTATAAGTTTTTGGTAAATGTTTAGTTAGTTACCATTACCTACCTGCTTGCAGCATGATCACATGACACATGTTTGCAGTCTAGAAGGTGATCAAGTGACATTTGACGCGAACTCTTCCGCAGGCAGTATTATTTTGCCGCCATTTGCATGAACCGGTTGCAGCCGCCATTTTGAATTTTTGTGGCCCATCATATGGGTCATAGGCCCCGGATCTGTATTCTATAAAGGTCAAAATGAAATAATAAAACGAAATAATGAGAGATTAAAGAAGGATTTATGCTTTACAACATAGTCTACCCAAGTAGATAGGTTTAATATCTATCTACTTGGGTAGACTATGTTGAAATAATACGATCGGGGGAGTATTATTAGTAAACAGTTGTAATAGATACTTTAATCATTGACCCATTAGGTACCTAGGTACAGTACAGTCGGTAGGTAGGGTTTCTATTTATAATTGCTGCCGCTCTACAGCAATTTGTGCTGTGCGATACACGAATTTAATTAAGTACCTACTCACTAAGTACTAATTGGATTTCCTAACCTGTTTAACCACATTAAATCAAATATTGACGAATCTACCAAAACGCAACATAATTTAATTGCATAACCCATAACTACACTATTCTAACTTATTTACTCGAACCATAATTAAATTACTCAATATGTATATAATTTTTGGTAGATACATAGGTATATGGTTGGTAGATGACCTTTGACTCCAAAGTAAAAAATATTTACTCAAATGATGTCATGAATGAATTTTGGCCATAACGCAATAAAGTTGATGTGCCAGAAGTAATTAAAAGTTACGAAACATCTTGTTTTGGTTATACATGAAAATTACTTTAATAATTAAAATGGTTAACCAGTCAAAAAATATCTCTAACGATGACCAAACAAAGTTCACTTTGCTACGAAGTGCTACAAAAACTTTATGGCCGTATAGAAGACATAAACGGGCTCCTCTACGAAAAAAATACTTCTTGCAAATACTCAATACGCAATCATTTGTTGCATTCATAGTATAGTGTATAATATATATAAGTATATATTTAATATATATATATTGTATTAGACCCTGCTGGGCACACAATAAGTACCCATGGACAGAGAGAAGTTTGCATTTTTCTTAATTTTCTTTTAAATATTCGTCAATTGTGAAATATAAAAGCTTTGATTGTTTTATAGAATTTTTTTTCGTTTTTCTAATTTTTCTACGTGTCAGGTACTTATTATTTAATTTAATTGCCATTATAATCTAATGAAGTATTGCTTTTAATAATTAAACATGTTAAATTTTTTATATTTTTTATGTTGTATTTTAGTAATATAAACTCGTAAGTATGAGATAAAAAAAATTGTCTTTACAATTTGCATTGGCAAGTGTCATTAAAAGATCGACCTAGAGCACCTTATACCTAAGCGAAGAAGTTTTAGGTACGGCCTACGGCCATAACTCCTTGCTCAGGGCGCATTCAATTCACGCAGCATCCGTTTAACAGGATCCCTTTTTTCCGCGATGGCATATTTAGTTGTAGGAGCGAGTTCACAAAAACAGGTTTTGATCTGAGATTCCGACAGTATTCGGGATCTAGTAAGTAAACGTAAGTTTCCTTTCCAGTAGCGAATTATCCGTAAGAGACGGTCCTGTTAAAACAGATCCGCGGTGGACGGATGGATATGCGCCAAATTAGCAAGTATCATGGCATACCGTAAGGAAAAGCTAGTTTAAAACAAACGTCAGTCAGAACCGATGACGGCCCAAGAAGGCCGAAGAAGGCCGAACTCAGCCGAGTGTAGTGAAAGTGAACAGGGCGTTGCGAGGGGTAAGGCAAGAGGGGAGCGCAGGCAAGGTTGCGAACCGGCCTAGACGTGCCAAACAACACGTTGAGTAATAACGATTGCATTAGCTGCCTTAATGATTCGGTGATGTATGGTGCCATTGCTGGCATTGTCATCTTGTTGCCTTTAATTTAATGTTTGCCGATGTTGTTGCTTTTAATTTGATGTTTGTCGAGGAGTTGTGTCGTGATACGTGAGCCTTGATGTCATTGCGTGCCTTCTTACGCAACCTCATTTATTCTGTCTTATTTGACTTCTTAATGAGTAAATATTTCGGGAATGCATTGAGTATTTCTTGGGATGTTGATAGGTAGTAAATAATTAGGTACTTGTACTACATCAGAATTCTAAATTCAACCCATATTAAATGTAGTCTTGAAATAAGGTCATTTCCAGTTCCGGAATCACGCAGCCGCTATCTGACCGGATGGCCGAGAGCTCGCTTGCTGATATTCAAATTTTGATTTCGGTAGATGCCTACAGCATTCATTTGCACAGAGCTCAGAATCCATTTGTCGATACTATCGAAACGTGGTCGTGATGTCTCATTTTCCATAGATAACCATACAAAACAATATTATGTACATATAAATTCTAGTAATTTTTATTCGAGAAACCTTAATACATATATCATGAAAAAATCGAGCTACATACATAGATGTATCGATATATAGATAACTCTTTATTACACCACACAAAACAGAAAACAATACAGAGATAAAAACCTCGAAAAAAGGTATAAAGGGCGGCCTTATCGCTGAGAGCGATCTCTTCCAGGAAACCTTGGGATGGACTGGACATGAACGAACAATATAGACGGTGGCACTTTAATAAATAATTGGTAACAAATACACTAAATACCTACATTAAAAACATTATAATAAACTTACATAGACATAAGATAAGGCTATCAATATCTCATATGGATAGATAATGCTGAAGCAGCAGTTTCTTGAAGATAGGGAGTGATTTTGCACGTCTGATGTCCAGAGGGAGAGCATTCCATAGACGGGTAGCTTGTACAGTGAATGATTTGTCATAGAAAGAGGTAGAGTGAGCAGGGACTTGATATATTTGAGAAAATATGACACAAGGAACCAGAAAAATCGAATAACAATTGGGCAACATATTCTTAGACCGGGCTTAGAACAGACTCGGCACAGATTCACCTTATGCACAGAATAGTAGTTTAAATGTACTTTAACGAGTATATAGTAAACACTAGCTAATTGTTTACCAGTCGGCAGTTAACACTTGTTTCATTTGTTAATACTAGTTCTAATTTATATCCATTATTTTGTTGAAATACTTCTTTGTGTAAAGAAGGAAAAATTAAATATCTAACAACAAATCTCCTACCTCTAGAAACCCTTTGAGGTAGGGATCAGATCGGAACCCAGCTGACTGATTTCAGATGCGGGCTTTAATCTAACCAGGGTACAATATTGAGTATGTTCGTTTACATAATTTTCATCCTTTTAAATCTATCTTAGCAGAAGCCACCGTACACCTCCCTTACTCTTTCCCTCTTGTTTAAAATCCGGTCGAATCGATATAATTCGCATTACTAGAAACGATGACGAATTTATTACGCTCCAGTTATGTGCATGCGCACTCGGTCGAACAAACATTGCGTTTTATTGTATTAGGTCATCGGAATATCGTTTAATTATGAAATCGGAGCCATTCGAAGCTTTATGTTGTTACGTTTTATAATATAGATAGTAAGTTATAACCTAAATAATTACGCCACCGTCAGCTTTAATACGTACCGATCCTATCCATCCAAAGGTTGCCTGGAAGAAATCGCTTTAAGCGATAAGACCGCTGATTGTGCCACTAGATTTAGTTAGTATTAAGATCCTTTATTTTTATTATTTTCTTTGTATTTGATATTGCAATAAAGCTACATTGTATTGTAAGTTTTGGATGGACTGAACCAATAATACAACACAATAGCTATAAGTACAATGCCTACAACTATTCTTTATTTGCACACAAAGCAACAAAAAGCTATAAATTATTAAAAAAACTGTTTACAACAACATGACATGAACATGATTAAAATTTCAAGTTTTTCTTAAGTAGTCAAATATTTTAATACTAGAAACTTTCGTTAAAGTGAACATAGCATCCATTTGAGCCCCGAGTCTATTTGACGATAGTATCGAGACGTGGTCGTGACGTCTCTTATTTGTATGGGATTTGCATAGGTCCTTGTCCACGCAATAGGGAGCTCAGATCTAAATAATAATTTACAAATTTATAATAATAAAATTGGTAATATTAAGCTGTTTTGGAACTTGCCATGGTGGCATACTAATGAAAACTCTATCTAAACTGTACCCTGAGTAATTTTTTACTCAGGGTACAGTTTACTCTGTATAATGTGTGTGGTTTTTCAGGTAATGTTAATTATATTAAGCAAGTTTCGGCAGTAGCCACCTCTAACATCTAAAGTATTATTTAATAATTCTCTGCTCTAGATGGGATACGTTACTAGGGTAAATTTATAGGCTATATTTCGGAGCATCGTCGTGTAGGTGCTCTGATATATTGCCCAAATAAAGTACCCAAGTCTAGTTATACCTTAGAAACGAACACAGCTAGTACCAAATTTGATGAGTCGTAGACTCAAAATCGTGATAACCTTATTAGATCAAGTGGACCTTCTTGCGGCATTAACACAATCACACCTTGAAACGTTTGAAGCGTCCCCGTGTTAATTAAATGTAATGCCATAGACATTAGAACGACCATGTCAGGGTATTTTGACAGGTAGATAATAAAAAAGATTTTAGTTTACTTGGTATAACTTTTTGATTCCAGGTTTATGTCAACTTTTGTCATTTAACTTAGCCATTTGTTATTTAAATCAAACCTCGTAAACTTATGATAATTATGTTAGAATTAATTGTATTTATTTATTAAAAAACTTATCTACCAATACAGCTTCCCCTCGATATCAATTTTTGATTTTCTTTAGGCAAAACAGAGATGTGATTGTGTCTACTTTTCCCTCACTATCACGAACTAGGCAAGTTAAATCAAACACGCTCGGAACAGAGCAAGTTCGCGACTGAAAGATTACGCAGCCTCTGAAACTTTTCACTACGTTTAACTCTTGTCCGAACTTCTTTAACATCGGGGTTGATTTATTTTGTACCTACTGACTGATTTTAAAAAGTGTGTGAACACAGTTGTTATGTGACCTAGTTATTCCTGCAAAGGTTTAATGTTTTACCTTTAAATGGATACAAGTTTTTCTATTCACAGGCAACATTTTCTTGCAGCCAAGTAGACAGATTAAATGTATTTAATAGTTGACGTTCATAGAAGGACACAGATATTTCAACACATGTTCATAAAATCAATCAAAATTCTCGTACAAATTGCCTCAAATAACCTTGCGGGCATTGCAGCATTGATTAATACTTATAATGAACCGCGTCGGGTCATTAGTAGAATGACATTTTTAGTTTTCTACGTAGAAAATGTGCATGTTAATATGTACAGTACAGTCGGCATAAATTAAAACTAGTGCGAAGAAAAAAATAAAATTGAGAAAATGCCAAAATGCAGAGAATAGGGTATTTGACTCTATAATAGAAATTAACTAAAAATTGCTTAGGCTAAAAGCTGTCGGAAAATGTTTGTTTCATAAAATGACAAAATGAATTTTAAAATTCCATTCAACGTTTTTAGTTCTGTTTATTAAAGGTTTATTAATACAATGTAGCCCTCATGTTATTGCGCCATACGGCGGTGTAGGTAAACTAAAAAATGTCAACTGTCATCTGGAATATCAGCGTATTGTGCACACTCAGTCACTACACAGCCAACTGACGTTATGACCACAGAGCAATACCTATGGCGTATGCATCCAGCGTTTTCGCCATATTGCGCTCGAAATTTGAATATATGCTATAAAAGCCTATTTTATGGCACTAACCGATTGGATAAAAATGTTTTTAGTGATTTATTAGCACTATAGAATCTAATTGAGTTTTTTTTTAAAAGGGTGTATTATTTATTCTTCATAATCCTTATTCGTGAACTCTCCCCAATGTTCAAAGATTCGATAAACTTGTCATTTCAAAGTTGTTCAAAGACACTTGAAAATAGCAAAAGTTAAAAGGCAAAGCGAAACATGAAAGTTTACGCCAATTAGACCCCCGGAAAATTACAGTGTGGTTGATTTTGATAAAACGAAAAAATTTGAGATATAATTTATAGATTATAGAGGTTGCAAGATGGATAAACACTTTGAACGGAATATATGTATATAATATAAAGAGACTTGTGGTGTATTGAGTTTTTACAAGTATATTTGGCCACTGATCACGGTATAACTGAAAGCCAATTAGGTACCATGCGGTAACTAATAAAATTACCATTACTTAATTAAGATTATATCCGAATTCCTAAGCTTGAAGGTATAAATTTTTTGAGTACGACTGTACCATCTTACACTTCAATTTATTTCTTAATGGCGCCACTGACTGTACCACCTATCCACACTCAAGTACAATATCTAACAATACATGGCCGTGAGAACGTGTTGTAACCTCTACAATAAAGGCAATTTAAATCTGCCTCAGACACGCTTGGACTCTGCAGAGTTTCTGAAGGCAACAAGGCAACAACGCTTATGCGTCCGCAGCAATCCTCGGTAATATCGCTGGTGTCTGGCCTGACTTAAGCAAGACTAGACTGGTATTTTCCATTATCTAAGGTCAGGTAAATTATCTCCATAACACTTCGACTGCCATTTGCTTTGACGCACTTAGCCTTCTCGGCGGGCATGTTGCTTAGGTGACGCGTCGTCCGTCGTCGTCTCTCCGGGTCGTATCGCGAAGATTTGGCATTGAACGCGTTAATAGGCCTTCTAAAGTAGTATTTTCTGCATGTAAAATCATAGTGAGACACTAGCCTACAACTTAGCCCGCATAATGTCGTTAGACTCGACCGAGGGAACCTACCAGAGAAAGGGCAGAAGCTTCTTTCTGAGTATTGTTCATACTGCGGTCACCAATCCGTCAGCCAAGCATGGTGATTGTGACAATCCACCTCGTATTCGGGGAGGCATGTTCAACAGTGGACGTATGTGTACCTCTGTAAGCCTCTTAAGGACCGGCCACATTCGTCGTCTTGCCTGCGCAGTCCAAATTGCGCAATCCAATTTTCTGCATATCAATGATTGCACAAGCCGCTGAGATCGACTGTCTTTCGCGCATTCTTACCTGTGCAAATGGATTGTGCTATCATGCTCGCAGGTAAGACGGAGTGTGTGGCGGGGCTTAGTTAGGGGACACTCGATACCAAAGAGTTTCTAGTATTGTTTGTTTCCTTGCTTACCGATCCTATTTAAAAGTTGGATACAAGTTTTGTATTGTCATTTGTTTCAGTGTGTTCAAAATTTGAATTCTATGGAACAAAACGTTATTCCAAACTCATTGGAACAAATGTAGGTATGTCGATGTACTGACAAACGTGCTTTTGTTTTTGCATTCGAGCTTTACTTTGTTGTTATAACCAAACAAATGCGATTAAGTTCCCAGGGTTCCGAAACCACAATGAGATGAACAAAATAGGAGCTTGCATATGGATCTAATCTATTGTTTGCAGGACCGTTGAGTGTAAGCTGTACCGAAGTTTTAATGCATTCGCGATTTCTAGTCTAACTTTTAATAGTTTTTGTCACTGGGGGTGCAGCAGTGGTCTAGAATTGCGAGTTTGTGACAAATGGGGCGGCTATTAATTTAGGTTAGGTTACTACTTTGAGAGAATATTCCTACAATAATAAAACTTTAAATTCGTTTTGAAGTACAAGTTTTATGTAAAGAATTTAACCGGTTGATTTATTTAGCGATCATCTATTCTCACATGCACTTTCGTCGACTAAAAAAAAAACACATAGGTACCTACTATCTTCGGACGTCGAAATAAGTGTGCAAATGGATGAAATTACGTATTCTGTTTTAGTAACATGTGTAAAATTTCGGCATCAATATCCCACTGTGGCTTACGGCAATCATTACCATGACGAATAACTGATTAAATCGCAAATTATGCACCCACTGACTACCTGGTTTACGAGATGAATTTATTACAGCAGTAGGTAACAATTTGTTAAATTACCTTTGCAGTTATAATAACAAACGTTCAAATGCAAAAAAAAATTAAATGATAGAAATCAAGGTAGTCTAGACGAATTTTTTATTGATATACCTAATGGGAGATGTTAGGCGTAGGAGCAACGGCTTAACATGCTTTCTGAGTCATGGGGTGAAACAGCGACTTCATGACTGCAATAAAAATAGGTACCTATGGTAAGGTTATATAGGCAAAAGTAAGGGCTTTTCCTGTTACGCGGATTTGCGCGTGCGGTTCTGTTTTTCTTTATTCACCCGAAACCCGAAACAATAATTTCATATATGTTTTTCCTATCACCCGGATTCGCTGGATAACCATAGGCGCACATTCGCACGCGCTGGCAGAAAACGTATGACAGCAAAAGAGCAGACTTAGGTCCAAGTCATACACCTATAAAGACGTTATTCAACGTTATTCCGGATTTTGCCATTATTGTACAGCGAAATAATAATATTGTTGTGGTTTGTTAAATTTTAAAGCGCTCTAGGGCCAATTTTCCAAATCAACAGCCGTGAAGCCATTTCACGCAATTTCAGTTGAATTGGGCGTGTAATAATTGGTCATCTAGATAGAAGGTTTACTGATGTCAGGGTCTATAGGTACAAATATTAAATAGCTTAAACTATTAAAAACTATCGCAGTTTAACGAATTCACTATGAATGGAACCAACGTTATGCGAAACAATGATTTTCTTTTAAAACAAACTGGGTGCAAGGTTTACCCGCTTTTATTTATAGTGAAGTCTGCACCTTTTTAGTGCTTGAAAGTACTGTCCCACTGCTGGTAAAAAGCCTTCGTCCTTTTTTTCTATTCCTACCTGTAGCCGTCGACTTGCGGACAAAAGTTGATTCATTCATAGAAAAATATGTAGGTCTACCCTATAGCCTTGGCGCAGTCTCTAAAATGATATCAACTTACAGCTTGATAAAGACCAAAGAAAAATAATCAATAGTTAATATAGTCAAGAATAATATAGTTTGCAATAAATACATATTAGGTACCTACCTACTTCTTTAAATATCGTTATCAAAACTAATATTACAAACGGTGACATTATGCATTTTTATAAAGCATACGTACGTGTCAAAAATATGGTCAAAGAAAGCGTCCCTGCGTACTTTCTTTCAATTTTACGGCAGTCGTGTAGAAAAGTACGCATAGTATTACAACCATATCATTATATCTGCAAGGAAACACGGATATCCCACAGTTATCTAAGATCCGTCTATGTACTTATCACGATGTCGTGTGGTATGTACCTATGCATCTAGAAACTGGCCGGCCAGGTGGAACGACGCGACGCGTCGCTTTCACGTGCTGGTGACGTCGCTGTCTCCGTGACGTATAGAGATACGTTTCACTAAAGTTATTTCATAAAACTAAAGTATATAGGCTATAACATAAACAGTTTTAACAAGGAATAATAATGGTTTGTTGGAGTATTGATATTAATGCGAGAAGAAAGCATATTTGAAAATACCCTGGGTTTGCTTTTATGGGATGACTATGCGCGTTGACAAAACAAAACACTAACAATGGCCATACACAACACTTAGAGTTGACTTCGGCCACTTAACCGGCTAAAACTGGATTCCTAGAAGCGGAGATTAGCAAGCGAATCATTGCGCGACTGATTGACGGCTTACTACTGTCACTTGTGCCATGTTGCGACTTTCAGTTCCTAATCAATAAATGTTATGTTCTCTACATAATAGTGCATGATTTATAGGACTTAGGCAGGTCCCAAGTTTAATATGAATAACCCAGGTTTTGTAACACCGTAAAGGAAACTGCTCAAACTAACGAATGTTTTGTGTTATGTGCAAATAATATTTACCTACTTTAGATCATAAACAATGTTTGACGTTTTGTAATGTATACCTATTACCTATTCTATAAGTCAAGTCTGAATAAATGAAATAAAAAATGAAATATTAACTATCCGATTATAACTTCTAATCCGCAAATTTCATAACGAGTTTGTACTTTTAAGCATACTGTTGAAGTTTGAAACGAGTTTCCTTTCTATGTTTACCCTTAACCCATCCTGTGGTTGTCACCGAACTAATAATCAAAGTTTTACCGCTACCTGACACCTCGGACGGCCCGATTGGGCACACTCAATTTTAACCTTATTGATTACCTCTAAGGAGGTTGTCTACGAACTGCTGAAATTGAGTTGCTGTGAAAACTTGGATATTTGGCTCCGGAAGATGCCAATACAAGGGAAAACTAATTTTGTAAACTGATATCTACGCCTCTATAATTTGTCAGTAACACCATGAAATTCCATTTTACTCTGAATGTTGCTTTGTGTTCGTTGTTCCGTAAATTTATAGGCTTCCTTAATTTACTTGCCTCTTTCCACTGTATGCGTGCCTGAAAATAATATTGTTTTAAATATATTTAGCTATAGTCTGGACAAACCCAAACGTTATGTCAATTTAAATCCTATTTGTTTTTTAATTAAAGAAGAATTCTTTATTTTAGCCAGTTTGCCACTATGCAGCGTGGTATGAAACGTTAGGCTTTGTTCAATAATCCAGCTAAATTTAAATGATTCCGAATCGATCGAATCAATTCGCTACCCAGGACATAAAAACTGAGATTCGTAGGCTCTGCTGCACTGTTACAAAGACAAAAATCTCTGGCGATTTTAATCTTAGTTTTTGACCACCTATTCTTGACTCGACCTTCCTAGACTTGGTTTTAAATACAAATAATTAAATTTCGCATAAAATTGACTTAAAGATTAAAATAAATAACAAATCTAATAAATTTTATTTTTCCTCGAAATAGTAAAAGGCAAAATAAAAACATAATCACAAAATTTTAACTTGACTTTTTTTTTGTTCCAGATGTGACATCGGCATGGCGTAGGCCGAATGTGCCAATTTCTCCGTTGCCAAGTATGGCGATCTATACTCACTGGACTTTCGAATGACTTTAAGTTCTTGATGACGTAGACGAATAGTGATAAGTTGTTGGTGACGCAGCGTATCCGATGGTACGGTGAGATCGAGTCGAGAAACAATGGGTCGACGTCGCTGGAGGGTCGTCACCATCGCGGCGGTCCTGCTTGTTTTGAAGGAAGCAACGTGCCAAGGTGAGGTTTTATACATTTGTAGATAAAGAATATGAGTTTCAGTGGTATGGGACACAGGATGACACTAAACACTTTATACATAGACGGTCTCTGTGAAAACAGGTGTCAGAAATCAGTCAAAGGTGAGGTTTTATACATTTGTAGATAAAGAATATGAGTTTCAGTGGTATGGGACACAGGATGAGACTAAACACTTTATACATAGACGGTCTCTGTGAAAACAGGTGTCAGATAGGTAGATGGTAAACTTTTCTGAGATTTTACGAGGAACGTTCATAGAATTCACCACTATGCAAAATATGTACATATCAACGTGGGGAAAGTGGTAAAGCCGGTTATTTTATGATTTTTTCTTTTTTAGTGCCTATACACAGGGTAAAACATGCAGTAACTTTATATTACAAAATTGAACGAATACGAAATATGTCACTTACGAGACGGGTTCATTAAAAAAAATCAAAACAAATCGTAACGTGCAGACAGCTACACGATATTAATTATTCCGCTTCTCATTTCAATAATAATATATTTAACACAACACAAACGCATAATTTCTGGCTAGAGTGGAGCAATATACACTTAACCTTGGTATGTGTGTATGCTGTAATCACTTAGAAAACAGGTTTCCGTTTGTTCATACCGGCGCTTTTTCTTCCGATATAAAATATTATAAAAACTAACTAGTTTTATATATTGCACTGGGAAACTAACACTTACTTCAAACAGACAACCGCACTTAGGAAATTGCTTACTTATAGTTTTAGAGAATTATTAATTAATTTAATATATGTATAACTTGCATAAGGATATTTAACTGGCTTAAATAAGATTAAAATACGTAAAATTTAAAAAGGATTACTGATTACTTGATAACTTGGTAAGACATTACAAATTCCTATGCAAGCAGTGTAAGACTCCAGTGCCGAAAAACAGACGCCGAAAACCAGTTTCTTACAAAAATACGTCTTTATGCAAAGTAGGTACGCACTCTTCATCTAAAATTCATATTTCCACTGTCATTAGGTTAAAATTTGTAGGGCATAAAAGTTCCTCGTGAAACCACATACATTCTCTGTTATACGTGCGACGTTTCATTATTTTTAGAGAAACGCGCCAGCGAGAAATACTAGAGAGCTTTTCATCTGGAGTCAGACATCATTTATAATAGTCTCTGGTGTTCCTTTCTAGAAATTAAAGTCATTTTTATAACTAGGTGAGACATTTATTGCCTTCATAGCTGAGAGAAAACGGACGTTTGTGGAAATAAAACGTGGCTTTACAACCGTAGGAGATTAGAGACTTCAGACTAATAGCTTTTTTTATTTTCGGTACTTATTTAATCTTAGGCTGTCTCATTCCTAATTCGGCGACCTCATCAACATCTCAGCGACGTCCACTGCTGGGCCTAGGCTTTCCCAAAGACGATATGATGGAACACAATTATTAATATGGCAACATTCGGTCGTTAGACCTACAGCGTCCCATTTCTGTGTAATTGGGAATACGCTTGCATTATTAGCCCCGGACGGGGACGAGCCGGGTAATTACCGAAACATGACACAGGGAGACAAGACATGACGCAGAGGAGTACACGCGCACGTAATGGGCTTGTACGTTACCGTAGGTTCTATTCTTGAATAAGTACATTTCTTTCTATTTTTATATCATATTTCTTTTGCGTCTTTCTATCATGCATTTCCTAGTGAAACATTTTTCGCTTGTGTTCCTAATTAAAGAAATTCGTATTGTGAAAAGCTATTAGGTATATTAAATTGTTTCAATTGTAAATACTAGTTTGAATTTGTTTCTAATGTTTAATTGTAAATTTTATTATAGGCAGCATTTTCTTTGTAAACTTTCCGTCTATCTCGTTTGCAACTTTAACCTCAAAAGAGTTATACCTATCGACATAATAAGGTACTTATGTTGTAATATTTTGTTGCGCATCCATTTTGTTTGGGAAAGACAGAAGGACGAAGGAAGAAGAGAAGGACAAGATAATTTCCACTTTTGACTAAATTAAGGTTAAACATAGCTCTACATTTTCCTTAACACATGTGACAATGACAAAAGTAATTCCGTTTCCAAGCAGAACACAGACAATATGTACAATATTGTCAGATCTAAAGCAATATTTCACGTCCAAACAATAAGAGCCTTGAGACATAATGCAGCGAGCACGGAACTCTTTTATTTGGCAAAAAGCGACAAATATGAAGCTGAACCTTGTATGTAACAATAGAATGTTGCCATGAGGCCAATGTATTAAAATGCTATTAAAGCCAGTGCAAGGACAGAGTAGGTGTCGCTAGTGGGTGTAATGTAAATGCATGTTATCTAGGCTCGCGGATCAAGTTGAATGTTATACAGGGTGCCACTAACGACCAACACTTTATTTATTGAAAAAAAAAACTGTTATTTGTTAAGATTCGTGTACTTTTATTAGTATATTATTACGTATTCTTACATTATTATTATGTTTTGAAATATTAAAGGATTATGGAGATATTTTTTTCAATAACGAAATATTGGTTTTGCTGAAAGAACAAGATAAAACATTTAGGAATGTACTAGCTGCGCCCCGCGGTTTCACCCGCGTTGTGATAGATATTTTGGATAATATACAATATATCTTTATAAATTGTAGCCTATGTGTTATTCTGATGATGAGCTATATTATTGTAAAGTTTCATTAAAATCCATTCAGTAGTTTTTACGTGAAAGAGTAACAAACATCCATCCATCCATACTTACAAACTTTCGCGTTTATAATATTATAGTAGGATAAAACAAGATCTGAAATTTAAGAAACCTTTTTTCACAAATTGATCTCTTCTGGGTCCTCCGTCCGAAATGACTGTTCACAATCGTTTCGGCTTAGTACAGAATGTTCGTGGTACCCTGTAGACATGCACACTTGGTATTAAATTAAATGTATCTTTCTTGGATAGACTTTGGAACTAAATAAAAAGCTAAGAGTGCGACTCGATAGAGACTAGAATACTTTTGAATATGATTGTAGATTGTATGGAACACAAATAATTTTACTACTATTTTTTTGTATTGTCAGTCTCATAATTTTAAGTCGAGTCTCAACCTCGTTATCCAAAAGGGTAGGTAGACACTCGACACTCAATTTTAATAATGTGACTACTAGAAAATAAAATAAAATCGAAAACATTTCACGAAGCCTTCATAAATACATTAAGCCCTAAAAAATAAAAACGTTAGAGAATGATAAATAATGGATAAAACAAAACAATTTGATTTTATTTCTTGAAAGTTTCACTGAACACAATCTTGGGAAACAATTTATTGTGGAGCGGAGTTGGTGGCGCGGAAAATATCGGAATGGAATACGCGATTCACTCCATTTGTCTTACACTGAAGTTGTTCCACTATTTCATCAGGTATACCTACGTACCTAGGATACCTACGTAGTAATGCAACAAAATAAACTGGTTGCCCGAAAGGACCTATGTCATGATTTCAAAACTCGTATTTTTTAAAGAAGTCTATGACAAATAAAGAAATAGGAATAGAATTTTTTATTTGCTTTCAAAATATAAAATAACTTGTAAGGATCCCTAACTTTTTTGAAAATAAAGATAGCTTATGTTCTCCGGGGATAGTGTAGCTTCCCAACGGTGAAAGAATATTTCTAATCGGTCCAGTAGTTTCAGAGCCTATTCAGTACTAAACCTTTCCTCTTTATAATATTAGTATAGATACAAATTAGGAACTACTAAAAATACTGATTGGAAACACAGTTGGAAACACTGACTTGGGGTTGAAAAAAGAAGTTTGGAATCTTGTCATGGTTCTTGAAAAATATTATTGTTAAATAGCTAATGATTCATTAAGAATGATTACTATATGTATAACATATTAATAAGGTTTCCAAATGTGTTAGGAAGATGTTTAGTAAAATTACCTTAGTGAAACTTATGGTGATTGCTAAAAAAAGTATTTTTTGAAATTGGAAGCAATGACACGACAAAATTTTGTTTCGATAATAGAACAACAGACCTATTCGAAAATATTAAGTTTCCGTTCTCAAAATAGAATCCCTTAACCCCTGAACACCCGAAATCCCAATCCTCAAATTTTGAATAGGGTTATCTCATCAATCGCCATAATCTCGCCAATTAGGCCGGGCCCTTCAATGTTCATTTCAATAATGATTGCTAAACAAATTCTATCTCTCGGGGGCCGAAACGATAATCAATTTAGCTTTTCGTACAGCTGACTCTATTGTTAGAACGTACCTACAATAATTTCTATGTTAATGGTTATGGTAGGTACTTGGAATCTTGCTCGAATTGGGAAAGCAAATATTAAATTTCATTCATTTTGCTTTTACAAAAATCAAATAAGTTTTATGAATTTATAGATTGATTTTCATAAAATCAGTTTCCCCCAACAAAGTGATTCATGTCAAAGTGACGTCGACAAATAAAATCAAAACGCCTCCAGTTTTCATCACCGCCCCTGAAATCTCCCAAACTTTTACATTAGCAGGAATATTGAAAACTTTTTCATTTTATAACTTCCTCCTTCTGCTTCTCCTTAATACTGTAAAAAAGGGCTTTATTTTACAGTACTAAAAGGGAAAGTAGCTTAATGAAGCATTCACCTTAAACATGAGATACTAATGTTACATTTGCCCCAGCTTACCCATTTGCGCTAATGGAGGTTACTTTCCTTTTTTTAAATTTCAGCATCATTTACCCCTTTTTACCCCTTTAGTATAACAAATTGCTATTCGAGCACCTTGGTCCCGTTTGGCTGAAACATAATGATCATTACGTCGCCAACTTTTAGGCATTCGAAATTACGCATGGAAGTTTGATTAATTGAAAATTCATTGGCTTCGTTATGTTGTGTAGGTGTTTCGGGTGTGTGTTAGCTCGGTGCTAAGTGGAATTTGAATTTGTATCGCTGAACGTGGGTTAAGCCCGAACTGTCGAGGGTAAGAGATTTTTAGCCTCGAGGTTGCTCGGGGCAAATCCCCATATTACGCGAAACTAGTTATTATTAGGTACGTTAAGAATAGAAAGACCAGTATGTAAGTTTATAACAGACGCTGAATTAAGTAAGTAGATAACCTCGCTTCGCGCAGCTTTTAATTCCCAAGATTACTTATCACGTCCGATCGGTTTTTGAGGCGCCTTCCATAAAACATCCCCACACTGAAACCAATCGAAGATAAATGCCGCATGCGGCGTGATCCTTTTCCGAATTTATATGGGTACTGTGTATTAGATGTGAGACCCGAGGCTTACTTTGCACTTACATCGTGGTTGTATGTTTATGGCGTACCTCTACCAAAATTAGGTCAACTGCAGCCTTTCTGGGAGTTTGCGGAGACTATCCGCAATATTGGCTGCATTTAGTGCAATTAAATGTTCACTCATAACTTGTCCGTACGTGCGCAACCAATTGTTGTTATTAGATAAATGCGAACAAATTCGTAGCTTTTGTGTGCGTAAATTACATAATTATCAAAGGTTTGTAATACAAAGTCGTGGATCTGATTACAAAGGCCCCTGCCCTAAATAAAATAAGGCCCTATTTCACGGTTCAGACTCACCTGAAGACAGAATCCACGATGAAAATATCCCAGCAACCCGTATGATAATATTTAGTGGAAAGATCACGAGTTTTCGTTTTTATTCGAAACAGTAAAAAACCTACCTTTTACGGTCACAAAAAAGAAAATGTTTATTTCTAAGCGGGTTCCATAAGCGCCCACGGAACAAAGTGGTTTTAGGGTAGTATGTAAAGCTGCTACACACAATATGCGGTAGAAATAACTGACAGATACATGCGGATGAATGAACGAAATGAAACATGATGTACGACCACAAAAAGCTTGACGTACATACCTTCTTTATCAACCATGATATATATGAACGAATATAGGTACTGATAACATTTTTGTTGACCCAGACAAAGCGTAACGTAATAGGTCATGTAACAAAAGCGAGGCATCGCTTTTTCGTGTCAGACGAGTGGCCGAGTTTCACACAATTTTCCGTATCATGTAGCCCGTGTAGCACAGTCCTTATCTCGTATCACGCGCAGGCCTCGGTGTAATGCGCATGCCTAATTACCCGCGATTTACGGCATGTGCCTACCCTAATATTAATTACAAGTTACTGTATGGGAAACCGCTGTTTTTACGAAGGTAGGCACACAGATATACTTCACGTTGTGATGAAAGGAGTTACCTCGCTTATCTGCCTCTAGGAAGTAATGTATACATTTATGCTCAATTATAAAATAAAATTAATGAACTGGACATAATTTTACAACTCGAAATGTAGGAGTATTCTCACTTTTCGATGCTATTATTTTCGCCTTTGTGTTATTTTCCAATTTTATCTTGAATGTCGGGAACATTGGCATCAAGGGCACTTCAAAGGGGCTACGATGTGCCAAGATCAACATTGGCGACAAACACTGACACCGCGATATAGCCACAAAATTCGACCGCATCCCGAGGGAAATTTCAGCTTCTCACAGAAACTGAGTTAATCAGAAAAAGTTGCTACTTATCTGTAGGGTGGCTTAAGGATTGGATTCTAGAACACGATATAGATTCTTCAGTGTAATGTTTTCTGTTATGCCAGTGTTATCAGTTACAGTACAACAGTAGAAAAGACAAAGCCTTTTTGTTAAACTTAAAAAAGGACAATCTTTTAAAGTATAATTAAAGAAGTGGCTGATAGCACAATCGATATTTGATTATAATTAATTTATGATTTAGAAATGTAATTTATAATGTATTTTTTTAAAACTTAATGTGGTATATGTAGTGTTTTACATTATATCATGTATCTATTAATATAAGTATGTCTTACATGTCTTGAAGTGGGAATTAATCGTGATCCAGATTTCTTTAATCAGGTGAACCCTGATACAAGGATAACTGATATTACTACGATAAAAATAAGACGTGTTCGCACACGCCACGAAGGTAGTTACGATCGGGGTTTTTAGGGCAGGAAAGGAGGGTAGTTTATAGGTCATGTATAGTATAGGTTAATTCTGTAAATACGAGAGCGAAAATAACTACTGCACTAATAAAATCTAAAAAGTCCTGACTCTGAGTATTTTTTTTTTCAAGGTATCGGATCGATGGTCCTCGCCGAGCCTCATATTTAGATTTCATTTATCATGGTTCATGATAGTGATTACGGCCGGCCGCTGGGGCAAACGTGTTCTTGAGTGGAGAACGCGACTCGGTAAACGTAGTGTAGGACGCCCTCCCGACCAGGTGGGATGACGACTTGCGAAAGACTGCAGGTAGATGCTGGATGCGGCAAGCTGAAGACAGGGCGCTATGGCGCTCATTGGGGGAGGCCTATGTCCAGCAGTGGACTGATATAGGCTGATGATGATGATGATAATGATGGTGTTTTGAAAAATACTACCAACTTCGAGCTGGGGTCCAATTTTTGTACCGGTTAAATTAGACCAATAGATAAATAAATAAATAAATAATGCTGGACAATTCACACAGCATTATTGCTAGCCCCATGGTAAGATAAGGAGTGATCCTATCTTTTGGTCTAATTTAACCGAACTAGAGTTCAGGTTGTGGATGATTATGATGTTACCTTTTGTTTTGCATAACTATTCCATAAACATGTTTGTGTAGTTATGTTGTAATGAGGTAGGTATGCAAATTCTTGAATGATGTATTGCAGGAAATGTTTACAGCAATTAGAGATTCCTTGGCAGAGCGATTGCTGTACGAAGTTATATATGAAAAACAATTCTTACTTACACACTTGGCCAGTTTTAGTTAAGACTCCGTGGTCGATTTTCGGCTAGGTGGGCCTCATCATATGAACTACCGATGAGGCACTTTGCAGTAGTAAAACGTTACCTTCAATTTTAATTCACAATTGAAAGTCAATAGTTATTGAAGATTGGTCTAAAGATAACTAGATTCAATAATCATTTGTTTTCTAATAAAACTTTCTTTAAAAAAGTTAACCAATCATATTCTTCCTTACTCCCCTTTATAATGTTGAATTTCAACTATCTTAGCAACTAAGCTCTCATTACTGAAGCTACTGTCGCTCGACAAGTCTCTACAATAAATTATCCTCCAGCATTCTACACAAACATACTCTGACTACGAAAGTACGTCGGTATGTACCGTACTTTCGTACCCAACCTTGTAGGAGCGTACACGTGTAGTTTATGACGTCATCGATTTTCTATTACCGCGTGTGCTTAAACTCCTTGATGAGAACCTCCATACTTAATTAGATACATGATATAATCCACCAAAATGTAATTTCCGTAAGCTTGCCAACCCATATCCTTCATCTACTCGTATGCTTAAAATAATGGGTATAGCTTACATATACAACATGGAATTTTCGTCTTAGTAATTAAGTTTTGGGGTAGGATAGGTAGACATAACATGCTTAGATTTATTTCTCAATTCGAAGATCTCCGAAGAAATCACAGAAAAGCGTATGAAAAATAATGAAACGGCATTGTAAACTTATGATATTTAAGACGTACCTACATTCTTTTGATGTAAGTTAGTCTATGTCGTGAAAACTTACTTATACATTTGCCAAACTAGATGTGGAATGTTTACAAACAAACCGCCTATACTTAACCTAAAATTCATTCTGATGCCGCGTCTTTTTATACGCAATTTACATAACTTGTCCATTTGAGATCCTTCCTTCAAGAAATATTACTTATTAAATAATATTTATTTTATTATCTGCAAATTCACGCCTAGCAAGTGATTTTGAATCTTCCGTGTCGTTTGTTTACGAACATTCTACATCGCGTTTTGCTAGTGTACCTATAGGTAGTAGTAGGTAGTAGTAATAGTCATCACATTTAAATTTTGTCTCCGATGCATATTGTAGTCTAGCGCTACCTGGCACACGTTTATTGCATTCCTATCTCGTCCTGTCTGTGATGAAGTGTATTGGAAAATCGTTTGCATATAAAATGAAACTTGAACACAGTATCTTAGATTTTCGGTTCTTCTAAAATATATTTTCTCTTGTTTCAGATGATGATTTTTATTACACACCGGTAGAAAGAAGTTTTGCTCAAATTCAACCATCTGTTTATCAAAATAACAGACAAACATTCTTCGAGAATGATGACAGCTTCAGGACTGCGCAGCCTTCGCAGCAACCGCTATACAACGAGGGAAATGTTAGATTCCCGAGTCCTAACTACAACCAAAACCCTTCACCGTTTCAGTTACCTACTGGCAGGAGTCAGTCAAGCTCGCAGTATTATGTAAACCAACCCGAATTTACATCACAACGGCAGAGATTCAGGCCGGCTCTGCCGTTCAACTTTCAACTAGTCCACCCGGCATCAACGAAAAGGCCCGATACCTCACAGATTCATTCTGTCGCCTATCAAAACGATCCTTCAAAACCAGAAACGTTTTTGGGTCAAATAACATTAAATAATCCAGACATTGATTATCTCCAAAATACTCGATTTAAAAATTTGCCGTTTGATAGCAATAGTCTTAAAAGCAATGGACAAACTGGTCATATCGCACATGATGATGATGCTTTTGATAATGAAAACCAGGATCTCTTTGATCACTCAGTCAACCATAGGGTGACGACGTATAATCCCAACAAGTTTACGGGTAAACAAAGACTGAATATTAGGCCTACCGCCTCGAGATTCTCTCCATTTGCTTCAACAACTGGTGAAAAGCCAGAATTGCAGGATGCCCCTAAAATTGTGCCCCACACTAACGCCAAAAGTTCTTCTACAGAATACAAAGCTCTGCTAGATCTAGAACCATTACTTGAAGACGATATAAGTGACATTAGTTCTTTCAGAGAGTTAATGAAAAACAAACAAGGTTCGTTTGATGTGCAAGTAATCAAATCTAATCACACTGATTACTCAGAATCTGTGGATGATAGCAAACCCGATGCAAGCTCTATGAATACTGACAATTTCTTGAAAGAAATACCAGTTGTTAAACCTAGCACCAAATCAACGCCAACTACCACCACAACTACTACAGCAGCACCAAGCCATGATGATACTGAGGTTGATGAGGGTGAAAATGAAGAAGAATATTATTACGATGAACCTGAAAGCGCTGAAGTCAAACCCGTAATTAAACCACCACCATCAAATACCTCGGAACATGAGGACATCTATGACGAATACGATTTATCAGAGGAGACAGAAAACACTACTGAAGAAATAAAATCTAAAACCAAAGAAAACTTCGACGTATTGGTAATGAAACCTGGAAACAAAACTGTCCAAGATTTTAAGCAGTTTGTTGATACTACTATCATAGATCAGAGCGAATTGACGAAGGAAGTTTCCACTCCTATTTCGAAACCTCAACTAGATGCAACTTCAATAGAAACACCGTCACATATCTTGGGTCAAGAAGTTGTGTCTGTTGTTACTACCAAAAGTGTTGTCAATGGAACCATTTCTGTACCTGATGTAACCATTGCACCAAGTACCCAAAAAATTGATGCAAATGAAGAAAATGCATTTTCTTCAAATGAGACAGATGATGGCTCTGTTCCCGTCACCACTGAAAATTGGGTTGTAGTAGCATCCGTTCAAACAAGTAGGAGCGTTTCTGGTGCTCGCTTTTTGCCATTCCCAACGGTCGAACAAGAAGAGAAGAAACAAGTTCTAACTGACGAAGACGATGAAGAAAGTAGTGAAGAACCGGTAACTAAAGACCCAGGGACCAGCCAAGATAGCCCAGATAGTAGTAGCTCCTTAGCATCAACTGAAAATATCAACGACAAATTAGATAGCATTCAATCTGAATTATCAAGTGGTGTGCTGTCTGGGTCTTTGGATAAAGAGAACAAAAACATTGAGCTCATTACTGAATCTACTACGGAGCAAAGTAGTACCCCTGCAAGTACAACTACTACAACCACGACTACCTCAACAACCCCAACCCCGCCGAATGTATTCACATTGAAGAGTACTACAGCAGCTGCCTTCACGGAAAGATCATTACCCGATCCGTTGCCGGTTCAAATCAAAAAGTTTGCCCATCGTACTAGTACTAGTTCCACAACGCCAAAGCCTAAGAAAAAGCTAGTGACTGTTATGGATGACTTGGCTGGCTTCCTACCTCCAGGTTACAAGCCAAGACTATCGTTCAAAGACAAACGAACGAGCACCACGACCACTACTACAATAAAGGCACCCAAGACAACCACTACTACTGAAGTACCTCTATCTATCAATGAAACCCAGGGACGTTCATCTGGCATTAGCTCGAAAAATAAAGTCATTATTCTCGATGGGAAATCATTAATTCCTAGAGAGTACAGACCTAAAGAGCACAGACCTCAAGAAGACCTGATCAAGAAATTACAAAAAGATGACCTAAGTAAATTTTTACCTCCAGGGTACAAACCACCAGCATCGGAGAAACCAGAACCTAAAGAAGTAGCAAAACCAGATATTTTGGAGAAGGTTAAACAAGCTGACATTTCAGCGTTTTTACCCAAAAACTTCAGTTTAAGCGTGACCACATCTGAAAAACCTACATTTAAATTACCAGTTCCAGTAATACCGGTTGACGTTTCGGCATTTCTGCCTCCTGGTTTCAAATTGAATTCAACTGAAAAAGAAGAGAGCATCAAACCATTTAAAGTAAATGATATTTCAAGTTTCTTGCCTCCTGATTTTAAACTGAATAGTACCGAAGAACCAGCGATAGAAACTACGTCAAGCACTACTAAAGCGCCAGGTGGGATTAAATTGGTTTTCCCTTCAAGGCCAGGTGGAAAGGTCACCAGAAAAACCACTACACCAAAACCAATGGGTCCTACTTTAGTTACCAAAAAGATTCAGAAAGGTTGGCCCACAAGGTAAATATATTTCTGTTTACTTTTTAATTCTTTATTAAATAAGGGACTTTTAGGGACTTTGAGTCATTTTTATGACGATGTCAGTCCCGTATTTTAATACAAAATCTACTACTTAAAACGAAATTATATTTAAAAGTAACCTAATTTACTTCCCCGTCGCTCAATGATGCGTCTAAACTTTTTTTTAAAATATTTATTTAAATAATAATAACACCAGTCTTCATTAGGTAAAAATTGTATAAATCACTAAGCTCAGCTCTCTTGGACTCGCTTCGCTTGAAGATGCAAAAATAATTATAACAAAAAATAAGTACCTATACGCTTAAAACATAATAAAATTATTTTTTCAGACCCTCGACTGAATTTACTGGCTGGCCATCACCTTCTACCACACCTTTCTCGATTGAGAAACTGTTGGAAGCTCAAAGGAACGCAACTGCTACTAGTCCAATGCCCGACTTGCTGACTGAAATCACGACAAGAAGAACGACCACCACCTCTACCACTACACCAGTGCCGCCAGCTCCTACGACCCCAGGAGTTTGTAGAAAGGATTGTGATATCGCTGCTACTATCAAAATTGTATCAGGTACCTTTCATTCATATCCAATTGACGATGTCTTTATAGTGGAGACCGCGACCAACCCAGCAAACGTAGTGTAGGACGCCCTCCAGCCAAGTGGGATGACGACTTGCGAAGGACTGCAGGCAGATGCTGTATGCGGTAATCTGAAGACAGGGCGCTATGGCGCTCATTGTGCATCTAATATGTTTTTATATTGATTTTGATTTCACTATACTTCTGTGAATGTTTTTGATACTTATGTTATTAATCCAATAAAATCTAATATTGCAGGAGTAAAATGGGAACCTGAGCTATTGGACCACCATACTGATGAATGGCAACGCTTGGCTAAAGAAGTTAAAGACGAGGTATGAACACGAATGTATTTATAATTGTAGGAACAATCTGAGCCCAAGACACGAAACGTACGAGAGAATGTGATAAACGTCGGGTGGCGTGGCAAACGATAAGTGTGTCTCTAGCTAGGCCATCTGTTTTTATACAAATTCAAGTGTCCAGACCTCGTAATGCGTCACATAGGTTACATACGTAGGGCTTTTATGTTTCGAGCTGGCAATGCATGTATGAATTAACAACCTATTGAATTTGTTTCAGTTAAACTCAGTATATTCGAAGTCAGACAATCTAAAGAAATGGTTTAAAGGTGTTCGTATCGACGGTTTTACCAAAGGGTCTGTTCTTGTTGATTATTTCATAGAACTAAACAATGTTGAAGAGAAAATTGATACACTGGATCTGAAGAAAATGTTCCATGATTCTCTAAATGCTGCTCAACCTGGGTCAGTTGTTGAGACAATTGAAGATCCCTCTAACGAAAACACACAAGAAGATTTCGACCCAGATGCAATGCTCGGTGACCAACCTGTTGAAGAAAGAATGAAAAAGAGCAACGAGAAGATGACAAAAACCATCGACAAATCTGCAGGAAAACTCGAAATTGGGAAGTTTGTTATGGATCCAGCGTATACGGAATTCATTGGTAAATTATTTAAACTTATGATGATTAGAAACCTTGTTTTATTTAAGTTTTAATAAAAATATGAAAAAAATAAAACATTATATTTCCTCTCTAGTTTTACCGAAACGTGAAGAACCAACATTGATAGTACCTGAAGAAGAGTCATTCCTGCCACAGTGGGGTATTGCTGTCATCGTTATTGCATTGGCTTCACTACTTTTTGTCGTCATATTTGGAGTTACTGTGGTAAGAAAAGAATACCTACATATTATGTAATATATATATTTTTACTTTACAAAATAGTTAAAATCGTTGTGTTTGCTTTCTGTTACAGCTGGTAAATAGACAGAAGAGTTCAAAAGCGAAGCAGCCTATTCCACTTAGCGAGGAGATGCTAAGAGATCTGGATAAGAGTCATATGGGAGGCTTTGATGATCTGCATCAAATGAAAGAGCGGGATCTACCCTACTTACCATCTGGCAAGGTAATACGAAACTTTGTTACTTGATTTTAATAATTATCTAAAATCATGGACCAATTATCGAGAATTGAGTTAAATCTTTTATTTTTTATTTTTCTTTCTTAGGGATAACAAACAGTATCACTTAAAAATTAACTATAAACTATTAAACTTAAATAAACGTAATTCTAATCTTAATGATCATCCACATGTAATGTTGGCCGAGTCGCCATTGATATCTATTAGACATCATTTTTTGATCGATTTCACAGCCTATAAGGTACAATCCTACATACGTACCTAAGTCGGCTACGAAAGGCAAGGTGGATGAGTCATAAAATTTCACTTGCCTTTCAACTCCTTAGCAATCTACGGAGCTCTGAAACAAATGAATACTAATTACAATCGTATGGGCAGAACGCGAGAATATTATAGCCTTGTTCGACATAATATAATTCAAATCATGATAAAGTTCCTATCATGAAAGTATCAGACCAAACGTGCACTAGAAAAATTAAGAGATTTGGGTTCTCTTGCCCTACACCTACATACCTAAAAATGTTTTGTTATTGTTTCCAGCGCATGTCTACTGCTTTCATCGAGCAGCTGGCGTACCCCAACCCTGGTGACTCCTGGCGGTCGGAATGGACGCCGCAACTGCAGAAGTACATGCAGCACTATACCCCAGATTCGGGGCGCGGGTCGCAGACTTACGGGGCTGCGTATGGGTACGATACTTTATTCTTTAAACGATAATAACCCTAAGAAGAGTTATCTTCCACCAATCCTTATAATGAGAGAGATACATATATAATGCGCTTAAATAGAGGACAAAAGATTATATTTTAACCTACTTATTCATTACACTACGATATACAATACTACAATACATATAATTTGCCAATAACAAATTCTATAGTTACATACACGTAATATAAATGTAATTAATACATAAAATGAAGATAGATAATTCTTTTTGGCTTTACACTTGAAAATGAAGAGCGAGGACCTGGCACGAATATCGTCCTGAAGATAATTCCATATCCTAACGATATACTTGTATCTATACTCTATACTAATATCATAAATAATAAATGAGCTTTCCAAAACCGCACCAGTTGTATGCGGAAAACTCTTTTATATATATAGAAAGCCACATTATCCCTGCGTGACATAGAATGTTTCATACGGATACCCCGTGAGCGAAGCCGGAAGAAAATAACAGATAGGGCTAGTTGATATTAGGATATTATGTGGGTAAACACAGGTCGCGGGGAGTCGATGGATGGAGGTTTCTCAGGTGATGTTTAGAAACCCATGTTCAGTAGTGGACGTGCTCGTGTTGAAATAATGATGACAAACACATGATTGTTGAATTGATAGATATTTAGATAGAACTCTTGTCAATCGTTAGATATCTAGAATCTGGGTAGGGTAGGAACGGCGCTAATTCAAATAATGACAAATTATTTAAAGTGTTAATTTTGTGTTAACTTTTAATTTGTTTGTCTGTTTGTTGTATATAATTACTATAGCAGATAGTGGTTTTTGTTTATGTTGTGGAAATATTCGTTCTAATTCAGTTGTTTGATTTTGTTCCTCAGCTATGGGGGCTCCCAACTGTACGGTCATACGGGCGGCGGCGGCGGTTCTCAAGTATACGGATATACCGGAGAGTACCCCACTCCACGCTCACACTACTCGAGGCGACGCTCCGAATACGATAGCAACTTCTAGAATATTCTAGATCTTTCCAGAATCATCTCTAGAACTCTCTAACTGAGACTTAATTAAAACACCCTTGACAATATCTCCTTATAACCTCGATATAGAATACTCACTAAAGATACCTGCATCATCCGTAGTGTCCCAATAACATCTTAAACAGGTTGTGAAATAAGTTTATCGTAGAATCATTATAGAATCGGATTTCAGAAACTTATACGATTTTACATTTGCATTCATATTTTTAGCAGCTTTTAGTCCGGCCTATTTAGGACCTTACAGTGCCAACCCCAGAGGTTATTTTGCGTTTTGTATTTAACTTTTTCGGTAATCTAAAAATAGTATTAAATGAAATTGTCTGCCAAAATATGAAATATTTACGACTGATTGTGAGATGTATATAAGTAGCGTAAGTTCTCACCAATATTGTAAGAGGATTTGCAGGCGAAGTCACGGTTTCTGTAGATATCTCTGTACCCTACATACCTATATTTGCTCAGAACCTATTAGAAGAGCGAAGTGGCAGTGTGTGAGCGTGAAACGCCTCTTTGTGCCAAAATGTTCGTTCACGTGCGTGTAAATATGAACCTTATTTACTTTACATATTGGTATTTTTCGAGACGGTGCCAATATTGTGGCAAGACGATTACAGTGTCGCGCTCTCGGGATCATTGTGTCGGGGTTCCGGAGACAATTACGTGAGCGTGCTCGTTTACGGAGCCCCGTTCCACACGAATAACAATTTATAAGATCATTCTTTATTCGGTGTAATCAAACTCGCGTTTTATTTACGATTTTTGTGAAACAAATTCGTATCTTTAAGAGTTAAGCTAATGGACGATCGTCAATTTAAATGATGCGACCGCGACAGGTTCACGAATAGAATGTTCTTTTAACATATTTAGCGTAGATTATACATTATTTATGAATAACAAGTTTATCAATACAGTTTATCGGTATTATAAAATATCTTAATTGTGTCAAATTATTATCGATTTCCAAATAGATGTTGAATGTATTGTACATTTTTGTGTAACCTACCAATTAGATTTAATTCCTATAAGTACCTACTAGCAATTGCATGGATATATCAGTTATTTTGTGTATATAAAAATCGATTTTTGTACATTATATGTAGTTTTTAATTTAAATATTATTAGTTAGATACAAATTAAACCCCTAAGATTCTGAATATAGAAATATAATAATAAAATGAAAAACATTTGTTTATTATTTGAAATCATTTTCATATAAATAGTTTAATATCGACTATAAAATATGATGACGATGATGTCGACAGGACCTTACATTTTAGTAGAGCAATAAAATTTAGGAAACCCTTTTATACAAAACCAACCATCGCTCAAGACCCAACCCTTCGATAAAATTGAAGGCAAAAAGTAACTCGCCTCTTGAATACTTATTTATTGCCTTTGCTATATTCACTTAAAAAGGCTTTTTTTCAAAGCTATAATAAAACTTGTAAGTACCTACCTATGTGGCACAGCCCATCAGCATTGCTATACAGCGCTGCAGCAGCGGGGCAATGCAGCCAGCAGTGCCTTGAGTACTGGCGACGCTTCCGACTGGTATTGCTATTGACACTGATCAGTTGAGCTACCTGTAAGTACGAGTACCTATGTGGCACAGCGCATCAGCATTGCTATACAGCGCTGCAGCAGCGGGGCAATGCAGCCAGCAGTGCCTTGAGTACTGGCGACGCTTCCGACTGGTATCGCTATTGACACTGATCAGTTGAGCTACCTGTATGTACCTATGTGGCACAGCGCATCAGCATTGCTATACAGCGCTGCAGCGGCGGGGCAATGCAGCCAGCAGTGCCTTGAGGACTGGCGACGCTTCCGACTGCTATTGCTATTGACACTGATCAGTTGAGCTACCTCAACCCCTTTTTAGGTTCACATTATAAAATCATTTTTCAAGTGGGTACCATCAACATAACTTTATCCTAAATATTTCATTCGGGTATTGTTCATTTCAAAACTCAGTAGTATTGAGTACTTATTTATATTTTGATACAAGTTTTAGATTTTTGAGAAGACAGGATAGCTTAATTGGACTTCCCTCCAGTCGAGGTAAATTAATATGAAAAAGAAGTAAACAAAAGCAGACCAAGGAGGAAAATAACAAGAGAGATCCTAGAAAAAATACTTTTCACAGTTACTTTTAATAAAAGTACTGTGAAAAGTAACATTAATTCACGATACTAACATTAAATATAGCAGTTTTTACTACTTCTGATTTTTATGATAACGACATATACGTTGGTAATATTTTTCCCAAATATACTTAGCCATTTTCTTGATATCGTTACGATAGGGGGTTACGCAAGGGACAGTTACCCCGCGGCATAAGGGTCGGAACGGTAAATAATACCTACATGCTATGAGAAATACAATCGGAGTAATAGGATAAAGGTTTGGGAATTTGTAGGTCAAACAATGACATGGATAGTGTAGGTAAAGACAAATAATTCGAAAATTTATATAATAAACACATCAGCACTTTGATCTATACCTACCTTTAAGGAGTCTTTGCTTGACTCATAGAGAACGCACAGCCTAAACCTACACACGTAGAGACTTGAAACTTGTAAGGTCTTGGTACGAATGAAAGGAATTTTGAAAATTGACTCTGGTGCGTATCAGAGTAATCTTAAAACCTGAATGTTGTCACTATTGTGTGGCAGAGTTAACCACTAGTATAAGATATAGGTAAATGTGAATGTTTGGATGTTTGCTCTCTTCGCCATCATCTACTGCTACGCCGTAGCTACCTCGCAGGAACGTGTAGTTTGTTTATGTTTTTACGTTTTGACTTAAATTTGTTTACAATGCTCGGTTTGCCATTTGCGGCAAATTGATTAATGCCAGTTGTTTTTTTTAAAAACCAGAAAAACAAACTTCCCTAACTAATTTTAACATTCCGCAAAATTTGAAACGAACGCCGTTAGAGTTCGGCGAAATACGATATATAACATTCTAGAATCACATTTCTGGATACTTCACTGTGAAATAAACACGTAAAAACAATAAAGGAACTCCGAAGAAAGGGAAGCAGGAAGCTAGACTTGAAAACATGGATATCTCTCGTTTTATAAGGAAACTCCAAGTGCCATTATTACTTCGGAAACTGCAGTAAAGTTAAGTGCTCATTAGTTTCAGGAGATATTTAAAAGTCGGCTTCAGCACAGAAACTTAAACGAAAAATGCTTCTTAAAACTTTTAATAATATGAAGTTTTCTCAATTTTATAGGCCAATCTTAACTTCGTACGCGAAGACCTGGGTTTTCGATAAAGAGTTTTTATACTAAATGAAAATTCACGAAATACCTCATACGTTTAAGAGTTATGCATTGCCGTTAAACTAAATGCCTTAGAATAAAATACCGAGGTAGTTTGTAAGTACCTATGTATGCCTAATAAAACCCGAGCCTCCATTAGTAGTTATACCTTCTCGTAGGTTAATGTCTTGTCTAAAGTAATCGCTTATCGTACCTTTCTTTGTTCATATGCCTACCTAAGTGAAGCTTTTAGCTGTCCTCTCAATCTCGCAAAAGATTTATTTTGTATCTTCATACTTACAATTATTTCAAGAACGAAGAGATTTTATAAAACAAAGGTAGTATTTCTCACTAAAGCTCTGCCACCTGACTCACGTATTTACAAAGGTAGCTCAGAAGTTTCGGACCCACTTCTGTCCCAAAAATTTCAAACATTCCTCTAAACTTTTTCCCATCCCTTGAAGATGTCGAGCTGAAATCAGCCAATATCACAGCAGGTGAGGCCATCACCCACTATAGCACTTAGTAGAGTAGATCTGTGAAAGAGCATTGCGCACAATTCCGCACTAAAGTCCAAATGCAGCGACGCAAAAACGCGTTTTCGCTTCGTCACCGGATTCAACATGCATGGAATCACGCATGCGAATATTACAGAGCGTATAATGTACGCGTCACTTCGCTCCAGTGGACAATGGGCCCAAATGAACGACGGGCGAGGTGTAAAGGGATAATAATTTTAATCCTTCCGCGTGCCTACATTTTACGATGGGTGACACCACCCCACGAGTGTTATTGAAAACGATGTCGTAAATTTGATTTATATGAGTGACGAGATTTCGGCGTGATATCAAAAATACATTGTATTTTTTTTTACGTTTATTTATTATTTTGCTTTGTTGATTATATGTCGTCTTTTTGTGTTCCTTCTAAATTTATTGCAAGTTCAGTCCAATCAATGATGAACGGCCATGATCCTTGATCCACTTACGATGGATTTTTGTACCACTGAATTCAGTACATTGTTAGAGCAGTAAGTTTAACATTTTAAGTACAAGCGTATGAATTTACGGTAGAATTCAGAGTTTCATCTTTATGTTTATTCAAGCCGTGGTTTTATCAAAACGTATTTAATTACCAAAGTCGGGGTAATTAAATAACATACCGAAGCAAACATAAGGCATTCACGGGCACGTGCGTTCAGTAATTACTGCTAAGCCATCCGCAGCGCTCCGCGGATTCTGTAATGGAATGATAATACTCGTCCCGATCGTGAGCCGGGATCTAATTCCTATAGGTAGGTAGGTACTGAGATCGCGTAGGCCCTTTATTGTCGAAATTCCGATGTCCTTCGATATTCAGTGACTCTCGAAAAAACACCTAGCGTCACGATTACAGCGAATACTGAAGGCGATCGAGCGGAAGCGTTCGATGGAACTTCTTCAGTTGTATATAATTTTCGTCAGGTGATAAATTATCGATATGATAGAGAAAACCTCATAAAGATTATTGATAGTTATACTGATTATTACAATCTATTATAAGCATACATACACAGTAAGCATTTAATTTTGATGCACTGTAGCATAGTAGCATTCATAGGCCTAGGCGGACATGGCGGGATGAGCTCGACCTATACAACAAAGAGTGGGGAGGACCGAGATGAGGGGAAGACGGGGAGGGAGGCCTTTGCTCTGCTCTCCGGGCTGATATAATAATAATAATAATATAGTACGATCCTATCCATCCAAGGTTGTCTGGTAGAGATCGCTCTTGAGCGATAAGACCGCCAATTGTATTTAATTTTTAAGTTTTTACTGTACATAGTTTATAGTTAAAGTGCAATAAAGAATTTTCTATCTTCTATCTATCTATAGTGAGTTTATGTATGATTGAGATCATACATAAACTCACTATAGATAGACTCTTACTATAAAAATATTAAAAGAATGCTCATCAGTTCAACGTCTCTTTCATGAGTTATTCTAAATAATTATGGAAAGCCACAATTTTCAAAGAAATAATACGTATATACAAATTCTATAAAGAGACTTTTTCCAAAAGTCCATTTTCCTGTAATTGTATCTCCGATGAAAGAATCCTTTTCATCATCCAAGTGGTTTTATCATTTATTTTTACAAACGTCCTTTTCATTAGCAATACAGAATCAAAAGCTTCCGAGAATCTAACAATATTTAAATAGCGGCAGCCGAGAGCAGCTAGAATACAGTAAGTGGGAACCATAAGGCTATGAATGATGACGAATCTTTTCAGACTGACTGGCGCGTTACGGGGCGTAATGTAACGTGTAACACAGCGTGCGTTCGTGCAGTCAATGAGGGGAAAGAATGCGTTCATAGCGAGCAACAAGACGAATATTAAAATTTAAATAAAAAAATATTAAAATTACGCACACGGCGTGCTAAAATCCTCGTGTGCTTGCTGCGAATGATATGTACATTAATTGCGCCTTGTAATAAATGGTCAGCAACCGACTATGAATGTTGAACAAAATACTTGCTAACTTTACAACAAAATTGTTAATTTTTTTAAAGATTTTTTTTTATATAATGGATATAATTGATTTCTAATATATAATTATTTTCTATATATGTACGTTTCTTTTCGTCTCGTGTTTCGTGTTTGTGTTTTTTTTATGGACCTTTGTTGTCTTAAAATAAAGAATTTTAATAGAATCGAATTAAATAATCTCGACCGTTATAAGGCGGCGGCAACACTTTGTACCTCCACCTGACAGAACACACAAAACGAAAGATTTCCACTAGAAATAGAATTTTTCGTTGGCAATATGTTGTATTTTATTTGCTTTGCGAGTAGCCGGCCATGAATTATTTAGCTGTGGGGATTTTTGGTCAAATAATTTGTAATGCAGTTTCTTTGTACCCTTTGGGTTGGACTAGCCCTAGTGTTTACGAACACATTCTTCAAAAATATTATACCACTAGATCCGCCCGCTGCTTCGCACGCCTTGTTTCTAGGGAAATATTTTAAGGTACCCATTTATATCCCATGGGAACTGATTTAAGGGATAAAAAGAATCCCATGTCTAATTCCAAGCATTTGAACAAAACGGTAAATGAAATGAAATGAAAGTTTATTTCTTTAGGCTTACAAATAAGCACTTAGCCGCCCACGGTAGCCCGGTCCATTCAATAGTCTTAGCGTGAAGTAGTAACTAACATCCATCCATACATCCAAACTTTCGCAATTATAATATTAGTGTGATTTTATTTAATCGTAAAAACTTATACTGCCCCTTTGCAGAACCAGCATGTAGAGATTTCAGTGCCTTCTCTCAAAAAATATACTCCTAGAAAACAGTCTCGGATAAATCTCATAACTTAATAGGTACACCGAACTCAATAAGTACAAAAACCTTTTTTAGTTTCAAAGGGTTCTTTAACACACTGAATCCTGTTTTTCATCCAGGGCTATCCCTTAGCACCCAAGCCACAACATACAATATCCATCAAAGGGTTTAACGGAGAATTCCCTTGGGTCGCAATATCACACTTCACACTAATGCGAAAGTTTGGATGTTTAGATGTAAGGATTAGTTACCTCTTCACACCAAAACTACTGATCGGATTTGGCTGGAATTTTCAATTAAGAATAGAATAGAATATAGAAAAAAACATTTATTTAGACACAGGTACAAAACGAGAGAAAGAGTGGCGTCATTCTGGAGTAGGCTGAGTCGCTCAGGTAATAGTATACTTAGGGCTATCTCTGACACGGTATACAATAATCCAATTTTCCAGTATTGGATATCCGTCCACTTGGGCGGTAACAAGAAGTGACGACCCTGTAGCATTCTGCTCAGGGTAACTATTTACAGCCTGTATTTAAAATATTCTGTGGTTTTATTTAATTTTTTGTGTATTTTTGTTTTAATTTATTCTCTATGATATGGGTCCTTAATTTTGTATTATGTGCCTGAAATAAACGATTATTATTATTATGTCTCTCATTTACAATGATCACGTGCCATAAAATGACCCGGTCCTTTGGAAGGCTTGCGTGGGGCCGAAGCCAACAGCACAGAGGCCCTTTGAGAAGTTAATCTAAAGGCGATGGCTACACATAGCGGGTATCATCCTCGGGTGCACAATATGATACACCCAAAGATGATATCCGCTTGGTGTAGAGACTATTGCAAAGAAAAATGAATGAAATAAAACCAGGCTATTGTGATGGATGGATGGACTGGGTAATCGGGCTATAGGGGGAGATTACGGACGTTTGCCATAAACAAGTCAATCATAATGTTAAGAGTGGCAGACGGTGGCTTGCCGAATGCTGGATGGGTTCCTTAAAAAGCCGGAGTATATTACCGGAGAGGAACAACATCGGCGCAAACGACTGAGGGGTGTCGAGAGGTGCGACACCGATTTCACCATCACGAAGACTGCTCGTGAGCGGGTTTCCTCGCTATTACGCCATTAGACACTTCCACCCCCGAGTCTACATCCTAAGATGCATCTCTCGCGACTCCACTCAGACCGGCCAATGAAGGCAAGCAAGAGGTGGGGATCTGGTTCTCTTGGGATGCCACTCCGCAAGCGGAGACGAGAACCAGGAACTTCCCCGGGAGCACTCGGTACCCGTGGTGTCGCTACTCACCAACAGCTCGCCACAAGCTGCCCTGCGGGTATTATTATTATTATTATTATTAAAACACAGGCATAGAATAACAAACGGCAAATAAAGTAGTTTATCATGGGGGTAAGTGACACAAACAGGTGATATTAAGAATAAAATAAGACTACCTCCAGACCCTGCGCCGAAATAGGGGTTGGCTCAGCGTGTGCTGAACATTATTATATTCAGCGCTGTTTTTCAGCCAAAGACCTTAATTACTAATTGAAGTCACGGTAGTTAAGGTAGATAGATAGAATATTCTTTATTGCACACTTAACAAAACAACAAATAAGATAAAAAAACTAGTTCTGGGTCTGGAATCAAACATAGGCTTTTTTAACCCCATAAAGCAGTTCCCATGGGATAGAACATTACAAACACAATATTATAAACGCGAAAGTTGTAGATGGTTGGAACTTTGACCGCCTCGGGGCAAATAATTCTACCTACAGATTTATCGGCGTTCTAGGTGTTTTCTATATATAACGGGAAATATCTAGTTATATAGTCATCATCATCATCATCAGCCTATAGCAGTCCACTGATGGACAAAGGCCTCCCCCAATGAGCGCCAAGCGCCCTGTCTTCAGCTTGCCGCATCCAGCATCTACCTGCAGTCTTTCGTAGGTCGTCATCCCACCTGGTCGGAGGACGTCCTACACAAAGGTATATAGTCTATGTAGTTATATATACTGTAGGCATTGTGAATTAGGTCCTTCATGTTGAATTGGACTAACATTTCGATCGGCAATTTTTTCCCGAGAACAAAGCGTGCGAAGCCACGGGCATAAGCAAGTGCTACATAAATCCTTAATAATTTAAACATAGTAATTGTTTTACTTTCGAATTCAAAATAGCTATTGTGTTTTATGCTTTGTGCTGATGAAAGGGCTTGTTCATTTTATATGATTGCTTCGGGCTTGTGTGCGTAACTGAAATAATATTTCACTTTGAACGTCATTTTCATGGAAATGTTTACCCAACTTCACGTACTTATTAAGCAGTTATAATTATATTTTATGTACAGACTGGTTGGTGTACCGGTACCGGGCGTTTATAAGCCAGGACGCAATAACAGAATTTATTATGTTAATGAAATTATTATAACATATCTATTTATGTAATATAATGTATATCTATGATATAAATTAACCCAACCCAACTCCACGTACTTATTATTAAGCAGTTTTAATTATACAGGGTTATTGGTAATTCGACGTATTCCCGTTAGGAGGTGATAGGAGTGACTATTTGCAATAATTTTCATCCCCATGTGCATCATGCAAAAGTGAACCATTTTTAAGTTATCATGATTTTTAGCTTTTTTCAAAATAAGTCAAAAGTGCAACATCAAAAATTGATTTAAAAAAAACTGTCTCTCAATGAATAATGAAATAATATCGTTTTTTATCTCGCATTTTTAAATTTAGAGCGATAATTGTTGTTTTAATACTGATAAATAACCAGTGTTTATTCATTTTTATAAATCAGAAGAAAAACATAGACAGTTTTTTTTAAATCAATTTTTGATGTTGCACTTTTGACTTATTTTGAAAAAAGCTAAAAATCATGATAACTTAAAAATGGTTCACTTTTGCATGATGCACATGGGGATGAAAATTATCGCAAATAGTCACCCCTATCACTTCCTAACGGGAATACGTCGAATTACCAATAACCCTGTATTTTATTTACAGACTGGTTGGTGTACCGGGCGTTTATAAGCCAGGACGCAATAACCAAAGAATTTATTATGATCATGAAATTATCATTATATATTTATACAATATAATGTATATCTATGATATAAATTTATCCTATATTTAAAAATTATCTTTACTTTAAAAGCTTAAGTTTTAGTACTCGTCTATTAAATTTTGTAACCTGTAAACCCACGAACAAATAAATAAATAAATAATGCTGGACAATTCACACAGCATTATCTAGCTCCATGGTAAGCAGAGCTTGTGTTATGGGTACTAGATAACTGATATACATAATACAATACATTACATAGATAGATTTTTTTTTTATTATACATAGAAAACGACCAGAACACTCGGAACAAATATCTGCAGATCGTACACACAATTGTTCCGAGGCGGGAATAGAACCCGCAACCTCTTGCGTCGCAGGCGGACCTTCACCCACCGCGCCACATCGGTCGACAAATATAATTATCTATTTATGTAATATAATGTATATCTATGATATAAATTTATCTACTTACGATATATTAATATAATTATAATTATCTTTTGTCTAAAAGCTTAGTTTTAGTACTCATCTATTAACATTTGTAACCTGTAAACGCACGAACAAAGTCTCAATAATGAGCACAGCAAAGATCCATGAGTTTACTAATATTTCAATTCAAATTTTATTTATTTATTAAAACAAGAAAATAACATTACTGGTTCATCCAAAGCGTTATGCCTCAAACAGTAATTAATAATATATTTGTATATTATTAATTATCTGTGTGGATTGTCGAAAATTATTTATTTATTTAGTTATCTCTTGTCGGTGCAATAATGCAATTTCCTTCACTTCTCTCTTTCCAATGCGGTCTATTTTATGACACGACAAAGGCTTTCTCCTTGATCTGACTTATAAAGTTAATTGTTGGTCTTCCACTTCCTCGTCTTCTTTCTACCTTTCCTTTTACAATTATGTACCCATATTTATCGCAACTTGTAAATACTATATCCGTGTGAAGCTTGTCCGTAAAACAATAAGTGGCGTGCGCACGACGTCCGGAATTGCTCACGAAAGCGATTAAAGCGTGAAAATTGTTTGACAACAATTGTTCAGACTCGCATTTAGGTCGTGTTTCTTTCCAACGACTGCATTCTGTGTTTGGCAGATACACTGCTAATTTTAGGACTTTCAAAGTTATTATGATTCTTTAGCATTTCTTGATTTTTGATTTGTGTAAACACATACATGAATTAAATACTTGTGAAGGTAAGTCCAAACATAAACGAATGTTAAATTTATTTTCAAAACCCGTTGTAACCTTGGGTAATTTACCGCAGCAAAGTAGACCTTTAGAAATAATAACACATTTAAACAGAACATTTTAGATTTTTTAATAAATTGTCTTTGTAACGAAATAAGCTGTGGAATGATTGATCCTTGTCGATACTCTAGTATCGACGATGCTCTAGCATCGTCTTTTTATTACCATAGTTTGTTTATCAAACTCGTTTTTACTATATCTTACTTCATTAGAAATAGTTAAAGAAACACCCTAATAAAGCATAAAAGAGTTTAAAGAATATCCAACAATTATATGCTGTTCTACCGTAAGGCCCATGGAATTATCCGTAGATACTATTTTATCCGGGGAGGACAGCAAATCTGCGGTCGGGCAAACCGAGGTCCGCCGCCTAGCCACCGTAGAGCAAAGTGACTAATGTTTTGTTTGGGGGCTCGTTTGTCTTTCTTTTATCAATGTTACTTGTAAATCATTGTTTTTAGGGATTCGATCTCTTTCGAAACCCTTATGGTTTCACTGCGTCCATCCTTTTCCCCTCGCTGTTTAATATCTCAGCAACTGCCGCAGCTATTAACTTAAATTTAAAATAATAATAGACTCTGTGAGCCTGTATAGATTTAAAGCTATTTTGAAGAAAGTCGAAAAAGTAACCCCAGAAACAAAGAACAAAATAAAAACACACGGGAAAAAAACTCACTGGGTACTAACACTGAATCTAAGTTTTTTCCTTGTAATCTATGAGCGCACCAAGTCTAACCGAAACACATCAATCATAGAGATAAAACACGGTGCTGTCACAGCAGAGGGATAGTGTCACACAACAATTTTCTTGATTTCGAAGGCAAAATCGAACCTATGTGTGAGTTGACTAATTAATTATAACTACAGCTGCACTTACGCATTCAGTGTTTTCTAGTAAACGAGCGCTCGAATACGAATAGGAAAATGAGACGTATTTATCGATTTTTTTTGCAACTTTTCGTTTGTGTCTATTCTAAGCCTTTTTCGTCTAAAACTTCAACGGTTCTCGATTACGTTTATCCCTATCTTATTGTGTTCAGCGGTACAATACTTTTGATTACCTTTTGACATTAAAATTTAATTTAATTTGACACTTCATATTTTTGACAATAGCTCAAATCATAAGCTCATAGCCGCTCACCGGGCTATGGAGAGAGCTATGCTTGGAGTTTCTCTACGTAATTGAATCCGGAATACGGAAATCCGTAGATGAACCAAGTCGAGAGTCACAGACATAGCTCATAGAATTAGTAAGCTGAAGTGGCAGTGGGCAGGTTAGCTCGCAGAACTGATAACCACTAAGGAGTAAAGATTCTCGAGTGGCGACCGCGGTGCAACGCGAAACGGAGTGTTGAGAGACTATCCACCCGAAGGACTCACGGCATCGTAGCGGTCGCAGAGAGTCGATGGATGGAGGCGACTAAAGAACGCTTTTTGTGACTTCGTACCAGGCAGGCCTATTTCCAGCAATGGACGTGTATGGGCTAATATGATAATGATATGATGTGTTTTGACAATGCTACGGCAGCTTAAGTTATTTTCTGTTGTTAAAAATTTCTATGATTGAAAGTTATGTGATTTTGAAATGTAGGATTTAATCTAAGTATTTGACTTGACTCAATGTTCCTTGAGAGCCCATTGTATTAATAAATTAATTGAATTAAATAATCGATATTTATCACTGAAAATCAACATTATGTCGATAGATTCCAAAACTACAACTGATTCAAAGTTTCTTTCAACCTAGATGCAAATGCCTGCGATTTGCACAAAATTTACGCTAACTAAATCACTTTTAGAACCTAGAAATTAGTAAATAGCCCGTATTTTTTTCACGCGTGACCAAACACTTTAATTTAATATGTTTTCATAAGGTTGCCTGGTTTTTCGTAACCCATAAAAAAATATCAGTCATATAAAAACTCGCCGTGACGTCATCTAAACTAAAGGAAGGGATTCCCACGTCATTAATCACAGACACCGCGGTTAGATTGGGGATGAAATGCTGAAGGGAACAGAAAGTAGGTTAAATACGCTTCCTGAAATTAATTCAAACGGATGTCCGCTTAAAAACTTTTTATATTCATTAAATCACCACTTCAACGCAGAAAAAGATTTCGATAAATGTATAGATAGATACATGTATTTGACCATAAACAGGTTAAGTACGTACAATAACATAAATAATAATAAACTATCCTATGTAGGTATAAGTACTCATAAATAAATACAACACAGTAGATACATCGAAACATTTATTAGGGGCTTAGAAAAACTGAGTTTCTGTAACTCCTATGTTTTCTAGAATTTATATAGGTATGAGTTCGAAATACGATAAGTCGAAAATAGTTTCGTGCGCAACTCAATCTGTAAAAAAACATAGTAAACGGAAGTGAAAACATATCGGTAAACCTCTCAAAAACTTTCGATACCTACATAACACAGGAATTGGAACAAGGTCATGCCATTGAGAAGCTCGAAAACATTTTCCGTGTTTATTTTAATCTGAAAGCCAACAGATAGACGCCATTTATCAGATGTCAACATGTGCTATTGAATGGACGCCTTAGAAGTTGCGGGAACTATCTGTAAGGACTTTGGAGACCGAAATAGGTACTAGGCGTAGGCGGGCCAAGGTCTTATAAGTATGTCATCATCATCATCAGCCTATATTAGTCCACTGCTGGACATAGGCTTCCCCCAATGAGCGCCATAGCGCCCTGTCTTCAGCTTGACGCATCCAGCGTCTACCTGCAGTCTTTCGCAGGTCGTCATCCCACCTGGTCGGAGGGCGTCCTACACTACGTTTACCGAGTCGTGGTCTCCACTCAAGAACACGTTTGCCCCAGCGGCCGTCGGTTCTTCGCGAGATATGGCCGGCCCACTGCCACTTCATCTTGCTAATTCTCAGAGCTATGTCGATAACTTTGGTTCTCTGTCGGATGTATTCGTTGCGAAACCGTGTAATTTTTTGCTAATTACAATGATTAAATAATCAATGAAATTTTAGATTTTTGTGACTATTGTTACTGGCATATTAGATAACAACCCGAATGCAATGGAATTCTATATTTCTACAAACAAAACGTACCTAAATCAATTCTATTGTGACAATGTCTTTGGTGTGACACATTTTTAAGATATCTTTCGCTGCGCACAACAACAGAAGAACTATCACAGAATCTGGGTTGGCATAGAGATAGCCCATCTTTCAATTGGAGTGAAACAGTTTGTTCAAGCTATGTTTCGGCTACGCAAAAAATAAATCACCAAATGCGGCAGAGTGTCTTTCTATTTCCTTTTTCAACGCTCTCAACGCTTTGAGTGGTTTTGCCATTGTAATACGGACTCTAGGCGAGTCGGGAGTGATTTACACTAACAATAAATAAGAAAGTATCAACAACTGAATAAAGCCTACTAGAGATATGAATACTATACTATGTACGTCATTCAACAAGTACAACAATCACTCTAAAATGTAAAAGTTCAAACAGTGAACATATTTTTATCTATGTATGTTTAACTTCGATTTGATTTGATGTTTTGGTTATACTTAATTAATAACCTTGCTTCGATTTGTTGAAAATCATCTTTGTACCAACCATAACAATGTACCTACTTTAGTCGCACTCTCAGGGTCTGTGAGGCAGAGTAGCCCTCGCGTCTAAACACAAGTTTAACTTAGTTAGAGTGAAGAAGCGATGCATTTCAGCACTAAGGTTTTAGTAGAGTATGCATTAAGAGAATAACCTAATGCCCTAATTAGTTTTAAGTACTCTGGCAACCTGTAAAAACATTTTTGGATATAAATATTTTATTATTTATTTATTTAATATATTGTATTATGTATATAAGTTGTTAATAAGCTCTGTTTAGCTTGGGGCTAGATGATGCTGTAAATAAATTAGCAGGTACAAATGAGGTTAATTGTACCTGGTTTTTCATAATTATTATTTTACTAGCAGCGCCCCGCGGCTTCGCCCCCGTGGAAATCTAATCTCTGTGTCAAATGGTTTAAATTATAAAAAGTCCTATGTTAGACTCCTGGTTCTAAGCTACCTCCCACCAATTTTCAGCCAAATCGGTTCAGCCGTTCTTGAGTTATAAATAGTGTAACTAACACGACTTTCTTTTATATATTATATATATATATATAGATTACCTTTCAACATTCCACCTACACTCCAGACTCTCTTATCTCAGTAACCGCTCACCGTCCTCTGCAATCAAAAGCTAGAGTCAACTCTTGTTTCATAATCTAATCTGATTCCATTGCGATACTAATCAATCGCGTTCCACCACAGTAGATAATACGACTGAGTGGTCTCAAAGGAAAATGCCTCCCTTTGGTAAGAATCCGTAATTTTTCGCCAGAAAAGATTTCCCTGCTGCATTCATGGTTTAGTGAGCAACTAGGATAGATAAAGAAAATCGTCCTATCAAATTACGGACGGACCGTCTAAATTTATCCCTACTTTAGATAAAGGAATGTGAATAAAACATTAGATATGTACTTAGTTTTCTAATTCGGAATTCGTTTCATTATTACTATGTTACATCCACGGCAAAGAGAATAACAATAACGTAGTTATTGTATCGGAAAGTTTAAGAAGTTAATTTGTAGGAATCTATCTAAGTGATTTCTCCAAGAATTAGCAAGCTGAAGTGGCAGTAGGCCGGCCATATCGCGCGAAGAACCGACGGCCGCTGGGGTAAACGTGTTCTTGAGTGGAGACCACGACTCGGTAAACGTAGTTTAGGACGCCCTCCGACCAGGTGAGATGACGACCTGCGAAAGACTGCAGGTAGATGCTGGATGTGGCAAGCTGAAAACAGGGCGCTATGGCGCTCATTAGGAGGCCTATCTCCAGCAGTGGACTGCTATGATGATGATGTTGATGAAGTGATTTCGATCTTCCTCAAGCTGAAAACAGGGCGCTATGACACACATAGTTAGTGTATCCTATCCAATAACGTAGTTTTTTATCCTCGGTTTCTTTTTTTTGGTGTTAACACGACTTTGAAGATCCCTAATTGTTGACAGTGAGTTAATGAAAACTGAATGAAGAACTTACATTTCACTTCTTTATAGAAAAATCTATTGCCATAAAAATATATTTCTCTCTAGTCTAACAAATAAATACTAAAAATATGCGCATTTTCAATTGTTTATCAACACAGTTTAAAAATATTCTTTGGCATTTTGTGTCACCAACAAGACAACCCACGTTGAGAAGCGACTAGGTCCTTTGCTTCGCTTAACCTTAGTTTTCATCTGAAATAATATTACCATGAGAAAAGAAAATAATCGCTTTTCGTCGCGATAAGCACCTATTTGGATGCGACATTAGATACCGCCGGTCCATTGCCTATTATGAGTCAAAACAATCCCGGGCTGCTGACGAGACGAACAAAGGTCCCAAGTTCGCAACAATAAACTTAATTACCTTGTTTGGAGTTGGTCTAATCTAAATAGACAGATAATAATAGGAACTGTATAGTTCTGAGCCCGGACCAATAGCCCAATGATTTTGATTATAATAGCTACTGAATTGTTAGCAAATGCTTTCATTTCGGTAGATAACTTACAAAGCGGTTTACCCAACTAAGTGGTAAATTCTGTACAAACCTTTTTCGTGAGAGTTTCGAAGTTAATTAAATCTATAAATAATGCTGTAAAATCCACACAGCCTCATCTAGCCGCAAGTTAAGCGCAGAGCTTATGTTATGGGTACTTACTTACTTACTAGATGACTGATATACATTACAAATAATACAATACATTACATATGTGTTAGACGACCGATGTGGCGCGGTGGGCGAAGGTCCGCCTGCGACGCAAGAGGTTGCGGGTTCGATTCCCGCCTCGGAACAATTGTGTGTACGATCTGCAGATATTTGTTCCGGGTGTTCTGGTCGTTTTCTATGTATAATAAAAAAATATCTTTGTAATGTATTGTATTATGTATATCAGTTATCTAGTACCCATAACACAAGCTCTGCTTACAATGGGGCTAGATAATGCTGTGTGAATTTGTCCAGCATTATATATTTATTTATGTAAGTAGATAATTTTTATTATTCATATAAAATACCCAGAACACCCGGAACTAATATTTTAAGATCGTACAAAAATTGGGACAAATTTGAAGGGAATGGAACCTGCAACCTGCTGCGTCGCAAGGCGGGTCGTCAAAGTTGGTGTGTATTGGACGTTATAGTTGCCTATTAAAAGTACTTGCACACTTACCTACGGCGGAATATAAGCAACCTTCATTATGAAATTTCATATAAGCATTATACCGTTCCAGCTCACTCTTGAAAAAAGAAAGAGAATCTTTTGTAGAAATATTTTTGTATCCTAAAATTACAAAGTAAAGCGTTCTCTATATGCAGAGTAGGGGGGCACGGTAAAGAAAATATTAACCAGAGAAGTTATGTTTCTTTATTCTTACCGCAGGAAAATATTAAAAATGGCAGGACAGTTTATGTCCTTTTTGTATCTCGTATAAAACCTTTTTTGGTGATCTTTCGTAAAGCTGTTTGTTTCTAAGAGAACCTATAAATGTAGGTTGTTAAGTAAACTTTGCATTTTTAGGAAGTTAATTTGTAGGTATCTTAGTGATTTCTCTAAGAATTAGCAAGCTGAAGCGGCAGTAGGCCGGCCATATCTCGCGAAGAACCGACGGCCGCTGGGGCAAACGTGTTCTTGAGTGGAGACCACGACTCGGTAAACGTAGTTTAGGACGCCCTCCGACCAGGTGGGATGACGACCTGCGAAAGACTGCAGGTAGATGCTGGATGTGGCAAGCTGAAGACAGGGCCCTATGGCGCTCATTGGGGGAGGCCTATGTCCAGCGGTGGACTGCTATAGGCTGATGATGATGATGATGAAGTGATTTCGGTTTTCCTCAAGGTAAAAACAGGGCGCTATGGCACACATTAGGGGAGGCCTATGTCCAGCAGTGGATTAATAAAGGCTGATGATGATGTAAGTCAATTATTTTATTTCAGTTCAATACACCCTGAAAATACGAAATTCGACCACAAATAATATGACTTAACTGTATTTTTTTGAATGATAGACTGGTTTAATAAATATTTCAATACCATATGCAAATGAAAAATTTAAACAGAGAATATCATGAATGCTATAGCAAAGCTTCCAACGAACGTTTTTTATTTATCGGGGAATTTTTAGTGGTATTCATTTTATGCTATCGTGAAAACAATATGTGTTTTTCTCGTAATAAATAAATAATGCTGGACAATACACACAGTATCATCTAGCCCCAAGCTAAGCAGAGCTTGTGTTAGGGGTTCTAGATGACATATAGTTTATAATTATAGATTACATAGATATTTTTATTATACATAGATAACGACCAGAACGCCCGGAAAAAATATCTGCAGATCGTACACACAATTGTCCCGAGGCGGGAATTGAACAACCTCCTGCGTCGGTGGCGAACATTCACCCACCGCGCCACAGAGGTCGTCAAAATAATATAAATGATATGGGGGAAAGTCCTCGACAATCTACTTTATAGCGACAAGGATTATTTCCTTTAACCTAGTGCTACCTTTGTATTCATAGGAGCAACCTACAGCTTCGTACACAAAATCCAAGCCAGATTACTAGGCAGCTCCCGATTTGCATGCCGTCGGCTGCACATGCCTCATCATCAGCAGAGAAGTGCGCTAACGAGGATTTAGCTCGGTTCGTTACGCGCAAATACTGTCTCAGCCAGTGGAATTAGGAATATCGAGAATACAGCTGGCCTAGTCCTGTTTCTTTAATTAAATATAGGAATAATAAATAGAACAATTAGTTAAAACTTTAATCAGGAGTATGAGATGAGAGATAAAGCAAGCCGCCTTGTGACAAATGTGGGTACGATCTGCAAATATTTGTTCTGGGTGTTCTGGTATGTGTCTGTATTGCATTAAGTATAACAGTCATTTATCTAGTACCCATAACACAAGCTCTGTTTGGGTTTGATTATGTTGTGTGGATTTTCGAGCATTATTAAACCTAAAGAAGTTTTCACTTCAAAAATACACAATAATAATATCCGACCGTACAATCTACAAACCTCCTCCAGAACAAGCATTTACCATAGCAACTCCAGTAGTAACAAATGAGCGGGAGAAACGAACAGAGGTTCAGGCCGTTTCTTTCTTGATAGTGACTAATTTGCCTAATAAATTCACTTTTTCGGAAACGGGGCGAATGCTGAAAAATTGATGTTTTCTTAACCATTACCTACCTGACTGAAGGCACAGATATTATATCTTCATTTTGAGACACAAATTGTTCAATTTTTTTTTTATGAGAATTTATATATATTTATAAAATCTTTATTCAAAACTTTTTTTGCGAATTTTATTTAAATTGAACCTATCTACATAGATAGGTAATAAAATAAATAAATAATAACAATAATACATATATATGTATTAAAATCTTTCCATGTGGTCCCAACAGGAAAACCTGTGTACTTGTACCTGTGTATATTTTATGGAAAAGACACCATAAATTATTAAATAAAACTTTTGAAACCATCATGGTTATTAATACTAAAGTTCAGATTTATTTCAGTTATTCCGTGATCATGGCGCATGAAACTGTCCCGAATAATATCGGAAAACACAACGATCAAATCATACATTATTAGACATGTATTAAAAAAACTGTATTCAAAATCTTAATTAAACAAACCTTAACTTACAATGGGATCTACTTGTCCCAAGTTGAATACGGCTTAATGTAAAAGCAGACCTCGCTTTGTCCTTACAAACAAAAGAACGTAGCTGTAGGTACTCGTGTAAAGTTAAGTGTGCGCTTGTAATAAAAGATGACTGTGATCCTAACAGAGTTGTTATGGATCTTTCCTGTAAATTCTGTTTGAGCTTCGAGTCATGAATAATCAAAGTTTAGGGGTGTATGCAGAACTTTTTGCGATTCCATTCCGTTTTTAAAACATTTGAATATACAACAAAACTTTTTGAAAATAGATTTGATACTAGCTTTTGTTTTAGTTAGAAGGGTGTTGAACCACACAAGTGCAAGACAGTTTGTCTGGTTTTACGAATATAGGAGGTACTGGGTGTGCAAATTATTTCTCTTCCACTAGGCTTCATTCTTGTCTCGCATTCTCGCTTCGGTTTATTTATTTCCGCAAAGTTCTTGCCATGGAGTCTTGAATCTTGAAAGCAAGTTAGCTGTGCATGTGGTAAGAATAGAAAGGTTATTGACCCAGATTATATTATTTATCGAGTAAAATAAAGCTTTGTTAATTATATCACTCTATTATTTGTTGTGTGCACATAGTTTACGTTGGAAGCCAGATCATACTTAATTTTTTTTTGTGTTGTTCTATTATTGCTTGTCATGTGTTTTGCGTACCAAATAAACTAAAATAAAATACAAAATATATATTTCACGTAAAATATAGAGAGGTGATCGCAAACAAAAATTTACGCGGTTGTATTTTAACAAATGAATTGTAAAATCTCTGTATGAGCAAAATAAGTGGATCGTAAAAGTGAAAATTATTCCTGATAGACCATAACTCTTATATTTTGAAAGATACCAACATACGTAAAGAAAGGTACGTAGTAGGGTACGTAAACAAACTATACCAGGGCGTAAATATACAGAAAGCTCTACCACATAATACAGGGTGTCCCACGGTAATAGGACATGTAGGGCAAGTACCAGAAATGTTAAAGATTATGATTGAACGGAAAGGCAACATTCCTTTATTTTTTATTTTTTAAAGTCAGGAAAACAGCATTCACACTACTTAGAAAAATAACTTGCCTTTTCCAGTAACTGAACGCACTAAAATCCAAAAAACACCCTATGTGCAATAAAATAACTTACTATCTATATCTTACTATATAGTAATTAACTAGTGTAATGGTTGTAATATAAGTAATCGAGCTAGTTAATAATTAAATAAATAAATTACATAAAAACTCACTTTAAATAAACTAATTATATTACAAAATATGTGACAATTTGGCGGTCTTTAACGACCCATCTGTAAAGTCAATCATGAGAAATAAATCTATCCATCATTGCGTATTAGTAAGAGGAACATCATGAAATCTGTCAAAACTACATCAAAGCCAAAGCTACACGGCCTCGTACAAAATACCATATCCAATAAAAGGAGCTCTACCATTCTCTCGAACGAATCGTGGAGAGAAAAACTGTTCTCAGAGCTTAGTCTAATCTTGCTGCTGTAGCATGGGCTCACTTACCTACGAGAGATTTAAGAAAATTGTCCGGGGTGAGTATCGCTTTGTGGAGAATTAACCGCACATATTACCGTATTTCAGCTATACATGTATTAATTAGCTTTGTTCTTTGTTTGTTCATTGAGCTCATATCTATAATGAAACGTTTGTTGTACTTATTAACATTCTACAAAGTAACGTCTTGCTATTGTTAAAATTTGCTAACGAGTGTTAAATCGTAGACCATGAAAATATCTAATTATATCCACAACTTTAAAGACCAAGATGAATAATAATCTTCATAAACTCTGAAATCTATTCGTTTACCTAAAAATTATCATTTAAAGATTCATGTCTATCTAAAAATTATAATATTTAGGTTCAGAGCATTTTTAGGAGCAGTCATGAGATAGGTACACTAAATGTATAAAATATACGAATCCAACGACAAGTACGCAAACGATCGAAACTTGGAAACTTTAAAAAAAAAACATCCATATCAGTTATTATATTATTATTATATTAGCCCGGGGTGTCCCACTGCAGAGCAAAGACCTCCCTTCCCTTCTTCCACTCATCTCGGTCCTCAGAAAGGAGAACCCACTCTTTATTGTATAGGTCCTCATCCCGCCATCTCCGCCTAGGCCTTCCACCCACTGCTGGTCTGACATACGCCACACATGTCCAGCCCAGTCCCACTTGAGTTTGGCGGCTTTTTGGGCAGCGTTTAAATAAAAATATCCAAACATAAAACGTACAAAAAATACTGCTAGCTTATCTATGAAAAATGTGCAAGATAATGAATCCCTTGATAAATTAAAACATTGTTCGGGGCAAACAATTTGTTATTCCAGATTTTTCTCAAGATTGCCTTCCTTACTCCTACTTGTCTTGTTATACAAAAAGTAATTAAGCTTTTATTTGCAAAAGGAATTAAGTTCAAAGCTTTGTATTAAAAGCTTACGAACCTTATTAATTAATTAACAAACTCAGCATTGCCATACAGCAGAGGGGCAATGCAGCCAACGTCTTGGGGACGCTTCCGACTCTTACTGATATAGATCGGTTGGGCTACCTGTAGTTTGTTTGCAACAGTCTGCAGTTAGCTCAATTATTACAATTGTAAATACTAGTTCCATTCATAATCATCATCAGCCTATGTTAATCCACTGCACAGGGTGCCCTGTCTTCAGTTTGACGTAACCAGCATCTGCAGTCTTTCGCAGGTCGTTATCCCCGTTAGTCGGAGGGCTAGTTCTATTCAATAATTAGATTTCTTTCCGGCCCTGGTGGGGGCACAGAGAGGGGCCTCGAGGCTTGGCCTCATTACCCCGGCGTCAACTCGAGGGGTGGCGACCCCTCGGTGCTTGGGTTTTGTGGGAGTCTTTTTTTTCCCTTATTCTCCATGTTTTTTTATTTTTGGCAGCATTTGGTTTATAATCTTTTTTTTTTTTTTCCTTTTTTTTAATAAACTAGTTCTATTATTTGATTGTCAGCATGCCAAATGTCAGCTCAAGCCCATGGTCTCAAATTCAGTTGCAAGATTTGTCCCACACATAATGTAATATGTACATACATACTAACAGTGCAAGTTAAATATAATCTTGTAAAAACTGTTTGATTAGATTAAATTAAACATGGAAATGTAAAATTCACAAATATGTGTTCTACCTATTGAGTAGACTAATTTTGCGTATTCACAAAACACAAAATTTTTACTTACACGATATAAAAAAATAAAATATTTTTACAATTTCACCGTTGCATATTTTAGTTATTTCATAAATGAATGGTGTTTGAAACGTGCGTTTTATTAAAATAAAAAAGCCAGTCGAAACAATTATTTAAACGGAGTCACACCATTCGACGTAACTGTGAGATATTTTGGTGGTGCTCTTGATCACTCGAATAAGGTGGTTAAATTTAATCAGAAACGACTGACGTTGATGTTTGTAATAAATGAATTTAACGAATTTATTGTACTTCGTCATCATCAGCCTATATCAGAATATTGCTCGACATAGGCCTCTTCATTAGCACTATGCGCCTGTTTTGTTTGGCAGGGGGTGCCGTTGCTCGCGGTGTATATATCGTCGTTGCAAATTTAATATCTCTTATGTGTAAAATGTAACTAACCGAGAAAAACGATAAAAACTACCCATCTTTTTTTTTACAGTAAAATCTAAATAATTCCGTAAGTGAAATGAAACTAGAAAATTATTAAAACTTTATGATACAAAAAAAACTTAGCTGTACTTAATAGTTTTCTAATAAAAAGCCCTTTTTTGGAAATAATTACACATAAGTCATTTTGATTGCAAGTATTTTTCCCACATGAGAGTTTTTGTAACAGGTAGTAAGTATAAATTAAACAAAATGGTAAGATAGGCGCGTTAGAGTTTTAAAAATAAAAATAAAAATAAAAAAACCCAACATAAACAAAAAATATACAAACCACATGAAGCAAAAAAAAAAAACATTGAGAAGGGGGAAAAAAAAAAATTTCCCACAAAACCCAAGGACCGAGGGGTCGTCACCCCTCGAGTTGACGCCGGGGTAATGAGGCCAAGCCTCGAGGCCCCTCTCTGTGCCCCCACCAGGGCCGGAAAGAAACTTATTGATTGTTTCTGGTGGCAAATTAGATACGTAATCGACCAAGAAGTAAACTCGTTAGCCGAGACCCCGCCATCAGCTTCGTGCCAAAAGTAGAGAGTTACTTTCTTTGTTCTACAGTCATAAACTGTGAAATTATGACACTGTAGTTTAAGCTTGTAATATAAAGCGCTGGCCAACAGCTTCGGTACAAGCAAAACACTCTGTACATCCACAGTTATTACTACTACTTTATCACTGGCCATAGCAATAGCTTCCTTTTTTGCTTGACGAGCTTCATTTTTTTTGAGAATGTGGTCATCATACTCCAATTGGGAAATATTATTCGTTTTAAAGCTGCAGCACGTGTCACACAGGTCTTTACGTGGATGGTGAATAGCTATGTTTTCTCGGTCTAAAATTTTTAGAAAAGTTGGTCTGCTTGCTGCTTTCACATTACTTTCTTTACACCAGTCGACGTATACCTCATGCATTTGTTTTTGAGATCTAAATGTTGACTCAACATACAGCTTATTGGAACTTGCTCGGCAATAATGACTAGGTACTTTTGGGACCAAGTCAATCCACGTCTTTACTGTCTTCGTTAGAGGAGTGGTATACTGCGATAAAGGGGCTCGATTACGAGTGACTGAACCAGAGTTTGATGTGCTCAATGGGTCTTCTGTACTTGGATCACAAATAGGTGAGTCGCTACAGACAGCATCACTAACCATGTCTGATTCATTAGTCCAGCGCCTAAAACTATCCTCACCAATAGCAAGTGTATTCAGAAAAAATAATCTACATACTCTCACCTTAGTAGATGTTTCATCGCTTCTGTTAAAATAAATATCGTGACCACTTTTTTTTGCAGATGAAATCGACTCCTGCCGACGACGACGTCTTATTTCCCTGCGAACTGCTGCAGCCTTCACAAATGCTTTTTTTTCAGCCCAGGTCTTAAGATTCCAGAAGTAGGAATGAATAATACTTCGTTCTTCTTCAGTAATTGTATTGCACATGAACGAGTGCTTAGATCTCGAAACCAACTTAGTGTGAGAACAGCGAGCTTTCTTCATTCTTTCAGGCTTCTCAACATACTGTTTATACCGGTTATTTACTTTTTTATAGCCTAAATAAGCTTCTCCTAATGCTCTAGCTTTTTTATTTATCAGTCGATTGTTTTCCTTTTTCTTATCAGACTTACGCGGTCTGACCTGATGCTCGTTTTCGTCGTTCGGGGGAAATGGAATGTCTTCCAGAAACCTTGTGTTTGTCCTCAATGATAATAATGGTACATCCTCCTCACTTTCAGATAAGGACATCTGTCTAGGTAGAGCCCAGTTTGGGTCTTCTACGCTATCATCGCTACAGTATGGCTGAATCGCATCTAGATCTAGCAGCGATGGCCTGTACGGTGGTGATTTCGTTGACTCATCTAGGTATTCATATACTACCTATCCTTTACCTGATATGGATCATCCGGAGATACACGCAAGCTAGCTTCTGTGGATAACGCTAGAGAAGTTCTTTCAGTATTTTCTGGTAAATTAGCCGATGCAGGTAGTGGAAACTGAGGCAATGGTGAAAACTGTTCGAAACGGTTAGACAAGGTGGTATGTATCATAGCTGATGTAAATATCTCCGAGGGTATTTCAACATTATCGCTACTGTCTGGTTCTACGGCTATTGCGCGTGGTGGTGTTAAAAGTGAGGGTGACAACAATACCAAATTATCTGTCTCAATCTCAAACCCTAGATCTTCAGGCGTAATTAGGGAATGGTTTAGCTCTGAAGAATGTGAATACGTCGACGTTAAATTGACATTTTCAGTGGGAGATACAGGTCCAGGTATAAAAACATCAGGTTGCGAGATAGGTGAATTCCTTGAAATTTCATCGTCGTATGTATTGACAGTAGATCCAGGTTTTACCACTGAAACACCAGGCTGCGGGTAAAGCGAATTTTTGGGAAAAATAATCTCTGTTTTGGCAGTACACTCAGGTTTTAGCACTAAATTCAACAGCCGGTATCCCCGGCTACTTTTTAGGTTCATATTAATTTTTGTAGGTCAATACGCGAAATTACGCGCAAAACTAGATCAAACTTGTCAGGGATGCTCTCCACATAAGAGTTTTTGCTTTACAATTATTTAAAAACAAAGACCTCTTATGTGTATACAGCGCACATGAGAGATTTTGATGGACAATAAAATGTAAGGTGACACTTGGGATGAATTAACTTTAAAGCATATCTCACTCAAACAATAAGATATTCACATAAGAGTATTTGCAGACGGTGGCTTATTTAAGTAGCCAACCAAAAAAACGAAAAAGTGATTTTCACCAAAAATGTCACATGAGAGATTTTGTATTTGCAACGACGATATGTCCCTTGGTCGCCACTTACGACACCACTGGAAGAGTTGGGGTGATGCAATTCTAATTTCTAATTCAATATAATAAATTCAAAAAGTAATAAATAAAAAGTTAAACAAATTTACCATACAGCGACCCTATTATAACAATAATTTTAGAATAATAATAATAATCAGAATAATCAATTTATTGGTAAAAAACAAATATTAAAAGTCACATAATAATTATAAATTAGAGTTAATTAAATAATTAGACAATAGTCAAATGACTGATAATAGATTATAATATATTATAACATTTATAACTAAGTTATAATACTCAATATATTATTTATTTTTTTATTCTGATTGTTAAATAATTTTGTTTATTGCGTTTAGATGCCTTTGCCCAGCAGTGGAAAACAAAACAACTAAATATAAATAAATAATATAAGTGATGTGTGTTAGTAATGTTTATATATAGACTTACCGGTGCCTACTTCTATGTAGTAGCATTTTTTTCTAATTAAGTAGGTATGGGTCATTTCTAAAACAAACATTGTTTCTTCTGGTCCGCCCCTCTTGATTGATGGGTGCAATCAGTTTTTTCCGAGCACATTATCTACAAAGATTCAGGCTAAAGCGCCAGCTGGTGTAATGAAGAGGCCGTAATAACGCGGTTATACAGACTTGAGGCATGAAATAATATTAGGTAGAGTCCGTATCTTGGGCGCTGTGTTTTGGTCATAACTAATGAAAATCTCTACCTAATCGAGCATCACCGCACCGGTCTAAATAAAATAGTTTACGAGTTTCCTTGTTTTTCACAAAAGTTTTATAGTTTAATACCTCGAGACATACACATGTAATTTTATTCATCACATCAGAGAGCTTTTGTCGTTAACTGTAATTGGAGCGACATCAATAAAATTGAATTGTCCGAACAAATATTTTCCATTTCATTTGTCAAGTGTTAAAAGCTTTTAAATTGGAGAGGTTCCTTACAAGTGGGCCAAATCCCCGACGCTCCGAATTCACTCTAGAGCCTTTAAAATTAATTTCCAAATTCCGATCGGAATCAAACAGATCAAAGATATCGAATTTTGGAATCAAATAGCTTTGAAGTCTGCGAATCAATTTGCCCGTCCCTTAACCTATCAGTATGCATGAAAAACAAAAAATCCGAGTGTTTACCGAAGCTCTCGCCCCAGCTGCCTTGGCGGAAGTAACGATGGATTTTACGATCGCGGGAAAGCCACATTCCTTCCGGGAGTGCTTGGGCAAACTTGGCTATACTTTTGTCAATCACGCCTCCCCGATAGATAACATTTTAAAATCTTCGGAAACCGCTTTCTGGGGCTTTATTCGTTCTGTTCTTATCCTTATTTATGAGATTGAAGCGACCCCGGAAAACACAGAATCCACTTATTTGTAGGCCTTACTAAGGTGCCGTACAGCGGGGGTTCCATTCAGAACAGTTTTATTCATATCTTCAAATATACTTCTAAGGAAATCAATCTTTTATTTCATGACTGCGAAACTAAAAAAATCTGAGACCGCAAATAATAAATATACGTACCCAACGCTTGTTTGTCCTCAAAATAAGAAACGTTTTCTCGGTGAAGAAAATTCTGAAGGTAAATAAAATAAGTTCCTATTATCAAGGTATTTTATGGGGCAGAAGGGAATGCCCCTTTTCATTATTTCCCTAGCTACGGGACTGTAAGCTCGAGTGCGGTTGAGATTTGCCTCATATGGATAAAGCTGGCGGATGCGCTCCAATAAAATCCCTAAGTTTATTTGACTTGAAATTTGAATAATACTTCTTACTCGTATGTAAATAAAACTTTTTTATGTTCAAACTGAAGAACCTATAATATGAAAAAGGTTTATTCTTGATGGAATAAGTCAGGTATGTAATAAGATTTTATGCCATTATGTTTCGTCTTCTGCAAGTAGGGCCCGTCCATTCCTTGGAAAAATGGTCTAGCTCATCCCGGCATTGCTTTTTTCATCCGCAACAGAACAGCATCCCTGATGCGCCGGGTGAGGGGCGGCACCAGTAGCTATCTGAACGTTATAGCTGGAAGGCTGGACACGGACTGCGCTTTTATGAAGCACTGGACGCATATTCATAATGCCATGCGTCTGTAAACGCAGGATGTGTCCCTTCTAATAAAAAAAAATGTTTTATTTTTACTTTTGTAATTACATATATTGTCTTGATTTACTCTTTACTGTTAACTCTCTATGGCTGTAACATGTATTTTGTGAAGCTGAATTAAATAAATAAATTGAAAAAAAATTATTGAAAATTTGCCTTGGCCTTCCACGTGACTGTCGTGACGTCACCAAGGTCTCCAAGGAGGGGGAGGCCTTTTATATACAGTGGGCTTGGAGTAGGCCTACCTAATAATAAGTATCATAATTTTATTCTAAAGCTAAGCTAATATGTACCAATAGTTTTTTATGTGTTTACGTTCTTGCAGTTTCCGACGCACTGAGGAAAGATATACACAGGTCCAGCATAGTTACCGACTTACCGACCACTTGAAGGAAATTACTTGGTAAGTGTGAATTGCGCGGTTAGCGCCAGGCTGCGTCGAGTGCGCTTGACACCACCCCGCTCGTCCACGACACTGACAAATTGCTAACAGCTCTAAAACGACGAACAATTATCATTATCTACCTTTATGTAGTCTACACAAGTCGGCATCCCCGCTGATACAGCATCGCGAGTTGATGACTGCAACATTATTTTACAGAATAGTGTCAGTGTCACTCCCGTGTATTCGGAGTATGGTGTGCCTCAATACTGTTTTGCCGAACTAACTTACTTGCAATTTGTGCATCACACATACATACACACCTTTTTTCAAACGAGTGCTGTGCACCAGCTGTCAGTATTTTTCTTCACGTTCAAACCCTCCCTCTCATACCTTCTGCTTAAGAAAGGTTACTAGCCCTTGTACTAATTTTAAAATAAAATACCTAGTCATGAATAACCAACCAAAGTAATGTCAACATCGCAAACGATTAGGAAGGCTCTTCCCGACAACCTGTCACTCATACAAGGCAGAAAGTTCCCCTTTGATACATGTTTAATGAATAGACGATCCTTTGGAGCTTTCATTAAAGATTTATAAGCTTCTGCCTTTCTTAGAGGCGGCGACCGTTGTTTACTACGACTTCTACCATCGTAATTTCATATAATATTCTACCACCATCGCGCTCGCCCACGGCGGCTTTTTGTAGCAATGGTGTCGCGCGTTTTGTAAATGCGCGACGTGTATCGTATATAATCGCGACTGTTTCTATGCGAACCCTCGAGAGGATCGCGACAGCATCGCTACAAAAAGTCGCCGTGCACTCTTAGATGTTTTACTTAGACCTTAGATACGTAGGCATATCGTGAACTATAAAGGTTTGCAATTGGTAAGAGGGCACAAGATACCGGCTGTATTTTCTTGGCTGCCAGGATTTTTTTACGAAAGGTTTGTGCCCCCTTTGAGTTAGGCATGCTCGCATACTGCAAAACTATAGTATAGTTTTGCTTTTTTATGTACCAATAGCTACTACGACTGTGGTACTTGAAGAACTTACGCAAGGGATTCAAATTCATAATCAGAATATCTAACTTTACACACTGCAAATTGGAATTAAAACGGCGGGCAGAGACGCGGCGAAGCCTTAGTCTTACAAAATAGCACAAGGAAAATTTTAAACTATATACAAATAGGACTTCACGATCTTGGCTCCTATTCATACCCGCAAAGTGATTAAACTTGTTCAATAATCATACTAATTTCCGATCGTTCCGAAATATTATTTTGATCTGAAATAACCGAACTGTTGGCTCCACTAACGAAGCTGGAAACTTATGAATTAATTGGTTTGCGAGGGATTTGAAACGCCATTCAAAACTTGGATTAACTACGAAGTAACGTAAGATAATGAAAATGTTTGTGGAGCCAGGGTTGCGATTCTGAGAACCAATTTAGAAACTGCAAACAATAACGTGAATTTATTTTGGGGATTGATTTCGAGGCCCTATCAATACTGGTTTTCGCCTGCGGTCCCACACGCGTTTTCCGGATAAGAGTAGCCTATGCTTATCCCGGGATACCATTTATCTTCATTCCACATTTTATTTATATCCTTCTTTTTCAGTCGTTTAGGCGTGAAATGTTAACTGACAGACAGAGAGATGAGACATGCTGGATGCGTCGCGCTGAAGACAGGGCGCTTTGGGGCTCATTGGGGAGGCCTATGTGCTGCAGTGGATTAACATAGGCTGATGATTATAATGGAACAAAGAGACTGATATTCCAGTCGTTTAATACAATTTGCATTTGTAATATAATGTCTTGTTATTTATAATTTTTGTTGCCAAAAATTAAGTTTTTTCCTCCTATTGGTGTCTTTTTACACGCACTTTTGCATTATTTAACATAAAATAGGTGATTAAAAGAACTTAACAAGTGAAGTTCAATAAACGTTGTTCCTCTCAATGTCCAGTTTCATCCCCTTTCCGTGACACCATGTATAAGTAGACAAATAGAATTATGTAGACAACAGTAAGATGCACAAAATGCAAACCAGTTTCCGTAAAATTTTAACCGATCGATTTTCTTCTCCAAAGTTGGGGCCCAGTTAAGGTAAGGTTAAGATGTAATAACTTAGGTGCTAGAGAACATAGGGTCTTATGGCTTGCCAAGATTTGGTATGAAGATCGGTTGAAGTGCCCTAGTCTCTTACTTTAATGGCACCTAGGTGGGTTAGAATTAGAACTAGCTAGAATCCACTGGATCCTAACACTCCCCAGTCTTTAAGAGTGTTTAGTATGGGCTGTGCGCATTTACTTACGAATAATTCCATCGTTTTCAAGCCCTTCCTTTATACTAAGTGCCTTGTAGCGCCCCTTGCTGGAGGAATACTTTTCATAGTATGAACACTATCGAATCGTTTCTTACAAACTCGATGATGATGATTCTTTGTTATTGGCATTATGTGTATGATTTGACAAGTTTCTCTGCTAGTGTCAAGTAATGGAAAATAATTGTAAATTAGCTGAGTTATCAAATTATGAAGATTGTTTGATATTTTCACCAGAGCCTAATTCGCTATCTAGCAGGGTACTGCGTGCAGGTTAGGTTGGCTTGGAAGACGAGATGTAGGAGTCCCCCTTACACCCCAGAAAACGAATATATGTGTGAGTTGACAAGCATAATTATAACTTCAGTGCTATATAAACATTGTAATAAGCTAAATTATTTTTAATTGCGCGTTCATAATTATTATTTTTTATCGCAGCAAGCGCAAAACCTCTTTTACTCGTATTTTACGCTCATTAGTCAATAGAACCTTGGTCTTAACAAAAATAAATACATAATGCTGGACAATTCACGCAGCATTATAAGCATTGCGTTAGCTACAAACATTTGTCCTAAGGCGTGAATCGAATCCGCAACTACCTTCTTCGCAGACGGAGCTTCGCCCGCTTAGAGATTGAGAGAAGCAAAACGCACAAATTCCTAAAGTTTTGCATAATACACCTTTTTTTTTATTTACCTTTTTATTTACATAATAAACTTAACCGATAGAGTAAGCTCTATAAACTAAACCTACTAATAAAACGCCCCCATTTATTTTTCATTTTAACTCAGCGTTCATAACAAAATAAAAACAAAGAAAAAAGGAGGTGCAAAATAAGGCAAAAGCTTCCATCGGCAAAGGCAAAGCTTGTATTTGACAGGCTCTCGGTGGGTGCCCCGGGCTCTCCAAGCAACACAAGCCAGAAATGTAGTAGGTACTTACATACATATATTTACAATGCAGTAACGTAGGATTGAAGGGGTATTGATGAAGGAAAATTCAACATATTCAATTTCAATTCAATTTACTTATTTCGACCCGCCCCAGCTTCGCACGATTTTCGATACATAAACCTTCCTCTTGAATTACTGTATCTATTAAAAAAATCGCATCATAATCCGTTGTATAGTTTTAAAGATATACGAGCATACATAGAGACAGACAGACAGCGGGAAGCGACTTTGGTTTATACTACGAGTATGTAGTGACGACTTTACAACTGGACAACACTGGAAGGCGCATGCAGTTTAAAACTGTGTCGCACCTCCCAGCGCCCAAAGGCTAAGGCTTTTCAACAAACAGAAATGCATTAATTGAGAAATGAAAAAAATGCAGCATGGTTTAATATAACTATTACCTGTAGTTAATACTTATGTCACTTTGCTTAGCGACGTTCATACAAAATTGTATAACTTAAAACTATTATTAGAAAATAGATATAAAAAAAATAAACCAAAGAATTCAAAAAAATACTTTTATTTGGTAATTAGAAGGTTATTAGTGTTTTCTATGAAAGTGTTCGCAAACTCATATTTATCCAAAAACTAAAATTATCAGTGGCTCTATTAATGGGCTCTGAGATCAATATTCGTTCTAATAAAGAACGAATCGTAAGTCGAAAGATGCAGCCAAAAAAAAAAAGAAAACATTGAGAAGGGGGAGAAAAAAAGATATTCCCACAAAACCCAAGGACCGAGGGGTCGTCACCCCTCGAGTTGACACCGGGGTAATGAGGCCAAGCCTCGAGGCCCCTCTCTGTGCCCCCACCAGGGCCGGAAAGAAATTTATTGAAGTCGAAAGAGAGTAATCGAAAAGTTCTAGTAAGATCAATATTTGTTCTAGTAAAGAACGAATATTGATAATGAGTACAGTTTTATACCTCGGAAATTACCCAAACTTGATTCTTGTGGAGACCATTTGCCAAAATCTATGTATTTGTAATGAAGAGCAGGACATCCTGGCACAAGTATATTTACATACTTAAAAGGATGTCCTAACAACTGTCTAGCATGTAAGATACTTTTTTATACAAATAAACAATTTTCAATTTTTCAATAGCACATAGGCTACAATTTATAAAGATATATTTTATATTATCCAAAATATCTATCACCCGGGTGAAACCGCGAGGCGCAGCTAGTACCTCTATAATTTGCACCATGTTTTTATAAAAATGTTTTACCTATATGTTTTGTTAGCGTTGCCTTAATAAAATAAATAAATAACACTATACACTACTACACTACTAAACTAATGAAAATACAAATGTACGTAACTAATTGTAATTTTTTCAAGGCTAATAAGGATTTCAAATGCCCGGAATATACTTTATGAGACAATTTAATAATCTACGCCGGACTCGATGGAGTCCATTATCTAAATTACCTATCTAGCGATTTAATTAAACTGTGGAGACCGGAACACCTATCTACGGTTTAAACCGAAAAGAGAATTCAGAGTAACAGTAGATTGCATGAAGGTAAAAATAAAATTCGTGATGATACTCGCTTTTTAAGAGCTGCATGGATACAGACACTGCTGTTTTTTTTCTTATTATATATAAAATAAAATAAGCCTTTATTGCTGGTTAACAGAGTTGAGAATAAATAAATATTGCTGGACAATTCACATAGCATTATCTAGCCCCATGGTAAGCAGAGCTTGTGTTATGGGTACTAGATAACTGATATACATAATATAATACATTACATAGATAGTTATTTTTTATTATACAATATTTCAAAAACACTTAACACAACTTAAACTAGGTACATTGATGCTCTCGGCGCTCAGTTTCTATTTTTATTTAATTACTGTAAATTTTAAGCAACTGGAAAAGGGGATCCTTTTTTGCTTTACCAACACCAAAAACGGTTGGAAAACCTGTCAGTGAGGGGGTCTTTTGTACCTTTAAATCGAATGCTCCGTACTGCTGAAAATAACTTAGATGACTTTTTAACTCTGGTGAAATTAAATGTCAGCCTGGCAGTTCAGGACCAGGGCTGACTTGACCCTTGTCAAACGAATCTGAGTCCTAACCTCACGCACAAACACATGCAAAGTCCGGACCTATCTAAAGCTTTTAATCGTCAGGGGTTGAGCTTTGAGCTTAATGCTTCCCGATTCTTGAGTAAGGACGCCAGGTTGTAGAAGTACTCTCTAATAATGCAAAAAAATTGCTAAAGCAATTGAGATCATATAAGGCCTGAGTCTCAGATAATAAAACTTTTACTCGGACCGGGTCCGAACTCAATATTGAAGACTGTTTTTTTTTAATTGAAAAAATTTGTAAAACAGCTGCGAGATTTTGATGAATTTATTCAACTGGCTGCTTTTCTGTCAATTCTTTACAACAAATGAAACTGACTCAATAACAAACAATATTTCGAAATGAAAGGCATCAATTTCATCCATTCAACTCGGACTGACCCTCATTCATGCCCAGGTCGCGTTAATTTAACTTTGTTTTTATTCATAAACAGTCGTCCTTTTGTTTAAGAGACATAATTTAATTTTATCTGTGACACCTGCCTTGGATCACACGATTCAGAATTCAAAACCCTTTGAATTGGTTTCACGGCCTAATTTCATGTTTTGAAGACCTTCAAATTAGTTCAAATTCAAAGTGCTTTATAACTTAGGGCCACTTTGATTGTAATAAAATTTAGGTTTTTATTTTTTTTCAATTTAAGAATACTTACAGCTAGGTTTTAAAACAGGCTATTTTCATAATACATGCCGGTTAATATGCATGTGTGCTGAGGACCAATATTTTGACTGCGGTTTTTTTTTCGACGATTGCGATCTTTTTTTTTACCTAAAAAATTCGTGCTGCCGCTCTACACAGCGGTTGTGTTGCGCCGCACATGCGTTTCGTTCAAAAAATATTACAGCTCTGCTGAGTCACAAAGATCTGTATTTTCTCAGCCGCTGCGCTAGTGTGGATTTACGCATATTAGTCACTTGTAGAAAACTCATACCGTGCGTTTTCAGCACTCAAAGTGTTAAATATTTTCCGCAGATATGTTCATGTAACCACTATTTCCTTCTAGGTACAACTGTATAATCTACGAGCCCTAATTTAAGTGCACCGTGACCGAAGTTGATACACACACTACACTCTCTCCTTATCTTTGTATAAATGGACAAAATCGATCGTGATTCGATATTCTTTCAATAAAACCCTGAAATAGAATTTTCCACGGCGGAAAATGAAAACTCTCAGTAAAAGAGATTGATCATATTGGATGACCCCCAGAAGGGGTTGAATCTAAACAAGAGGAGCCTAATCCAGGAGAGATCCAGTTTTAAATTGAAAAATAACATCAACTTTAATCAATCTCAATGTTATTTTATCGGATTTGATTTCGCTCGCTTGTAGCTGTACCAAACTTTTTACTCCGAACACAGATAATTTAATAAGTTCCACCTCTAGTTACCTTGTGTTGGTTTATGATTTAGTTTAAATCGATTCTGGAAGTATATCGGCGTTTCGGGAAATAAAACTCTCTCGAACTTTTTGTTCTCCCAATTTGTGTTCGGCAAATGTTTGTCTTGGACAGCGAGTCAATTGTCCAACTTTATAGCAAATTTGGAAGTTGAACACAGTTCAGGCCTGGAGGAGTCATAAATCAGAAGGGACTGGTTTCTGGGAATACGAAAGAGCTGTGTTGAATGACAATCCTACTAATACGAAACGCGAAAGTTTGTATGTCTGGATGTTTGTTACTCTTCACTCAAAAACGTACGTAGTCGATGCAAAAACGGATCGTGCTGAAATTTTGCATACAAGTAGTTTCAGGCCCGGAATAAAACATAGGCTACTCTGTATCCCATAAATCAGTTCCCATGGGATATAAATAACCTTAAAACATTTCCATAGAAACAACGAGTCCGAAGCCGCAGGCAGAAACTAGTTGTATAATATAAAATATGTCTTTAACTGCTCTTTTGGCAGATGTGTTTAAAATGCCCAGATAGTCAAATCAGCCAATATTTATGCTAATACCTAGAAAGGTATTTTTTGTATTAGGTATTTTTCTATATCCTTAGATATACATAGGAATGTGTATCTATGCGCGGCTTCACCCGCGTGGAAATTTCTGCGCAATTTTACCATGTTTTCTCACCGTTTAAACCTTCCCTGGATTACGACAAACATTTCAAAACCAAAATTAGCTAAATCGGCCCAGCCGTTTTCGTGTTTTAGCGAGACTAACGAACAGCAATTGATTTTCATATAGGATTATATAGACAAGTATTTTTACCACGGCAATATGACTACTTACTTGCAGTCTTCCGCTTTCACAACGAAAATAAATTAAGATTTATCCCATCTAACTCAAACAAAAACAAACTCAATTCGCCAGGTAGAACAGATATCTGAATTTTATCTCCGAACAGTAGCTACAGGGAAGATAAAAGCCTCAGAAGCGGCAATATTTGTCAACGTAATCCAACATCTCGGGTCAAACCGCGGAAACAAGAAAAGTTTTATTACAAACAGAAATACGGGGTGTTGCATTTACGACTTTCTATTCAGAAGTTGTTAAGTAAATAAAGAATCAAACTGAAGTCAAAGTAAACTTCGCAATAGCGTTAGTTCGACCGGGAAGGAAATCCCTTCCCTCTTCTGTAGCTCCATCAATAATATGCTAACTGAGGGTAGGAAGATAGATAATGCTTTATTCTCAAATTTATGGACCAGATATGGGTCAAATATATTTAGGTCACTGTGCCATTTAGATAGCAAAATGTATTTGTCTGTTTAAACGTCGTTTCCGTACTTTTTGTTCATTTATCAGCTACATTATCGAACGCAGTCTACCATTTGGATGCTTTTAGTATCAGCAGGTTTTGATACAGCCACCACCAAACCGCGCACGCCGATGAAATATCGCAGATTTGCAACGGATTTCGGAAATAATACGGCCGCAGTCTGTGCGATATTTCATCATGAAATTGAAAAGTAGGACTTCAGTGCACTCTACATTATATGATACTAGCTGCGCCCCGCGGCTTCATCCACGTGGAAATCTATGTATATAAAACATTATCTTCAAATCACTCTATCTATTAAAAAAACCGCATCAAAATCTGCTGCGTAGTTTTAAAGATTTAACACTTTGAGTGCTGAAAACGCACGGTATGAGTTTTCTACAAGTGACTAATATGCACATATGGACAGACAGACGGTGGGAAGCGATTTTGTTTTATACTATGTAGTAATTTTTTAAAAGAGGGGTGTTATTACTAACCCTGAAAAGAAAATATTCAATCTACGTGGATTAACACTTTGACTGCGATTTTTTTTCGACGACTGCGATATTTTTTTTAAACTTAAAAATTCCTGCTGCCGCTATACACAGCGGTTGTGTTGCGCCGCACATGCGTTCCGTTCGAAAAATATTACGGCTGTGCTGAGTCACAAAGATCTGTATTTTCTCAGCCGCTGCGCTAGTGTGGATTTACGCATATTAGTCACTTGTAGAAAACACATACCGTGTGATTTCAGCACTCAAAGTGTTAAATATTTGTGGATATATTTCATTTATCATTTCATTAACAACCAATTACGAGTAAGATGGACAAGTAAAAGCTTTTATAAGCTTAGCCCCAGTTTAATTATATAGTCCTTAGTTTTTTTATTGAATAAATTACGTCAATGCTCGTAAATTTTGTGATTCTAACTGCGATATTTTTAATTAGCAAACCACAATAGTGGTTTTTCTTGGACCTAGGATCACAAGATTCACGAGCATCAACGTTATTTATTTTCTAGAAACATGAGGTGCTTCTACCCATTTTTAACACCGATCTCAAGATCACAGGTTTCAAAGAGGTGAATTACTTTTCAGTCTACCTAATCAGCAACCCTATCGCTACAGATATCCTGAATTGAATAAAATCTAACTACAAATTGCATTAGGTAGAGGGGTGAGGCTTGAACTGTTATTTGGGAGAGATTTGGCGCTTTGCCAGAGCCAAGTAGCTGGAGGTATTCCTAAAATATTATAGAAGCAAGTCTGTCTGTTCGTTGAATTGGAATTTTAGGTCGGTATTTATGTATATGTTTATATACGTGCTATATTTATGCTATAAGGTGTTAGAGATAAATTAAGTTAAAAGGATACACATTTTTCCTGTACTTTCTGATCAGTAAAAACGAATACCAATAACAGTCTGCGAAAAATGATCGAGCCACTTTAGTGCGAAAGCCTTTCGACCAAAATAATAGCTATACATTGTAGTTGTAGTCACCAACTGGCTCAGTTCTGCCAACATAACGACCATAAATTCCAGTAGTTGGCTATAATTATCAAGGCAGTGATACATGAAGACGGAGTCATCCCACGAGGGCTTTAAATCGACACATTCGCCCGTATTAAACCCCGATATTCGAAATGATGATAAAGCTCCTTTGGATTATTTACAGTCTCGTTTGAATATTCGATATGGTGATAAAAAGCGCCGTTTGTTTTTATTATAATGATAAAGTAGCTTTCGAGGATTTTTTGTGAAATTAGGAGTCAGGATTCAAGGTTCTGTATCTTCTTTTTTTGAAAAGCTTTCAAGCAAAATCTTAGTAGGTCAGCTTCTGAAGAAAAAAATAAATAATGAATACTGGACGATTCACACAACATTATGTGAAGTAAACAAAGCTTGTGAAATTATGTGGGGGAAATGAGTAACATAATGCCTACAAATAGGACAATAGTACTTAAGTTATCAATAGATAGGATACGTTTGTTCATTACAAGACCTAAGAACCTAAATTCCTATACCTTTAAAGGTAGCTTTAGGCTCGTTATTGCTGAGTATAGAAACTACGCCATGTAAGCAATTTAATTGCAACCTTTTTAAATTTTAAAAAAGGTTTTGATCAATCAAACATTTGATCATCTGATTACTGCATCCTTCCACAAAATTCGTCTACCCACAAATTATGCGTGAACTATTTCTACTCTCAAGTACATAAAATCAGCAGGTAGATTGAAACTAGTGTCGTCAATAATCTATACCTACATATAAATATATGATATAATAATGCCGGACAATCCACACAGCATTGGCTCTACGTTACACACGTGGACTAGACAATGAACATAATCATTTCGTTTTAATAATCGTATCTTATTTCTATCTATATTCTTCTATCTCTTTTTTGCAAATTTTTCATGTAAAGGAATATCTCTAAAATGCTCACTATTATAATAGCCCATTTCACGACGTCAATTAAGTTACTGTTGGTGGATCCTCAATACTTCGCGACAGAAACGTGGTCTCGTTTATTTGACGCCGTATTTGCTCAGGGGTGACAGGTAATTGTTTCCGAATGAAATGTTAGCCAGCAGTCGGCCAGTCAGGTCATGCATTGCGAGTGAAATGTTAGCCTGTAGCCAGGCCTGCCTGCCAGGGCTGCCAGTCCAATCGTTAGCTCGGAACCTTTGCCCGGAAAATATACGTTAACGGTTTTAGGATAGGAAATAATATTGAGTCAGAAAGGTTTTAGTTGATTCCGGTTCGTGGTGCTTTATTAATTAACAGGGAGCTGCGTGACGCCTTCCTGTTTTGGCGGCGAAAGGTAGCCAGGGATTTTTTTGTTTATTCTCAAAATAGGAGGTTTAATTTTCGGCTGTATCTAAGTATTTTTTATAGCACAAGCAAGTTTTTAATCCCTGGTTCTACACGTTTTTTATTTGGTTTGTTTTCTCTATTTAAGATTACTTATAACTCATATTACTTATTTAGATTACTTATTCTTAAGATTTCTTATAACCTAAGTTGCTTTGCCATAATTATTTGTAAATATTCGTTGGAGAAGCCACTGGTTCCTGACACACAGTTGTTTTTTTCACTAGTTCAGGAGCCTATGGACTCATATTGTCTGTACCTATTTTGTCAATAAATAACATTTTTACTTTTTACCACAAGCTACATTAGCCGATGCAGATATAAACCTACCTACTTACATCACGGATGAGTCCACCTCTAGTCCCCGAGACAGATGGCCACGCTTTGTTCGATGTCCATCAGAAATGAAGATTGGACCGCTGCCAACGACATATTTTTACCTGAGCCTGTTTCGCTTTGTACCGGTACAACAGTCGGACTAGCAGAGAAGTAAGGTTCATGTCCGATTTATCCTATCCACCGAGGTGCAAAGAGAGATAAGACTTTTTGGATAACTTCCAAACACAAAAAGATACTTATATTGTACTAGCGACCCGCCCCGGCTTTGGACGTTTTTCGTACTTATGAAAGAAGGTTTACTTCCTCTTGAAACACACTAGGTATATATTGCTGAAGACTGCGTTAAAATCCGTATCTAAGCGAACAGATAGCGGAAGCGACTTCATTTATACTTAGTAAAGATTTTTCCATAATCTGCAAAAAACATAAAATAATCCCGCGTTAGTTAACATTTATTTAACGTACTTGTAATTGATTTCTAAAAACAATAAAAAAATGCTGGACTTATCATTATCTAGCCCAAAGCTAAGCAGAGCTTGTGTTATGGGGAATAGATAACTGATATTTTATTATTTAATTTGTGCTCATAATCCCCACGCTGGGCATGCGGGTTGGGGATCGCAGAGCACAGCTTTATTCGCGGCCGCCGATGCTATTGTCCGACGCTGGCCAAAGAACTAAACTGTGTACATGTCTGTTTATCTAGGCGGCGCAATCAGTCGGTCGAGAGAGAACAAAGGGGAGAGGGGAAAATTTAATCTGGTAAATTCTAAACCATCTAAACCAGGGATGGGGAAACTACGGCCCGCAGGCCATCTCCGGCCGGCGAAGCGCTGAAATCCGGCCCGCGACCATCAAACAAAAATTGCTTTATTTAGTCAGCACCAGTGTGGGTTATACTCTAAGCCTACAAACTTTCTGACCAACTACAGCAAAGCATGTACAATCACTTGTACACTGGTACACGTACAACAGTATCTATTGTATTTACCTTATTCAATATTTTCCGTTTACAATTTAATAGAAAACTTCGTGAATAAAGATCAATTCTCCCTTTTTTTCCTATTACGTTAATTCAAACTGAACAAACACCAGATAATGATAAAAGAGCAAAGAAATGATAAAGTCTAGTTAAAATTCTGAGCTTGTTTTTTGTTTGGCCACTTTTACACAGAAAACCTACAGATCTGCACGCACATCATAACACAAGCTTACTTTCGATGTTAATTTAGAGGGTGGATGATGCAATTTTTATTTTATCTATTACTAGCTGTGACCCGCGGCCCCCAGGGTCAAATAAATATCTTATTTCTTTCTGTTCATGGTAATCATAATCATATCAACCAAGCCTATTTGATCAGTAATAAAGTTTACAAACTAAAGTCTGCAACACAACCCGTGGAATGGTGTGAAATTTCAGTAAAATAAAATAAATAATGCTGGAAGATCCACACAATATCATCTAGACCCAAACAAATGCAGATCGTACAAACATTTGTCCCAATATTCTTCTCATCCGACTTCTTTCTCCTCTATTCTACTTAAGATAAAAAGTTGTGCTTGACCGACTGAACAAATTATTGTATCTTCACATGGAAAACACGCTCATGCTAAGACGAGCGTGTTTTTACTCTGTATCTAACTCATTCTATGTAAATCGTCTTTACTCAGTGGGATGATACTCCGGAAACTTCCTCGGCGAATGAAATAAAACAATGCAGATTATTATGCTTTTTGCATTTTTATTGAGAATTTGCTTGATTAGATTTATTCAGGAACAATTCTTTTATCTTTATCGGGGATGATTTATATTTGTTTATTTTGTTCCGACTAACATGAAAAAGATTGAAACATTTTCTTTTGAAACAGACAGTTTGACCTACTTGACGACCTCCGTGGCGCGGTGGGCGAAAGTGTGCTTGCGACGCAGGAGTTTGCGGGTTCGATTCCCGCCTAGAGACAATTGTGTGTGCGCTCTTTAGATATTTGTTCTGGTCTCTGTGTAATGTAATGTATTATATATATCAGTTATCTAGTATGTACCCATAACACAAGCTCTGCTTACCTTGGGGCTAGGCTGTGTGAATTGTCAGGCATGATTTATTTATTAATTTTAGGGTTGCCATTGCTAATCTATGAGGGGCCGGCAAATACCTTGCTTGATGCTGACAACATACAGATTTGGATGTAGGTAGACGTACTTATTGGGTATCGCTGGAATGATCATTACATAGTATAAAACAAAGTCGCTTCCTGCTGTCGGTCTGTCCCTATGTATGCTTTGATCTTTAAAATTACGCAACGGATGCGGTTTTTTTTAACGGATAGTGATTCAAGATAATGGTTTATAAACCATTTGACACATAGATTTCGACGCGGCCACAGGGCGCAGCTAGTAAATACAAATTAGAACTCTGTTGAGACTTTATCCTCTCGGGCGTACCGACCACGTGACTGCAATCTTCTTTGTTTTCCCGACATTGAATTCCATTTGAATATCCATTGAGGCATGCCTGAAACCCGGTATTTACATATGTCTATTGTAAGCGCTCTAGACAGTTCTGTAACTGGTTCCCTATCAAAGACTAACTTGGGTAAACGCAAATGTTTGAGAAGTTGTCTACCAATATGTATCTACAAGTAAAAGCTCGCTTGTGTGTTCATACAAGTTTTGGCTGACAATGGAAACAAGCGATGTATGTGTTAGCTTGAAGAATTAAGGTTAGGTATGTTTGTAATTGTAGTGTAGGACGCCCTCCAACCATCCCGTGGGATGACGACCTGCGAAAGACTGCAGGTAGATGCTGGATGCGTCAATCTGAAGTCAGGGTGCTGTGGCGCTTAATGGGGAGGCCTATGTCCAGCAGTGGACTAACATAGGCTGATAATGATGACGTTTGTAATCTTCCGTGGCGGTCGCGACGTAAGAATTGACCCCTTTTACTTAGCCCGTGAACGTCGAAAGATTCAATTAAAGCTTTCACTGCCCAGCCTTTGCGGTGCGACCCGAAGGGGCACGCCGCTATTCCAGGATCGAAAACTCGTTGTTGTGCGTCTTTGGCAATGAAAGTGTTAAAGGAACCTACCAGAGGCAGGCAGCGTCCTTTAGTTTATTATTCAACACCTTCACTGCGATCATCAATAATCCCGGACCTCTACAAAAATGTATCACACTAATATAAATGCGAAAGTTCGAATATTTATATGGATATAAACGAAGCTCAAGAATAGCATGGAGTAAAATGGAGGCTTTCACTCGATGAAAGGTCCTTAATAAAACCTTTTATTAATTTCAGTTTTAATTTAATCCAATTATTCTATTATATAAATATGAAACAAGTGCATTTGCGTGCCATTTTTAATTTAAGCAGATTTTAAGTGATTTTTATTTTAAAATAAATGATATCACTCTCTTTCCAAGTGATTTAATTTATTTACTATTAAAACAACTGAAAATAAGCATCTTATTAACTAGGTAGTTATATAAATATAAAAATGGCTTTATTATTTTTATAATATTGTTTATAAATCTTAGTTTCATATCCAATTGAACCTAAACCAGGTTCAATACTCTTTGTATGAGTGACGAGGAACATTGAAATGATCGTCAAATATTGAACAAAACAACCCGGAGACATCTGTTGTATACGCAAGGCCAGGAATACGACTGGGGATCGTGGAAATGATAAAAATGGTAAATAACTCGAGCACGTTGGGTACCATTCACTAAGAATAAGCATTCTTTTATCCAAAGAAATCACTAACCAGGTATTCCGGGAAACCTGAGTATGACGAAGATACCTAACATTTTACCACATAATTACCGAGGACGGCGCATTGGCGCTCATTGGGGGAGGCGTATGTCCAGCAGTGGACTGCTATAGGCTGATGATGATGATACCGAGGAAGCCTAGAGAGACATGCACCGGCATCAGCGAGCTGCTTGCCTTCCTGGAGGACATCGGGTGGTTAGGCTAGCAGCCCTCCCACCCGCAAAAAGGGCCCACCTGTGGCCAAGTGTCCAGAAACAAGTAAGTAAGTAACCACATAATTAGTACTTTGCACGATATTTGTAGGTTGCAGCTTTTTTTGCACAGCATTTTTAAATAGCAAATTAAAAAACCTAATTTTGTTGAGCACTGCAAATTCCTAACATAGCTTGCGGCGTAGCTTGCGGCTTAAGGATAAGTAGCATAAATCAAAATCACTGAACATTTTAAACGCGTATTCACGAACATCACATCGACATCGAGAACTTAATAATGATTTATATGGAGAGAAGGAATCGCGGCTAGCTCTTCCCGGGATGCTGATATAATAATAGTCGAGTATAGAAACAATAGCTATATTGTATATAAAACTACGACTAATATTCAATTTCAATTCAATTTCAATTTATTTATTAAAAATGAACAAAGAATTATCTCTAAGATACAATGGAACACTGGAAAGCGCATAAGTTTAAAACTGTGTCGCACCTCCCAGCGCTCAAACTCAAGATAAGGTTAAGGCCGATCTCACCAAACAGAAAGCATGGTTTAATTTTACTGTAGATCTTGATTAACCAATTAGTTAATACTTATGGCACTTTGTATGGTGAAATCGGGTTCTAGGAGATCTGACGGTAAGTATACAAAATAATATTAAAAAAGAAAAAACTAATATAAGGCAAGAAATATGAAAAAATTAAAATAGTTAACTAAATAATGCATAACTCACATTTATAAAAAAATTTGTGCGTAGAGCTCCTGAGGACACCGGTCCCTTGAGAGTCCGGGCAACAGGAGCTGCCAGTGTTTGAACGTGTTTGTGTGTGTGTGTGAATGTTTTGTGTGTGTAGAGCTCCTGAGGGCACCGGTCTCTTAAGAGTCCGGGCAACAGGAGCTGTCAGTTTTTGAACGTGTTTGTGTATGTGTGTGTGAATGTTTTGTGTGTGTAGAGCTCCTGAGGGCACCGGTCTCTTAAGAGTCCGGGCAACAGGAGCTGTCAGTTTTTGAAAATGTTTGTGTGTTTGAGTGTGTGTTATTTAAGCACTTCTGATTTTAATTAAATTTTCAGTTTCTTCGTAGGTAAGGGAGAGGAGCCATTCTTTAATCTTGTTTTTACACTTATTATAATGCAGTGGGTAAATATTCAAGATCTTGTTCAAGCGATTATAGATGACAGGTGTAAGGAAATAGTTATGTCGCAGAGCGATTGCTGTGCGGCATGATCCTTCATTTGTACAAACTGCAGTAAATCTACGACGACTGTCAGTAGTAGGTGGAATGTAGGTTAGGGATAAGTGCTTCCGTAGGGCTATACTAAGAACAAACAACTTTCTGACGGAGAGAACCTTGCTCATTGAGTACAGTTCAATTGTAGGAAATAAAATTGGCTTGCAAAACATAACCTTAAGGATTGCACGCTGTGCCCTCTCAAGCATGAGAAGGGTGGTTTTAGGCGCGCCTCCCCACGCAGCAATACAGTAGTTTAGGACCGTTTGAGTAAGGGCAAAGTAGACTGTTTTGAGGGTATGAGCATCAGCACTAGACCTCAACCTTCTAAATATATAAAGAAGCTTTCTCACTCTAGATGTTGTCGAGGAGATTTGAGGTTTCCAGCAGAATGTACTGTCTATCTGAATGCCTAGGTATTTGACACAGTCAGTTCTTTGTAGATTACTACATTGACATGTCAGATTTGGTAAGTTTTGAGGCGCACAGTTATGGGCTCTTATATTAAAACTCTGAGAAGGTTGCGAGGATTTAGTTGGGGCAAAAGTTATGTAGTTAGTTTTTTTAATGTTTAATGTAAGTAAGTTGCAGGTGAGCCACTTTGAGACAAGTCTGAAGGCACTTTCTGAGTTATCCCTGACTTCTTCCCACGTCTCACCGCTCACTAATAAGGCTGTATCGTCGGCATATGAGAGTATTTTACAATTTTTGATACTAAGTCTACATAGGTCGTTCATGTACAGTAAAAAGAGGGTGGGGCCAAGGACACTCCCCTGGGGGACACCATAAGTTAGTTTTTCGTCCATGCTGGTGTAGCTATCAATGACAACACTTTGGGATCTGTTCGAAAGGTAACTTTTGAAGATACTTAGACTATGCCCACGAATTCCAATGGTTTCCATCTTATTTAGTAGGAGAGGGACAGATACGGTGTCGAAGGCCTTAGATAAGTCAATAAAAATACCCAAAGTTTTGATCCTGGAGTCAATATTTCTCATAACTGTGTCCGTAAGTTCTAATACTGCGTCTTCGGTTGAGAGACCACTTCGGAATCCATATTGGTTGTTCGCGAGTATTTTGAATTTAGTAAGGTAATTTGACAGCCGTGTGTTGAGACATTTCTCGAAAACCTTGGATATAGTGGTAAGGACTGAAATAGGCATATGTATGGTGGTAATGAGTGCGATTTGAATGGCTGCTGGTGATGCACTGACCTCTGTAGGCGCCCGGTCCGCGCTCGCGGCACGAGTAACCTCCTTAGGCCAAACTGCTGATGCTGCTAATATACCTCCGTGGTAGATGTATCGAACATGGAGCAACCTGAAGGTTCTGCTCAAGACAAGAATAAAGTAATCCTACTGGTAAAAAGTACGGGCAAAAACAAGCTAGCCGTATGGAACATGACCATGCATAACTTGTTGAAAGGCATGCATTTTTCACAATGTAAATGTGAGCCACAACACATTTACATAAATCATCATCATCATCAGTCTGTAGCAGTCCACAGCTGGACATAGGCCTCCCCTAATGAGCGCCATAGCGCCCTGTCTTCAGCTTGCCCCATCATTTACATTTATATTGTGAAAATTAAGGTGTAGTGATTCATTAACAATGTTCGCATTATATGTATATGATACTTTTTTACTTATAAAACCTCTATAGATGAATTGTATGCGTTACTAAAAAGGGAATTTCACAATAAAAATTTGATTAGGTAGGTACTCTTTATATATTTCCTATAGCTCCTATAGGTAGGTGTGACTAAGAAGAAAATTTGACAAAAACAAACAACCAACATCAAATTATTCTTACATTCACTGTTTTTTAAGATTTTACAGAAAAAACAGAGTCTAACTCCTTGGTTTTATATAGGTAGGTAACTTTCATGAGACCTTGGGATCATTTTCTATACAAAAGCGAAATCATTATCCAAATTAACAGTCGGTAAATATATCGATTATCTAATTTCAAATACAACCCAATTAAAATCCTCCTTTTTTGAAGTCAGTTAATAATTACTTACCCACGTAAGCACTACAGAAACAAAAAGCCTTAACTAATAAGGTTGATATATGATTTTCTATAGAAAAAAGTTGGGTAAAATCGTGTCGTAAGTCAGCAGTATGCGGTGCCCCAAACTAATTTCGAAGGATGGATGCGAAGGCGGGCGGCGCCCCACAATTAGTCTAATATTTCTTTGGCAGGGGCAGTAAACAAACCGGGTTTGTTTTGAATATTTTCCGTGATCGATTGTGCAATTTTTCCCATCTTTTGCAGTAATTGGTTCTGCTTTATCTTCCTTGGCGAAAACATCGTGAGTGCTTATTGGGGTTCTAAATCTTTGTTGGAAAATTGGTTAAGTACAGGCCATAAATTTCTTTTTTCCACATTAACCATTATTAAAGACATTTAGTATACAGATCACCACCGATTCATACACTGCTTCATTTGCGGCGAAATGTCCAGCACATTTTGTAATGTGTTTCTCTAATTTTCAGAATGTTTTTACTTGAATGTTTTTACATAATATATTCTGAAAATTAAAGATTATCTCTACGCGAAAGATAGTGTAGCCGGCTTTCAACCAATGAAAGACAATACGCAAGCGAAGTGTTCAGGCATGTCCGGGAGATTGCAATGTACGCTGTTCAGTGCGCTCAACGAAGCGTGAAAACGCCACTGATAGCCGTGCTCCACTCTGGGATACGTACGAATACGTGCGTGTATTGTATATTTCTCTGCAGCCCTGTTTTCACATACAATTTTCGCCGAGTATAAACTATTTTTGTCTAGTTTTGCTACTATTAGAAATGTGTATTTGTTATCTACAGTGTAGGAAGAGAATAAGGGTTATTTTATTGTTCTTTTTGTGAGTTGCTCGAGAACTTAGATAAAATCAGGTCTCATATCTCAGTAATACCACAGATATAATATTATTACGAAATAATAAATAACTTACTTCTTATTGGTACCATCAATACTTTATGTCATTTCACTAGTTTACTACCAGTGAAATGTCATTTCACTAGTTTACTACCATTGAAATGTCATTTCACTAGTTTACTATCAGTGAAATGACATACATAATTATAGCTTTTTTAAATCATATATATTGTTAATGACTTGTTTTACAAAGTATGCCAGTCCTATCGTAACCTAAACATCATCATCAGCCCATATCAGTCCACTGCTGGACATAGGCCTCCCCCAATGAGCGCCACAGCGCCCTGTCCTCAGCTTGCCGCATCCAGCATCTTACCTGCAGTCCTTCGCAAGTCGTCATCCCACCTGGTCGGAGGGCATTATTAATAATAAAAAATATGGCACATATTAATAGCAAATATAATAAAATAAACAACAAATTATGCATAGCAGTGTTGAAGCTAACAGACCAACTATTACTTTTAGATACAATGATTATGGTTTGACCATAAATGTATGATGTTCTATGATGGTAGATACAGCCCAACATTGTTTCCCTTTCGGATGGTTTTATCCCATAAGGTTTGTTTATTACGCAATAAACTTTTATTGCTTGAATAAAATAGGCAGAGTTTGTTCAAAAATTGCTTATGGAGCCAGTGTATCATAATGGCGGTATAATAATACGCTATTATAAATTTAGTAAGTACCTATGTTTTACTACTTTGGAATTTTTCTAGGTACAAAGTTTCACTTAAATTTTGAGTTGTTTTCGAACACAGAGAGAGTGTGTTAAAGATATATATGTAAGAATATTTACTTACGTTATTTTATTAATGCGATTGAAGATCAACATCATCGTAACTTGGGTCTAAACACGAACGACGCCTTTTTTGGACGGCTAACTGCCCCAAAAAGGTTTTGGAAAGCATACCCTCAAGCAATTTGAACAAAGGCCCAAATGTCTATTGTATTCAGTCGGAAAATTATGAATAAATTGAAAGCTTTTGTAAATGAAAATCTGTTCAACATCGGTAATCCTTATTAATATTTCATTTTGTTTCAATGTTCTTTGTTTTATATATCTGCATAGTACAGTGATCCAGTGACCTCGTTCATAAATAACATTCGGCAAAACATACCAACGTAGCTAAAGTGCACTGTCGTATCGGTCGCAAAACCAATATCCTGCTCCTTTGTTTTACATTCCGTAGCTAGGTTGGTACGTATGTCGGTAATGTTATGTTTTAAAGCAAAATCTTGCGGTGAAATTGTTATTATTCTCTAAAAAGTAAATATATATTTAATAACTTATGCATCCAAAACAAAAATCAAATGAAATGCGTTTACTTGTAGCGTTTACTTTTATTAATATGTACAATTAAATAAACCGTTACTTAATAAAAACAATATGATATACGACAATAATGACTTTTTGACTTTTAAAAACAATATTTCATTTTACAACCCCCTAACTAGAATGGCCCGTCAATACAATGATTTATCTAAGGATAACACTGTCCTTGACATTTTTGTTCCCAAATTGAGCCAATTTACCCGAACTTTAAAATCAGTTAAATTACATTAAGTTTCCTGATCCTAAGCTTATAATGATGTGTAATTGTACGTGGGTGCATGTAAAACACTTACACATGAGCAGAGCACATATGTAAGTACTAATATTTAGATTTAGGTACCTATCCGGTTTATTGTTTTTTTCTATTTCAAGTTTTTCTATCATACGTTTTGCTCTACACGTTTTGTTCTTATGATTCTCAGTATGCACGTAATTTGTGAAATGATCAAGTTCTAAACCCTTTATTATTCAAATTCTGTATATTTTGTGATTATTTTATGTTTTGTGCGTTTAAATAAATTAAAAAAAAAAATACAATATTATTTAACTTAGTTTTAGCTACAAAATGGTCTCAACTCCGATTACTCAGGTGTTCTCAAAAAAATAACAACGCTGGTGAAAGCAGTGCCCCTTTTGTTCATTAAAATGAACTAGACAGTATTCTTACTATATACGTATAGCGTTATGTTCCCTGTGTTTTGTCACTTGTTAATTTTCTTTGCCTGCAAAAAAAGCTTTACCTATTCTGAAACAAACTCGACCTAATAAAGTATCCCTCTAATATATCTTCTTAAAGCTTCCATGCAAGTTACATTATTCATAACCCAGGTGGTAAAACGATCTCACGATGTAGATACATACAGGCCTGAGCTACCTATAACCTACTTAGACAATTCACCGTCGGCTGTAATTTGCGAGCGGAGCCTTCGGTAATACCACTTGAAGTTACTACACTACTTAGCCTAAATTAGATGCGATATATAACTAGCTTATTCCATAGTCGTGTGCGCTAACTTCGTTAAGTTTCTGAGTACGTTCTTGCATTTGCAGGAATTTGCTCGAGGCTTTGAGCTTGCTTAAAGGAAAGGAATATGTAATTACTTAATTAATTACTTAAAATTGGAAGAGAATAAAGTAATTACTTAGATAAATTGAAATGCATGTTGCATTTCAATTTATCCTTCGAAAACTTCCTGCGGTCACTTTGACTGAAACCTTTTCCAAGGGGAATTCAATATTTTTTATCGAGAACCTAACTTTTATCAAATTTTTATAGCGGTCGCGCTGTGGAGATGTTATCATTTTTCTCTTTAAGGGAAATTTTATTTACCGTCGCCTATATTTAGCTGCTTTATACCCGAATAAATGACGAGAATAAAGTAGAAGCCATAAGATATTTGTTTTCCTGCCAAAATAATGAATATTGGTACTTACTTTTTATGTATTTAAGTAGTGTATTATTTCGTTCGGTATTTGTAATATTTATAATTTGTTTTTTAGTATTCTTGTTATGTTCAATTTTAGATTACCTGTAGTACTACCCCTGCCTTTCTTAAATTCACATAATTCTTCCATCCAAAGGTTGTTTGGAAGAGACCGCTCTGGCCGCCTCTATTGTACTTGTCGCATATAATGTACTTTTGTAATGATTATGGTGTACAGTACAATAAAGAATTCTTGTATGACGACCGATGTGGCGCGGTGGGCGAAGGTCCGCCTGCGACGCAGGAGGTTGCGGGTTCGATTCCCGCCTCGCAACAATTGTGTGTACGATCTGCAGATATTTGTTCCGAGTGTTCTGGTCGTTTTCTATGTATAATAAAAAAATATCTATCTATGTAATGTATTGTATTATGTATATCAATTTATCTAGTACCCATAACAAAAGCTCTGCTTACCATGGGGCTAGATAATGCTGTGTGAATTGTCCAGCATTATTTATTTATTTATTGTATATTTGCTTATATAAAATAAAATTAATCCCAATATTTTTATCGAAATTAGCTAGTGCTGGTTTATATTGGCATCGATTTACTGCGTTTCGATTCCGATAGGTTTCTGACAGTAATTTATGGTGTGATGTCAATGGGAAAATATTTACCATCAATCGGCACCCCTGAACCCGTGATTAATGTCTTCGTTAATGTGAAATGACGACTTCAGGACGAAATTTCCTTAACGATGGAGTCTCTCTCTAAAATCAAAACGCGTTTTGCAAAATAGGCATTTTGAAACATTCATAAGCATGATGGTGCTGACAATAATTATCACAATCTATAGTGAATACACAATAATACAATGCCCCAAAAGGAATTTAGAAATAAAGTGGGGCAATAAATTCTGGCTCTTGGGGACGCTTTCGGCTGGTATTTGTATGAATCAGTTGAGCTACCTCTTGATTGTTTGCAAAATTCTGCTGGTAGCTGAACTGTTACAAATGTAGGTAAGTACTTAGAGCATTGTAATGAGTGAAGACTAATGACCGAGTGCCATACTTTCCTTTAGGTAATATTATGATCTAAAGGTGGGTATGGCACTCAATATGTAAGCTATTTCTCTCTTATCTACGTACAAAGCTATGTACACTTTATTTTAAGAGTGAAACCCGAGGAATGTAACATTCGGGTGAAACAAACGGGTTTAAAGAGTGTTTATTAATATAAGTAATTTTGTTTTTTGGTTATCGACATAGCTCAAAGAATTAGCAAGCTGAAGTGGCAGTGGGCCGGCTATATCTCGCGAAGAACCGACGGCCGCTGGGGCAAACGTGTTCTTGAGTGGAGACCACTCGGTAAACGTAGTGTAGGACGCCCTCCGACCAGGTGAGATGACGACCTGCGAAAGACTGCAGGTAGATGCTGAATGCGGCAAGCTGAAGACAGGGCGCTATGGCGCTCATTGAGGGAAGCCTACGTCCAGCAGTGGACTGCTATAGGCTGACGATGATGATGATTTTTATTACTTAAAAATAAATATAGACAAATACAAATTAATATAAATGTAAATCTAGTATTCACATTTGAAACAACACACGAAACACGGGCATGTTCCTATTCTTAAATAGTACATTTCTTTGTTAATAAAGTACATATTTATTTTGAACGTAGAAAGGTATACAAAGCTCCTCATACAATAAACTTCAGTTAATTAAGCAACAAACAAATAAACGCTACCAAGCAGACGTAAGAATATTATTCTCCCCCGTATTATTTCTCATGAGCTTCTTCTTCCAATAAATATATCTATATTCCCGTGAGTCGTGATATTAAATTTTTAATTTCACGTCATAATGTTCCGAGTAGGTAAGACATCAGGATTTTATTACACTCGCGTTGTAAAATAGCTGTTTCGCAAAACGGGGACGATAAAGATAATTTATATTGAGGACACGTTCCTACTAGCAATTAATTCTCGGTTATATTCCAAATCATAACGCAATTTTCTTTGGCCCGTTAAATGCGAATGGAAGAAAATGTAGTCTTATCTTAGGTTGGTAAAATTAGGTTGAAGTAAAAGTAAAAAGATGTTTATTTTGTCAGAACTCTTATAAATTGAACTTACATTGACATTAACAGATTATCGGAAGACAGAAACTGACAAAATCGGTCTCCACGCAGCATGTGCTATGGTAGAGCAGATCGTACCATAGCGCTGGTCTTCCGTGGAGACCGTGGTCGGTAAGTCGGGAGGTCATTATATATTACAGGCTTCAATAAATGAAAATATATATTAGGTTAATTTCAGATGTATATAAAATCCATCTCAGGTAAAACCACCTACCGTCGACCTGAGCATAATCATTCGCTAGTTAAATTATATTTTTTTGTTAATGGGTATTACATGTTCACACGTAAAAACATATCTGGTATATTTTATAGGTATATATTATATTATAATATATATTATATTATAATATTATAATATATATTATAATATATATTAGTTACCGCTATTAAAAGGCTGGTTTGATCGTAAATGAAAATGGCTGAAGCCAAAAATTTATGGTCGGTATACCAGCCTCATATCGGCCACACGACGACATATATGAAATGCAATGCCCATGCAATTAACATAAGCGCACCAAACACGTATTTGTAAAGCGTTATTCATATTTTGTTATTTACTATTCGAATAGTTTACTAACTGTACATACATATATGGCCAGAATATTCAGACATTACTCCATTGTATAAAACAAAGTGGCTTCCCGCTGTCTGTTTGTCTATATGTATGCTTAGGTCTTTAACACTACGCAACCAACCTTACTCTTGAATCACTCTATCTTATCTATAAAAAAAACGCATCAAAATCCGTTGCGTAGTTTTAAAGTCCTAAGCATACATAGGGACAGGCAGGTAGCAGGAAGCGACTTTGTTTTATACTATGTAGTGATTTAACACAGATTTCCACACGGGCGAAGCCGTGGGGCGCAGCTAGTAATATATATCATAATATTAGTATTTCGGTCGCATTTTGAAGTACTGGCCTATCCGTGATAAATGTTCGGTAACATTTAAAACAGGCCTTAGCCATAAGCCGGGGACTGTCACGAAGGGAACACGTAAATCGCCCGGCTTTCGTTGTCACACGTTCAGATGTCGTGTTGTTTGAGCCGGTTGGACCAAGATATGCGGCAGTGTTACCAACTTATCAGTTCAGTTGAAACGGATCTGGCTGCGAGTAATTTTAAAAATCAGATGGCAATTCTAAAAGTAACACAAAAGCACTTTGTTTTGTTGTTTGTGTGTGAATCCAAGGCTACATGGATTCACTTTTGTCTAAACTTCTACAGTTAAGTTTGTGAGACTTTATAGACTTAATTGTTTGCAAGGGCTATTAAGCTCGCCTATGCACCTACATATCTTGTTAATTAAGTTATTTCTATGTATTATTTTGTGTGTGATGAATAAAGATTCAATTTTAAGTTTTTTGGGGTTCAATATTGTCTTCACATACACAGTTTGTTTTTTGAATCTTGTGAGATTCATTTTGGTCTCTACTTCTACCGTTACGTTTTTATTTCTAACTATCTTGGACAATATCTACCTGAGATAATTTGCTTCTTTCAACCAAAGTTTCTAGGATTATATAAAATATCTCAATTTATAAGACTTACCTGACAGTGATAACGACTGACCCATTTCAATGTCTGACAAAAATGGCGTTCGATATTTATGGTCGGATCTAAGTATCTACTAGCTTAATTTATGTCTGAACTTTTGAGTACCTAAGCATCTAGGTACCTACTCAATGAATGAATGAATGAATTAACACTTTATTGCACTTAAAATTATCAAATAACACCTTATATCTAAATATAACACATAAAAAGTACAATAGGCGGCCTTATCGCTGACAGCGATTTCTCTCAGGCAACCTAGGCATGGAGAAAAAGATATAAGTTAACTAAGAGTTGGTAGATCACAAATACAAACAGATAGAGAAATAACAAAAAACAAAAAGATACAAACAATTTCAAGTACATAACTAAGTGCTTAGGTAGGTACTCAAAAGTGCTCAAATGTACCTACAAGCCCTTACTGATAAGCGCGTTGCAGTCTGTAGATGACAGGTCAGTAAAAAAGGGTACCCCCTTTTTAAATGACATGTTATCTACATGTAGATCTACATGTTCCTACATGTAAGACTGTTTTAGGTACCTAAAATCATTGTATCAAAATAGTGGCACATGATCATCGTCATGTATTCGAGAAGTTATTATTATAATTGCCATTTTCTAAGTACTTGTTTGCATAAGTACCGTTCTAATCGTACAAAGCCCGCGCGGGCACGGTTATACATGCAATTGATGAGTCATCCTGGGCAAATTATAAACGTCATTGTATCTGACCTTTGCCATGTTATTCATAAAAAGCCCGCGCGGGCACGGTTTTATATGCAATTGATGAGTCATCATGGCCAACTACGAGTATAAAAGTCATTGAATCTGAATCAATGCCATGTTATTCATAAAAAGCCCGCGCGGGCACGGTTTTATATGCAATTGATGAGTCATCATGGCCAACTATAAACGTCATTGAATCTGAATCAATGCCATGTTATTTATAAAAAGCCCGCGCGGGCACGGTTTTATATGCAATTGATGAGTCATCATGGCCAACTATAAACGTCATTGAATCGTCATGTAAATAGAACCAGCTGAGCTTCGTGCGCGTCCCATTACTGGACAGTGAGTGACAGTGCGGGCGGTCCCCACGCAAACCCTGAGGACACTTTAATGAGCCCCCGACGGCGATGTCTACTATGCACTCAATTTTGTTATGCTAGCGAGCGGGCAATCTACACTGCACTCTGTAGAAAGTTTAAAAGGAAAGGCGGAGGTACACTTTTTGTTGAATCACTGGTTGAATAATAATAATTGCTATGGCGCTCTTTAGGGGAGGTATTATGTCCTGGTTTTTTAGCAAATAAAATATACCTATCGAAAGTGACATGAAAACGTTGTATTCCGTTTTTGAGTTCAAATGTGCCCGTTGAGTTCGCTTGTGCTTTTAATTATGTGTTGTTAAATTTGTGTTTTAGTTGTTACCGTGCTTTAGGTGTTATCAGTTTTTTATTAAGTTTTCACACATACAATTCATTGTTTTTTTTTTGAGACAAACATACATTGTTTGATACTTATATATAGATTAGATTAGCTGAGTATTAGAAAGACCTATTCTAGAATCATCTTATTTATACTTCTTACACGAAAAACATAACACAAAACTTATTCAAGAAAATTTATACAAAGGCGAACTCAAACCTAAAAAGAGTTCTCTTCCAGCAAACCTTAAATAATAATTATAATCTTTAATCTTATGATTATTTATTATTAAAACCACATATATTCCTATTCTCCTTCATTATATTAGGCATTGCCTACATGCCCTGCGATGAGCCGGTTTCCCCACTGACTAAGGTGTATTTTAAAATTCTCATAACCAACTGGCCACTCACTGCAAGGCGTTGGATATTTTATAGTAAACTTTTCATTCAACTCAAGTATTCAGACATTGCCTTCGGAATATAAAATGCAGGATCTTAGCCAGATAAAGCGATGAACTACTACTGTTCGAAAGTTCTTTTCAATTTCAAAGTTGAAAAATATAAGTTCACGAAACCAATTTTATTCTGAAAAATCTGGAGGGCCTTGTTCACCGAATGGAGTTACGTCAGAGATTAAAAAAGTTTCAAGTGTTCCGTCTATCTTCTCTGGGATTAAACTGGATTTACCGAGATGACACCAGTAATCTATTTTTAAAGGAGTGCAGGCTTTATTATGTCTTGAGAGCGAGTAACCTCTGGGATATTAAATTGTCTGCGCCAGTTGGCCTTAATGGGGTTGTAGTTATTTTACCCCGGATCTTTGTTGACTGACACTTTTATTTTATAAGTAAAACAGGGATATTGGTTTATTCTTTATTTGACGACCGATGTGGCGCGGTGGGCGAAGGTCTACCTGCGACGCAGGAGGTTGCGGGTTCGATTCCCGCCTCGAAACAATTGTGTGTACGATCTGCAGATATTTGTTCCGGGTGTTCTGGTCGTTTTCTATGTATAATAAAAAATATCTATCTATGTAATATATTGTATTATGTATATCAGTTATCTAGTACCCATAACACAAGCTTTGCTTACCATGGGGCTAGATAATGCTGTGTGGATTGTCCAGCATTATTTATTTATTTATTCACTGACACCTAGGTACGTGAATTTCAGGTTCTGTCCATCATCAAGAACACGTTTGTGAAGACTCCAGGTCTTCTAAACATGTCGACGAATCTATTTTACGGGTCCCAAGTCCCAGAGAATCCCTACTTGGTAAATTCAAAGAAACAAACCAAGAGATCATGTCAATATACCTACTTATGATAACTTTTAATGATCTTTGTAAAATAGTTTACTCTACACCGTAAAATTATCTTTAGTCTCATAAAAAATATACGTAAGTAATATAATCTTTATCCAGATTATTATCATCAAACAAAAAAGAAAAAATACGGTCGCCCATACAGCTTCCTTGCACGCGCTACCTAACTCAGATTATGATAATAACTCGCGTCAGATTACCTAAATAACTTCTCGGTAACTTGTACGTACGGATATTAGCACGTGCCCCAACCTATTCCCTGAATCGCAATAACTTTGGCAGATTAGCGATGCACGTATACCATATTCTAGGTATCAGAAATATATGAGTAGGAACTTGCTTCGTATATGTTTCTTGTTTGTATACTTACCTATTAATGTGTCGGTCGCACTTGACTCACAGTAGCTATAATGTAAAGATGTACGCTATAGCACGATACATCTCATTACATATTTCCATAGCAATCATCAGGATACCACACACAATATCTATTTTCTTTATTTCTTTATTGCTTCTGCCCGCGGCACTGCATACATTTTTCCTGGATTCAAAGTCATCATCTGGCTATATTAGCCCACTGCTAGACATAGACCTCCGATAATGAGCGCAATAAATAAATAAATAAAATAAATAAATAATGCTGGACAATCCACACAGCATTATCTAGCCCCATGGTAAGCAAAGCTTGTGTTATGGGTACTAGATAACTGATATACATAATACAATACATTACATAGATAGATATTTTTTATTATACATAGAAAACGACCAGAACACCCGGAACAAATATCTGCAGATCGTACACACATTTGTTCCGAGGCGGGAATCGAACCCGCAACCGCTTGCGTCGCAGGCGGACCTTCACCCACCGCGCCACATCGGTCGTCAATAGCGCCCTGTCTTCAGCTTGAAGCATCCAGCATCTGCCTACTGGCTTTCGCAGATCGTCATCCCAACAGGCCGTAGGGCGTTCTACACTACGTATACCGAGTCACGGTCACCACTGAAGAACACGTTTACCCCAGCGGTAGTCGGTTTTTTGCAAGATATGGCCAGCCCACTGCCACTTTAAAAGTACCCTTGCAAAATCTCACAATTAGATACACTAACTAAATTCGATGTAAAATGTTTATAAACAAAACACGTAAATAAAAATAACTTGCTTGGTGTCGAGTTTCAGATATGTAAGCAATAATTATTGATAAAGAAGGATCACACGTCGACAAGTAGGTAATGTAAATTTCGTAACAACCTAGCCTAGCCAACGAACTTTAGATTTAGTATGGACGGATTGCTTACAAACATGGTACATCGAATTTTTCTGGAATATAAGTTAATCTTAATTTAATAATTGTTTTTTTTTTAGTAAACTGTGTTTTTGTTTTCTAGTGTACTGTATAATTGTTGTATTTGGTATGTGTGTGTCTGAAGTCGTTAATAAATCCTACTAATATTATAAACGTCAAAGTTTATAAGTATGGATGGATGGATGGATGTTTGTTACTCTTTCACGTAAAAACTACTGAATGGAATTTAATGAAACTTCACAATAATATAGCTTACATAGAATAACACATAGGCTGCAATTCATAAAGATATATCCAAAATATCTATCACCACGCGGGTGAAACCGCGGGGCGCAGCTAGTAATTTATACATCTAAGTTAATTCCAAAAAAGATAAGGATAAAAAATTGCTAACAATATACAATCATAGGCTGCTTTTCTTCTTGAGCCCTAGCGTATAAATCCACGGAACAGTATTAACTACAAGCAGGATGATGTAATTGGTGCAAAAAGGTGTAATAATTTAAAATTTCATAAGGCAGTTTAAATGCATGTCGGGCACTAGACGTAATATCTCACGTTCCTTGCTGCTCCCCTGCACAGTAGCCGGCGGTAAAATGTAAATTTCCTAGAGTTGGGATGAATTGGGCTCTCAGCTTCGGCTTGTTTTTGCTTAGGGTAGGCTAGGCGCTTCTTTCAGCGGTGAATTAATGATTCACCAACTATATCTTTATAACACCTGACGTTCTGTAACTTATTACACCCGAAATCGTTGGTGTCAAAACTTGTACCTGTGCAGTGTGTATATATATTTGCCTTGTAGCAGAATGACGTCAAGTCAAACGTCAATTTTAACGTTAATTATCACAAACTAAAGGATTTCCAATACGCACAACTTCATTAGGCTGCATATCGAAGACAAAGAGTTGATGAATGTTCATTTCTGCTTAATTCCAGTTAAGCCGTGTGAACATGGAATGAAAGAAAAATGAACCATTTCATCTGATTCCATCTTTAGTGAGTTTGTACAATCCATGCTCAATAAACTCACTTTATTCGAAGTCACCCTAACCGACAGCAAGTGAAGTTTATACCCCTTAAAAATCAAAAAAATCTATTTAAACATTCTTAAAGTGGCTGGCCATGGTGGTGTTCTTTGTCTAGCAGTAGACGTTTTTCGGCTGAAAAGACCGAATGCATAAAGCTGAAGGTGGCATCTCTAGAATATAATAAGGAGCTATATTGTAGAAGCTGCTGGATCCTCGATGAGAATAATTAATACGGGGCACGAACTAGCCGGTGAGCATAACGCTTAAGCGCAAAAATCTTTGAAATTGACCCAGTTTGAAGTGCCGGTTGCCAGCAAATGGAAGGATATTTTGCCATTTATTTTTAGTAAGAAAGCGTCAAGATAAATGAGAATATAATATAGCAAGTTACGACTCAAGGAGCAACAAGGAAGTTGTAATGCATTGAATAGTCGTAATAATTGTAAAAATGGAAGCGTTTATTGTATGTCTTCCGAACGCAAAATGTTAAAGATGAATTAGAAAACGGTACAACTTTTCATGGAAATTATACCTTGGGGATTGCTGCCAAAAATCCGCTACAATCTATCGCTCCACTAACTTAGTTGGCAACACCGATATACGGTAAGCTATTCGACAGGCAGCGATGTTGCTTATTAGGCGCGCAGCCGGAAACTTGAATATGTAACCACTTTACTCTGATCGATAGAATCGAAATTGTTGATGAGAAAACTTGGGGAATATTGGAAACTTAGCGTGAGAAGACTTGACGGCAGCTTTCTGCGTATTTTCTTCCTAAACTACCTACTGTTAGTTAGTTTGAAAACTTGGTACTCAGTGTTTTTCTGTGTGCTAAATCTGGTAACCATGACAGAAAGCTCTGATAACTTTTGGCTAGATAGTCTGCCTTTTTTAAAGCCTCACCCAAACTGTTTTGACGTTACATTGGTTTTTAAATAGCAATTGTTCTCTCCGCGTCACTCTTCTCGTTCTCACATGCAGTCTTCTGCGATAAAAATAGCCTGTATTAATCCAGGTATGCTGTAATTTTGCTATGTAACTTTACAGCTCATTCCTTTCAGTATCTTGGTGTTGTCTTGTAACAAACACGCAACGTAACATCATTACATCTAAAAAAACTATCGTCTGTCTTTATAATATTATTTAAGTGGGATAAAAGAACAACACAAACCTAGTTTTTCTAAATGGACAAGCGTTGAACCACCGCTGGGGTGTTACTAACTAACCTATGTGAATGTATCATGTTACACAGCGAGCGTTCCTGCTGTCAGTACGGGAATAAGAAAGAAGGCGCTTGCAAAGGCAAGCGCCTTCTTTCGTTTTCCCGTACTGACAGCTCTTTAGCAGTGAGACAAATTTAAGCACACGGCGAGTCGTCAAGTAATTAAGTAATTCTCTCGTTGCGAATTGTACATTATGACCTAATAGGCGGTCAGTCAATGGCTTAACATAACACCCGTTAACACCAAACTAGCCTCGCTTCAAGCACTGAGGTCAGCCAAGATTGTTGTTAGGAGATCCATCCAAGCACGTGAATAGTTTATCTCCACACAAACTACTTCATAATTAATACAAGGCGCCGCCTAACTATTCTATCCGTAGTGCAAACAGCAAAATGCAAACACAGCCTGAATCAGCGAGCAGTCCGCAAATACGAATTAGTTTATTAGTTATACAAGCAACCGCTGTAGCTAGGTAATAGGTGGGTGATAAAGTGATTAATTGATGACGACCGATGTGGCGCGGTGGGCGAAGGTCCGCCTGCGACGCTGAAGGTTGCGGGTTCGATTCCCGCCTCGGAACAATTGTGTGTACGATCTGCAGATATTTGTTCCGGGTGCTCTGGTCGTTTTCTATGTATAATAAAATATATCTATCTATGTAATATATTGTGTTATGTATATCAGTTATCTAGTACCCATAACACAAGCTCTGCTTACCATGGGGGTAGATAATGCTGTGTGAATTGTCCAGCATTATTTATTTAACAACGTAAAAGTAATGAGTGTTTGCTACAAAGACGTAGGGTTTTTTTATTGTCATGCGGATTTCCACACGTGTGGGCGTCCCAATATATGTGATTACATACTCGAACATGTTTTTTTTCTTTCACGCGGGCTACACGAACGCGGCAGATAGGAGAGGGACAAAAGAGCACGTGATCCAAAACTCGGTTGAGGTCGATTTAAAAACTATCGTAGTTTGACAGGATACGGAAAAACGCGTATAACGTCGCGGCCAGACAGCACAAGCAAATAAAACAACAATGAACATTGGCGAATATCCATAAAAAAGTCATACAGCCGAACGTAGAACCTACTCCTTTTTTGTTTTACGTTGGTAAAAAAATAAAAGACGACTGTGCCAGCTTTAAATAACTTAAGGGCTAGTATATATATAGTAACCCAACAATAGCACCTTCAAAACTTGTTTGTACTTTCAAGGATGTTGTTCAATACGCTGAATCATACCTTGAACACTTACTAAGCGTTTACAAGGTAGTGGGTTAATCACACTAATATTATAAATGCGAAAGTTTGGATGTTTATTACTTCTTCACACCAAAACGATTTAACAGATTGGGCTGAAATTTTGCATAGAAGTAGTCCTAGATCCGAAAACCCTAGTCTACGTTATATCCCATCAGTTCCCATACATAAACAAACCAAATGCAGCCAAAAAAAAAAGAAAACATAGAGAAGGGGGAAAAAAAAGATATTCCCACAAAACCCAAGGACCGAGGGGTCGTCACCTCTCGAGTTGACGCCGGGGTAATGAGGCCAAGCCTCAAGGCCCCTCTCTGTGCCCCCACCAGGGCCGGAAAGAAGTTTATTGATCAGTTCCCATGGAATAAAAATAAGTTTTAAACGTTTCCATAGAAATAACGCGTGCGAAGCTGCGGGCAGAAACTAATAATATCATATATTCTCTGATGATGGATACCAACGAAAATACTGAAAATAGGTCATCTACCAATACAACAACGAAGCAGAAACGTACTACAAGATCGTATGATCGTATCAGGAGCATGCTACGACATTGTAGGCGAGCGCTACAGAAGCGTAGCAGAACGCTACGAGATCGTAGCGAACCGCTACAATCTCGTAGCAGCGTGCTACGAAATCGTGAAATGATTGTTTGACTTTGACTGCGATTTTTTTTCGACGACTGCGATCTTCTTTTGACCTAAAAAATTCGTGCTGCCGCTCTACACAGCGGTTGTGTTGCGCCGCACATGCGTTTCGTTCGAAAAATATTACGGCTGTGCTGAGTCACAAAGATCTGTATTTTCTCAGCCGCTGCGCTAGTGTGGATTTACGCATATTAGTCACTTGTAGAAAACACATACCGTGTGATTTCAGCACCTAAACCTTTAATAGTATATTATTATTACTATAGATGACATTATTACCATAGACGAGGTCAATAATGGGTGGGTTGCTGTCCGCGATGATGATGGCTGAAAGCGCAGCGTAGCGCAGGTCCAGGTCATCACAGCGCGGTCAAAATTGCAGCCCTTGATGCACAAGCTGAAATGAAGACCGATACCGAAGGTCGAAGCCATTATAGTGCAGACAGCAAGCGCTGTAACGATGTCCAAACTTGAAGGCCAAGTTCAAAACAAGCCTAAAATAAAATAAAAAAAAACGAAAGTGCCGACCGCAAGACATGACAGTAATTAAATTGCTGGCGCCTTTTCGGGTCAGCCCGAAAGGTAGGCTTTGCTCAAAGAAAGTTGACATTCACCAGATTAAAATACATTTAGCTAGCTCGCAAAAAACGGAAACCTGTGAAAACCATGTATTTCGAAAGCATATATATATATAGCATATAAAATTGCTTCGTCTGTGAAAACGAGCATGTTTTTTTTAAAGCTGACCCGCAAAAAGAGCTTGACTGAAACCGTAGCTGACATTGCACAGAGCAAATGGTCACTCAACTATGAACTCGTTCAATATATTAGTTCTGCGTAGTCCACCTGTGCTGGCCCTCGGCTTTGTAACAAAAACTGCGAAACTCGTTTGAAGTGAGTGGGCGGTGAATAAATTTTAAATTTAAAACTGCCAGGATTGCAATTTAAAAATTTTCGTGCTGGCTTGGGTTGTAATTGCATACGGCAGACATAATGAATTCAAAGAACTCTTATAATTGTACTGTGAAGTGTAAAATTAACCTTCATCGCAAATGAGCTAGTTTTTAATGCACTAAGTTATTAGTCATTTCATTATGCTAGAAGATAGAATATTCGATTCCCGCCTTTGGACAAATGTTTGTATTATCTGCTCGTTAGTGCGGGTCCTAAGCATGTCGGTTTCATACATTTCGTTTGGTTAGAACCAAATTATACATAAATAAATAATGCCGGACAATTCACACAGCATTATCTAGCCCCATGGTAAGCAGAGCTTGTGTTATGGGTACTAGATAACTGATATACATAATACAATACATTACATAGATAGATATTTTTTATTATACATAGAAAACGACCAGAACACCCGAAACAAATATTTGCAGATCGTACACATATTTGTTCCGAGGCGGGAATCGAACCCGCAACCTCCTGCGTCGCATAAAGCGCAATTATAACTGCGATAAAATATCACAACACACAGTAATAAACAGTAACTAAGTAAATCTGTTTCTAACCATACTGCTGATACAGCTTCTGACGCACACAACGCATCGCACCACAATAGTGTGGTTGTAGCTTAACAAGATCCAAGTAGGGGTTTAAGGGGACTCCAATATTTCGTCTCCCAAGCCAACCTAACCTGCACGTGGTACACCCTCCTAGATAACGAACTAGACTCTGGTGAAAATATCAAGCAATCTTCGTAATTAAATAACTCAGATAATTTACACTTATTTTCCATTACTTGACACTGGCAGAGAATTCAATTCTATTCATTTATTTATTCCGTTTAGATACATATTGTTGTACACTAGGAAAAGTCATAGCGGTACATATTATTTTAAACAATAAATTAAATTACAAAATATAAATATTAAAAATCAAAAACAATTCACAATAAATGTATATACATCTATTAAGTATGTAACCTATATACAGAATTCATCAGTCAGGGCTTCGTCAATATCGTAATAGGATTTATACAGTAAAAATAATCTAATTTTTCTGCTAAATTCTCGAAAACTTAAGTTTCGGACGTCGACCGGCAGTTTATTGTAAAAACTTATGCATAAGCATACAAAACTGTTACCTACTTTAGCAAGTCTTCGACTTGGAATAGCAAAACTACTTTTGTTGCGAGTGTTGTAATTGTGAATGTCAGATTTTAGTTGAAAATTGTCAATATGTAACTTAGCATAAATTAAATTTTGATATATAAATTCACCAGCAAATGTCATTATTTCTAATTCTTTAAATTTAGACCTACATGAATCCATTTTATCCATTTGTAAAATAAACCTAATCGCCCGTTTCTGCAACAAAAACACTCTATTTGATTGTGAAGCATTTCCCCAAGCTAGTATACCATACGTCATCAAAGAGTGAAAATACGCATGGTACACTACCCTGGCAGATCGTATATCGCTTAATTGCCTAATAGTTTTAATTGCATATGCGGCCGACTTCAGTTTGCCCACAAGAGTATCTATATGGCATTGCCAAGTCAGTTTACTGTCAATTCTAATACCTAAAAATTTCACATCATTTATTGCATTAATTGAGTATTTCATAATTGTATTTTGTATAGAATCGTCTACACCTGGAACATTACCCAAGAAGAATCGTATAATATTTGTTTTTTCCATATTCAAAATAAGATTATTAGCCTTAAACCAGTGATTTATTGACAAAACTAATTTATCGAGCTTTAAGGAAACCTTTTCTTTATTTTTGTCGCTAACAATGACAGTAGTGTCATCTGCAAACAAGACAATATCAGTTTCGTTTTCAACACAAGTCAGAAGGTCATTAATGTATATAATAAACAGGAGAGGTCCTAAAATGGAGCCTTGAGGGACTCCCATTTCAATTTCACAATAGTTTGATTTCGCACCGTTACATTCTGTGATTTGTTTTCTATTTTTGAGATACGAAGTAATAACAGAGAGCTCTTTATTTCGGACGCCATAATGGTGTAATTTAGCCAGAAGAATTTTATGATTTACGCAATCGAAGGCCTTAGACAAGTCGCAGAACAAACCATATGTGTTTTTGGAACTGTCCAAGTCCCAAAGAACTCTTTCAAGTAAGGTATTAATGGCATGTGCAGTGCTTTTATTCTTTTGAAAACCAAATTGCCTGCTATTTATAATTTTATTAGACTCTACAAACGCATACAACTCGTTTACAATATATTTTTCAAAAATTTTGCTAAAAATTGGTAAAAGAGAGATTGGTCTATAATTATTAGTATCCGAGTGCGAGCCTTTTTTATAAAGCGGTATAACTTTCGCCAATTTAAGTAAATCTGGAAAATCACCTATTAGTATACAATTATTAATAACGTTTGCCAAAGGAGAAGCTAATTCAAATTTAAGTGATTTTATTAATGCGGTCGTTATACCCCACAGATCACATGAGCTCTTACATTTCAGGCTATCGATAATTTTTATAACACAAACAGGAGTTATGTCATTCAATGAAAAGGTGATGTCATTAGGTGAAGAAAATTTGCGAAGAAAGGAAACAGCTTCTACTTCGGTTGACATTAGATTCTTTGTCAAATCACTAGCGATCTGGGCAAAAAAGTCGTTAAAATAATCGGCAATTTTCGTAGGCGACGTTAAGATTTCGTTGTTAAGGTTTTTAATACATTTTATATTTCGATTGCAGTCCGCTGTATCTTTCCCCGTTTCTTTCTTTATAATATTCCATGTAGATTTCATAACATTGTCAGAACCTAGAATTTTTCTACGTATACTAATCCTTTTTGCCATAAGTGAACAGTTTTTGAATATTTTGCTATATTTTCTTACATAAATTCTAAGGTTTTCATCATTTGTCAATGATAATACATAATATAATCTTTTCATGTTAGCTTGTGAAATTTTTAAACCTTTTGACGCCCAGTCATTAAAACACTTTTTATTCCTTACACATACTGTTCTAACTGGCATAACGCTGTCTAGTATCAGCATAAAAGATGAAAAAAAGTCCTTGAAATCAAAAATAACTCGGCTAGAGAATTCAGATCTAAGATTTGCTTTCAAAATTGCAATTAAATTATTATTGATTATCCGCTTTTTAACGTAAATATTTTTGACAGCATCAGTAACAGCATTGAAAGCTGTGATTTGAGCAAAGTGATCGGATTGTATACCCATCACTACTTTTTGGGTTGAAACCTCTGCACTTGTGAAAATATTGTCAATGCAAGTACCACTATGGCTGGTCAATCTTGTTACGTCATAAATAGTTTGTTTTAGAGTATAACAACCGAGTAAGTCTAACAAAATATTACATTGGTGAGTTTTACTTTTAAAATCAACATTGAAATCACCACAAAGAATAATCTCTTTTTGCTTATTGGATCTAAACTTAGTTAGGGTCGAAAGACAAAGTTCAAGCTGTCTGAGAAACACTTTAAAGTCTCCACTAGGCGACCTATACACAACAAGAACAAGACATTGCTTCATTTCAATACAGCTAGCCTCAAAATCTTTTTCAACGATCAATTTAGCTTCGTATTCAGAGTATTTGTCGGGCTGCCTATTGTTCGGAGCAATGATCGGACTTCGTTTATTGGTGGGCGTAGCTGAAATACCGTTTAAAGGTGAAATCTAGGGAAGTATTCCTTCAATAAAGATTTGCACAAACGATTTAGTTTTGTTTTTGCTTATTTTCTGTCACAAAAGAGTTTTGTAAATTTTTTGGATACCTATAGAATAAGGAGAAACTGAAAATTCAGTTGGATACAATAACGCAGCGGTGTAATCGCGGATCATTGATTAGGTGACAGCTTTCGTAACTCAATTTTAGTAGATGTAGTATATATGAACGAAACATGTCCTTTCACTAGAAGTAGATATCTATGTGGTTATGTGGATATGTACAAAATGTTGTCTTAGGCTTTTTGTGTCAACTGTAGACGCCTAATTTAACCTAATTTCGCCTTGGCATACTATTACTTTATATAGTAATAGTATGCCAAGGCCTTTTATTTATTTTATTAAGTTTAGCAACTTTTGGCGTTGATCGTAAATTTGTTCAATACGAACTAGATATATATAATTTTCTCTAGACCTTCCTATTGTACCTATAAATTTGACTACTAACTATTTTATAAAGCCTTTTGTAGGATACAGCATCGGTAGAAAAGTTCATAACGAAGTAAAACAAACTTCCAACCGCTCAACTGTTTGATAGATTCCCGCCTTCTATCCCCACGGGAAAACAAGAAAGACAAATCCAAGAGTTACCTGTGACGCTGAGTTTAGGACGTGTTAGATGACTTCGAAGATAGTTGTTCGTAGTTTTGTCTTGGAATAATGCGGGCTGCGAAGTCTGTAAGTGAATTGTACTTTCTTGCGTGAACTGAGATAAGGAATACCAGTACCTAAGCCCTCTCACGTTGGGCCTTATTCAATAGATGTAGGGAATCTTCTGAAATTAACCACAGGAAATGTTTTAGGAATTATGGTCATGGAAATGGTTTGAGAAGACCATAGGAAATTAAACTTGCAAGATATTTAATTGATTAGTGAATTATAAGTAGGTTTGTTAAAATTTGGTTGGTTATCTTGACTTATTTTGAACATTGATTTCGGCAAATAATTGGCACGGACAGTACTTTACGCACAATACCTACTAGAGTGTAAAATCTCAGTATTTTTTAAATACTTATTAATAATTTTTCTAAGTAAATATATTCATTCTATAAATTACAACAAAGGTGTTTGCGACCTAAACTTTAAAACTTGAGAAATTAAAAAGGGTTTTCATGTAGGTCCATAACTCCTTAGTTTTTGAATGTGTATTAATTTGGCATAGATACGGGCAACCGGCCTAAACTAGCAGCCCGCATTCGCATTCCTATTCGTAACCCACAGTTCCAAAAGTTTTCCTGAAATCCGGGATCCACGTGTCACCTCTAAGCGTGGATTTAGCTGCATACATAGTACGAAATAGTCCCAGTGAAATAGACAGGATTGTCTTGTTCAATGTAGGTAAGTACGCGAACTCAACATGACAACGTACTTTAGAAACTTAACGTTAATAACCGACTTAGTAAAACGGAGGAGGTTCTATGTTCTGCTTGTGGCTGTTTGTGTGTTCATTTTTCATGTATATTCGTCGATTTATCCGTCAATTAATGACCGAAATAGAAAATTATTTCGCTATTGTATAGAAAGAGATCCCGAAGTAATCCCATAAAAAGTTTATTCTCGAGGGATGTTTATACGGCAAAATTTTAAAATATTAAAAACAGTTTAAAAGTAAGCTATTCGAAGATGGTTTCCATTTTGGGGATAATGCAGCCACTGTCTTGCGGATGCATCCATTCGCAATTACGCATAGTATTCACAATTGAATTAGTTAAGCTACCTGCAGACTATTGCAAGGTAGCCCAAATGACAGAATTGATTTGGATATAACTCAATAGCACTCGTTATTAGTATTATCTAGCTGTATTTTCTGCGTTTATAAAGAATATTATGAGTAATTATAAAGGTGCTAATTAGGTTTACTGTGCAAAAAAAATATACTCCTGCCGGTCTCGGCAAACAATTTCGTAGCGTAACGTCGTTTTTATTGAAAGAACCAGCCACAAAGTACTCATTTTCTTGATTCTATTTGAATGAAGAAAATTTTTAATTAAAACTCGGAATTGGCTGGCGACTGCAGACTCGATTATGAAATCACCATTGCTTAATTAGTAGCGCAACTACCCGCACAACCTCTAGGCAAATTAAGAATAGTTAACTGAAAATACACCTTTAGGTACCTATGGCGTTAGGTTGGCGTAAAACTATCAGTAATTTTAATCTATCACTAGTTTTCTTCGCTTCGCAGGCGTTGTTTCTATGGAAACGTTTAAAGATTATTGCTATCCCATGGGAACCGATTTATGGAATCCAAACCCCATACATGATTGCAGACCTACTATTAACTACAAGTATGCAAAATCTTATCCGGATCCTCTCAATAGTTTTGATGAGACGAAGTAACAAACATCGATCCACCTAAACATCCAAACATTAGAGTGATATTTTTAATTAATAGGTTTAGTAACCATAATACTTCGTTGTAGGTAGGTAGATATCGATACTTACACACAACAAATATTAACTTAATTATTAACCTTGGAATCCTTACTTTCCTCCAGCTTAATCAAGTCTTTAAACATATCGCGGTCACTTCGATTCCTTTAAAGAAATGATTAAGTCAGTGGAAAATGAAGAAACAAAATAATAGTACAAATTAATTAAAAAAGAAAACGGATGTAAAAACTTCATTCTGAATCAGAGGCATCAATATTTCCCGATACAAAATAAATAAACCCACTCATTCGGAGCATTAATTTATCCACTGCAGCAGATCAATACGTCGAGTTTGTTGTTGCAATTTATATCGAGGATTTTAACTTTACAATTTAGAGGGCACCTTTAGAGAATTTACGATCCAGTTACGGCTAATTTGGGCCTGAAAACCGCGGGCTGTAAATCGAAACGGAGTGAGGCATTAATCACGTGAGGCCGAAAGGGACGACTTTACACCGAAAGCACCCACAATGCGCCGGCACTTGAGCTTTGGCCACACCTGCGCGGAAATCACCTGGGACTTAAAGCGGGGGTTTCAGATGCGCTGCTATGGCTCCTATAAGACACATGGCACACCTACGCGACCGAGCCGCGGGAACTTTTTAGCGGTTTCGCTTTGTTGACGTTCCCGCTTCTGACGTGTTTGACGCGCAGTTATGGCAGAAGCTTAAGTTTATTGCACATCTGAAAACAGGCACAAGAATGCGCTTTCAAATATGGGCTTAATCTTAACATTTAGATGTTTTTTTTTTTTATATTGACTAAGTGTATATTAATTACAATGCTGGAAATAAAGAGTTTTTGATTCTTGATTCTTACTACGTCGCATTTCATCGCCATACAAATCCTGAATCACGGCTCTTGCATCGATAACACGTAAATCGCGCATCGCACGAAACAAATGCTCGGTCTGGTTAAACTTTTTCTTAGTGTAAATTGGTGAGCAGTAACGCAGACATGTTTGTACCTACCTATTCTTACGCTCGGCAAGCGGTATAACAGACCGTCAGTCAAAACTCAGGCCGTCTGAAAACCTTCAGACCTCCTTGGTAAAACCGATTGGTTATAGGTAAATTCTGTCAGACCCTATAAACTGAAGGATGTAGAAAATCTATTTTCTTTTGAATCTCAAAAGTTAAAAAGAAGTTGAATTTTGAATTTTTAAACTCTAAACAAACTGATTTTGTATACCAACACTCAACCACACACAGCAATTGTTCCAATGAGTTGAATGTCTTTCAAAAATCTTTTGACAAAGCTATAACAAGAAGTTTAATATTTCATAGATGCCACGCCCGTATCATGTGTAAATGATGTCGTAATCTCCTCGCTGATTTAACGCCGGTCATCCCGAATATCAATGCCGAAACTAAATTAAACCAATCGCCATGATTACACGTATTTAGGCTAATCTGTGTTTTGGTACGTCCACTAACGCATACCTGACGTCGAATTATTGTGGATATATAAATAACAGACGGTAGTTGATGGTACCTAGTTAAAGATTTCAGCAGATGTTAAATAAATGACTTTTATTAGACTCCACAAATAAAAACAAATGCGGGGCAGTCTTTGGAGACTGCTGATAGAAGTGAAAACTAAGTAAATTTATATTTAATTTAATTTGGGAAGCGTGTGGTGACGATGACGCGAGTTTCACGCTTTTTGTTAACCCAAAAAGTAAACACATTCATAAAAAGCGTTCGGTGACGAAAACGCGAGTTCCATAATTTTTATTCTCCCAAAAAGTCCCCAACGCGCATTAAGTAGTTTCATTTCAAAAAGATTTATCTATTCCAAAGAAAATTACATCTAAAATATAGAAACAAATTAGAATCTGTCTAGCAATTGAAACAGGAACACTTTATCCTTTTGTCAATCGAAAGAGGTAACTCAACTGATCCATATCCAACACCAATAAAGCGCCCCCAAAATGCTGTCTTCCTTGCCCCGATATATAGCAATACTGATGCGCTACGCCAAATACTCACCAGCTCTTGGGTCACGCTTTAAATAAATTAAAATTCCTCGCTTATAATATAAAAGTGCATAGTCTAAGCTAAGCCTTCGCTTAAAGATGTTTATCACGAAAAACTTTCAAACTAAATTACCACGAAAAGCTTTTGTCGCAGCACTGAAATTGAATTAGCAAACTTGTCTATCTGAAAACAGTAACATTGTTCTACCCTCTGGATAAGCTTTTATCCTCTAACACTTGGCACGATACGCGCTTGATCCCCATGGTTGACATCTGATCCGGCTCATAGGTTCATCGTACACATTGCAATCTATCAGTAAAGGTTAAGTTATTCATGAGGTAATCAAGGTGATGTTCTACACTATGTAGAAGCAGGTATTTGATGTAATTTGCACATGTGATTCGTTGGTTTTGTGTTGTAGGCAAGTGTTGAATTGATTCGAGAAACAAATGACAGGTGATTGGAATCGAGTGTCGTTGGAAGTATCGTATAGGTTGGCGAATAGCACATAGTTTGAATTTAGTGCCGCACGCAACTGTGACTCTTGATTTGATTTATTTTATTTATTCTTTCTTGCACGATAAAAAATATACTAAACGTTATACCAGAAAATTAATGGCAAAGGCGAGCTTAACCCTAAAAATAGTATACCTATAATATCGTAATTAAATTTTCATGTACACTTACATGTGAAAGAAAATGGACAGAGATTATCCATACTAATAACATAAAAGGAAAAGTTATTATGTCTGTTACCTTTTCACGCCTAAACGGCTGACTCTTAATGAAATTTGACAGGGATGTAAACGGTATCCTGTCCGGGGACGGACACAGGCTACTTGAAGCGCATGCAAAGCCGCGGGCAGGCAGAGCTCGTAATTACAAAGACAACTATATTTCCCTTTCAATATTTTCATTTGTTTTCTAAGGAGCTCTATGTTTGTGAGAATCTATGAATCCATATAAATCAATAAATGAAGGAGTATTTTAGTATGATGCGAAGATAATTGTCTATGTATATTAAAATACCCTTGGTTGGGTACCATTGTGTCTCTAATACATAACCTAGATACTAAAACCTACAAATGTACACAATGATGCAATAAAACAAATATGAATATAACTACCCTAATATTATATATTAAAATGTTAAATATCGTCCGTGTTCTTTTATTTCTTTCTTAAAATTAATCGTTTTAACGAACGCTTCACCTGCGAGCTTATCCTATGGTTAGATCGTCTGTGAGAAGTTCTAGCCGGGTCTTTTGGCTTTTGATTTTCGACAGAATAGTCGTCCAGTAGACCCAGTGACTTCATACCGGCTACTTGCGACATGAACAGAAGACCGGATGGGTTGTTGTAACATTTAGCGAGAGGGTGGATGGTTACATCTGAAAAATTTTAAAATAATGCTGGTAAATATTTTTCGTAACTTTTTCTTCACCATCAACTCGCCCAAATTAAGTAGAAACTTATTAAACCAGATGACTGGTTTAGACCTGTCGGAGCGAGGGATAAGAATAACGCTGTAGGAAAGCTTTATTTCAACAACAGTCAATCAAAGTAATTAACCACAATAATAAGAACTTGGTTTGAATAAACTCGTTCAACAATTTAGCTAGCAATCAATATAACAAAAATAATTTAACACTACAAATAAAATCAATTTACTTAAATTAACACAAAGTTTGAATTGATTAAGAAATCAATTTAAGATTCGAGCAACAATATTAAAGTATCAAAAGACAGGCGTGACCAAAGTCACAATTAATTAAAGACTGGTGGTCGGGACCGCTGCTAGAACCGATGTGAAGCCCGATTTGTGTTTTTTCGAAATTACTATATAGCTGTTGACCGCAGATGGCCATGGCAGCGTTACCGGACTTTTGGCGGGCGCAGAAGGCGCCTAGCCGGTAAAATTAGGTTGGGGCAACACGCACAAGAGCGACCACTTAGGTGCGAGCCTCGGCTTGGGCTGTTGCCAGACGCTAGAAGAGGATAGGGTAGAGATAGGCAACGCCCTTAGGTGTACAAGTTCTTAGTATCACTTTAGGGGGAATTCTTCGACCCCTCATCCGGCGGTGTCGATTTTTGGTCGGGTGGTTAGTGTGTGGAAGCTGAGTTGTTGGCGTCACCTCCGGGTTAGCTTCGTAGAGTGGGTCACCGGGGTCACCAAGAATGTGTCTCTTTCTACGGAGGAGACAAGTGAAGTCCGATCGCGCCGCGCGCAGGCCATGTCTCGCCACTCCTATCGCACCACCTCCACTCGTTGAGCGGGTGTTGACGTCACAGCAGGTAGTAGTCAAAACAACTCTTTGTCAACACAATTACTTTTAAATATAATATAATTAAATTGTTTTAATTTCACTAAAGTCGACATACCAGTTCTAAAAAGAGTAGTAGGTACTGCTACTTCTTTTAGAAGCTAACAAAAACAAACCCGTAGCACCTAACGGGGTATCCACTAATCACATGAGGTAATTTTGGCAATTTTTCGGCCCTCCCTCTCCCCTTGGTGAGATGTCATGTTTCACTGAACCCCCTCCCCCTACCTCAATCCCACGTGAGATTTTTAAAATGCAAGAACCCGCAACTTTCTGCGTCTCGGTTAGGTGATCTCATACTTAGTCAAGTAAAATGCCCCAGCAGTCTTGCGCAGGTCGTCATCCCACCTGGTGGGAGGTGGGATGACGACCTGCGCAAGACTGCTGGATGCGTCAAGCCGAAGACAGGGTGCTATGGTGCTCCTTGGGGAAGGCCTATGTCTAGCAGTGGACTAAGATAGACTGATGATGAGGTAAAAATATAAAAACCTCGCTTCAATACTTACTGACGCCAACAACGCACGAAAACAAGTCAATATGACAATGATTGATCATAGGCTTGTAATTAAACCTCTTCATGCCTTTCCTCCAAATCTGCGCGCACGCAGGCTCGTAGGTATCTACGCAGTACGTCGGACAGGTGTGGTTGCAAGTCTGGTGGGCACCCACTATGCTGAAGTCATTCACCCGACGTCCGTTTGTGTTAACTAACATTTCTCTGCTGTCTTGCATGTTGCATAAATTTGCCGACACTTGCTGAATCTCTATAAAAAGATTAGTATTTTAATAATATGTAACATATAATGTAGAGATGTTTAATAACTTTAACAAAGAGTGTATAAAGCCATAAATAAAACTGAGCAAGTCCACTATTTGAATTTAATTGAATTCTTTAGACTTTTATTAAGTCCATAGGTTACATAAAAATAGGTACAAAATTACATAATAATCATCAAACATAAAATAATTGAACACAACAACACAATAAACAATCAAATATTTTTGCTCTAATGTGTATGGGTAGCTATTTGTTTAACAAGAGAGCAAATCGTTTTTTGTGAAAGGACCGATCTGCCGAATCAGTCCCTGAGTTGCGAGGTAAGTTATATACCAACATTAAAGCAGAAACACTAACCAACGGTATTGCCAAATTGGCAATTAATTTTTTCCAACAGACAAAGGTTTAGGAATTTGGAAATGACGACATTGCCATCCAACGACACCGCACTCCCACAAACATTGTCCTCAACGTAAGAACATTGTATATGGTCACACTTTTCTGTTTCACTACTACTGTACTGAAAGAACACTGAAAGATTAAAAATGTTTAGGAAATCTTTCATTTTAATGGTGGATACAGACCGGCGTTACGTGGCGTAACGTGTTACAGGCGAGCGTTCGTGCAGATCGATTTTATAACAAGGCGTAACGTATCATGTTCGCTGCGAATGGTACATTACGCCCTGTAACGCTACTTACCCGGCTTTATAAATAAGTCCGTAATAAAAAAATGGCACATGGGCACCAGAGTGGCCTTAACCGGATTTGTTATTCTTATAGGCAGGCACCTATTTTAACGATTGATGACGTCAGTGTTGTATTTTTTATGAAAAAGTCAAAAGACGGTCGCTAAATACCGAACTACAGAATGGCAAAAGGTGGTGAATATTTTGTACTGTGTATTTATTTTATAAAAGCGGTCGTTTTGAATTGTGGTCTTAGGATATGGAAAACACTCAAAAGATAATTATTTAGCCTATCAAAATATTTTCGTGTCTTGACGCCAGTTCAAGATTATTCATATTAATTTATTGCATACATATACATTTTTACATAATTAGATTAGATCATGTTTAGATATGTAGGTTAGGATCTATGTTTTTAAAACAAAGCGAAATACATTCAATTACCAACCCGTTGAATATTATTCCTCAGCCTTCAATTGTTTATTCAGAAATGTAAGCGTTCGTCTACGCTAGAATTCAGGCTAAATAAATACACCTCGGATTAGGGTAATCCAGCGTGAGTAAACATTTTCGTTCGCATCGAATATTTTCTTGTTTTCTCCCAATTTGCCTCGTAAATAATAGGCAAAATTTTATTGTCTCTTTTTCCCTAATCCCCTTCTAACGTATTAGGGGATTCTTATTAGCAACGCAATAATAACAGTAATAGGCTATTAGGGACCGGGATATTGGCTGCTTATAACTATGTATATACATAAAGTTAAGCCCCTGAAGTAGGTCCTTGCGAATAAACTAGAGGCTAATCCTGTTGCCGATTACGTGGCGTATTATTTTAGGGCTCCTAAACCCTACCTCTCCCTACTAACCTAACCTAACCTAACCTACCCCTCCCTACCATCCCTTCATTGAAAGACCAACCCACCCATTTAATAAACTTAAACCTTCTAAAAGTTTATGATAGCTAGTCAAAAAAAATTGTAAGTCGTGATTTTTCGAAAGTACCATGTTATTTTTTAAATATAACAAGATAAAAATACTTATCCCGCGGGAATAACACTCTTATGGTACCACTTCGGGATCATTCTCTAAATAATAGCGAAATAACTTTTTTAATCGGTCCATAATTAACGGAGAAATCGATGAACGTACATAAAAAATACGTACAGCCGAACATAGATAAAGATAAATTTATTTATAGAACCTCGTTCCTTTTTTGATTTTGGAAATGGGTTATAAATATTAATACATACCCAGTATATACCCAAATAAATCAATGGGAGCTATCAAACAAATATCTACAGAATGGAAAGCAAAATACTTATCTATGCAATGTTTATAACGCACGCAAGGGATTCTGATATATTGACGTGTTTTTACAAGAGTTCCGTTTTCCTCGTTTGACCTCTCCACCCCCGCAATTCCGGTTCCGGCGCTCAAAACAACTACGCAAATAATAATTCTCAGAAAGGTTTTTTCTACTCACATTGCAAAATAATAAAAATAATAACCATAGCTTGTAAAATCTACGTTATACATCTCAACACAATCATGACTACGTACGATTCATCCATTCAACAGTAATACCGAAATTACATTTTGATGTGTTCAAAGATTAACGGTTCAAAATTTAATTAAAATGTGATAGGGAATTTTATTGGATTTTTCAAGTGTAATTGCGTGTCGTTAGTGCGGTGGCATTCATTCTGTGGGAACGACGGGGTTGTAGTCAAGGCTTCCTATTGGGGGTATTTTGTGAACTTGCCAGCTCGATATTAGGTACGGATTATACATATTGAGAATACAATTTATGTGATACTGCTGGTACCTTAGCGAATCGTACCTAGGAGGTTAGTGTTGGAGTTTTGGATACTAGATAGATCTACAATAACAGCTGTGCGATATCATGTGCTTGATATCTTTAGATAATTGAGATCGTTTTTGTAGAATTTTAAAGAAATCAATTATAAAAGAATGGTGTTGATAGAGCGTCTATCTTGATAACTTTATACGGTAATATCTAAAGAGAGAAAAATCGTCTCCACTCATCGGCTCGCAAAGCGGTTGTATTCAAGCCATTCGTTCCAGAAGGCTCGACCAGAGAATACAAGCTCGGCAGTGTACCTTTGAATTCGAGCAGAATTGAACAAATTTTATATTATGTGTAGTTGTACTTTGATTTAGCAATGCATACAAATTTGACAGTCATTTTGGCTTCTCAATGATCAGGTATAAGACAAAAAGCGATCAACTTGAGGTACCCCTTTGCCATTACCTGAGTTTGATCCTGTTCTGAAATTATTCTGTCGTATGGGGTGGAAGGCAATGGGCAAGGACGTGGCTGATTTATGAATGGACGTTAACTTTGGAGGCCGCGGCATTAGCGGCGAGTGATTGCCGCCCGGCGATAGTGTTGCCATGCAGATAAATTATATCTAAACTAACCCTCATTCTGGGAGGCATTCTCGCAATCTTATGAGTAGGTGATTTTAGTTGTTTACATGTTGGCTGGCGGGATGTGATTGGCGTTTTAGACAAGGCCATAAAGTGATGTGGAAATATTTGAAGTTGGTATTTTCCATGTATTTTTCCTGAGTAGACGAAACAATTTGGATTAAAAGGAATCACAGAACTGTGAACAGAAATCGTGTTGGGAAATAAATAATGGGAATTTGAGCCCAGAGAAATTATAAAAATAATATATAATAATAAATAATAGTTCGTTTGAATTAAAACACTGAGTTAATAAATCATAGTTTTGAAAAATACACATCCTCTTTAGACCGCGGTAAAGTCTTAACTGAAAATGGTGCTGATAGGAATAGTTTTATTTATAACTAGGTACGCCCTGCGGTTTCACCCGCGTGGTGATAGATATTTTCGATAATATACAATATATGTATCTTTATGAATTATAGCCTTTGTGTTATTCTGATTTGTAAGCTATATTATTGAGAAGTTTCATCAAAATCCATTGAGTAGTTTTTGCGTGAAAGAGCAACAAACATCCTCACAAACTTTCGCGTTTATATTATTAGTAGGATTTGTGCTGTACGTGAACCGTACAGACTGAATAGGCGTAGGTTGAAGCCATGTTAACGTAGCGTAGGATATTTCAGTCTCCATCGAAATTTGCATGCTACTGCAATTAGGTTAGGTACAGAACGGGCTGCCTTTGTTTGCTAGATGGCCGACAGGGGTGATTTGCGAGCGACAGCCGAAATCCTTATACATGGTCGAATAATTCCGAAATTACTTCCAAAGTGCAACGGATCGGTACATTTGATGAAAGAAATCTTTCGACCATTTATGCAAGAACTTGTATATTAAAGGATTGCATTAACGCTAAGGTGATATTGCCTCGGTCACGCAAATGGTCCGACTGGCAAAAATACTGTTTATTAGGGATCCATACCCAAAGGGTTAAACGGGACCCTATTACCAAGACTCCGCTGTCCGTCCGTCCGATCGTCACCAGGCTGTATCTCATGAACCGTGATAGTTAAAGTTTTTGCTCGTTATTGATAATGGCAACAGGTAGACGCTTCTATTCACTTTAAAAATTAATAATTATATTAAAATAAAACAATAATTAAGTGCTCCCATACAACGGACATGACTTTTTTCCGTTTTTATAGATAATGGTACAAAACCCTTTGTGCGCGAGTCTGACTCATACTTGGCCGGTTTTATTCATGGGAACAGAAACAAATGTGTAAGCCTAGTATAACCGAAGCTGCAATTTGTTCTGAAACGCAGTTGTAATGGGCAATAAACACTATGCTCGCTCTGAACTACGCAGACATGCATTGCGGAAGCAATTAAGGATGCTTCCTATGCAAAAACAGAAATATTGTAGGGTGGCTAATGTACCTAATAAACCTACGCAAGCTATGTCCCTTCAAAACTTTTGAAACTATCATGGTTATCAACACTAAAGTCATTTAAAACGGGATATTTTACCATGATTTGATTTTTGAGTTATAATATTTCGGCACAGTTTCATGCGCCATGATCACGGAATCTCCCCGTCGGTCTATGTCCCTTTGTAGTAGGAATCATAATGACTAAGAACAATTATGCCAGGACAGAGTTGATATAAACAAGAGAGATCAAAATTAAATCAGAGTTCCTCTACATCTGACATAAAAATGGCGTCGTAGCACTTGCAACATTTTTTCTAAATAAAGTACCTATATGACTATTATTTACGTCGACTAGGTAAATTACCATGTCCATCAAAGTCACCACAAGCTATTTATTTATTTATTAGGATTTTTTTAGTTTGATTACATTTTTAACAAAACTGATTTAGATACCAGTTAAATGAATTAATTCATCTATCTATTAATTTTCTTCATCTTTATAACATATCTGCAACCTCGTGCACCTATCCGCGCCGAACGCATTTCCGTAAAACACAGTAATAGTTATACGTATTCAATTAAAAAAATCGGCACGTTAAATGCCTACGGGCAGAGTGTGGAGAAGTTCAGCTCGAGATGGAAACACTAGAAACACTTCATTATCATCATCAGCCTATAGCAGTCCACTGCTGGACATAGGCCTCCCCCAATGAGCGCCTTAGCGCCCTGTCTTCAGCTTGCCGCATCCAGTATCTACCTGCAGTCTTTCGCAGGTCGCCATCCCATCTGATCGGAGGGCGTCCTACACTACGTTTACCGAATCGTGGTCTTCACTCGAGAACACGTTTGCCCAGCGGCCGTCGGTTCTTCGCGAGATATGGCTGGCCCACTGCCACTTCAGCTTGCTAATTCTTAGAGCTATGTCGATAGATTTGGGTCTCTGTCGGATGTATTCGTTAGAAACACTTGAACCGTTCCAATTCTCTTTTGTTCCTAGGCGGATATTTCATTTCATAGATACGTACTGAAAAGGCACGCACAAGATTTCTAATACTCTCCTCATTACTAGGTACTTGTAATTTCTGGCAGCTTTTGAACCCCCATAGCAGTGAAATGAAGCTGTTCATAATTTATGGCCTTTGAAATGAAAATGTCCTCAGGCTTTTCACTGAAACTTTAAAGCTTTGCACTTAATGTCAGTCGACAGACAGATTTTATTAAAATGTTACTGTTATTACAACGAGAATATTATTTTAAATTCTTTAGTTGTACAATTTAGCAGTACCTACATCAATTTTTATTACCTTAGACCAAACACGTACCTAATATGTAGAAATTTAAGGAATATATTGTGTATTCTTAACAGACACATATACAATCTATAATATAAAAATGAATCGCAAAATGTGTTGGTAAGCGCATAACTCAACAACGCCTGGACCAATTTGGCCAAATCTTTTTTTAAAATGTTCGTTGAAGTTCAAGGATGGTTTTTACGGCGAGAAAAATTAGAATTATTGCTGGAAAAACCCTAAAAATAGCCCTTTTCTTTTTCCCATACAAATAATTTGTAACTAAAACGTAGTCAATTTGAGTTTTATTGCTATGGTATAAAGTTCATATTAAATAGCACTCACTGTACGTAGGCACAAGAACTGCCACATTACAAATCTTTTTGACAGGACGAAGTCTGTCGGGTCAGCTAGTAATATATAAAATTATATATTATTGTATATGCACGTATCGTCAGGAAGTTCCTTTCTCTGCAACCCTAGTCACCGGCCGCTTGAGCCTAGCTTCGCGGTCGGTGATCTACCGTTTTGATATATTTTTTTATTGTAGAATAGCTTTATAATATTTTATTGTGTTTTTTATAGTAAAAATGTGTTTTATACGAGAATTTAAATAAATGAGTGTATAATATAAAATTAATAAAATAAATAAATTGGATTTCGGGGCCAAAAGTAATGAACGGATTGAGCTAAATTTTTGCATTCAGGTAGTTCTGGGCTTAGAATAAAACAAAAGCTTTTTTATATTTTTATATGTTCACTACATAGTAGAACTATATAGATACGGCAAGCTGAAGACAGGACATACTTACACATTATTACGAGTATTTATCACTACATAGTATAAAACAAAGTCGCTTCCCGCTGTCTGTCTGTTCCTATAATCATATGCTTAGATCTTTCACACTACGCAACGGACTTTGATGCGGTTTTTTAAATAGATAGAGCGATTCAAGAGGAATTTTAATAAACCATTTGATATATTTTGATTGTGCTGCGAGTATGGCTATAATGGCTATAGAAACAACGCGTGAGAAGCCGCGGGCAAAAACTAGTTACTAATCAACCTTATAATATCTGAATATCTAACGATATCTGTTACAGGCATAAAAACGAAAACAAGACAAATTAATATGATTTTTATATAATTATATTCATTTAATTTAAAACAGAGTTATTTAATTAATTTGTATCTAAGTGGTGCACTTATCTGTTACTGTCTACTGGTCGTATCAGTTCTATTCGTATGAATTTTTCTTTCTTCTTCATACTATTTGAATCTTTCATACTATTTTCGCCACTCATTGGTTCATTTTATTTAGATTCTTATTCGTTATCAAGATGCCAATAAGCGGCGTTAACGTATCACTTATACTATTTTAGTATGACTGATACTCACCCATACTATATTACGATTTGACGACCGATGTGTCGCGGTGGGCGAAGGTCCGCCTGCGACGCAGGAGGTTGCGGGTTCGATTCCCGCCTCGGAACAATTGTGTGTACGATCTGCAGATATTTGTTCCGGGTGTTCTGGTCGTTTTCTATGTATAATAAAAAATATCTATGTAATGTATTGTATTATGTATATCAGTTATCTAGTACCCATAACACAAGCTTTGCTTACCATGGGACTAGATAATGCTGTGTGGATTGTCCAGCATTATTTATTTATTAGTATGAGTTATACACGAACGTTCACGAACATATCCTATATGACCTGCTGGTATTGGCTCACAAGGCAGGATCACGATCACTGCTGTTTAAATGACGCGTAGAGCAGCGTGAAGTACGAATACGATGTTGTTAGAATCTGAAAAGAATAGGTAGGGTTAGGGCTAGCACTGTTCATAAGGGAAAATAAACTAGTTTATCGAATTCACTACTCAGCCACAGCGGTGCCACCCGCCGCCGCCACCTCGTTGTGGCGTTGACCGATTTGTGCATTTTTGGCCATCATCATCAATCTATAATAGTCCACTGCTGGACATAATATGCCTCCCCTAATGAGTGCCATAGCGCCCTGTCTTCAGCTTGCCGCATCCAGCATCTGCCTACAGGCTTTTGCAGGGGGCTGGAGGGCGTCCTACACTACGTTTGCCGAGTTGCAGTCGCCACTGAAGAACAAGTTTACTCCAGCGGTTGTCGATTGTTGATTATGTCCAGCCTACTGCCACTTCAGCTTGCTAATTCTTTGAGCTACATACATATTTCGATAGCTTTGGTTCTCTTTCGGATGATATCCTTCAGAGAGACTCCGAGTATAGCTCTTTCAATAGCTCGCTGAGCAACTTTGAACTGGTGTACAAACCTTGCGTTTGGGCCATAAATGTGTTAAAGGCAACTAAAATCCATAAATGGATTATGTACTCGCTATATTACGTACACGTTTTCTATTTTATATTAAAAATGATAAAAGAACAATATTACTACAAAAACTCTACTTACGGAATTATTGAAGAGGCTCTACCTAATACTTTAGTACCCAGATGTACCTTCACTCTGTCGTCTGACTTTGAGAGGCAATATTTCACATTAACTAGAGAAGCACAATGCGCAAACCAAACAGTAAGGACACTACATACCTACAGTACAAGTCTTCACGACTTAATGTAGGGTCTGCAATTATGTAATAGATCTAACAAGCCACTTACTCTGAGATAAATCATCTCTTAGATAAATATTCGTTTATATTTTGTGTTGTATAATGTGTGCTTAAAGTTAAACAAAGATTTTTATTAATATTTTTACATTGAGACATTACTGCTTTATCGATGACAATAATTTTAAATAAAACATAACTGTAATACTAATTTCGCCGTGGTTATTCCTTAAGTTATAGGTATAAGTTTATAAGTTACAAGTTAAGTATACATATAAGTTTATAAGTTCTTTCTATCCATTGGGATCTGTTTAATTAGATAAAAAGATCCTTTGTGTTATTCCAGATCTAAATCTACATGTATGTAAAAATCCGTTCGTAGTTTTGGCGTGTAGAAATGATAAACATACATCCATCCATCCAAGCTATACTTTTGCAATAATAGTGAGATGTAATGATAGAATACGACGATGTGGCGCGGTGGGCGAAGGTCCGCCTGCGACGCAGGAGGTTGCGGGTTCGATTCCCGCCTCGGAACAATTGTGTGTACGATCTGCAGATATTTGTTCCGGGTGTTCTGGTCGTTTTCTATGTATAATAAAAAATATCTATCTATGTAATATATTGTATTATGTATATCAGTTATCTAGTACCCATAACACAAGCTCTGCTTACCATGGGGCTAGATAATGCTGTGTATTGTCCAGCATTATTTATTATTTATTTATTTATTTAATACGTAAGTTACAAAATATGCCTAATTTGTTGCACGCACGTATTTTCAGACGGTTCGAAAATACGAGGTTGGGTAGGTACCTGGACAGTTTTCGGGAGTTTCGAAAATGGGTAAATTTATAAACCCATTTTAAAAACGCCCGGAAAACTTTCCAGGAAAACCTACCAAATGGCAGGAATACGAGAAATCGACATGTGGCACACACGTAACTCGTTATTTTGTCCCATAACTTTAAGAGTTATCAGTATCACATAATCACATTACCATGATCTCGGGCCATAAAGTGACCCGGTCCTTTGGAAGGCTTGCGTGGGGCCGAAGCCAGCAGCAGAGAATCACTACTGTTACTAGGTATATTATGTTATTGTGCTTAATAATGTACCTGAGACAAAACACTTACGGAACTATACGTAGCCATAGTTATATTGCTGAACTTCAAGGCGGTGAAATATAGCGGCTTCTGTGACCTGTGAACAATACGATATCACTTTGTGAGTCTAGCAGAGCAATCTATATTATTATTATTAGTACGAGTAATAGTAGTAGTTATTCTATAAAATCTAGATACATGAGAATTAAGAAGAATTTGGTAATTTTATAGAATTACTATATTTATTTATTTTATACTTTTTGCACGATAAACTCTATACAAAACTTATTCTAGAAAATTAATACAAATGCGAACTTAACCCTAAAAAGAGTTCTCTTCCAGCAAATCTTATTGGGAGAGACAGACAAAGTGAAAAGAGAAGTGGGTATATGTGCATAAATAAAATTAGAAATATACAGAAGATTACATTTTAACTTACTTATTCAATATACTACTAAATACTATATATACTACTAAAATCTAGATTCTGCCGTGGCTTTGCACGGGTTGTGTATGTGAAAACTTTTAAAGGTTATTTCTATCCCATATGAAATGTTTTATGAGATAAAAGTAACGTATGTTTGATTCTAAGCTCTGAGCTATATCTATTCAAAATTGCAGCCGGATTAGTTCAGTCGTTTTGGCACAAGAAGTAACAAACATCCATCCATCCATACACCTAAACATCCAATATTAGTGTGATAATAATAAACCTTTTATCGTCAGAAAGTAGTGCTAATAGGAACATTTTCGTAATTTTAATTAGGTCAGAATGATGATTTAAAAAAGAAGTACAGCTAAATTAATTTTAATATAGCTAAATTTAGTATCTAATAAATGAGTATACATTTTTAATAACTGGGTAGACACCAGAAACTATGTAGGAAGGGGTAATTACCATAAGGAATGCTGAGAACTAGTACCTACGGTACAAGTACATCCGCTAAAACGTTCCTTGCAGTAGAGATATCAATAAAATCCCCAATAAAATGGCAACCTTGATGTAGGTACATCAAATTCCTGATCAGCAAAATTCTATAGATTACAGCGAGGACAAAAATAAGTGGACAGTGGCAATAGAGGGTCTTCCAAACCTTTTGAGCATCAGAAGAAGAGCACGACGCGAGCGGACATCAGTTCTGTACCAACCACTCTCGTATACCGCATCAGATACCCCCAAACTCTGAAAAAGAAAAAAGCAATCCATTCCGACAATACTCTGATAAACAAATAAAAGTAAATAAAATACTCTGATAAACAAAATAAAAGTAAATAAATTGGTTTTACCGCACAAACTTTTGCGTGGATTAAAATTCTGATGGAATCAATCGACAGAATTTATTAAACATAGCGACTACGACGAACGCAAAATGACTCGATATGGGTCGTGTTTCAATAAAAAAAAGAAAATAACCCGCAAATTTTACAAGTAATTGCAAACCACTGACGATAAAACTTTGTTTTTTTTAAATTTACGCCATCAAAACACATAATAACAAGTACTATTTCAACGGGTCTTTAGCGATACGCGATAAATACTCTTTAAAATAGTGCTTGTAATTAGATATAACTTTGAATCAAAATACAATAAGAACAGCTGCATGGTCGGTTAAAGGCTTACGATGAAGTTACCTTTCAAAGAAATAAAGTAGGTAATTTATCAAAATCTGTTCATCCGTTTGGGAGCGACACTTATTAAGGTTGTCAGATAAGAGTTGCACCACTACCACTCAGCATGAAAATGTGCATTGAATTATCGGCTCTTTAACTCCTGCTTGCGGTTTTAACCCATTATTCCGAACCATGTATTAAAAAAATCAACTGAACATTTATTATTTATTAATAATAACATTATTTAGATAATAATAAATATTGCTGGATAATCCACACAGCATCATTACCTATCTAGCCCAAAGCTAAGCAGAGCCTGTGTTATGGGTACAAGATGACTGATATACATAATACGATATACTTAGATGCATTTCATATAGACAGCATCAGATAACAAACAGTTCGCGGGCCACTCGTTTAATGATTGTGGGAAGCCTTGTTGTCACTGTAAAATGTACCCAAAAATAACGAATTTAAGCCCATAATTAAACGAATATTTTTGTGCTGCACGTTAGCGGCTTAGGATTAATGTGCGCAGAGCTTTATGCCGCGCTATTTGTTCAGGGAATAAAAGTAAACAGGTTTATTGACTTACTACTCTGTAAATGTCATCAGCATACCAACAGACAATTCCCATTTGGGTCAACGCTGCTCCAAGAAAGAACTTATTGCTCATTGCCATCCATGTATCCAAGAACTGAAAATATTTTGCAGCTTAATTTCCATGGGTAGTATATTTTTTATTATGTTGGTCGAGTCATCACAAACGTCATCTCTAGTTTGACCGCTATACTCTTGTCTAGGCAAATAACCATGTATTAGACACATAAGAGATATGAACATTCATATCTCATGTGTCTAATACATGGTTTGTGATGGACGTTTGTGATGACTCGACCAACATACACACATACTAGTGGTTTCTTTTTCACTTCTTCCACAAGTGGTTAAAAAATTAAAGTGAACAGTAAAATATCTTATTTGATAGTAATTTATAGTATAAAGTATGACTTGTCTAAGTGTAAGTAAGTAAGTATTTTGTAAGCCACTTGCTGAATTTTACTAAATTAATCGCTTCACCATAAAAATGTCACTATGTCTAAGAAAACACTTTGGCATTTTACCTTTGATGACAACTACAGATGGACGCGTGTCAAAAGTGTCAAGTTGGAAGGACCAATCTATCAATCTCTACGAGCATATAGTACCACATGCGCTATGTAGGTTTTTTTTTTTCATTTATGTACGATACCATTGTCATAGTTAAGCGATTGATTAGTAGAATTCGGCCCCTGGTTGTTAGCTAAATTTAGTAGGCTTTTGCCACTCAACGCTTATTTTGGTAAAAAAGGTAAAAAAGCGTGGAATGAGTCGAGTTTTTAAAGTTTTCAATTGTTTACTTGTCTTGTACGTACGCTTCTCTAACTAGAAGCTACTTTATATTTTTATTTCCAACAACTGCCTTTACAACCTGGAGGGCCTGAAAAACTTTTGACCCAATTTCGTCTAACAACACTATTTTTGTCTATAAATTCGTTGGATAATTATTTGGTTGGCGCAGCCATAAGGATGGGGGAACATTTTGGATACCACATTTCATTGCTTTCTTTTTGTTAAGTGTGCTTTAAGTGTCTTGTCAATCCAATTTTAAGGTAAAGAGTAGAGGGTTCTTACCACAATATTGAAAGCACAGCTGCAGATGTTGATTGAGCTTAAGATAACGTTAACAAGATTAGACGCGGCAAATGCCCCTTCCATATCATTGATGTACCTGAAAGCGATCCATATTAATGTTATAAATGTGAAAGTAATTATTTTTACCTGCCTGTTTCACAACGAAACGGCTAAACGGATCACAATTAAATTGGGCAGGAAATAGAATAGAATAGCAAATCCTTCATTGCCTTCATTGAAATAAACACAATATACGGAGAGATTCGAGTTATATTTAAATAAAACTAAAAACTAAGAGATAGGAGTGAATTTAGCATTTTGCTATAATGCATTAGGGAGATAAATAAATATGCAATAGTAAAGTGCGTACAGAATCTGTTAGGTATATTAAAGGTGTTAATTTATTTATTTAGCGTGAATTTAGTTAGCTTTTTTAATATTATATTTCTGTGGTATAAAGGGATCTAAAAGTATAATTTTTTGGTGTAAAAGACACTTACTGGATGATTCGTTGATGGATTTTCACAGCATCTACAATATTCTGATAGCAATCCAATGTTCCTGTGTCCCTTTTGATGTCTTCATCATCTATCAAATTGCGGATTTTCAACTGAAGCAGACGTAGAAGCATGCACATGTGGCTTGTCATAGTCATGAATAACAGATCGGTGCCCAGCATCACGGAAACTGACAACATTCCTGGAATATACGTGCTTTTTTAGCTTCCGTACTCAAAGGGTAAAACGGGACCACATTATTACCATTTTTCTAGTTCTAATTTTCATATATTTTTTAATTTTATACTGTTCTATTGTGTGCACTGTATTTCTATTTGTGATATGGGTCTTTTTTGTGCCTAAATTAAACTGATTTTATTTATTTATTTATTACTAAGACTCTGCTGTCCGTCCGTCCGTCTGTCACCAGGCTGTACCTCTTGAACCATGTTAGTTAGACAGTGGAAATTTTGACAGATGATGGATTTCTGTTGCCGCTATAACAACAAATACTAATAAAGATAATATAAATCATATTTAAGGCGGCTCCCATAAAACAAACGTGACTTTATGCGTGTATTTATAGATAAAACATAAAATAATGATACGTAACCCTTCGTGCGCGTGTAGACTCGCACTTGGCCGGTATTTTATTTAATAATCTATGCGCTGCTGGACGTTGGAGTGAAGTTATTTATAATACAGATTAATTTATTATTGCATATTTATCTTCTGTTTTATCACAAATCGCGAAAGTTTAAAAAGTCCATGTCCCATGTCGATTTCCTTAACTTGTCATGCTGAAAATCGACCGCATATCTTGCTATATCAGCATATTGCAGTTTCATGTCCATTCAATCATCCCGCACGAGTTGCGTATCACTCAGTTTCCGCAGATAAGCGCATAAAGGGTTGACGCAGAAAAGTCATCAACCACCGATTGCAAAATTTACACCAAAAATATTAAAAAGTAGTTACGATGTCGCTATGTCGATCTGTGGCTTTAGTAGTTATAGTTACTGACTTATCTGCGCCATCTTAACAAAAATATTAAAATAACAAAATAAAATAAAAAAGCCATTTATTCCATAACCTTATAAAATTATAGTGCACAATTAAAGTAATTGACAAGTAAAAATAATAATTGATTCTATATGTAATGTTACTAATGTATGTATGTCAAATAAAATGAAGTAATTATATATAACATTAAAATTAAAAATACAAAAACATTACCTCCGCTTAATTCGAGACAGTAAACAAGTTCGTGATAAACGGGCTTTGATTTGTCGAAAGGATACAACAATAGATATACATAGCCCAATTCCGCAGGCGTTCCTCTTGCTTTGAAGTATAAGAATTCGGCAATCGGAGTCAAACTGTACAGGATAACACCAAAAGCGTTCCAGAAAGAATACACTGAAAAAAAGGTCGTAAGTCACATTTGGGACCATTGTGAGAAGTTTTAGCCCTTTTGCTTGTCTATACTAATATTATAAAGAGGAAACGTTTGATTTTTTGTTTGTTTGTTTGTAAGGAATAGGCTCTGAAACTACTGGACCGATTTGAAAAATCTTTCACCGTTGGGAAGCTAGTGAACATAGGCTATATTATATTTTCAAAAAAGTTAGGGATCCCTACTAAAACCGTGCGAAGCCGGGAAGGTCCACTAGTCGTAAATAAAAGAAATTTCTTACATAACTGACTGTTTCTCAAGGAGGAAAGGCTCTCACGCTTAATAGCAGCCACCTTTTCATCTTTCACATCGACCGGCCAAATATCGGAGAGCTCTCTCACGAGCTGCCTGAACTTGTCCTGCTTGTACCATATCGTTAGCAGTTTTGCCTGACCTAAAAAAGGAAATATACTTAATACTTACCCTATAATTAAAATCTCAATTAAAGTTTTTTTTTGTAAAATACCACTTTGCTTATAAACTTGAATCACTCTTTTAGGTATCATACCATATACAGTACCATACACTTTTTTTTTTATAGTCCTGATTTTGTAATGGGCAAGTTGAATACGAACCTCGTGGTCACAGATGAAACGAGTATGGACAAAAATATAAATTACAGTGTTAATTAATCTCACTAAATATATTATTTTTACAATTTAGGTAATAAAATGATAGATTAAATACTAACTGACTAGTCCATATCCAGCCACGTGTAGATTACTCCCAATCAAGCCTTCAATCGCATTAGAGCAAGTCCTCATCTGATGAACAACATATGAATATTGCCCCAAGATCATAATAACCACGAATAAAAACGTTATAAACAACGGTAAATATCTTTTCAATCTTCCTCGGAAATGCTTAGAAGGTTCATTAATCAATGAAACCCCTAGAGAGATGAAACAAAAATTGCATACACGCAGCGTTTCATGGATTTCTTTCTTTGCTGACTGTTGGTCGACTTCAGACATTTTGAAACTTTTAGTTTTGGGACTTTAAGCGTAGTAGTGATACAACTTCAGCGACTAGGTCAATTCCCTAGGTTTACAATGTCGTTGATAACAAAATTACCTGAATTTATACCGGCCGAGTTATATGGAGTTATATTAAATATTAATATCATAGATAACTTTTTAGTTAGTAATACTTAGTAATAAGTAGTGTAACCACAAAATTACTGAGGTAAGTACCTCCTAACAAGTTTGGACAAGATTTGTTCCCTAATTATAGGACAGACATTGGATAAGATTCGTAAAAAGTTTTGAGGAAATTATATGGCTAAATAAGAAATTACCTAATAAAATAATATGCTTGCAATGACGAGATATTATATACATTTAGAAAATTAACTTTTGGTTGTTTTTAACGGAACTGGCATTACTCGCATGTTGTTTTATGTCAGACTAAAACTCTAAGTAGAGACATAGCAGTTATCCTGCACGTATATCCTTTGTAGGTACCGCTAAGGTTTGGAACTCGGTACTTGCATCTGTTTTTCCGCTAACTATAACCTGAGTTTCTTCAAGACAAGTGAATTCTATATGTCTTCTAGACTATCGTGACGACCGATGATGTGTCAGCCGTATCTTCACTTACCAGCTAGCTAAAGATGTGCGCCGCGACAAAATTAATCGGCTGTTTTGTCTCGCTCTTTTTTATCCAAATACGAAACAAATGCACAACAAAACGACAATCAGACGCCTTGGTATCGTAGCCCAGTGTCGTAGCCCTACAGGTGAGATTGTGGTCAAACGATGTATAACATAATAAAAATATCAGACATTTTAAAACTTCAAAATCTAGTATTTTCCATGTTATGGTTAACAAAGGCAGTAAAACTTTATAACGGTAATTTTATGGTCTTAATATTCCATCGGCAGTTATTACATAAGCTTTTTTCAATAGGTTACTGTCCAGTCGATTGCACAAGAATGCATCTAACGTTCTTTATTAAAATCTATGAACTTACAGAGTGAACTTACTACACAGTTGTTTTTGTTTCTTTAAAAACAAAACGCACACCTCTCTCGTTGGAGCATCGTTTTTTAAAAGCCCACTTAATATAGCAATAAATTTACTATAGCTCTTAATACCAGGATAAATAGTAATAAAAGAGTATTTCAAGAAGCAAATATATTTTCTCAACTGATGCACAAAACATTCACAGGTCAAAACAGAGGTCTAGAAAAGAAAGATGTTTACCTATAGGTTTTCCACGTTTACGAATTGTTTTCATGCTGATTGAACGACGAGTATAGCAACGTAAAATATGAATACGAAGACGTAAGAATCTGAAAAAAAAAACATCTTTATCAGTTACCTATTAAATTGATCGGATTATGCAAGTGGCGGTATATGTTCTCACGAACTTGGACTAGTTCGTGAAGAACGGCGACACTCTAGTACGGAACGCGGAACGTAGGAAAGCTTTCGACCATCGCCCGCTCCCTCACGAAGACCACAAAGTTCATGTGATGGGTCCGGCAATAGGTATACAACAGACTCTGTCACATATGATGGCAGACTAACATGTTTTAAAAAAACTGAAACGTTGGCTTGTCGAGCAGAATTTATATTCTGTGAACGAACAACAATGATGAACCAAATATTTATTGCATTTATGAATTTATTTGATTTCATGTGATTTATTTTTAATTTTAATAATGTTGTAGGTAATCTCTACGAAAATTTGACTTAACAATTGGTTTCATCAATAAATTTACACTACAGTTTTTATTCATAATCAAATAATAGAAACAAATTGTCATACAATAAATATCTTCAATTGAAAAAAAAATTGTAACTGCAGACTGATGCAAACATTCTACAGGTAGCTCAACTGATCTATATCAATACCAGTCTCAAGCATCCCCAAGATGCTGGCTGCATTGCCCAGCTGGATGGCAATGCATGAATTTGTAATCAATAAATAGTATTTCTGTATATCCGAATGAACCTTCAATTATAATCGTACAGCTCATTATATGGAGGACTATAAGGACTGTGATAAATGATTGCTTGATAAAACAAAGCACTTACGGAACTATACGTTGCCATAGTGATAGGACTGAACTTCAGGGCGGTGAAATACAGCGGTTTCTGAGACCTGCAAGAAATATGAGATCATTAGACGGAATAGATATTATGAAGCCTAATATTGGTGCGACAGCCGATAGGCTGATTTTAGACTAAATCGATTTTATATGATATTTTAATTTAAATATTTAATTTTAAAGAAATAAACAAGGTTGGTTTGGATATATTACCTTTGCAGCATAACAAGAAGGGCTCTGCGCGAGCGCACATTAGTTCTAAACCATCCACTTTCGAACACTGCGTCAGAAACGCCTATACTCTGAAATAAAAAGCATTAATCTCAATTGAGTTACAAGAAATACTTATTTTTTTGGTTGGTTCGTTCAAAAATAAAACAACGGTTGAACAAACAAACAATTCCTACACTCTACAAAATATTAAAACAAAACCTCATTTCAATTTACTTTATGACTCTTAAAAATAAAAAAATCCTGGTTGAAAACTAAATATTAAGAACTTTTTTTCCGTTTAGGTTTTGTTTTAGATTAGTATTTTATATTTGTTATTGTTATACAGCGTGTATCAAGACCACTACCGAAAACAAAGGGGGGTGGTGCAGCACCCCAAAACAAAACCAATAAAAAAAACCGTTTTCCGAAAAAATAATTCTAGCTGGAGATATGAATTTTTAAACATTTTTATTTGTTTTGCTAGCCAGCAATGTACGTACACGTAAGTTTGCAAATGCCGTTATGCCGTAGTTAGTTATAGGTACCTATGTATGTAGGTTAGGTACTTACGTAATTCCGATGCAGACTAGGTCGAATCAGAAATGGCTCGAACTGAGCTCCTCCTCGTTCTTGGCACAGCTGATTGTCGACCGAGGAACACGACCTGTTCTTGCACCTCTGCCACCCCCGCGCCTTAGGGGTGTAAAACGTTCTTTATTCAGAACTCTTTGATAAGCAGCCGTAAAGAATCTAGCATCAGAGGGATGCGTCTGGTTGGGATACCTATCCCGGTAAATGCGCAAGGCTCGTGACGCATTTCCTCTAGCTTCACCGTAGCACACAACCATTTGTCCATACTCCCTCGCACTAAACATAATAAACTCGTAGTAAACAAAACACTAGACACACACACACACACACACACTAAAACACAACAAAACTAACTGAACACTTACTAAACTAAGCTGCCTAGTTAGAAAAACTCAAAAACAGAAGAAAACACGAAAGTATTGCAATTTTTATGCACCGCGCAAGTGTTCAGTGCGGATAATGAACGCATACTGAAGAAAATGAAAACAAATTAATCAAAATATTAGTGAAATTAGGTGAATAATGTCCTTTGAAAAAAGCCGCCAACGCCGACAAGCACTGCTCTGTCTCTGTCATACTCTTATGATTATGAGTCTTATTGCACAGACATAAGATTCAGTTTCTTTTTACGCTACATTTTCGCAATATGTCGGCAAAGGTCAAAGGCGTACACGTGCGCCCGCGGCCTGTTTGTCGGAAGGTTTGGTGAGCTCGCGCGGCGCTTCTCAAAGGAAAGCCAATATACCTATTCTGTAGGCAGGACTATGACCTCTGAAAATAAACGCGGGTCAGCTGTTCTTTTAACAAAAGTAGGTACCTACTTTACTTACTTACTTTAGACAGATTAAAATGTATTTTAAGTTTTGATGTTTCTAATAAATTCTTGGTATGCTTTCAAGAGCATGGCTTATTAAATCGTTGGTACCTACCTGCAAATTATTTATTGAAAAGATAAGTTCGTAGGCGCGGGAGTTTCACGTGTCGGTACCGGCCGCCGGGCGGCGGCAGGGCACTAACCTGCCCGCTGCCGCGCGGATGATCAGCTGTTAGCGTTTTAGAATACATTGCTGTTTTTTTTATTTTATTATTTTTTTGCTTATTTAAACTACATAATTAGGTAGATATGTTATTATAGTGTTGTGCTATGGGTATGTACCTAGAAAAAAAATTAAAAGAATGTTGATGGGTCAACATATTTTTCGCGTTTTTTTTTCGCTAAATATTTTCAAAATCATGGTCTGATTGCACCCCCTCAGTTTTCGGTAGTAGTCTTGACACACCCTGTATAGTATATATTAGTATAATTAATAAGTAAGTTAAAATTGAATCTTTTGTCTATTTCTTATTTCATTTATGCACATGTACCCACTTCTCTCTTCACTTTGTCTCTCTCTCCCAATAAGGTTTGCTGGAAGAGAACTCTTTTTAGGGTTAAGTTCGCCTTTGTTTAAATTTTCTAGAATAAGTTTTGTGTTATGTTTTTCGTGCAAAAAGTATAAAATAAATAAATAAATAGATTACTGCTGGGTAGATAGGTAACAGGTAGGTATAGTTAGCATCATAATCATTTAATTTAAAACTTACTGCTCTGTAAATGTCATCAGCGTACCAGCATACTATTCCCATTTGAGTGAGAGCCGCTCCCAGAAAGAACTTATTGCTCATCCTCACCCAAGGATCTAGGAACTATAAATGAAATATTACTTAATACCGAAGAACACTCAGATAATTATAAGATAATAATAAAATAATTATAAGTACTATTAAACTGGTTTTTATAGTGTTCCTTTTAAGCTTTTGATAGAACCAACTACTCAATCCGTTTTTGTAAATTCCTTAGTTTTTAGGGTTCCGTACCCAAAGGATTAAATGGGACCCTATTACTAAGACTGTCCGTCCGTCCGTCTGTCACCAGGCTGTATCTCATGAACCTTGATACTTAGACAGTTGAAATTTTCATAGATGATATATATTTCTGTTGCCGCTATAACAACAAATAGGTACTAAAAAAAATTAAAAAAAATATTTAAAGGGGCTCCCATACAACAGACATTATTGCCGTTTTATAGATAACGGTATGGAACAGTGCGCGAGTACGACTCGCACTTGGCCGGTTTTATTTGTAATATAATATAAAATAGGTAACGGCGCTAGCGTGAGACTGGTTAGCGCCTTAAGAAAAGTTTATTGTTCGCAACTTCATCCTACAACTTTATCAGCAGTGTAAATTACGCAGTTGCGAGTAAACGAACGAAATTCAAACAGCGCTCCTGTTCAAATGTGCTCTGTTTTTCTTGCACTCTAGTGTTCGGAGCAAGCTGAAACACGAGGTAATAGAGAACCTGCACAGTACTCAATTAACAAAGTTTTTTGTTTTCAAACGTTATATAGTTCACCGGGTAACTAGCTTGATGAGAATGCCCTCTTAATCACAACAGCCTTATTATATGCTTTTCTCTAACCTTTTGAAGTTGTTTTTTTTTTTTAAACCGTTTAAAGAAGTTGCTTTTCTCTGACCTGACAAGTAAAAATGCTATTATGTGGTTTTAACCGTCGCGTCGGACCAACTTAATTCTATGTATTTATTTCTGTATTGCTTTCTGTTTTGTGTGGTATAATGAAGTGTTTTCTTTCTATCTACGAGTATAAATCTATCAACCGTATGGCAACATTATAGACCACATAATTTTTAGGCGTTAATCTTATCTCTTATAAGAGGAAGGCCTATGTTTTTCACACTCTTGGGACTCTACTACTAATGTATCAATACAATACAATACAAATACGCTTTATTGCACATCAAACACAGAAAAACAAAAACAGTAAAGAACAAAGATACAGATGCACAATGGGCGGCCTTATCGCTAAGAGCGATTTCTTCCAGGCAACCTTTGGATGGACACGTAGCTAAAGTACAGGTATGACGGTGGCGTATTATAGACTAATGTTGTTTATAAATTATATACAATACAAATACATAAATACATGTTTATACGTACATTATGTTAAAGTTTAAATCCCTACGACTTATGTTGTTCTGTATTTTCCTTTTTTAGTAACTCTGTGTAACATTGTGTGTGTGTGGCTATCAATATTTTTTATTCTGTTTTTTTTTTTTTTATTCAGTGGTCTAATACGGGCTGATTATGATGAATCTTACCACAATGTTGAAAGTACAACTGCAAATATTGATCGAGCTTAACAAAACATTGATAAGATTAGCCGCTGCAAATGCTTCCTCCAAATCGTTGATGTACCTTAAACAATTTTAAATAGTCATACAAGACAATACAATACAATTATTCTTTATTGCACACCAAATAAAACAGATACACTAGACAGGAAAAAGACAAGTACAGAATGTATTGTACAATGGGCGGCCTTATCGCTTAGAGCGATATCTGCCAGGCAACCTTTGGATTACAAGTAGTAGACGGTGGTGTGTTATACAGAATAATATTTAATTGGGACATATTATCTATTGATAGCTATAAGTATGAATACAAACATAAATATATAATATAAATAAAAATACACATATAAATATAAAATATAGGTATTATGTATATAAATATAAAAATTAACAGTTTGATGTTGAGGTAAGGAAGTGTTCATAGACCAATAATCAATTAATCATAGTAATAATTAGGTACATACAAATAGGTAAAAGAAACAATTTAGAACTAGCATTTGAAATAATTGAGCTAAATGCTGGCTGTTGCAAATAATCTACAGGAAGCTCAGTAAACATTTAATTTTTTGGACAATAATTTAATGTTTTTACAGAAGCAAACTACGAATTCGAATTAATTTGAAGTTTTACTGTTTTTTCAACGTTTGCCGGGAAAATAGGCATTCCTCAGGAATACAATTTAAATCGGACCACCCAATTTATACGGGATATTTTTTATCAAACAAAGAGAATCGTCGAAATCGGTTTACAAAGTACTGATTAATGAGTGAACATACTATATAAAACACATAGCAGCATAGAACCTCTTTCTTATTTCGAAATCTGTTAAAAATGGCTTTTATATTCCTCTAGAATGATTTTAAATCAGTTCACACTTACTGAATAAGTCGTTGATGAACTTTAACAACATCTAGAATCTTTGTGTAGTAATCCAATGTTGCTGTGTTCCTCTTGATATCTTCTTCGTCTATCAGATTGCGGATTTTGAGCTGAAGAACACGCAAAAGCATGCACATGTGGCTCGTCATAGTCATGAATAACAGATCCGTGCCCAGCATCATCGAAACTGATAATACGCCTGAAACATGGTCTATAAATAATTCTTGGCAGAAATCTAAAAATGGGAATAAATTGGACCGAAATCAGCATAAAATTTGATTTTATTATCATTATTATAATATTTCGTGTTCGGACTACTTTGGGCAAACGGGAAACTCTTCGAATAAAGTACCCCAGAGAGGGTAAGGAGAGAGTACCTAATGTAGGTTGAGTTACTAGGCGCGAGTTGATCGAAAACGATACCCATATTGGGTATCGTTTTCGATCAACTCGCGTGGTGTACAGATCCGAGTACCCAGACTCATAGAGGCCGGCCATCGGACGGTTGTTTAGTAGGTCGTCGAAATTACACTACACTACTGGACCATACATACAGTATTAAATATTATCCCACAAAAAACTAATTCGGCGTGACTTGAACCCATAGGCTGTAGTCATTACGGGATTGCGCTAACTGCGCTACGAAATCAAGTAACTGACCAGTCGAAAATCTTTGGGACTTAGCGTTATCTACAGGGGCAACATTGAAGCCCCGAATACGAGGGATTACGTACTATAATAACAAAAACCAGTATGATATAATTCCAGGATTTCCCTCGTCATAAAAAAGGTAGTCACTAGAGTTAGAGTAACAAAACAAACGCGAAGTGGTAAAGCTGTATGCCATACTTACGCATGTCACTCGATATTTTCAAAATAATTTATAGGTAGGTGCACTACACAAAAAACTTTTACATAAAGTAACTTACCTGAGCACACTTCGAAAATGTAAGCAAATCCATGATAAAAAGGCTTAGTTTTGTCAAATGGGTAGAGCAATTGATAGACATAGCCAAATTCTGAAAGTGGTCCTTGTGCTTTATGGTAGAAGAATTCTGCGATTGGTGTCAAATTGAACACCCATACTCCGAAAGCGTTCCAAAAAGTGTACACTGAAAGAAAATATCTCCTATAAAACGTAGCCTGAGCTAAGTTTTCTTAAGTGTTATAAAGGTAGTGAGCCAAGTTTTTGCAGTCGTAAAACTACACTACAGCTGTCCATTACCAAGTCGGCTATAGTGTAACCTGAAACCCTGCAGTGGCATAAAACCAAACTGGACTTGTCAGCCAGGAAGTCTACTTTGAAAAACGAACGAAGTTGACGGATGTAGTCGATCGCACGAAACGAACAACCTTACCACCAAGTTGCTTCGGGCGCGTCAACAAACTGTCAACTTTCGTTTCGGATCTCTAAGAAATAAATGTAAGAATATTTGTATAGTTAGTTCATGGAAAGAACGGATCGGCCGTCGTTCGTTTTTGCAATGCGACGTCATCCGTCAACTTCGATGGATTTTCAAAGTAGTCCACAAGATCGACTTCTCGCTAACATTTTGCCACTATTCGATTTTTAAGCCAAGACTACGACTTTCCAAAAAAACCACTCAAGCATTCGTAAGTAAATAATGAACTTCATACAAACGAGACTCCTTCTCAACGCAGAAAGGCTCTCCCTCTTGATAGCAGCTACTTCATTATCTTTGACATCAACCGGCCAGATGTCAGCGAGCTCTCTCACAAGCTGCCGGAACTTATCCTGCTTGTACCATATCGTCAGCAGTTTGCCCTGGCCTGACAACAAAAGACAGATTATAAAAAAATATAATGTAAATAAAAGTATCGAAGAAGTATTGCTTTTGTTCAAAGGATCTCCTATACGAAGAAATACAGCAGATGTAGGTAGTAAATAATATATCAACGGCCCAATTTCGCCACCCACACACACATTCACAATAGTATCGTCGTATAATCGCCAAGTAGAAACCTTAGATGAAAGAAACTCCAGTACTATTTGCACAGAGAAATTGTTAAAATAGTGAAACCATTCAATCTCGAAACTTTTGACGTGCTTTCATTTATAGAAATCCTTCCAACTTTCAGCGATTATTGTAACTTCAATCCTTTTTTTTCTAATTTGACCGGACTAGTAGTTTCTTTCATCTCAGGTAGAATACTAAAATGACTCGAAGTAAAACAAATGATTAGCAGAATAGGGAAGAAGTTAAGACAATGGTGAAGTATTATGGGAATAGGTATACTAACTCATAAGACCATAACCAGCTGTATGTAAATTACTGCCAATCAATCCTTCAATCGCACCCAGCGCCCCCACACGATAAAAAACATATGAATACTGTCCCAGCATCAATAAAAACAAAAGAGTAAACGTAATAAACATCGCGGAATACGCTCTCAATCTCCCTCGAAGGTTCTTGGAAGAGTCATCTATCAAAGATACTCCGATACAGCCGAAACAAAAATTGCATATACGAAGAGTGTCGTGAATTTCTTTTCTCGCTGACAGACTTTGCTCTTCAATCATCTTGAAGCTACAAAACGAAACTGTATAACTAGGTTTTGGTTAATAAATAAGGGTTTTCTCTGACAAAAGCAGACCGCAACTGAACCTGTCGCTCACGAATCGCAAGAATTTAATAAAATGCCTAAATTTATACTTGGCGCAAGTGGAGGTAAGTTCTATGGGGTTAAGGGCAAGAGAAGAGTTCATCGGTTTGCATGGAGGCATTATATCTGTTACATTAGAATATTAATAATTTAAATAACTTTGTTTGTAGTTATATAAAACCTTTAAAAGTTTTTTTAGATTTGTTTCATAATTTAGACATAATCAATACGGCATAATGTAATTCATATGAATTAAAGTTTGGGTGGGGTCAGAAGATAATACAATTAAATATGAGCCCAGTAAAATGCTTTTGGTACCTATCTTTTATCGGAATGGTTTTTATAGCTATAAATTTTACAGATATACGTCAAACAAACTATAAAAAATACATTTTCGAACATAACACCATATTTTTACATGATTTCTATTTTTACATGCAATTGTTAGGAATTGTACTATTCCGCTATTTATGTTCTATAGAACGAACAAAATATTAAAAACCGTAAAATATTTAATTTCGCGCAATTCTATAGGCAGATAATATGTCAGATGCCGTGTAGAATAACCCTGCAGATCACAGACCTATATCATAATCATCATCAGCCTATAGCAGTCCACTGCTAGACATAGGCCTCCCCATGCAATTAGCGCCATAGCGCCCTGTCTTCAGCTTGATGCTGAATCCAGCATCTACCTGCAGTCTTTCGCAGGTCGCAGACCTACATGTCACATGTAACGTGAAACGTTCGCAGTCTACGAAAAGATTTGTTATAAATATTTTTACCTCTGGTCCCGAAGGTCCTAATTGTTCACGTACTGTGCATTTTCATTACCGTCCTGGTTGAATATAGCAACTGCAAATAACCAACAAACTATGCCCATTTGTGTTCCGCGGCCAGGTAAAACTTATTGCTCATTTTCATTCACAAGCCGGAACTAAAAAAAGTAATGCATTCCATTTTCAAATTGCTTTCACAATTATGTTCAGGGTACAATAGGTATGTAAATAATAAAATGGTGGTGGTGGCTAGTTATACAAGTAGGTGCTGCGATCTTTTCGGTAGAAAAGAGGCGTCTATCGATATAAAAATCGTTTTAATAACTTTTTTTAAATCTCTATAGACTTAGTTCGACCACAATAACACCTGATGGAAAGTGACTATATGGCTGTTGAAGGTCTAGTAGACACTATTATAGGTAGTACCTATTCACTCTAGAAAAGTTGAAATTATCATAATTAGGTTCTTTTGAAAAAACTAAAACCCGACTTCGAATTCCTTAGAACTGAACTGAACTGAACACTGTTTTTTAAAATTAAACCTCCCCTCGGGACGATTTTTCAAGGGACCACCTTGGCATAAATTCTCCATACGAATATAGAGAAATCATTTTACAAATCGCTCCGTATTTGACTTTGAGAATTCAACCGTATTTGACGGAACAGCTGAAAATAGAACCTCCTCCTCTTTTGTTTTTGTAATTTTAAAATATGTTATCATGCTTTGGTTAAAAACCTCCTGAGAATATCTCGCCATGTTCAGTCTAACCACAACCGATTAATCTAACTAACGTTTATTGATTCAAGGGTCTCGCAGTCAAAGGCGCCATTATAGCATCGTGGGAAATTGATCAAAGCGATTCCTCCCCTCAAACATAAATGTAAACAAGGCCTACTTAAGGCAAAGCTGCACGAGTATCAAACCTATCCTATCAGGCTAAAGTAAAAATAAGTAAGTACTTGAGCTGTCTATCTACAGGGTAAACTGTTTTAATTTTATTGTCTAGTATACCTACGCATTTTAAATTAATGAGTATAATTGATTACAATCCAGCCGTATATTTGGTTAATTGGTTATTTCGCTTATTTTTATAATAACAAAATTATGTATGCAAGTATATGGACGAAAACAAAACAGAGTTTCTATCGTTTCTTTCATCTATGATAATACTAAGAACATGTCCATTGGCACTTGTCTTTTTGTCTCTATACTTAGGTGAAGACACTTTGTTCATGTGTTCTTTAAGATAGCATTTCTGAGAAATCTATCAATAGGGTAGGTAGCAAGCTGTGAGGATAAATAATCAGTGCACGTACGTGCAGAGAAATTTTCAATAGCACAGCCGGCGAATGCAATGTAACATGTGTGCAATGAACGAGCTAAGTTGTTATGAATTATGAGACTAAGTTTCATATCTTTTGAAGAAATAAGCTATGTATGTGTGTATCCATACTATAACGATGGATAATCGGACATTACATAACTTTATATTGTATGTAGGTAGGCCTAAGTCTTTGATCGGAACGCAATACGCTGCGGTATGCGGTGCGACGTAGCGTCACAACGCAACGTCGTCGTCGACTGTCTGTGCGGAGAAGCGTTCATTTGATTTTCACACCAGACCGCGCGCATGAGACGCTGTGTGTCCCCAATCCCCACTTTACTGCTCTTACCCCTTACCACTGACGCCTACCGGTAGGGTAGGTCTACCTGGAAACCAGTGTAGCATCACTGGGTTAAGCCGAATGCAACACACGAGAGGGCCCTTTTTTACCTTATATAGAATAGGGTATTTTTTCTTACTTCTTTTGTTTTTGTATTGTTTTAATTTTAGATTTAGTCAAGTGTGCATATATAGGTAAAAAAAATGTTTTGTTCTTCTGAGGCAGACTTCTTGTGAAAAACGACTAGAGTGGTCTTTTGTTCCGCAAAAGACCACTCTAGACGTTTCTCATACGATTATTACTGCGTTTTGATCAAGAGATCAAGGCTTTAAATAGAGTTTCAACGGATGACAAGACAAAACACAGCATCGTAAACATCCGATCCATGGAAAAACTACACCAAAACGTTAAATTACCTACTTCAGCAGTTTTATAAATAATAGGGCCTGAAAAAGACTTGCCTTGAAGTAGACAGAGTACTTTATAATGATCTGCGCCATAAACACGAACTCGTATGGCTGACAATCAGGAAAAATGAATAACGCGCGTTTCATCTAAATTGGCTTATTTGAATATTTCTGCTTCAGTTCTGTTCCGTATTTTCCTCTCCAATCGTAAAAACTGAAATCGCTCACGGAATCAAACCTGACTGGATTCCGAATCAGGATAATTTCCTCCTTCCCTCCTGTTTTAGATCAAAGGTCACTAATTTACTTGATTGACAATTTCGCAGAGTTCGTTGAGCTGCAAGTCGATTTCCTACGAATCAAGAGCTACGCCTCGCGTTGAAGCTGACTTCCATTAATTATTTCCAATTTACAATTTCAGTGTTACAGCCTGTTTGATTTCGGACGTAATAATTGCAATTTCGCCGCAAACGATGTCAACTGCAATCATTGAATACGTCATGCGATTGGGTTGTCCAATTTCGCTTGAGCTGTGGGAATGCTGATTCACTACAGATAGATGGGAACAGAGGGGTTTTGGGAAAGTGGTGCGAAAATTATGAAATTATATCAACCACGAAACAATTCATACAGCACAGAAGTAGGTAGTGCTGTGATGAACAACACGATGTACCTACATAGAGTTTTAATTCAGGTGCTCTCTGGATATAGTTCTTGGGAAAAATGTTTTGTCGGCACTTTTCAGTGCCTACCAGTAAGCTGGCTTAGCACGGGATTCATGTATCGTCATACAATGCATTGCATACATTATTGAAGTTCAAAGAATGAATGTCAAATAATTTACGCATTCGATAACAAAGTTACCTACTATTCTACCCTAGACCCTATCTCCGTGCGTGCCCTACAAAAGTAAACCTTTTCCGCAGTAGAATAGAGCAGGTGGTTATATACATAGTTACGAATTGCAGAAACTCGCTTCTCTTGCTATATTACCAAAGTTGGTACTGCTTCTAGTTGGCAACAACTTGTGGGTAGTTTGTGCAACTCTAAATAACGAACCAACGCTTCAAGTCCAAAATGTTATGCAGATTATTTGCAGTTGGCATCACCTGTTTCGCCTGAAGGTATGAAATGCGGTATTTTTATACTAGAACGATGTGGCGATCACATTAAGGCTTTAATGGTCTCAGTGACAGACGGACAGACAGCGGAGGCTAGTGTTTAATATTGTCAGTGCAAAACTGTCCCTCAAAACTGTTACCATCTAATACCTACAAATCCTCCAAGATGAAGCAATCCCCTACCTGGCCCACACACCGGATTTGCTAAACCGGGACCGAACCAACTACACGAGATTATGAAACCTACAATGATTCTGTGGCCTTCTATGAGCTGTGTTTATGTACAGAGTTTTTAATAAAGTTATCAACAGAGGGAATATTTATATGTTGTTGTTTTTGTAGCTTATGTAGGTAGGTAGCTACTTAGTTTTAGGTTCAGGTCACGCGTAGGCTGTCCGAAGGTTGTCTGCGAAAGTTAGATATTACTCTAAAGTCACCAGTTTGTTGATAAATTGTTACCGAAATCTTTGATAGAGAATGTTTGATATTGAATTCTCGGTGCGAAGTTCTCGCAAGAATTTAGAGGACACGCAACTTTAATATGGAATATAATCTGTACCTACCTATAGGTCTATGACTGATACTAAAAACATTTAAATCACCTATTTTCGTATCAAAGTCCATCCGATTCAGAATCGAATCCTGATTTTAATCAAATTTATTGCATACATCAGCAGGCGTAATGAGTTGTCATCAAAAAATCATCGTGATCACTTTGTATCCTAGTTTTCTTAGTATGCAATTTAAAATTTGTGACGTGTCCAAGAGGCGGTCTAAATGAAATTAAGCACTTTGATTTTTTATATTGTAGCGCACATTCTTAATTGTATCAGGAGGAGTAGAAGACGAAAAAGGAGACATTAAGCAGTGGGACGAAAACGACAAAAATTAATAAACAATAATAAATATATTTATTACCTACGTCACAATTAATATTCCAACCGAGCTCCGAATGAATCCTTGGATACCAAATTTAATAATAAAATACAGGCAAAGAAGAATAAAGTCTGGCTTAGAGGAACTCATTGGCTTGGCACGAGGCGAGCGAGTGAAGTAAGAAGATATGTAAAGGCTTTGACCGGCTCATCGCCTTACGAGAACGGGACTGAAGCCTTTCTGCAAATTTTAAAGCAGATTTTTCTGGAGATTTCCCAAGAACAAGGAAATTAAATTAACGGTTAGCCTTAAACTACATACATATATGATGAATGCATGAACTAAAGTAAAGATAGAGTCACAGACAACAGGTATAAAAAGTACGATAACTACCTTGTAGGATACACATACTATGTGTATCCTATATTAAGGCTGTGATAAAAAGGTTCAATAAGAACAAATACCTACGATAAACAACGAGAAAACCTAAGCCTCTGGATTGTTTGAACAAACAAGTCTTCCCCTAATCAAAGGGAGAGATGAGCTTATAGTCTCAATAGAGGGAGGAAAATATTGCTTTCGCTTCACCCCGATTGCAAATTTATTAATGTATGCGGTCTCGTTATCAATCTCGTCCGGGAAGGCACAGCGGGAAGTACACCCACAGCCGGATTGGGTAAAGCAGTTTCAAAGGCATTGAAATTGAGTGGTCAAACAAACTTGGAGCCAGCAGCAAAAGTTCCAGTCCTGACAAATGAAACAGGTGGAAAATACTGAGCAGAAACTTGGTCGATAATCTTTTAAAATAAATCTAAATCATTTTAATTGCAAATATAATATAGGTACGTCTGTAAGTCGGCTGGGTGTTTTAACACATTTGCTTGCAACTAAGACTAAACCACTAAAGCGCCTATTAACGGAGTTTCGATCGAAGATATAATAATTATGTTGCAATAGCCAGACACGGGCTGGGGACGCATTGAGCCCATGAGTCCAGTCCAGATCCAGGAGCCCCAAGGCATTCACTTCGTGCGTTGAGATGTATTTTTTAATTTTATCTGGCCTTCGAACATGGATGTAATTTTCAAACGCCCTCGGCTCCCGAATTCCCGAATGACTTAGTCCTACTAATATTATAAACTTGAAAGTTTTTATGTTTAAATGTATGTTACTCTTTCACGCAAAAACTACTGAACGGAAAACTTTTTATCCCATAAATCAAATCCCATGGGATAGATATAGCTTTAAAATGTTTCCATAAAGACAACGCATGCGAAGCCGCGTGCAGAAACTGGTATTTTATAATTGACTAAAAAGTAAAGTAAAAGCTGAACTGCAATATATTACCTTTGATTAAGTATGTGTTGGGTATTATATTATATATTATTATTATACTACACTAGCGGTCCTTCCTGGCTTCGCACGGTTTTAGTACGGATCTCTAACTTTTTTGAAAATATAATATAGCCTATGTTCACCGGGGATAGTGTAGCTTCAGAACGGTGAAAGAATTTTTCAAATCGGTCCAGTAGTTTCGATTTCGGCCTATCCATTACAAACAAAAAAATTATTTATTGTCCAGCATTATTTATTTAAATTATTTACCCCACGCCAAGTACGGCCCTGCCAGGACTGCAGTGAGACGACTACCCTTGCGACCGCCGCCATAGACGTTTCCACTCCAATTTGCGTCCAGCGCCACTCCGACAGAATTCAATTACAGATACATGAATAAACATTTGCTTTTTTTCTCTAGCGACTTGCCAGGACTTTATTTTAACTGAATGAAAGGAATAGATAAGTGTGATTGCGCAAAAACCTGGTTATACAAAGTTCTTGTTCCTTAGTTAACTGTATGTTTCAGCCATCTCTCCAGAAGCTGCGAAGTAGATACCTAAAGTTTATGAAAGTTATGAGATCTTTCTTGGCAATATAAGTTAGCCAGTGAATGCGAGTTTCACTTTGTTTTCCTGGAAGTTTGAGCGTTTAAGCAGGGAAGGAAGTTTGCGTTGGCAAACAGCACCTACATTAAATAACAATACGAGAGTAAATGATATACATAGTTGGATGCAAATACCTATATACCTAATGGTTGCAATGCCTTGTATGCGTAGACACACACTCAATTATACATAAACTAGCGACCCGCGCGGCTTCGTACAGGTGCAAATGCATGAGTTATTATCTACTATATACATATTAACCTTCCTCTTGAATCACGCTATCTACAAAAACTGCATCATAGTAGTTTTAAAGATCTAAGCATACATAGGGACAGATAGTGGGAAGCGACTTTGTTTTATACTATGTATTGATACATTATCGACCATAGTGGGTACAAATACAATTTATTGATAAAACCAATTTACAAGTCAAATTTTCGTAGAGACTATAACATTTAAAATTCATCATCATCATCATTATTTTGTTCATCGTATTCTTCATTACCTACTAAAGGTCAGGGTCAGGGTGCTGATGGGGCACCGCGCTTCTGCAGGGCATCAGGAATGTTTGCTGACGCACGAGTAGCGGCGACATAATGCGTAAAATATCTGCGTCCCTGATGCGCCGCGTTCGTGACAACACCCATTGCTGAGACAGACAGAATCTACATATTATATGGAACACTAGACGAGAGCTATTTTAATTTTGATTGTAATTTTAATGTTGTTTTAATTGTAATGTACCTATTTATGCCTACTACATACTCAAACACTTTAACTTATTTTTTGTAACTATAATTTATTGTTGTCTGAAATATACCTACGCATGGAATTGAATTGAAAACACATAACTCACGTAAAAGAAAACAATGTGAAAAAAATTGGTATTCCACAAAGATGAATTGATATCGATTAGCATAAATTGATGCTATCGACAGCTTCGGTGACAGGCAAATAAAAACAAATTACGTCAACAAAACATAATATCATTTTCTGCGAGCGTCTTTTACAGGAAAATAATACTTTCTTCACGTTGATGTGCGAGATAAAAGACTGAAATTATGGCATCAAAGGAATCAAAATTCGAAATCATTATATTGCGTGAGGCAAATCCCTACGAACGAGTGCAATAAATCTTGCAGGGATGACAGATCTCGTAGGCAAACACCAGCTCTCTGCCTTTTAACACTTTATATGGAAATGTAAAATACTCTGTGATTTATAAAGGACATATATCAGGAATCTGGAGTTTGGAATTTATACGGCCGGTCGTTTCGGGCTCACGTTTATTGTGAAGTATGTTTATTGCGGTAGGTATCCATACGTTGTACAAATGAATATTTATAATTATTTGAAGCATCCTTTAGCTCAGACTAGGTATCTTATCTCAATAATACCAGCATGGATATCCATTTTAAGCGGCCAGCGGAAAAGGGAACAGGTATTGTAAATTTTTGGATAAAGACGATTTTTCGTAACGATTTTTTGGATAACGACGATCTTTCGTAGCGCCTAAAAGTTCCGCTCTCGCTCATTTAATGAATTTAAATGAGCGAGAGCGGAACTTTTAGGCGCTACGAAAAATCGTCCTTTTCGCTTTTCGCAGTTGCATAGTTATTTCGTTACAAATACATATTCATTATTATACGTTTCAAACAAAAACGCAACTTTAAAGGGCATATTTTGAAATACATTGAGTGTTTGTTGGAATTTATGCCCTTCTGGTTTAAGAAGCTTTCCTACTTTATCAAACTTCCTGAATAGGACGTCAGAAACATCTCTTACAAAGTGAACCATGTCTTCAGCTCAATTGTCTTAAATCATTATTATACGTTTCAAACAAAAACGCAACTTTAAAGGGCATATTTTGAAATACATTGAGTGTTTGTTGGAATTTATGCCCTTCTGGTTTAAGAAGCTTTCCTACTTTATCAAACTTCCTGAATAGGACGTCAGAAACATCTCTTACAAAGTGAACCATGTCTTCAGCTCAATTGTCTTAAAGAGCGCTTGTATTTCGGCAACGAATGTAAAGCGACAAAAACGTAAAGCTGAAAGGCACTTCACAGTAGCCAAATGCTAATGGCAGAGACTGGAACAAACTCGTGTCACTGTCTATAGCACTTACTGCTCTGTAAATAGAGTTGAAAGTTGCGGATCGTCGTAACCAACATACATCTCACTTAATTAAGTCACTAGTGAGCCCAGTACGAGTACCTTGCTGAAGGTACTCACAGAGGCTTCAGCTGGAGGGTCCTAATAGAGCACGCGCTTCGAATGTTGGTTAATTTACTTGAAGAGGTAGACAGATATTTTGTAGATTCCAAAAAGGGGTAGTTACTATGTCGTAACAGTAATAATCATGTCTGTACACATATTTAGGAGTAAAGCTTAAAGTGTGTTTTGTTATTATAAAGTCTTAGGCCACAACGGACCCACAACAGAGACAATGGAAGGGGAAAAGGGAGAGCTTTGGCAAGCAGTGGGACACAACAGGCATACAATAATAATAGGTTTTTTCCTCTAACATAAAAATGTTGTAAGATCAAATTTTATACCTGTATACCTTATTAAATTTTGATTATACAATACAATAGAATACAGCTTTATTGCACCATCAAATACAAAGAAAATAATTAAAATAAAGGATCTTAATACTAACTAAATCTAGTGGCACAATCTTTTAAGATAATCTTTTTGTTATTTCTGGATGACGGACCGATGTTATTGTAATACTCATAGTTTTTCATTATTTTAATTAATTTTCCAATCTGTATATTTGCTATTACATTATTATGTAATTTTGCACGCCAGACCTATTTTCTATGGTAAATCATCGCATGGGACGTTTTAGAATATGTATACCAACTTATAACCCGACTGCAAGTAAATGATTTGATTTGATTGATTTAATTTGGTCCCCATCGTGGAAAATGTTCTAAAAGCATCCATATAATCCCACTTGAGCCGGATTACAGAAACAGTGGCTCCACTATTTTTAACATCAAATGCATTGGTGCGTTAGATGAACAATGTTTCAAAACTCGTTGGCAAAAAGTATAAACAAACCCAAAAATTGGAGTACCCAGCAATTATTCTTTCAAAATAATTTGGAGCATTGCTCTTGCGAAAAATACAACGTCTAAATTAATTTCATTCCTACCTTGGAAAATGTACCAGCTGAAAAGAACTCAAGTGAGCGCGGCCCACGCTAGCGTTGCCTGTTCGTAGCCTCTGGCAACGTTGCTTGTCGAGCCTTCTAATAAAGCCCTTGTATAGCCCTCGACTCGAGAAGTTAATTTACCCAGTGATAATATTGCCCTCTTTATGTTCTGTTGCGTTTTTCAAGTCTCATTACCTGCTTGAATTTGTTTGCTACGAGGTAATAAGTGTCTACGAAGCGTTAGAACTTTTAAAACTTCGTCTCTACACATTTTTACACTTTAGCGCGTGTATTAAGATTTTCAGTCGCTGCCTGTAATGTGATGCGAGAAATTTATAAAGATTCAGTCGGAAAAATCGTAGACTTTTAAGTAAATCTTAACTTCATACCCAGCTCAGTATAAAATCGCTTCACTGGTTTTCCCCAGACCCAATACTTTTCTTTAACGAGTTCCAGTTAAATGCGAGACGGTCGCTTGATCCCGGATTCTTTAGCTAACGGCTTCCCCATTCAAATGTATGTATCCAACTATCTAGACTCTAGACAGTGCCCTGGCACACAATGTTGGCTAAATTAAATAGACTATCTGTTTGAGCTTTCACGGTTCTACGAATGCAGTATTGAAACTTTTGACTTGGAACAGAGATAACTACTGCAGCGTTATGTAGTCGGGTTTGTTTGAGTTTATTTATGTGTCGTCCACAACGTAAATAGCTTTAGCTGAGCCAAATAAAAACGTGAGGTATTTCCTGACGGCTTTGATAGGACTTGCGTACATTTTAATGTATCTCTTCCTGTGATAAGCGACCACCTCCCCGTGATTTGACAGAAATGTCTCATTGCATAATCAAACCATGAATTTGCATTTAGATAAAAGAGCAAGGTCTGCCATAGAGCTCCGTGGTCTCCCATGAATAAACATATCGGTGGGTAAGTTATTTCCCTGTTTTATCACGTCCTGTCCGGCGCAGAAGTTATTATGATCTGACGAACGAGCCATTCAAATGGGTGCGGGCAGCTAAGGGTAGCTTGTATTCGTATAAAGCTGTGAAAATCTTGCGAGCGACCCAAGGGAGAACAATCGAAGAACCAGTCCTTCCGAGATGGCACAGTTGTGATTTGGGCTCCATTGTGTTCTATAAAGGTCCTTTTCGTGCACCCGAAACTTGAAAGCTTCTTCGGATGGAGCATACTTCTGATTCAATTCATATTTTGTGTGAACGTGTCACGTGAAATAGTTTCCCATTTTATATAGACTCGATTTATTTTTCGGCACATCCTGACGAACGGTTCCTGGAGGTTATTAATGGACTCGTTGGGTTTTTTCGTTGTTACAACGTCGGTTTGTGATTTAGTCGTAAAATCCGTTGTTTCCGTCGTAATGATTGAAGTTTTGAATAAAATTTAAACCTTACAAGGTTATGCTAACCTGCATTCTCACCATATGAACGCAGTTCGCATTCACAATGGTGGAAATGCCTAGAAGCTGTATAAACCTCCGGTTTAGAGCTCTATTTTTATGACCTATATTTTTGTAAAGTTCTACTATTTCCCTGTGGGAGTATAAACCGGAAGTATGCCAACAGGAAATAAAATTGTGAAGCGTGCTGATCGGATATACTTTTAACGATTCTGTAGTATTTATATTTATAGAGTATTTTTAACCGACGGCAAGAGGAGGTTCTGTGTCTGTTTTTTTATGTAGGTCCGTCGAGTGCTCCGTCTATTGTGCACCAATTTGTAATTTTGCTATTGTGTTGAAGCTAATGCCGAGATGGTCTTTCGCAGATGGTTTTTCGCAGTTTTTTGCAAAATTTTAAAATAATGGAAAGATGAAGGCGTTTAGTTTTTTAAAAACAAACAATTTATTTTTGTTTAATGTTGTGTTCTCAAGCCCTCTACCAATAATTCAGCTATGATTTTTTAAGGTTCACTTATTTGTCTACGGAACTCTTAAATATAATAACACAAATACTGTTATTTAGAGTATCTATCCGAAGAGTCCTATGGGAGTAGAATAGTTGAAGGATTTTGTTTTCCGCGTGCTTTTCAGTCGGTATTTTCATTCAGCTCTCGTTTAATTAAATATTTAATGAACAAACTTCAATTTAAGCTGAGTTCCGGAAATACTCGCTTCAAAGGGAAACAGGCATGCCGAAGTCAGGAAGGAACGCCAAACGTTGTTACTTAATTCAGCTACAAATGAAATTTTAACGTACTTAAGTAATATTATTACAATTTATTCAGTAAGTAATACAGAGGAAACGAGGATGGCGCCATACCTAGACAAGTGTTCTTCTTTAAAAACAGAACATTGGCCTCCGTTGTGTTTGTGTCATTCGGGCTAAAGGCAGTTTGTACTTGTGTAGGTAGGGGAGCGGAGGGTAATGCCGTACACCTAACTTCAAACAATCAATCGAATCTGTTGAGTATACAATCAATCGAATCTGTTGAGTATAAAGCTAACTATTATGTTTCAAGTTAACCTCAAATTTATTGAGTTTCATTTGAGTAAAAGCATATTATATAGAGTGAATAGATTTCTTCCAGACCTTGGTGATACATCGTCGACCACATCTTCACATTCCGTCAGGTGAGATTTCGGTCAAATAAAGGTCTATCACTATATAGTATAAAACAAAGTCACTTCACGCTGTCTGTCTGTCCCTATGTATGCTAAGAATCTTTATAACAACGGAACGGATTTTGATGTGGTTTTTGTTTAAATAGATAGAGTGATTCAAGAGGAAGATTTATAAACCATTTGACACATAGAATTCCATGCGGGCGAAGCCGCGGGGCGCAGCTAGTTGTATATAAAATAAAATAAATAAATGCGTTCATAATCAAGTTTCACGTTGACGCGCACCCCGAGGCTTCCTTTATCAAAGACCGTTTGTCTAACGGTAGTACATCTAATTAGTAAAAATTTCCTCGCTTTGCCTCCTCTCGCTAAGTGTTTGCTTTAATTCAGGGATCCTTTGAATACACTCAAAAAATTTAATATTTCTCTTTGGTAACGCAAAGTTGTCAGCTTTATGGATAATTAATTCTTCGAAAATGTAATTTTCAATCAAGTAATTTTCATTTGATCGTTAAAAATATAAAATAATCAAAATGTTTTTGTGCTCAGATATTTTGACTATCTTACCAGTGTAATTAAGTCAGCAGTCATCATCATCGCTTAAAAATTTCGCAGGAAACGCTATTTTCCGTTTCACCCGTTTAATTTTGGCTTTTGATGTATGAAACATCAAACATAAAATTAAACGACATTCCACCGTTTCTCCCACTGGACTTTCCAATTGATTAAATACTCGTACAACCAGGGAAAAATACAGTTAGAAATATCCGAAGTTAGCTTGAAATTGGATTTAAACGAGATTTTACTAGTAACATAGGTTTAAAGCTTTATAAAAAGCTTTACACAGTACGTAGTTCTATTTTAGTTGTTCTGTGGTAGCCCAATCGATCTGCTCTACAATCCTAGAGATAAACAATCTTAGTGCCTAGGAGACCAGTTCCTATACCTACCAAGTACGTAACTGTTATATTATAAACGAATAGATTTTGCCCGCGGCTTCACACGTGTTGTTTCTATGAAGAGTTTTAAGGAAATTTCTATTCCATGAGAACTGATTTAAGGGTTAAAAATTTGCCTATGTTTGATTCCAGGCTTATAGCTACAACTTTGTAAAATTTCAACCCGATCTGTTCAGTACCTTGGCGTGAAGAAGTAACAAACATCCATCCATATATCCATCCATCCATCTAGTAGTGTGATGTGATTGGTGAAGTATTTAGAAGAATACATTCGTAGAGGATTCTTTTCGCTTAGGAAAATTCAGACTAAACCATTACGGGCACAAATCCGCTCAATATCACGAGTGTGTTAAGTGGTATGGAATGCGACCACTAAGTCACCGATTCCGAAAAGGGTTTTCATATTTCGGAGCTTTTGGGAGAAGTGCTACCAAAATGGAACAGGCACTGAGAACCTACTCACGCTTCTCTGCTCGATTTGGTACTCATCACCATCAAACTACATTAGTCCACTCCCCTATTCAGCGCCACAGCGCACAGTCTTCAGCTTGCCGCATCCGACATCTGCCTGCGGTCTTTTGCAGGTCCCATCTGGCCAGATTTAGTACTGACTGCCAACAAAGGTAGGTAGGTAGGTAGGTAACCAATTGTTTCAACGATTAAGCGGATACACGTTTTCGGCGTTCGTCCAACGTTCGATTAGATTTAACAAGATGGCGTCGTTTTGTAAGCTGCCTTACTTTACCAGAAACCCGGTAAGTTACGATCCAGGGGTGATATGGATATGAACAAACTGCTTCTGGAAGATATTTTAATCAAAGATGAAATAATTGGTTTGCTGATATTTTGAAATCATTATAATCGAACAGTTTAACCAAAGTTTTAATTAAAACGTACATATGTACTTGAAAGGAACAATAGCTTACTTCTTAATAAGCTACGCAAATTAGACTTGTAAGTTTCTTCATAAAGCAATTAACACTGCTCCACCTACCATATTCCTTCTCCCCACTGATATTATAAAGCCGAAAGTTGTGTCTGAAATGTGAATTTTGTTACCTAACATTTTCAAAACTATATAACAGATCAAGATGAAATAATATGGCGTATATTTAGAACATACGAAAATACGCGTGCAAAGCTGCGGTCAGAAACTAGTATTATAATAAAGTCTTGTTTATAAGTATGTGTGTATTTAAAATGATCTATTTAATATAAAAAATAATGTTGTTTTAATAACATGACAACGCCAAAACTGAGATCATTTATAATAAATACCTTATAATAATAAAAGACTAGTACCTGATGATGATGTATTTTTAAAAAATTAGTAGAAATGTTGTAGGTAGCTGTTTACATCCATGGTCAAAGCTAAATCAGATTGAAAAGAACCTAACAAGAGTTCAATTTGCCTATCATAACTTGGATCGAGTGCAGTGAAGAGCACAGTAAGATGTTTCCAATGAAGATCGTCTAGATAAAGCACACTCTCCTCGCAGTCTGCTGAATTGGAATCTCGAGGGAACGTCCTTCATTTATCTGATTTTGCTGGAAGGTAGTACCTACCTACATTTATGTTCCATCTATGGAGCTAAGTAGTTTTTGCTGAAAATAATCAATAAATCATTTATTTCGTCAATTTCAAGAATAAAACGTCACATTCCAGCTAGGTACCTACGTAGCAATTCTAGATCAAAAGGTCCTCATGAAAAGAACCTGAACTATTTAATGAATTTCGCTCAATTATTTGTCACTGCCAAATCGTAGCATTTAATCATTTTTGACAGCGTCTTTATCTGGTTTGACTGCTATCATCTGCCAATATCAAAATAAAGCAACTTAAAAGATGTGGAACACTTTTTTTGGGTGGTTTTTCATTTCTAACAAAATTATTGGTATCGCATGTTTATTTGCCTGATATACATCGACAAATGCTACAGTGGCTAGCCTTGCTATGTTTCTTAGTATCATTTACATAGCAATATTTACTACAATAATAAGTATAAATAATTTATCAGCGGGCACATCGAACAACTGGAGACATTTCGAAATGCTCATTGAGGAAAATCCTTTTATTGTAGCCCTTCTGAACAAGACATTTCACTATATCTGCACCGGAACCATAATCAACAAGAGAACAGTGTTGACTTCAGGTACCTGTGTAATCTCCGATCCCAGGAGAGTAGCAGTGGGCTACGCTGTGATCAACAAAAAGATAAGCAAAAGGTTTACGCTTCGAGTGGCTTACACTCGACTGCATGCTGACTACAACTTTGAAATGAGAGCATCGGAACCAAATGTATCCCGAATGCATAGCAATTTAGGACTTGTGTATGTAACTGAGCCTATGCTAAAGCTGTTTGTTTCGGGTGCGGAACTAGGAATTTACTTCGCTTCGGAATTACAAGACATGGAGCTTACGGCGATAGGGTACGGCAAATTAAAAAACCAGCATATGGTAGCAATGCAACACCAGACATACTATCAAGCACCGTGTGCTAACCCGAGATGGTACTATTGCATTTGTGGCAATGAAGTGTCCAATTCAACTAAAACGTATCATAAGGAATTTGGAAATGGTGCTCCAGTTTTATTCGGGGATGAAGTGGTGGCAATAACAGCGGCCGCTGGCGGGACGCTGTCTCTGGAGGCAAATGGTGTAAAATATAATGTCTTCACTGTGCTTGGACCTTATTTATCGTGGATAGAAAAGGCCGACCTCGAAACGAGTTCATGGCGGCGAGCGATAGGCAATCCTGAAACGCAACGGCGTCGTAATGGGACTACTCGCAACCAATCTAGTTTATTTTTGTTACTTTATGTTTTACTTGTAATAATTAAACTCTGCAACTGAAACAACTCTAATGATTCCTTTGTCATGGTGATGAAGTCTGGTTAATAACATTCATTAGCAAGCGAAAATGACCATGGCGATTCGCTTTATTGTTTTCTAGCTGCGCCCCGCGGCTTCGCCCTCATGGAAATCTATGTTTCAAATAGTTTATAAGCCTTCCTTCTTTGAATCACCCTATCTATTAAAAAAACCACATCAAAATCCGTTGCGTAGTTTTAAAGATCTAAGCATACATAGGGACAGACAGACAGCCGGAAGCTTTGTTTTATACAATGTAGTGATTGAACTGTTCTTATTAAAGATGTACTCTTTAGCTATGAACGGTCTATAAAAGTAGAATGAGCATTGTAAATCGCTTCACACATGCTCCACGGAAGGGAGCAATAATCGGGCACGATAGACCCTCCACAGTTGGAGTATTCATATTTGCAAGTTGTCTGAGTGACTCTTGAAACTTGCTCACTGCATACGCTCGTGATTTGAACATTTGAAAACAGACGGCTGTTGAAGACTGACATTTTGTGTGAGAACTCTGAGAGGGTAATATTTTTATTAACAAAACACACTTTATTCCTATGAATACTTAGCACAAGAGCTCTTTTCTAACGCTATAGAAACTTTTAACCTTCTAACTTATTATATATATTTCATATTATATGTACTTATATACTTCGCGCGCAAACAATGCGTACGGCGAGAGGACAGCCTCTGGTTCCCCGTTAGTTATAAACTTCCAATGGAACTACTGGATAATATAACACCTAATAACATAAAATATAAACTTAGATCGCACTTCTTATCGAACCTACATCATTATCAGAAGTTTGATTCAGTTACTGATCAATTTACTTACATAACTTATTCCAATTTATAATCTTATTGCCTGAAATTGAATAATTTTATTGTTAAACCTATGAGATTTTATTCAGCTGACTCTCAGCTAATAACACATCTATACAAACCTTTGTGGTTTCCTTCGTGTTATTTTTGAGCTTTTTTATGTAACAATATTTTTAAGTTGGTAAATAAATTTAAAAAAAAAATTACTTTGTTTTTGTCTTTCCACTTTTGTGCCCCAAAACATTATCAGTCTCGAATCAGTAAACCGATATCTTTATGATGTAATTTAAGCGTAAGTAAGATTAAAACAAACACATCGTAAACTTTGACCCTAAAGCGAGAGATAACATAATAGTATTTTAGTCCCGCAAGTTATCTCGTAACGTCTACTGCGGTCGGTTGTTTGGATCTATGTGCGGTGTCAATTGAACATAACAATAAAAATGAATTTCATCAGGATTTTCGTGAGGAATATGAGCCAGAAATGGGAACCATTACAGAAGGTTGGCATTATTGGGGTACCATTCGAGAAAGGACAGAAAAAGTATGGAGTCAGCGTTGCGCCGGCCGCTATGAGGTATTCTGGTTTAATTGATCAACTAAAAGAAATTGGTAAGTAAAGGATTTTCTATGTATAATACAAAATATCTATCTATGTCATTACATAAATACATAATACAATACATTTATTGTATTATGTATTTCAGTAATCTAGTACCCATAACACAAGCTCTGCTTACCATAATCCTGTGTGAATTGTCCAGCAATATTTATTATTATTATTATTGGTCAAATAATTATTCGTAGGTGTTTAATTATGAGTAAGTTCTTTGAAATTAACTTACTCATAATTAAACACCTACGAATGTAAAGCATTCGTTTGAAATAACGTAAACAGTGTACTAGTTCTCGTAAAATAAGGCTAAGTTCAGATGACCGCGCCGTACATCAATTACAGCATATAAACGCGCGGCAGTCAGGCATCAACATTGACAGAGAATGGACGTGGATGAGGCAAACTGCGCTAATCAACTAAACAGGTGCCGCGCGGTTATGAAGACAATAAACACTGTTTAGTTTGATCTTGTACCGCGCGGTTAGTAGGTCGTTCCCCGCGGAATCGCGCAGTCATCTGAAATTAACCTTATTCTTATTTTCAGTTGGACTGGACGTCAAAGACTATGGGGATATAGAAGTAAAGAGCAGTGAAAACCCTGATATAAATGTAGAAAATATGGAACATTTAATGTTGGTATCAGATTGCAATAAAAAGTTGTCGAAACGTGTCTCGCAAGTCCTGAAGGATGGTAGAATCGCTGTCACTATCGGTGGCGATCATTCCATTGGAGTTGGTATGCTATATTATATTGTTTCCTTCAGAAAACTTATGGCAGTAGAATTCAGCCATCTCCATTCTCCATTCAGGTTTATTCAGCCACACACAAAAGTGTGCGACCAAACTGATGCCACCTAAATCATCTGTCGTTGCTAATGATATGATTTCAGAAATATTTGGAGCCATTTTCTTAGAACAGGCAAAAACCTCAACGCTCTGTTTCAAGGAGAATACAATAACTAATATCTACGTAAGACTCTGTATCTGTATTTTTTCTAAGCACTTAAAATAAATACACACGTTCTAACCAAAGATAACAATAACTATGTAATGTAGACTGAGAATAAAGTACTACGTAAGCGTTCTGGCTTTGATATTCTAACCTCTCCGTTCAGTTCCCAAGTATGTCATATTTTTCTTTGCAAGAATTTTAAAGTACGGAATGAAAGACGGTTTCTCGAAATGAATGGACGGGTAAGTGAAAGCTACCAGCTAAGATTTCTAAAAACACGATATTATAGTAGGATGCCTAGGTGCTCCTTTGCTAAAGAGTAGAACAAAGAGAATACAAATACTACGACAGTGGAATAGTGATGGATGAATTTACGTAGTTATTGTATTCTCCTTGGGATGAACAATAAGTTGTTACAAAGAAATAACGTGGTCTGGGGTGATTTCCTTCGCCCACGAGTAGGATTATTAAAATTATTACGCAGAGTTCATTTTAATTTAATGACTTCTTGGATATGGAAACTCCTTCGACATTCAGGCGCATTAAAAAAAATTATAATAATCATTGAGATAGCTCATCTCAAGATTAGTTTTAAAAATGAATCATTGTGCATTTCATCCTAGCGCGCCTTTCCGCACACTTAAATGTATGTCATGCTAGATAGCATGACATACGAGTACATTAAAGGAATCGCCTATCGACGAGTTCGCGCCGTCGACTTATGCACCCATAAGCAAAATATCCCTCAATATTCCAGGCACTGTCGACGGCCACTACAACGAGCACGAAGATATGATTCTCATCTGGGTAGACGCCCACGCCGATATCAACACCAACAAGACGTCTGACTCGGGTTCCGTACACGGCATGCCTGTTGCTCTACTTGTGAAGGAGCTATCGGATTACTGGCCGTACCTGCCGAGTATGGATTGGCAAGTACCTAGGTAAGGAGAAACCAACGGTTAAACCTAGCCGTTATAGTATTTCTAAGTATAACTTAAGTCTCACATCAACTCGAAGAAAATCCTACAGTTCCTAGCAGCTGCAAGGGTTAGTGGCGAACTATGAACGCTACGGCTTCGGGGCTGAACGTATAAGTGGCGATCACAATAGGCCTATCATGCCGCTGTGATACTCAAGCCACCCAAAGATTATAAAAAAACACTTAAGTCTAAATAAACAAAGATACTCAATTAAATTCAACGAAATATAGAAAACCTGTCAAACGACACCGCGCGTGCGTCTACGGAACGTCGTCGCTGACTCGATAAATTTAAATGTTTTTATCTACTTTAGTCTCTAAGGTATTTATTATATGAGCCCTAGTTTAAGTTACATTTTGTACAATTTCTTTGGTGCCTGAAATTAAGTTATTATTATAGAGATACTGACTCAGTAGTCACTTTGGTTTTTGATGTTTACTTAGAAGCTAAAACTGAAAAAAACGCCCTTCATAAAAAGTTTGCTTGTACGAGTAATATATCGACGTGTCGGAGCTTTTGACGCCTATTGACCGACTTCAAGAAGGTGGAAATTCTCAATTTACTGCTTTTTTTATATTGTGTGAATTTTCTCTTCATCTTCGCCAATTATTAATAGATTTTGTTGATTATTTCGTTACCTATTTTTAGCGTAAAACTTAAAAAACACTAAGTATTTACGAATTTGAAGTCAGTTTATGTGTAAAGATCAAATACAGATTATAAAATATGGAAAGACCATTCATAATAGGAATTCACAATTTACTTCCAGATTACCAATAAAACGTCTTGGATACATCGGCTTACGCTCCGTGGACGAATACGAAAGGCTCGCTATCAAGAAATATGAAGTCCCCACATTTGCTATGGAGGATGTTGAAGAGTAAGTATAAAACTGCACACCTCCCCTTATCATATAGTCAGCAATTAAAGTCATATTGCTAGTCTTTTTAACCGACCGAAAAACAAAGGGGAAGTAGTTCTAGGTCCGGCTGTACTTTGTTTTTATGTAGGTACCTATGTATAGAGGAAAAAAATTCATCTGTCACAGCAGAGAGATGGGTCATTCAAAATTTTATTTGGTTTCGACGTTGGTAACACCTCGTTTGTGTCTACCAATGTCGAAATCGTATAAAGCTATTTGACGAATGGAAACTCTTAGGGAGAACACCACTTCTCTTGTCGTTTGCCATCTCACCCATTTGATAATACAATTGTTTCAGGCACGGCATCAAGAAGTCCATAATGCACATTCTCCACAAACTGGACCCTGAGAAGTGCAGGCCTATCCACGTGAGCTTCGATATTGACGCACTTGACGCGCTTGAGGCACCTAGCACCGGCACCCCAGGTAACCTTAGCAAACTATCATAAACTACCTAATTATGCTCCGTGCACGCATTTATTATTAAAGTAAGTTTTTTTTTTAAGTATTGTTAAGAGAACCCTAGTGTCTAGATAAACCTATGTTCAGTCGAAAAGAAAAATGTACCATCTTGATGTAGAGTCGGCAAAAATTATGATAATGAATCCAAATCTATTACTGATATGACTGTGTCGTTTCTTTTTACTATGTACACTTTTTCATGTGAAAATTTGCTACTCCTATAAGAATAATAGCTTGTACACAAAAATAGGCCATCCGGCGCAGTTAACACTTAGCCTACCATCTACGAAGGCCGTAATTAAAAAAATTACGAAAATAAACTATATTTCATCGCATCTTATCGTAATCAAAATCGTACGGCATTGATTGCAATACACCCTCGTAGCACCCTCGTAGCACCCTCGTAGCACCTGGCTACGTTCGATGCTACGACGCTACGCTAATGGCTACGGTGCTACGTGAGGCTACGATTTGTAGCATTAGTGCAATTTCCCTATCTTACTGTTATTTATTCTATTGCCCTAATGGAACGGAGGTAATAATACAATGTGTTTTTTCGAAATGAAATGTGCGGATATTAGACCCGAAATAGTCGACAAAAATTACTATTAACTTTAATAATTTTAACCTCGTTATTTTAGTAATTATGAAATGTAAGCGAGTTATCTACGAACATTGTTTTAAAATAGTTACCAACTTAAATCACATGCCCACAATCTACATAGTACTCATAGATAGCACTTTTAATAAGGAGAAAGAATCGTAAAGATTAAACTTGTACAACCCTCAGTGGCACAGTTACTGTTATAGAATAGAACAGGGAAATGTAGCAGTGCATATGATTATCGCAACGTCGTCGTCGTCAGCGTGTGGAAAATGGCGACGTCTTTGAACAACATTGTAATTATATTCATTTAATTTCATCAATTATATCATTTTTTTATTGCACAAATAATAATACAATAATAATAATTATTATATGACGACCTCTGTGGCGAGGTGGGCGATGGTCCACCTGCGACGCAGGAGGTTGCGGGTTCGATTCCCGCCTCGGAACAATTGTGTGTATGAACAGTCCTCTGCCGTAGTGAGGCAAAATCGGGTCGTATTAGCATTCACAGTCTTAGCTCTAACTACTAAGTTCAAGACTTGTGATGTAAATGCGAGGGATTTTATTAAATTACTCAAGGATTTTAATGATCTAATTTACTTCTAAATTAAGAAGTATCATGTTCATGTCTTCTTATCGTGGGTAGGCTTCATCATTCGTACCGCTAGGAATTAGAACACGCTCCAAGCTTCTGTCTTACCGGTCAATTACAACCTGGGTCCCTTCAAGACAAGAGTGAATAAGTATCATTCGTGATACGTGTCGGTCCGGTGACATCTTCACTTTCTATCAGATGAGATCCTCAACGTCTATTGGCTTTAAAAAAATGGTGACGATGAATTGTAATACTGTGTTATCTGGCTCCAAAATATTTATTAAAGGAAATAATTACAGCAATAATCAGCGTCAGCTGCGGTTACATACAATGTAATTATTGAATTATTGAACCGCCTCGGAACAATTGTGTGTACGATCTGCAGATATTTGTTCCGGGTGTTCTGGTCGTTTTCTATGTATAATAAAAAATATCTATCTATGTAATGTATTTTATTATGTATATCAGTTATCTAGTACCCATAACTTATTATAATCAATTATAATTATTTATTTATTGAATTCGGAATATTTCATGAGGCGAAAGGGGCTATCGGCTATAAACTTTAACGTAAACATATACCTAGTGTGTTTACATTTGTTGATTATGGGCATTAAAGTGTTAAAATAAGTAATATTAAGTAATAAGTTCTATTATCTATCCGTGAAAACCTTCAATAACCTTTCTCTTAAATAACACACTAACAAGTTCATTAATACTAATTAATGAACTTGTTAGTGTGTTATTTAGAAGTTTCTGGTTTTCCTTTAAATAAATATAAATATATCAATACCGTTTTAATCTGGCTGGCACGTTAAAGTAGAACTGTAGTTGGTTATTATTGAAGGAAATAATATGGTATGTAGTTATGCCGCCTCTCAGTCCAGTGGGAAGAGATTAAACAAATCCAAGATAATTATTTATATCGTCAAGTAAAAGAGTTAGGCTCCGAGCAAATGGGCCACCGACCACAGCCACCGATGGCTGTCGCGCGCTACCAGCACATTTGTAACAGTGTCAGAAGCGAGTGGCCGCCACCGGCTACACGTATGCGGCGCGTCTATACAAAATATAATGAAAAAGTATGTTAAGTTGCTGTCGCTGGCCACCAGTGGCTGTGGTCGGTGGCTCGTTTGCGCGGAGCCTTAATAATTTACAAGTCACCATCCAAATGAAGTTTTATAAGATATAACATGTTTTTTTATTCAAGGAGGGCGCCATGTGCCGTCCCTCGGTAGACATCTTTAGGCAACAACCGCTGGAGCTCGATTTGCATCCAAATGGTTTTATCAAAAAGAACTTACTTTTTTACGAGTTCGCTGCTTTAAATTGCATTCCTACTTTTTACATAATACGATTTACCTTAGTTTCGAAGCAGTTAGACGATCCAAAATTCATTATAATACCTCTAGGATTATTTATTCGATACTGATACCTACATTTCTGAAGAGTCTGTTGCATTATTCTGTTGCTTCGTTAGTTTTGTTTGGAAATACGTACCTACATATAAGCTGGTAGTAAATATAATTAAATTTATTCCTGTGGGGACACCCATTGACGGCGACTTCCCTGTGTAGTACAGGGACGTCGCCGTGGATAAATTTAATTATATTTATTGAGTTCCTCTGACCCATTAACTATATTTAATCATTATATCGAGATTCGTCAATGGGGATTCGTCCCGTTGTCCCCATTGGCGACAACGGGAATAAATTTTAAATTATTTTTATTCAATCCGTTTTCCATGGGACACCGTCAATAGGGACAACGGGAATACATTATACAATAAATATTTTATAACTTACGCGATCTGAACACATAATTATAAGTATTGATACAACGGGTATTTATCGCGTTTATTTACCTTTTTCCCGACGTTTCAACAGGTTTACACTCTGTCGTGGTCACAGGTGACCACGACAGTGGGACACGACGTGTGGGAAAGTGGGAAAAAGGTAAATAAACGCGATAAATACCCGTTGTATCAATACTTATAATTATACATTATACAATACAATACAATACAAACATTCTTTATTGTACACCATAATCAAATTAATCATTACAAAAATACATTATATGCGACAGGTACAATGGGCGGCCTTATCGCTTAGAAGCATTATCTTCGTCTAGTAGTTCTTCTAGAACATTCCTTAGCGATAGGCAACACCTCAAAGATGCTTCAAAAGTTCGGAGTTGCCGAACTTACTTGTGCTCGGCTATGTCGGAGCCTACAGGCGTAGATACTATATATGCTAATTTATTACAGTGAGAGGCGGGCTGACGCTTCGGGAAGGTATCAATCTGATGGAAATCATCCATGAAACGGGGCGTCTCCGAGCAGTGGACCTGGTGGAAATTAACCCAGCGGTGGGCGATGCGAGTGACAGGAAACGGACCATCGAAGCTGGAATGAGCATCTTGAAAGCGGCACTAGGTTTTTCAAGACGGGGCACTGCGCCTAGAGGCGTTTTGGACTTGCCTGTACAAACGCACGACGACGATGATAAAAGTACAGACAAAGGAATTGAAAAGCAAATTAAATAAAGAACACTACAACTAAATCACTACATAGTATAAAACTAAGTCGCTGTCCGCTTTCTGTCGGTCCCTATATGCTTAGATCTTTAAAACTACGCAACGGATTTTGGTGCGGTTTTTTTATAAATAGAGAAAATGAACAGAAAGGTTTATAAAGTATTTTTCACATAGATTTCCACGCGGGAGAAGCCGCGGGGCGCAGCTATTGATTTATAAACTATGAAGTATAGGTGAAACCCCAGTTAAAACTACGTTAATCGTGAACTTTTTACTAACGCGCTGCCATATCGTTTCACGCAAATAAAATAATTTGAAACTCAACAGGATTTTTTACATAATCCATTAGCTTCTACATGTAAATGGTTATTAGTTATTTTATTATTTAAGTTTATCTGTTATGTGTGTAAAACTGTTTGTCTTCCGAATAACGCAAAATAAAATAAAATGAGGGCAAACCCTTGTCCTTAAGTTTCGGCGTAGGTAACTACTAGGTACCTTACCTTATATACATATAACTTATTTTGTAGTTGCGTAGGTAGGTATTTCTTAAAAAAATACGAAACTTAACGCAATATTCCGTAGCATAACAATAAATAATACAATTCAATTTAACTGTGTTTGTTTATGATTTCATTGTCGGGTTTAATAAGCGTGTCGTATTGTTGATTGAACGCATAGAATTTACATTGACACGAGGGTAGTGCCTACTGTAGGTACAACTACCTACCTGAATATGTGATCTGTACATTTGATTACGTAGGGTTTGGTTTACATTTGGTTTGATTACGTAGTAAAACCATGTTTAGAAAATTGGTAAGTGCGTTGGCTACTTCAATTTCTTAGTTCTCAGGAAGAATGTACTAATCTAGTACGACCATAACTAGTCCATGTCACAGAGAAAGAGAATTGACCATTTTATTTCGCTCATTTAACGACCGCGACTCGGCAAACGTTATGTAGATTGCCCTCCGGCCAGGTGGGATGACGACCTGCGAAAGACTGCAGGCATATGCTTTATGCGACAAGCTCAAGATAGGGCGCTATGGCGCTCATTAGAGGAGGCCTATGTCCAGCAGTGGACTATTATAGGTTGATGATGATGATGAACATTTCATTAGATGATACATCATAAATAATATTGAAACCGACCAAACTTTTCACGGCATTTTATTTCGAGTTGCAGCGCATTAGCATAACCATACAGCAGCGGGGCAATACAGCCAGCGTCTTGGGGACGCTTCCGACTGGTATTGATATGAATCAGTTGAGATACCTGTAGATGTTTGCAACAATCAATGCGTTAACCTCAATTGTTTCAATTTCTAATAATCTAATTTTTTTGTATTATTTGATTATTTCTTTGCTAAATAAACATTATACCTACATAATAACGAACTTTCTGGGACCGCTTCTTATGTTATATGCGACTATAGAGTCGATAAAGTTCACTCACGTTTTTATGTGTTATAAAAAAAGAAAGCGACTTGTACTCATTTAATATTCGGATTTTTTAGATCTGGTTTTCTATTGTGACAACCTTGACAGCTGCCCTCGATACACCGAAGGTACAAATGGCCGAAGGCGAAATAAAGGACATCGTATTAAAATATATCAAAAACATCACAGACATAGAAGACCAATACATAATTAACAACAACCTCTCCAAAGCTATTTCAAGGATGTTCAACGGGAAGATAAGCATGCTCCCGCTATACAAAGTGAGCTTGAAGATTGATAGGGACCCAGTGAAAATACCTTGGACTCTACAAGCTGATACAGGGGCACTAGCCCAGGAAATCAAGGGATCCTATAAACCTCTGCTTCAAATAAACAAAGAGTAGACCATTTATCTGTATGTTTAGCTCATTTTATTTTTCAAAATATCTATTAGTTTTTGCCCCAAGGTTCGCACGGATTGTTTATATGGAAACAATTAAATAAAGCTCATTTCCATCCCATGGAATCTGTTTTATGTGATAAAAGTAGCCTTTGTTTGATTCCAGACTTATCTGCTAGGTACCATGTCAGGCACAACAAAATGGCTGGCTTCCCACAAGCTTCAAACGAGTGGGCCCGCGAGCTATTTGTCATCTAATGCCGACAATGTAAAATGCATCTTAATTTTACGAGTTAAAGCCCGTATTTGAATGCACATGTTTGTGCTGTGCGTTAGCGGTGCTAACCTGATCTGCTACAACCACACAACTCTTCATTGGTTGAGGACAATAATGATATCTTTCGGATCTTTGCTACAACGCTAGTGAAAGAGACTAAATATTGAAATAAAGTAAACAAGGTTTATGGTAAAACGATCTTTATTACTATAATCATAAAGTATAGCACCTTAGAAATTGACTTGAGCTCGGTAATGCGGTTGGAACTTATTACTTTTAAGGGAGAGCTTCATCTGCCACTTGGCCTGCACTCGCTTCATGAAGTGGATGTCTCGCGCTTTCCTGTTAAGAAAAAATATTATAAGCCAACTTCTTTATTAACTATGGTAAAAAAGATATACGAATAATAATTTTCGACTACGGTGGCCGTCTAGTCTCCACGGAGAATGGAGAAAAAAAAATGCGGAAATAATATACGTGCGCTCTCCATTCTCTCTCCTAAGTCCTAATACAATGGGACGAAAGGACTAGGGGGTGAGGTTGGAGGCCCCCATGCTTCAATAAATAAATAATACTGGACATTTTACACAGCGTCATCTAGTCCCAAGCTAAGCAGAGTTTGTATTATGGGTAGATACTAGATAACTGATTTACTTAAGGCTCAATTTACTATTAAAATCTTAGAAAATTCTCTTTCAATGTGACCCTTTGAAATCCTGATGTATGTACCCGCGCCCTAATTCCACTAAATCATCGCTTCACGATAACAGTTGTTTCGTCTCAGAATGACACATTTTGTCATTTTACTTTTGACGAAAGAAATTACAGGTGGAGGAACGCGTGTGTGTTTCTATTTTTTATTCCAGGGTTGAAACCATTCTCATCAATCTCTCGTTGCACAATTGTACAAAGCACCGTACGACTATCTAGAATTTAATTTATCTATGTAAATCGAGAAAAAAATCTTGTCTCTATTGAGACGTAATGCCATACAAAATGTAGTAGGATTTTGTAGGCATTACATTAAATTACCTGTAGGTACTCTTGCAAAATGACATCGACATTAATGGAAAATTCTGTACACTTATGTTGATAATGATAAGCAAAATAAGTCCGTATAGCTTCTCGATTAGAGTCTTATTAGAATGTCTTTCATCTTTGGACAAATCTGCGACGATACGAGTGTAAAGTAATTATTTAGTAGAATTCGGCCACAGGCTATAATTTATTATTATTATTTATAAAAGACTTACTTGACAGCCAGAGCCTGCTCCTTCGGTGCCCAGCCCAGCGCGCGGTATACTCCCAAAAGCCTGTGCAGTTTGCGGTCAGATTTCTTCACTAGTGCTACACTGCTTTGAGTTACGTTTTGCTTGTAGTACCTGTAAAATTATCATTATGAAGTACCACTAAAAAACTAATGTTACATGTACATAGCAAAGGAATTAGATATTACATGTAACATGTTTGCGTAGTATAAATACGTTATAGAAATTAGCCATAGGCAAAGAATGGATTAGGTGATCTCATTAAAAAAATACTAACTACTCTGACCGCTCCTTAGGAAAGTGCGGCGAGGTGGGGGCGAGGAAAAAAGAGCAAGAGTACGCGTTGAAGAGAGCGTTGACGACAGACTGATGGATCGGAGCGGCCGATATTTCCCCCCCGTCTCGCCGCTCGCATACTTCAGGCGCGGTACAGCGGTTTCGGTCAAACTATAGTCTACTTATCCAAGTATCACGTGACCGAAACCGGGGGCAGTGACTAGTTCTTCATAAAAAAACATAAATATTATGTTTAGTCTTCCGCGCTGCACCAATGTGCATTATGGAATAAAACAAACGAAATATACTTGTTTGAAGGTTATCAGAAGTAAATGAAATACGTAGCATACTGGGCAATAATAGCCATATCATCAGTCAGTTAAGATGATAACGCTTAATTAGCGATAGATAAAGCGTATCTCAAAATATATGCTTACAATAATACGAAAATGAATATCAAACCGATTGAATTGCTGAAACGAAAGTTAGCAGCACATTATCCTTGCATATACAAAGAAAACAGCCAGGAATAATATAATTGCAGATGTTATCAACATTTGTCCTGTGGTGAGATTCAAACTCGCAACTTTCTGTCTCAAGCGGACCGTCGCCCACTGCGCCAGAGGCACACAATCTGACTTACTTATTATATAGGTAAATTGCTACTTGTCAGATATTAACATACCTCATGAGCGATCTATGTCCAACAGTGATGCCAGAAGGTAACACCAGTTGGAAGTCATCACCCTCAAGTGTTGTTGGACCCTCGACCTCCTCTTCCACATCCATTTTACCATCATCCTCTTTGTGATCAGGATACGATGTACTGGAATTTTCAAACACATTGTTTATGTAAATTGTAAGTATTGAATATCTCTTATTTGTCAATCTCTGTTAATCTATACTAATACGAGGGTGGATTGAAAAGTACTCGGCCTAACTCAGATCCATTAAATTCTAAAAATCAAATCTACCCACATTATTTAGTTCAGTTCAGACTAGTTAATTGTGTGAAGTTTGAAACGTGTGCGATAATTAGTTGTGATTTTATAAATTTATTAACAAAGCAATCGGACGTAATTTCCGCAAATGGAGCAAATCGAGCAGCGTGCCGTCATTAAGTACCTCCATAAGAAGGGGCTATCATCAAAAGCCATCCATGATGATATGGTCAGTACATTAGGGGATTCTGCTCTGTCATATTCATCCGTCAAAAAATAGATAGCAGAATTTAAGCGTGGTAGAGAGAGTGTGAAAGATGAACCCCGCTCTGGAAGGCCTTCGACGTCCACTACTGACGAAAATATTAAAAAAGTACATGATTTAATAATGGGAGACCGCAGATTAAAAATTAGAGAGATAGCCGAGATTATAGGCATCTCTTATGAACGAACTCAAAACATCATTGTCAACGAGTTGGGTTTCCACAAGGTGTCTGCGAGGTGGGTTCCGCGACTGCTTTCAGTTGAACAAAAAAGGACGCGATTGACTATTTCACGCGACTGTTTGGAGTTATTTGAAGCCGATGCCGATGATTTTTTTAATCGTTTTGTTACCATGGACGAAACATGGGTTCATTACTGTACACCGGAAACAAAACAACAATCAAAACAGTGGAGAAGATCTGGTTCACCACCCCCTAAAAAGGCTAAGTCGATTTTGTCGGCAAATAAGGTGATGGCTTCAGTATTCTGGGACTCGAAAGGTGTGATTATGATAGATTATCTTGAAAGGGGTCACACTATAAACTCTGATTACTACTGCACCTTACTACGTCGTTTACGAGAGGAAATAAAAGAAAAACGTCCAGGAATGCTCAGAAGAAAACTTCTGTTTCATCAAGATAACGCCCGTGTTCACACATCTGTACAGTCAATGGCTGAAATCCACAACTGTGGCTTTGAACTGTTACCGCATCCGCCTTATTCACCTGATCTGGCACCATCAGACTTCTTTCTGTTCCCTAACCTAAAAAAGCACTTGGGAGGTCAAAGATTTTCGACAAACGACGAGGTCAAAGCAGCAGTAGACGCATATTTTGACTCTAAGGAAGAATCATTTTTTTTCAACGGTCTATATGCTTGGAAGGGGAGGTGGCAAAAGTGTATTGAACTTGATGGTGATTATGTAGAAAAATAAAAATATAACTGATTTAGTCTGTGTTTATTTTCTTGGTTAGGCCGAGTACTTTTCAATCCACCCTCGTATTATAAAGAGGAAAGGTTTGATTTTTTGTTTGTATATTTGTTTGTTTGTAACAAATAGGCTCCGAAACTACTGGACCGATTTGAAAAATTCTATCACCGTTAGGAAGCCTAAATATCCGTAGGCTATATTATATTTTCAAAAAAAGTAAGGGATCCTTACTAAAACTCCAATAATGTAACCCAAGGTGTGAAAAATGTACCTATAAAATTCCTTGCATATCAATACGCCATTTTTTCTAAATAAACGTGGTTGCCTAGCAACGCTCTTTTGACAGCAAAGGTTTGATAACAATTTACTGTATGGAAACTCTTTTGTTAGGTTGTACGCCTCTTGCATATCAATACGCCATTTTTTCTAAATAAACGTGGTTGCCTAGCAACGCTCTTTTGACAGCAAAGGTTTGATAACAATTTACTGTATGGAAACTCTTTTGTTAGGTTGTACGCCTCTTGCATATCAATACGCCATGTTTTCTAAATAAACGTGGTTGCCTAGCAACGCTCTTTTGACAACAAAGGTTTGATAACAATTTACTGTATGGAAACTCTTTTGTTAGGTTGTACGTCTTTTTTGATTATTTTGTCTCATATTATAAAGAGGAAATGTTTGATTTTTTGATTTTAATGAATAGGCTCCGAAACTACTGGTCCGATTTGAAAAATTTCTTCACTGTTGGGAAGCTACACTATCCCCGGTGAACATAGGCTATATTATATTTGCCTAAATGTTAGGGATCCTTACTAAAACTCCAATAATGTAACCCAAGGTGTAAAAAAATCACCTAATAAAGTGAAATTCGAGTTTAACGCGGGAGAAACCGCGGGGAACAGCTAGTATCTTTTGAAAATGAGGACATTGCTTAGGGTATGGTAGAATCATCATCATGGTAAAATATAGAATTTAATGGAATGCTAATTCATTTCATTAAATGCTATATTCTAGTAAGGCAACTAAAGCAGCTTGCCAAACCCTCTTCTTGTGTATAATAAATAAATAAATAAGCTATCTATAACGCCAAAAAAAAAAAAGAAGTCAAGTTAATCTATCTATAACTAATCTAACACAAACAGAAACATTCGAATATGATTTTTACATGCTTTATTAACGCTTCACGCAACGGAAAATCAAACGTGAAAAAAAGCACAAAAAAAACCAAACAGGAATAAAAAATATCGACAATTTAATTACAATAGAAACAGTTAAGCTTACTGCAGACTGTTGCATAAAATCAACAATAATTAGGATATATTGGATAAATTCTTATTCTTAGCTCAAAAACAGACAACCAATACTCTAATATTACATCCACATTAATATTAAATTAAAGAGGTGTTTATGAGTTAATGAGTAGGGATTAATCTGGAACTACTTGTCCAATATCTAATTAAATTGAGTAATTAATTAAATGAAATTTATTAATTGCATAAAACGGTTTTGCTTTAACTATGCCATCTTTTTATATATCTATGCTATGCTTATAAAGCCTCTGTTTTATACAACGTTTCACTTACTGTGACCTTGATTTAGTTCAAAAAGCTACATTATTCCTGAGTGACATAAGCTATGTCACGGTTATCCGGGTAAAGCGTGAGCGAATCTGCAAGCAAACATTGGTAATGGATAACAATAGCTACCTGTAATCATAATAGTCTGCATATTCCGCCAAGGCTATGCCTTCGTGGAGCATTTTGCAGTGTCCCTTAGACACCATGTGTCCTCGAGCTGCTTCCATGGAATAGAATGTCCGTCCTGTCTCATTGCACCATAAACACATGAATCCTTGAGATATCTGTAAAAAGGTAACACATATTTGAAGTCATAACACTACACAGTATTTGAAACAAAGTCGCATCCCCCTGTCAGACTGTCCCTATGTTTGCTTAGATCTTTAAATCTACAAATGGATTTAGATGCCGTTTTTTTTATATATAGAGTGATTCAAGAGGAAGGTTTTGTAAATCATTTGAAACATAGATTTCCACGCAGGCGAAGCCGCGGGGCGCAGCTAGTTCACAATCAGTTGTTTGAAGACATCTGTGGTGTATTGGTAGTTTATATGAGATGCATACGTTTTGGGCTGCTTAATGCCACAGGGCTTATGAGATGAATTCTCTGTCAATCAAAATATCTATTTATGTAGTGTATTGTATCCCCAACACACTTGCCCAATGTGGGAATTATGGGCATAAAAAAAAACCATTAGATAAAAGCTGATAAAGCGCTTATCATAGCATGCCTACGTCCAGCAGTGGACCAATATAAAAATTTTGAGGTGACTTGAGTGTATTGTGTTATGTATATCAATTATCTGGTACCCATATCACAAGCTCTGCTTATCTTGGGGCTGGAAAATGCTGTGTGAATTGAAAGATTTTTTTTTATTTCTGTATTATGTAGAAAATGAGAATTTAAGTTATTCATCTGTCATCATCATCATCAAATTTGCAACAGTTCTGCCTACTATATACAACATTTTGTGTGAATTTTGTTGTTTGTGTAATTGTTTATTTTATTATTATTCAATTGTGAAAGAACATAATATCATCATCAGCCTATTGTAGGCCACTGCTGGACATACGCCTCCCCTAATGAGTGCCACAGCACCCTGTCTTCAGCTTATCGCATCCAACATCCATAGGAAGAACATACATATTGCATAATAATACAAATTATTGGACAATATATCTCTTCATACATTAAATTTCAAATTAATAAACTGTTGCAAAATTAAAGCAAATAAATTATTTGAATAAAATTTTGAAATAGGTTAGAGTTTAACTCATTAGTAAGTTGATTTTTTATAACTTACCTTTTCACCCAAATACAAGAGCAACCCTTTGACATCTGTACAAAACTCAACATCTGGAATGAAGAAAGAATGTGCTTCTGACATATGTTTGAGGTTCTTCACCATATTCTTGCTACTGTGTGTGCAAAACAAACATTGTTTTGGCTTGATTAGAGAATCACTGCCAGGAATGCGGCATTCGTCCCAGTCATCCGAATCAAGCTGGAAAAACAATTGAATATTATTAATTATGGGAGTTCCAAGGAGTTGACCTCTGACACTGTAGAAGTTAAATGGACTTACCTCTTCAATTTCAGAATCGGTCTCAATATCCTCTTCGTCATCGTGATTTGTATCTACCACCACAAACTTTCCAGGCTCTGATGGCTGTGCACTACCGGGCTCCACCTTTACATAGCTATCGGAGTCGGAGGGACCACTATGCTCTTCCTCTACAAACTGCTGTTCCATTAATTTATGCCTCTTGCTATTCAAATGGTTGTTGAAGGCATTTTTAGTGCTAAATAACTTAGAGCAATACTTGCAGTACTCCGAATCGTCACGGTTTGCATTCTGCGAAGATTCTTTATGCTCTTTAGCTCGCAGGTCAAACTCTTCGAGGGTCACAGGGGGTATTCCAGCCACTTTTCTCTTCAAATTATACCTGTGCCAGTCCAATTTGTAGTGCTCACGCTGAAGTTCAGGCGTTTTGAAAATCACCTGGCAGGTTATGCATGTAAACGTATCGGGCATTGTGGTTTGATAACTGAGTGGACTGTAAACTATGTGATTGCAATTTTTTTGCACTCAAAAATTTTTCAATTAATATTGTTCAACTAAATAAATAATTAAATAAAATGTGATGAAATTCAGCAACAATTAACTGCGAGCGAGTGACCGACCGACCCTATGTAGAAAAGTACTTTGTGGACCGACCGACCGACCGAACGGAACGATTCGTTTCGTTTCGTTCCGCACAGCACAACTGGCGCGACAGTTCAACTTCTTATTTTTATGGCTCGCTGTGACTGTACTGTGTTGCCACAACTCTGCCAGTGTCCGTGTGAAGAGTCATAAACTTTAGTAGAGAAAAAGAGAATGAAATTTTATGGAAATTTTATTAATGATAACTAAGCGTAAACAGTTTTATCTGTTTGAGTAGTACCATTTTGATTTGTACCTGGAAAACAACACAAAGTTAAGAATGCATGCACACACAAAGGGTTAATAAATAGAAAATGTACAAATTTGGAATTAATATGTTAGTAGTTATTTACAGTTTAATCTTATTAGATTTTACAAATTTACATAATAAAAAGTTTACAGGAGGGGAAAATATAAGGGATAATAAACATTTAAGGGAAGTAGGACGCGGGATATCAGGAGGGAGTGGATCATAGAGGGAGAAATGTAATTTAGAGCAGTTGAAAAATATGTGGTCAATGGTTCCTTCTTCTAAACCACACTCACAAATAGAATGATTCCTAATCCTAAGTTTGCACAAAAAAACTGGAGAACAGCAGGCACCCAGCCTTAACCTACATAAAGTAGAGGTAGTAAATTTATTTGCCTTGCAAAAGATAGAGAACCAGGGTACTGAAGGTATCTCTGGCTGGATATCAGCATAATGCTTGCCCTTAGTTTGCCTTTTTTTTATATAAAACTAGCTGTTCGCCGCGGTTTCACCTGCGTTTAACTCAAATTTCACTTTATTAGGTGAATTTTTACACCTTAGTTACCCACCACGTTATATTATTGGAGTTTTAGTAAGAATCCCTAACTTTTTGAAAATATAATATAGCATATGTACACCGGGGATAGTGTAGCTTCCCAACGGTGAAAGAATTTTTCAAATCGGTCCGGTAGTTTCGGAGCCTATTCATTACAAACAAACAAACAAAAAATCAAACCTTTCCTCTTTATAATATTAGTATAGATATAGATGGATGTAAACATAATGATAATGACAGTACCATGTCAATAAATTTATCAAAACTTGCTGTACACTCCTAAATACATCAAAAGCTTTCCACAGTGAGTTTATGTATATTTACTAGTTCTTATTATACTAGTAAATATACATGAACTCGCTGTGCCCACAACTAGGCTTCACAAGATTAATATATCTTCTAAAGGGCAATGAAGCCAATGTAAGTATGTACCTAAGCTTTTACAACGAAACTCCTAGTGAGTTGTAAAAGCTTTCAGTAAAAAAAATCAAAGTAATAAAAACTAAACTATTTGACTAAAAACTAAAGACTAAAATATTTGATTAAGATATTTTCTTGAGATTATCTAGATGTTAAAACGGCATGGAACGGGTTTGGCTTCAACTCGTCGCTTCTTTGGTTTTAATTCATAAAATAACAAAATAAATTCGCTTTTTGTTTTTACTATCTGTTTTTTAACACCATCATGGTGACAACTAGTCATACAGCTGTGTAAACTAATAATTGTCAACTGCGGACTATCAAAATCGTATGAGCGTATGATTAAAGAGCAAAGAGGTTTTGTACATTTTGGTTACCCATCCAACTGACACGACGCGACGACGTCGTCGTGGCCACAGAGTAATAATATGGCAATGGCAACTGCGTCCAGGCTTCTTCATCAAATAGGGAATTACACCCATTTTTGAAAAAAGTTGTTATTCTATTCTATAAGGCTAATAAACAAAACAAAATACAACGTACAACATTTATTTATATGGTTTTATATAAACTTGCTAAGGCACTTATAAAGTAATTAAAAAACGTACCAAATTATGATTAGAAACTACTAAGAAACTTGCCAGTTGCCACCTTCTTTATGATCTCAGCTTTTTAACCGTAAATGGATTCCCCTTACTACGATCTGAACGAACTTAGCCAGTTTCACATTTAGGTTTTTGATAAAATTTACTATACGTCTTACTTACTTCACAAGAAGTTGATAATGATTTCATTACTTAAAATGTCTTACCTTACCAGACACGTCATATTGCCATGCCAAATGCTAATGCCAAATAAAAGAAAAGAAGTCAAGTGTAATGTAAATACTCAGTCACATCACAATCAAGAACTTTGAATTTGAATAAATAAATGGCTTTACAAGGAGCAAAAATAAAATAAAAAAGGTTTCGGGAAATTCTGTTGTTCATCAGTGCTGTGCCTTTTGCAAATTTACATTTCATAAACATGTTGGAAACAGAAGAATTCGATGATGATTATTTTACTCCAGTTGCAAGGTCAGGTCAGGATCAGGATGATAATATCATTTAAATGATTTACATAGATTACACAATCATCTAACCCGTTTTACCAACATTAACAAGCGTTTACGTATTTCCCTGTCCTGTGATTTAAGTAGGTACTTATTCTTCCAAACATAAAACTCTATTCATACTTTTTTATTTGCAGTACCTCGCTTGCCAACATTTTTGGGAAACCTGTTACGGATGTAAGACCAGATAACGAATCTCTGAAATACATTCCTCCAAAACCACAAAATATTGTCCAGCAAAAAGAGGACTCCAAAGCAACTTCTTGCGTGTTTGCTTGTGCTATTGTAGGATATCTTTGGTATGATATTTTCTAAGTTTATATATCTAACAACCTGATGTTTTGTTTTTGTTATCTATAACAGATATAGGTCCAATTTAGAGGATAGAATATTTGGACAGTAAAAGCAGTGTTTATAAATTCAGGCTATCAAGCTAAGAAAAGCCTATTCACTTTTAATTTTATAACATCTTTAACTTTTCAGGCACAATAACATCTACACCCCAAAAGGAAAACTGGGATTTGCAATATTAAAAAAATTGAAATCTGCGGAATATAATATAATTTTGTATGATTCAAACAAAACAACTCTATCAAACACAATAGTTTCAAGCAAATTAAAAGTTTTCATAAAAAATAAAAATTACTTATCTTACTATGATGATCAAACTAAGTACTGGAGTCTCTATGCTGCTCATGGTGAAATTGAAAAAATTGTTGCTTTGCTAAAACAGTTTGAAGCAATAATAACAACATCAACTAATCCAACAGATCCTGATCCTCCAGAACCTATTGAAAGACTTGAAACAATGTGTCTAAAAGAAAGTAATTTATTTATTTGTAATGAACAAGCAGGTAGTGATACAGATTCCGCAATGAACAGAAAAACAAAAGCCTCTATTCTAAACAGGATGGCTAGTATGGGACATGCTATACTTCCTCCAAAAGCTGCTTCTGCTCTTCAGACAAGTGATTCTGATACAGATGATCATGAAAAAGCTATGAAAAATAAGACTTCCAAAGGGATTAAAAGGAATAGTGTACACAAAAAGAATTCAGAACACACAAAAATAATTGAAGTAAATTCAGGTGGTGTAATAGAAAACACTTTCACAAATGATCAATTATTACCACTGTCTCAAACTACTATTTTATCAAATCCAAATCCCATACCTACAGATTTACTGCTAATCGAGCAAAGAATTCATAATAGTGAACTTCGTATAAATCTAGGAACAATGACTGATAAAGTTGATAAAATACTGACAAAAATAAATGTCTTGGAAATGAAAGATCAAGCTGAAAGCAATGCTAAAGTAAATTCAGAGATAACTAACAAACTTCTTAGGGAGTATGAAAATAAAATTCAAGTCTATGAGAATATTATCAAACAAATGGGAGGAACACATAATATTCAGGCAACATCAAGTGGTCACTCTAACATTAAGATTGACGAAACACTGACCAGTAAAATTTACCTTCTAGAAAAAGAAATTAAAGAAAAAGACTCTGCAGTTTCATCACTTCAAGCTGAATTCCTTATTCTCAGCAATGATAAAGAACAACAAAGTAATATATTACAAAAGAAAATATGTGATTTACAAGAAGAACTTATGATAAACAAAATCCTGTTGAATGATCTCACAGAAAAAAATGAAAAATTAATGAGTACAGCGGATGCTGTAAATAATGAAAATGTATATAAACTAAAGTTACTAATGAATGATACTTATCGAGCTGTAGAATCAACTTTTGAAGACGAAACTACCTATTCAGGTACAATGATTAAGAAACTAATTTGTGCAATTATTAGAAAAATGACCATAGAAGCAATTAATGACTAAGATATTGCGCAATTATACTGCATACAATAGTTATTTATGTATGTTAGTAAATGTACTGATGATAATTATAATGTTGTAAGTAAAGTACCTCTTTGTCAATATTCAATTGTAAAAAGTAGGTAGGTAATTTTTAACCAACCCATGAAATTAGCAAGCATTATGTATTTGACAGTTGATGGTTGTTTTATGAAAAGTAATCTGATTAAAAGCCAGTTTTGGTAATTAAGTCAACCATGGCGTTATCTTTTAGTAAGTCATAAGTTGGTGGTATTACTCTAATCATAAAGGAACTGCAAAAAAAAACACTAGGTACCTTGTTATTTAATTATCTACAAAAAAGAAAATCATACAGTCAGGGATGAAGTAATAATTATTTACCCTGCCTGCAATAATTATCCTGGTACTTGTTGTTGATGAAGAAAAGAACCGACAACAGCTGTGTAAACGTGTTCTTGAGTGGAGACTGCGACTCGGCAAACGTAGTGACGCTCTCCTGCCAGATGGGCATCTGCGAAAGATTGCAGGCTGGATGCGACAAGCTGAAGCCTTTTTCTATTTTTTAGGTAATTTCCTTACCATCTTATTTTATCATAAAATGAGCATTTTAATAACGAAGATTCCGATCGAGGCGGATCGTAGGTTTCATAAACCGAACCGTTTCCACGGTTGGAAACGTAGCGTAGCGTAGCGCGTAGGTTGGAAACATTGAGTATTGACTGAATGTTGAATTTGAGTTGACGTTGACATTTGTATGTTTTTGATTCTGACAAAAAGAACCAGGGTTGCCAGATGTCTAAACTTTTTTCTCGTACCGGGGATGCCAAAAATCTCGTACTTTTAGAACATAATCTCGTACAAATTTAAAGTTTAAAATCTCATTAAATCTGTGTTCTAAACAATGTTACGAGTATCTCTGGTTTGTATTCGGTTTATCCATTTCTTGAGGTTGAAGTTGTCAAATGAAACGAGTCCATATTATGCGTACGATGTTTAAAAACCGTGTCACCTGCTTTTTTTGCAGTCCATCCTCCCTTTTTAGTTATTTTCCTAGGCGGCGGCGGCGTGGATGAATCCTCACTGCTCATTATTTTAAATTTACTTTCTATTAATTAGGATGAAATATCGAAATGCAAGGGAACTTGACAAACTTCAACTAATGAGAGTAATGAGTATAAAACATTCCCCTCCATGTTCAGTAAAAGATGTTAGAATGCGATGGTTACATGAGTGCAAGAAGGACAACAACAAACAAATACATTTAACGGGAAATCCCGTTCTAAGACATTTAGAGACAACTAGTGATGAGGTAATGAATCTAGTGATGTGCCTAGTCAATTGTTCTATGGCGGCGTGGACCTTATTATCCTTTTTATAATATTTTTGGTTGGAAAAATGGCACAGGAATTCAACATTGTCAAAATCTCGTACAAAAGTGTACGAGATTTTTATTTCTCTCGTTTCTCGTACAGGGACTGTAAATCTCGTACATGTACGAGATTTCTCGTACGTCTGGCAACCCTGAAAGAACTTGCATACAATTCCATCTTTTTTGTTTTGGAAAAAAAACGGCTTGTCTTCTTGGGTCAAAAAGAAAAGAAATAAAATAAGGGTGTCGAAAAAAAAGTGTGGGTCGTAAACAAAACGTATTGATTTGATTATGTAGCTTATTGCGAAGGGAATCCTCTTCCAGTAGGCCTTTCGTGCAAGTTTCGTATCTTCCTGTATATTATATTGCATTTATTATTATATTATCTTCTGTTTACCAACTCTGCTTATGCTTTACCATGGAAGATCTCAACACTTCGCTAAACCAGTACAAGGAACAGGTAAAATTCATAGGTTTTTCTTTCACCATATATCACAGAAGATGAAAAGTGGCTTTGGGTTTTCATAATATCTACATATTACCAACAATAACTAATCATTCTAACTCATACCTTCTACCTCAACATCCCAATACGGGATTCAATCCATAAAATCATTGATTTGTATTTTCAGCTTGGTATGGTGAATCAAGCACTTAAAAGTGTCTCAAATGACGCTGAACGCGAATCATTGGTCACCTTACAATCAGACTTGGAGCAGCTCATCCATCTAACACAAGAGAATTTGGATTCAATAGAAACAACCAATGGGAGTGATAATGAACAGCGAGAAGCCCCGAAAGAGATTGATGATGAATATGCCCGTTTCATGGTGAGGTGGAATCTAATTGCAATATATAATTACATTATATTAAAATAAAATGAATTACTTTATTTTCATACATACTGCATACGAGAAACATTGTAAAACACAGGTAGACAGAAAACATAGAAACACACTAAATACCAACAGCTTTATGAACCTTTATGCATTAGTGCAAAGGGGTGGCTGTGTCCAGCCTCTTGTATTAAGTATATCAGTCATCTAGTACCCATAACACAAGCTCTGCTTAGCTTCTGGCTAGATGATGCTGTGTGAATTGTCCAACATAATAATTTTTTGTTTGACCATTGCTTGTCAACTTAATGGCTGTTTGTTGAGTTTATATTAAAACAAAAATTATCAAGTTAGTATCACCAAACCTTTGAGTACAATCAAGATAAACATACCTACTCCAAACAACATTATTAAAACATATTTAAAAGTGTTATAATTCCAGCCAAGGACATACTTTCTTGTGAAGTTACATTTGAATCTGGTGAAATAATAAGGTATATTAATTTCCAGGAAGAAATGGCAAACAGTGGTGCATACGAAGCCGACAGCAAAGAGGATAACACATCACAATCTCCCAAAAACAATAAAGAGGGAAACGAAGATATTGAGGTACAGCCAAAATAAATTATACCATAATACAATACATGCAAAAATAATAATTAGTAACTGAGCACCACACAAGGGTGAAAAAAAACCTTTGCCAAAAAATGCATGCAATGTGTGGGTTTCTAATTTAGGCTGATTTTAGGGTCAAGCTGATCATCAGCGCTGACGATCAGCGCGGGTCGTTTAAGTATTCTACTGATCGCCGCGGAGTGCAGATGCATAGAAAAGAAAGCGATTGTACGCAATCGGCACGTGCGATCAGTGCGACACTTAAACGCTCACTGAAGAGAGAAGCGTGCGGGTTCTGGTCGGCGCCGACCGCTCAGCGACGCTGACGAGCGGCGCGTAGGACGCGCGTACTGTCAGCGCTGAACGGTCGGCGTTATTCTAAGGCTGGTTTTAGCGTCCATACAGATTGCTACGCGCTGAGCTCTCAGCGCCGATGGTCTGCGTGACACTAAAATCAGCCTTAGGGATGGTGATGATCACAAGGCCAGACCACCACACAACAGGTAGCACATGGTCGAGATTGGCTAAAAGAGGAGAACTATAGTGACATCACATTGTCATTAATTGCGTAAATTATAACATTGGAAGGACTGAATATTTAAAATATTTTAAGCTCCAGTCAAACCTGCGCGGCAAACACGCGGGACGCGGTGCGGTACGGTAGCGTCAACAACGCGAAACTAGACCTGCGCTCTGCTGACTGCGGTGTTCGGTCTCGCTGCTGACACTCCTTCGCGTACCGCCTTGCGCGTGTTTGACGCGCAGTTTTGGCCAAAGCTTTATATGCATTCGATGAAAATAAAAATTATTCTCACCCTAGAGAACCATTGTCCTTGGTCTACAGGAGACCTTTGTCTGAAGAGGCTTATGTACAGATATTGAGGCAGTAGAAGAGTTTAAGTTTTGTGTGTTATAAAACAAACACACAAAACTTAAACTCTTCTACTATGTTTGAGTAATGACTCATTATTAATTGCTATCATAATTACAGGATGAGCTAGCAAGTATGCTGGGCATGAAATGTGCAGTGTACCACACTCACAAATGGGGTGGACAGCCAACTCTTCACAATGCTATGGTTAGTTCTGTTGTACCGAGGGAGGAAGATGACCAGTTTACAGATCTCCAGGTAAATTAATTGTTAAATACTTTTTATCAATTAACTCAAATTTATATTTATATAATCTAGAAACTACAATAACTAGAGACCCAACTATTCAGTCATAAACTTTGTAACCATACATTGGTGTAATGTTATCTGTAATTACAAAATCCACTATTTAGACTTGTCATAATTTTTGTGAAATGTTCTTAGTGTAATATCCTAATCTATGTAACATTTGCTTGAATTTTTCCAGGTAAGGGTATTATTCACACACCCAACTCATACTGAAATGTTGCCATGCCCGTTTTTCTTGGACGGAGAATGTAGATTTAGTGATGAACAGTGTAGGTGAGTTCTGGTGATTTCAATAGTATACGGAACAATGAATTTCACCCAAAAATTATCTGTAGTGTACACACTAACTACATATATTATTAAACATAGCATGAAGTTTTTTTTTTATCAATTGGTATTCTTGTTGTAGGTATTCTCATGGCGCTGTTGTACCTCTGTCAGCCTTAAAAGAAGCTATAGAACCAAGTTTTGCTGCTCTTAAGATAGGCAGTAGAGTATTAATGAAGTTGAAACCACCAGATGATGAAGTAAGTGCAGTGTCTAATTTCCCTGAACTAGGGCCCAATTCTGCTAAACCAATCGCACACAATGACGTCGTCGCAGAATCGCCATGTAAGGAGTCTTTAGAAGATTCTGCAATATGTATACCATTTATTACTTTTTACAGTGAAGAAATGGGTTTAGCAGAATAAGGCCCCTGGTATTAGGTTAAGGTTTATCGTCATCATCAACCAATAGTCCTCCTCTAATGATCGCCATAGCCGCGCCCTGTAGGTAAAGTTAATTTCATTATATTTAACTCAATCTTCTTTTCTATCTGTAGGATATAAGTCTCGCTAAGAAAAGCACAGAAAAATATCACCTTTGGCATAGAGCTGTAATAAGCAGTATAGACTTGGATGAAAGAGTATGCTCGGTGAAACTGGAGCATGGAGTGAAAACTGGAGAAAAAAGGAAAGCAAATATGGAGGAATATGATGTTCGTGTTGAAGACATATTCCCTTTGAATAGTGAGTACTGGGTGGCTATGACCATTTTATAGTAATAAAAAAGAAAAAAGTTTTTATTTCAAAAAATTAATAAAATATTAAAAAGTTTGTACATGCTTATCATATTAATTAATTATGTCAAATTAATAGTAGAAGTATTATGCACCGCGAGGAAATGAAGCAGTGGCTTACCTTACGTCACGAGAATCTTTGAAAAACGAGCGCAACTCAGTATTCTAGAATAACTTACGCATGAAGTGAAGGGGATACCAGAATCCTGCGTGAGGGATTTAATCACGCCCAAGTAAAAAAAGCTTTGTGCACGAGGAGAATACCTACTTACTTTTCACAAATTCTGTGAGAAAATAGTAATAGTTACTTACGTATTTCGCGTACTTTTTTGCCGTCTTCTGAACAGGTTCAAATTTAGAAGATATCTTTGTACGGATCGCCCATTATTTTAATGTTCCAAATTCAATCACCTTGAGCTGCCTTGTCTTTGGCATAATGTGTCGTTAAGGCACTGGCACATGACAAACATAAAAAAATCATATGTGATTCAAAGATCTATTTACTTCCAGCTGAAGATGACGACTCATCGTCGTCCGATGATAGCCTGAGCGACACAGACTACCCGGAAAACAAAATAGTCAGAACAGACACAGATGAAAAGTCGCTGATTGCTGATAAATCACTCCAGCAAAACGGCAGGACGATGGGAGAGTGGGAGCGGCATACAAGAGTGAGTATGTATTTATTCTTTTTGTGTTATCATTGTAGCAGGGAGTCGTAGATGGAGGCGGCTCAGGAACGCTCCAAACAAGACTACAGGAGACCTATGTTCAGTACCTAGTGGACGTGTACGAGCTGACGATGATGATGATGTGTTAAAAAAAGGACTATCTGTGCCGTGCAGAATTCCCAATTTTATGTTTTAAGTTTTTTGCGTTACACCCTTATTCTTAAAAAAAAAAAATTAAAGAAGGAAGTTACCCTATGTGATATCAGCTATCTGCCAGTGTAAGTTCTTTCAAAATAAGTCCAGCTGTTTCAGATATAAACGTTTAATAAAAAAAGAGTCGGACAAAAAAATTTGAATCCACGCATATTATTTTTTTACAGCTAACCAAAGTTAAAAGCTAACTTGATCGTGTGGATGTGGATGATCGATTGGAATTTGAACTATGCGGTTCGCTTCGCTCGGGTTCCGCTTAAGTTTATTACTTGAACATGTTGAGTTCAACCCTTACTTACCACTGTATAAAAATATCATTCTAATCCGCAATATCTTCCACAGGGTATCGGCTCAAAACTAATGCTGTCTATGGGCTACGTGCCGGGTTCAGGACTCGGGGCCTCCGGTGAGGGCAGGGTCGCGCCTGTCGAGGCCAGGGTGCTACCTGTGGGCAAGAGTCTCGACCACTGCATGGCTATATCTGAACAACATGCGCAAGACCCTATGAAAGTGAGTAAACCTTGTTATCTTTTTTGGGCCCTAGGGAATGAATTATTAATTGCTTTACACATTCACTGCTGATCTTATCGCTGTGACTTGCAAAGTCGAGTTCTGACTAGTGTTAAAGGGCGTAATGTAACGTCACACATTGAGCGTAATGTAAAGTCAGTATGGGGAAAGCAGAACTTTGTAACGAGATTGATTTTAGCATTTGGCGTAATTTTTTGTGCTATCTGCTATCTGCCCTACTAATATTAAAAACGCGAAAGTAAGTATGGATGGATGTTTGTTACTCTTTCACGTAAAAACTACTGAATGGCTTTTAATGAAGATTTACAATAATATAGCTTATACATCAGAATAACATATAGGCTATAATTTATAAAGATAAATTGTATATTATCATTTTAATTACTTCTTACAGGTTGAACAAAGATTGCAAAGGCTGCAGAAAAAAGAAGAAGAAAGAAACAAACGAGCTTATGAACGAGAAAAAGAGAAAGAAAAAAGAAACGTTTTCAATTTCATCAATAGAACAATAGGGGATAATGACGAAACCCCAACAACAGCGGCTCCCATGAATGTAAAGGAATCCAGTAGCAAGGATCTGAATATTGAACAGTTCAAAATTACTGAAGATGTAAAGAAACTCGAAAGAGAAATCATTAAATTAAACACTTCTATGGGCAAGTACCCTTTAGGTACACCTGGCTACAGAAGTTTGTCATTACAGATAGCGGAAAAAAATAAAGAACTAGATACACTAAGACAAAGGGATCAACAAATTACTAGAGAACAGAACAAGAGGAAAGACAAAGTGAAAATGACTGTGTTTTAACATATTTTTGTAGAGTAGCTAAATCAATTTAAATCTGCTTTACCAACATAGGTAAGTTATTATTTATACAGGTACCTGGATTAAGTGGACTATTTGAAAGGAATAAAAGAGATATTTATGTAATTACAAATTTCTTTATTTACATGAATGTGTGATGTTTTAGTTTAAAATAAGCGTACATGACATAAAATTACAATTTAATATGTGAAATATTTTTCTATAAATTAGATATTTGTACTATCACTCAATTACAAAGTACTTAACCAAAGTTAATGGGAGTGTGACTAGCAAATAATATTTGCTGTATTTTGATAAAATGAATTTTATATTTCAGTGACAGTGGGTCAAAATGGTGTATATCTAAATTATTCACCCAGTATTCTAACTCTACCTACTATATGTAGGTATGGAACGCCTTTCTCTTAAAATTTCAAAGCTCTACTCAGTATATTAGATTTTTACTAAAACATTTATTTTTATTACAACTATAAAAATGAGTATAAGAGTGTTAAATATAACAAGTTAATTGTTGCATTACAATAATTATGATCACATAAAATTACTAAAAACTCTTAAAACTGCTACATGAGCAAGATATTTGTACTTTTAAGCTGATTCGCACTAGTGATGTAAGTATTATAACAGAAGCACTATGCCATAAGATCTAATCTGAGAGAAATTAGCTAACGGACCCACTGCATGTACACCAATTGATGTACCAATACCTTCGTCAGTGAAACACCATGACCTTTATTACGTATGTACCGACATATGCATTTGTCATGTTAACATTCGGCTAAAACTGCCAGTGCGTAGAACTCCCACAACAGGTACGCAACAATACTTACTACATAGGTACTAACTACACTTTTATGCATTGAAATTCATTTCCTAGGCTTCATAATCATAACAGAGACTGATTATTTCCTCACAAACAAACCTTTGAACCGTCACCATCCATTCTCGCTATCATACTATTTGAAACGTATTCAAAACAATGTCTACACATAATATAATACAATATAGAGAGTGATGAACAAAAGAGAGACATTATTTGTACTAAACTAAACGTCTTGGTAAATAATAAGTACACATATGTATATGAGACTCTGCCTCGCCCTGATTATACTATTTAGTTATGATGGATAGCGTTTGTGATGTCTTATTACGTAGATTGTAATGACACACTAGGAAGTCGTTCACACTACAAGACTCCCTTGTGCACTATAGTTTTATAAACAAATCTAGTAAGGTAAAATCTCTGAATGTGAACAACCACAACGAACGATCGACATTTGTGTGAAACTAAAAACAAATGAGATTCGCTGTTTCAAACACTGTCTTAGGAACGCGAAGCTTGTGCCCTGTGCCTTTAAACCTGAAGCCGTTGAGTTAATCGGCTTCTAACTCTAGATAAGCCTGAAGTGGTCAGTGCAGGCTATAGCGTGGTCCGCAGTCGGTTCACTACATACTCCATCGTGGCGTTTGTATTGTCAAAGACGGGAACTCCGGATCGCCGCGCGAGGTCCGACAGGTATGTTCGACCGCGGTTGTAGTCTTTTACTGCGGCTTCGCTATACTGTAAACAAAAAAAAACATTAGCTACAAAAATCATGAACGTCCTACCGGAATGGGGAAAAATTGTCTTTGTTTGAACAATAAATATATAGAAAGTTTGTTTAGATGTTGTTACAACCTAAGGCTAAGGATGGACATTTGGTCAGCTTAGACAAGGTCTTGTCTAGGGTAGTACAGACAGATAGTACACCAAATCGTGATAAAATCTTTCTTTGTTTCTTTGCATACAAATATGATACATCTAAGCTTGCTGGTCTCCACTGAAGCAAATCGGAGACGAGATGTTTGAATAACGACGTTCTATTGGTTGTTAAAAACAAATATCATCAAAGCTTTGGTGGCTTCTGGCCCTAAGGAAGAGAAAGTTCACTTACATTGGTGACCTTCTTAGGGTCCATAGGTTGCACTAATAGTACCGTCGCGGTAGGTCGCAGGCCCATATAGTGCGCTGCTAACACCATCGCGGCGAAGCAAGGCGCTTCCGCACTCATAGAGAAGACTAACACCCGGGATCCTAGGAGTAGGTCTTCATCGTACGTACCTGGAATTAAGAGAAATCATTATTAAATTGACTGCAATTTTGTGAGTTTAGCTAATTTTCACTAATTTCACAAAAAAAATGTATTTTATTATAACTATAAAAAAAATATTTTTATCAAACAGCTATGAACTCTCAGGAACAAGCCCCTACTAATAATCGGTTTATACATTTGGTAGCTACAATGCTGTAGACAGGTCAAAATTACGACATCCCTCTTTTTGTCGGGGCTTAAAAATAATGGTCATACATTTTATAATGTATGACCATTATGTCGATTTTCATCGTTTTTTATCTGGGAGGATCCAAGCTAGATTATAGGGATATGTTTTTTCCTGCGGCGCCGGAGTTTGCGCGTTCGATTCCTGCCTCGTGATAAATGTTTGTACGAATTGCAAATATTTATTCCGGGTGTTCTGAGTAGGTACGTTTAAAAAACTATTAATGTAATGTATTGTATTATGTATGTATATCAGTTATCTACCCATAACACAAGCTCTGCTTAGCTTGGGGCTAGATGATGTGGATTGTCCAGCATTATTTTTTTTATTATCTTTCGCGTCGTCATATTGGAATGGTTTAAAAGGTCGAAATGACAAAACCCATGATAAAATATCACACAGGTGAGCTAAGAAGAAAAATACACTCTGGGTCATTCATTAGATTAATCACTAAGTTAATCTAATCATCGATGTAAAACCATAAAAAAGGCAACTATTACGTCAACGCCTACGTATTTTTCACGACGCTAAAATTTAAATTATCGTGGACATGTCATCGAAGCTGTTTTTATGATGTATTCTCTTATTGGAATGATGTCTTTACACCCACGCGCAGTCATAGCAAAAACACAGAACACTTCTGTTTTAATTAACTGATGGATTTATCAAAAGATAAGCATTATGATTGATGTAAAACCCACGCCCCTTCGGTTTTATACTATGAGAATTCGTGATGTGTTCTCTAGCTTTTCAAAGTGAAAGCATACAGTTTAATCGAAAAGAAAGCGCCTCAGTAAATGAGGTTGCATTTCATCTAAGGTCGAGATGGTTTCTCCGTGACTTGGCAGCTTTTGAATTTGATTCGTCAGCTAATTTTACATAAGAGCACTCGCCTCTTTCACATTGAAAGTAACTATGGATTTCCAATGCTAAGAAAACTTTTCGTAAGATATAACAAGAATGTGTGGGATCTCACGTAGCTTTCAATACTATAGGTAAGTCGTTACCCATACATTTAACATGGGTCAAATGTAAGTAGGTATATCATCATTTCGAAATCTATGTTGCATGATAGAATGACGTGAACGCTTCTTCATAGCAAATATACCTAGACTCCGATATAGAATCCAAGATATTTTATATCAACAAAGACATTTATAATGTAAAATTTAACAAAAACTGACAACAATAACAGACAACAACAAGGTTATTGGTACAAAAACGAACGAAAGATCAATTAAATGATGATTGAAAGCTTTCAAAACCAAAAATTGTTTCGAGTTTCGAATGCAATGTCGTTAAATATTTTCCACTATTAATATACCTCAAGTTTTTATAAACCCTTTCTTTATACTTGAACATATCTGGCTGGAGGTTTTGAATCGGATCATAATTCCTTATCGACCTAGTGAATAATCTGTTATTTATCTAGCATCCAATGTTTTAACACATTCATTACCAAACAATACGACTAAATCATAAATCTGTCCAATCTACTTGAGTAAATTTATTATTAAAGGTTAGGTGCTTATTAAGGTAGATTATTATAGGTGGGTTATACTCTGATGACGGTCTGACACATTTGTTTGTGGTTAGTTATGTTATGACACTTGTTATTCACAGGTGAATCTATTTCTTGGAATATGTCTACAAAAAGAACGTGTCAGGTAATTGTTTTTTTCTGTTTTACTAGGTGATTGTCCTTGTTCTATGATACCTAACCATTCTTTCTGTTATGTCTTTAATGTACATAATGTTGGAAGGTTGATTTTTGCTGAGCACGTTTTTTACAGGATGGTACTGGCAGGGGAAGGTAAGAAATCCCGTGGCAAAGAGGAACCTATCACCGGGTGCGATCATGTTTAAATGATGACGTCAGCTTACCTTTGAAGGGCTGCGGCGTAACATCTTCCGTGACAGAATAGAAATCCGATGCACTAAGTCTGTCGCTCCTCTCCAAACTTGGCGTCTTTTCCCTTAGCTCCACATCTTCAGGTAGCTCCCCGGCTTCCGATCTCGGCTTTTTATCCCGCCTCGGAGACTCAGGGTGCGCGGGCGCAGCTCGGCGCGCGGGGGTTGAAAACATCCGCGTGTAGTCATTGGCCCGCGGTATTATGTACGTTAAACCTTCACGTTTCAAAACGTCCTCTGGTCGCGTGCTGTTACTCTGTAAGGAAATTTATCAATGCTATTATTATGTAAGTAGGTATACGGCAAGGCCTATCGACGTTTTAATGAGTTCGGTTGCGTGTGCTTCTTTAAATTGCTGTCCCCTCGTTGCTAGGAGTAAATGTATCGCGTGCTTTGTTTATGCTATTTAGATTGCTATCGCCGTTATTACGTAATCTCGTTGCTACTTTGGGCTGTGAGTAGGTAGGTACGAATCTTGATTCGGTCAACTACCTACAATACGACACCATTCTTAGAATTGCGTCGCATTTGAACTTCTCATGAGATTAGAATGATAAATTTACTTCCTGTTTATCTGCTATTCTATACTTTAACTAACTCTAAGAAAACAAGCTGATTCATTTCGTTCAGTCAAATGTTCTACGCAGTACTGACGCAGTGATGTTACGTACGCAAGACGCCCTTTGAAACATTTTACTGATGACAGCCCCTAGCCATATTAGAAGCAGATACTTACAGGAAAACAGCCAGCGAGGTAGGCGTCATGCGTGGGAGCTCCTAACATCGCCGGTAACCGCTCCAAGCGCCGTTCGGTGCCGGGCGTGAATACCCGCTCGGAGCCAGGCGTGAACACGCTTGAGCCTGATTCTGCGGAGCCGGTGGTGCCTTCTGTGGGCTCTGGGACTCGACTGCCACCGTTCTGTAAACAATAATACAGTTTGAGTAATGACCAATAAATCTTATTACAATACAATACAAAAATTATTTTATTGTACACCATAATCAAATCAATCATTACAAAAATACATTATATGCGACATTACATTATGGGCGGCCTTATTAAGTTTGGATAGATTGGTGGGTATTTGTTAGGTATTCTTCACACTCCATAATGCTTGTAAAACTTACAAAAGTTACCCACGTGTTTTTATTTTCTAGCAGACTTATTGACACAAGTTTCTCAATAGTATTCTCTATATTGATAGAATTTCTATTTTGCTCGTTATTTTACGACTTTGCCATTTAAAGGCTGAGCGAAGCACCCAACTACGTCTAGGATGGTTCCTGGTCGATGTCATCGCTAAAGGTGGATATAGCTATAAAATTGGCAGCTATCTATGCCATATGACGTGAAACTGCGTTTGTCAAGTTGTCAACAAGTGCATTATTAGAGTTGTAGTGCTTTGATCTTTATTTTTATCGTTGCCTCATCTCATATCCATGTGCGTTTCTTCTAAGTTAACTTTGCTAACGAAAAATTAGAATATTTCTTAATTTCAATAGCTTCACAGTTTTACACACTGTCGAATAAAAGAGAATGGTTCACATTCTCTCTTAGTAAAACTGTTGAAACGTCGGGAAAAATAAGTAAATAAACCCGATAAATACCCGTTAAATAGTACTTATATTAATGTGTTCAGATCGCGTAAGTTTAAAAACTTATTTAGTGCAGAAGTGAGAGAATACAACACATGTGCACACTTTATTGATTCACTCACATAATGCGATGGAACAACAGACCATAAGGCATAGGTACTGTAGTTTGTTAAAAGTTACCTTAGGAATGAATAATCCCAGTTTCCGTCCGTACGCCCTAAGCCGTGCGTTGTACACGTGCATTCCATTAGTTTGCGAGGCGTTCTCTGAAACTCTGTCACAGGCTACGCCGACGCCGGTGCCTGCTGGGTCCGCCGGTTCTGGCCCGTTTCTTTGACCTTCTGAAAAAATACAAGAAATTTTTTCGCCTTTAGAACATGTGTGATAATCACACTAGCCTACACTAGAGTGCACAGTCATGGCTCGCATAAAGTGCTGGGAAAGTAACGCTTTTGCGATTTGCGCCTTAACTGTGTCTCCAAAATGTGAGTTTTATACAGCATACTTGAAAATTTAAGCTAAAGCTTTTTAATTTAAAGATATACTATAATCAAAGATAAGCTATAATTACAGGCTCTTAGATACAATAGATAGAGAATTTGAAAACCCCGCTTTTATGTACAGCAGTTTTTATGTCCTCCACAGAAATTGGCACACATTTTCGTGTGAATAAGGCTTAGAGAATAAGGCTACAAACACAATAGGTAGCTAGGTGCTATAGTGTTTAGTCCTAGTCAAAAAATCGCTTTTCAGTGAGCAGTACCTATAATGTAGGCTTATAGTCGTAATATGTAAAGTGTAAACAAAAATATTGTACTTAGATAAAGTGGTGAGAATACTATTAATTATTATTGGTAGTTTTAGGTAAGGTTCCTACATTTTCCGAACTAAAAACAAAAATCAGTGCAAACAAGCAGCCAAACTAATTTTGAATCGCTCATACGCAATAAGCTGTCGTAGTAGAAAACTCAAATGTTTGCAATTAGTCAACATTGACAAACTTATTAAACTGTACAAATAACCTAATAAACAAAACAAATGTTGTCGCACACTGAATGAGCACGTTCATAGAATGCATGTGATAAAGTTTCATAGACGAGATACCGAGTGATAGAAATGAGATGGGTGATAAGCTGGATGATAAGATAAAATCGGCAAAATATGTAATTGGAGCAGGTTTTAGGAGCGTATAAATTATTAATATTGATGATGTCACTTCGGTTGCTGATAGGGTTGATGGGAATAGCCGTAGTAACAGCGAGAAAGCTTAAACTGATTAATCGAGCGGAAGCGAGATGGTTTTCGGGATGTTATGCCTTAGTTTAGACACAGGTGTACACATTTGAGAGATTTAGAGATAATTAACATTCTCGTGTTTACTTAAGACTCTATTGAAATACAGAATCTCGTCCCATAAGTTTTTTTTTTTGAGAAAAATCTTGTTGAATTCCTGCTCCTAACTCTTGGGTTGGGACTTGGTTTTGTGTTTCATACTCTACACTTATGGAGCAAAGAAAAACAAAAGAGAGAATAACTCAAGCCTTCAAACTTGAATCCTGTGTCAAAACTAAGGCGATGGGTATGGGAAAGTGCGAAACGCACCGGGAGCTAGTGGAGCGAACAGCGTCCTTAGCGAACGAAACGCGCGGCGCATGCGCGCTGCGACGCCTTCAGCCGCGCCGCCAGCGCCATCCGTCGCCGACCCTACAACAAACACCCGCCCTTACCGACACCATAATAAAGATGATATTGCTGTGGCATGCTCTCCGTTTTATGTTAATCAAGATTATAAAATGTGTTCTCAAAGATGAACGTAACTTGACCCATGTCAGTCACTTGTATGTGCATAACATATGTATGTCAAGTACATGACATTTCGGACTCCTGTTTTCACCTGTAAGCTAGTTAGTACCTCCCACCACCGAACGATATAACATGCGGGTAGCTGCTCTGACAAAGAAATTGTCAACCTTCCTACAACAGAAAAAGTACTGTACGTCTCCAATCTTTAGGTTGAGCTTCGCGACCGCAGCACAAAATGTTTCGAAGGAAATATCAGCAGTGGTCATCAGGCAGCAATCGGCGAAGTCACGTGGTACCCGCGTGACGTCACGTAGCGCGTCCACTGCCTTAGAACTAAGCTCTATGTTCACACTCATATGGTTGATTATCCTCTAACCTGCATCAGCAGCCAGCTCCGCGACCGCAGCACAGAATGTTTCGAAGTCAATATCAGCCGTGGTCGGCAGGCAGCGGTCGGCGAAGTCACGTGGTACCCGCGTGACGTCACGCAGCGCGTCCACTGCTTTAGAACGGGGTAAACGGGTAGTCCGACCGCCAGCCGCGTCGTACGCTCGCTTTAATCTGAGGAAAGAGGTATATATTGGGCATTGCTTTTTAGAATCGAAAAGGACTAATGATGGCATAATGTTAACCCTTCTGCTGATATCAATACAATAAAAAACCAGTTAATTCATTAAAAACTCGAATGAGAAGGTACGAAAGCTGTACGATCTACTAAAAACACAAAAACGCTTAAAATAACAATTTGAGGGTAGCCCAATTTACTTTACAACTTCTTGCAGCATCTCACCTCAAGATGGTATGTCCCAGGGAATGCCTCGGATGCGTCCTTGCTCCTCGCAGTACGGCCCTGGCGCAGCGCAAGGCGGCCGGGATGTCCGTGAACGCGGGTAGTCCGCGCCTTTCCACTGCTTCTTGTAATGTTGCCCTCGCTCTAGACAGCTCTACGTATTCACTGTCCAGGACAAACAAAAGAAAGGTTAAGTCTGTGTTTTTTTTATCGAAATATCGCACAGAAGCTCCTTTAGATAAAGTTTGCTCCCGCTGCTACATAAAACGCACGCATATATGATACACTTGTGGGTTTTTGTAAAGCTTGTGTCTACATAGAAAGATACATTTTAATTTTACCTACTTAGAAACACCCGGAACAAATATTTGCAGATCGTACAAACATTTGTCCTAAAGCGGGCATCGAACCCGCAACCTCCTACGTCGCAGATGGACCTTCGCCGCTTCACTGAGGTCGTCTTAGCCGCAACGTGCGTCACATTGGTCGTGTGTATACCAAGTACGCGTGTACTTAGAGTAGGTAAATTAGGGCGCCCTAATCTCCTAAATCAAAAGTGGTACGTATCCATCCACCCTAGATTGATATTTTTCTTATCAGCATCGTAATATCAGATCGATAAAGCATGTCCTAACTCTGTAAAATGGACTCGTACGAAATGACTATTTGTGAGTGACGTCATTAAAATAAATAAATAACGCTGGGCAATCCACAAAGCATCATCTAGTCCAAAATGAGCAGGGCTTGTGTTATGGGTACTAGATGACTGATATGCTTCATAAAATATATATATATTTTGCATTATACATAGAAAATACGCAAAACACCCGGCTGAACAAATATTTGCATATCGTACATAAATTTATCTCAAGGCGCGAATCCAATCCGCTTTAGGACAAATGCGTTCGCCTGCCCCCGCGCCACTTCTGACCTGCATAAAAATAAGGTGCATCGAAATTAGGGAAGAGAGGCCTGAAGTGGATCTCTCATTTTCTCTCTTTAATCATCAACACCGTAATAAGTATCGATGACGAAGGCGCGGCGTTACTAGGAAATGTTTACGATTACCGTGATGATATTCTGATTATGGACGGCAATTCAAAAAACAATAGGCATTAGAAAAGTCGTGACTCAAATGCGTGTTAACATGACGTCACATATCGTGTCTTCCATTTTCATCGACCTTTGCGACTTTATCTATCCTTGATAAAATACTGAAGGCAATTGGTATGTAAACCAGACGATAGCTGGCGTCACCGCGAAAAATAACCCTGTGTATTATCGACTGTCGTTTATTTCCTTAGATGGGCGTTGGTAATGAGCTATACTTATCGGTACATTTCGGACATATTTGGTGGTCAATTTAAGGTTAAAGTCAAGTCACCTGTATGTATTCAAGTACTGCAATGAAGTATGAAGTCAGCCTGCAGATGATCGAGGAATTAGGTAATTTTGATTCCAAAAGATTTTCTAAAAGTAGCGATGTTCAAAATTTTAATACTATAAATAAACAAAGTCTCGCTGTGCCCAGAACCAGGCTTCACAAGAGTAATGTATCTTATAAAGGGCAATGTATACGCTTCTACGAGAAAACTCCAAGTGCAATAAATTAAAACAAATTGTCAAACAGTCTGTGCAAAATATTAACTAGAGGATAAAAACTTGGGACGGGTTTAGCTCGCACTCGAAAAATAACAATTAACAAGATAAAGGTTTCTTCGTCGATACTTTAATTTACTCTACATACCGAAGCGACATGAATCAAAAAAATATTTTATTGCCGTGCAGTGTTTAATTTTATGCATTTGACCTTTTCTAAGAGTACATTTATTTTATTTATGGAAAAAAAGAATTTTTAATTTTTTTCGCATTAAATCAAATTATTGATTTGATTTAATGCGAAAAATATACATAGGTACTTCCTATATTTATCGCAAATCGATCGAAAGAGCGAGACTGCACCTAGGTAGGTACCTATGTATATCTGTCGCCCATTGCGTTGCCGGCGGCAAATAAATTATATCTGCGGGTGTACCTGCACAAACTTCTCATTATCTCTGTCCGTCACAAGGCAAGATATTTACCACAGAACTGAAAACTGTTCTGTGATATTTACCGGCAACTATGCTTAGATCATACATAACATAACAAAGCATTTACGTTTCTTTGTGACGTCAGTGTCACGTCGTCAGTGGTTATTGGAATCCCTTCTCAAAAGCTTGTGGGCTTCACCACGTATTACCTAATTACAATATGAGTAAAGCCAGTTTTAAGAAACAGTAATTTACTTCAAGTTTCATCGTAACACTACAGAAAACCAGCCGATAATATAGGCTGCCTGTCCAGTGGAGAGGACCGGAGCGGAGCTGTGCCTATTTACTATCCAATAGAATTGCATAAAATCTCCGCTCCGCTTCAGTGGACAGGGATTTGCGGACTAATTTAATAATTCATACAAAACTGGCAAGCTGAGCGAGGAAGCGGAGCGGAATTCATACAAAAGCGGGAAGGTCCAATGGATAGACACAGTCCTAAACTCCGCTCCCCATTACTTCCTCAGTCCGCGTCAATGGACTGGCAGCCTAAAGTACTGGTAATGAAATGACCCAAGAGTTATTGACACTTATTGAGCACATTCATGACCGATTTGACCATTCCGTGATGCATTACGCTGATGGTGACTATCGAATTTGAATCAGACGATGAGGTCAGCTAAACGACTTGCGATGAAACTTTGCTGACCTCACCGTGCCTTCGGCGATAGAACCAAATAGAGCTAAATCAAAAGTCCCGTTACTGAAATGTGTACGAGTTTTAGTAAAAGCTATTTGATAACTGTGTTTTGACTACGTAGAATGCGGCCGACATGGTATTTGATGTCAGTGTACAACGTAAGGGCACAAAACTGATATTTGGATTGAAATTGGAGATTTGATGTTCGAAGCTGGACAGACAAAAAATTATGTGTGCGAACGAAGCATCGGCCAGCACGATGCGAAAATTGTGTCGTCTCACACATCAGTATATATAAAATTATTGCATATTCTGATATCATCCCTATCCTACCTACCTGCCAAGCGGTGATCAAGGCAAAATTCTATTTTTCTAGGGAAGGCATGTTCAGCTGCGGTTAAATGTGTGCTGATGAGTAGAGTAGGTATAGGTACCTATAAGCCTAAGTGAGTGTCTAAAGCTGAGATCACGAAAGATCATCCAAAGGTTGCCTGGAAGAAATCGCTCTTAGCGATAAGGCCGCCCATTGTGCATCTGTATCTTTGTTTGTTTGTTCTTTACTGTTTTTTCTGTGTTTCATGTGCAATAAATTGTATTTGTGTTGTATCACGATGATGATAAATCACTTACTGGTCTGAGATAGTCTCGTGGCCTATCGTCTGATGCCTCGTATAAGGCCTCAGCACCAGCAATAGGTCCTTGGGGGCGGCTGCTAGATTCGCCGCCTCCACGCAAGCTGCCACGGCGCGCGTCTCGCTGTCCAATACGAAGAGCAGCGCACGCGCAGCCGCTTTCGCCCTGTGCTCTACTTCCACTAGTTCCATGGACCAGTCTTCTACTTGCTGCGGGCAAATGGGTCGGGTTATGGATATTATTCATAGTTATATTACTATAGGTACAATAGTAAGTCTGTCGGTCTGTATGTACACGAATATGTATATCCTGGAGAAAGACATAGCCTTTTAATCCAAGAAAAACACGTGCGAAACACGTACGTCTGTGACAATAGTTTAATTAAGTGATGTGATGATAAATAAGGCCCTTAATATTTTACAAATTACGGACTTAGTAAACGAAACGTAACTAGCATTTAATCTCGTTCTGGCTCATGGTGAATTCGGACACAACATAACGTAATGCTTGATGCATGAATTTATAAATTATTTGTGGTTGGATTTGGACAAATAATTTGCGCTACATCCATCTTTTACAGCTATGTGTGTCTTTCCAGTGACCTAATTTTCTATTATACTTACTACTGAATATGATCTCGCTTTTACAGTGCATAAGTCTCACACTGGGGGTAATTTCTAAGAAATTTAATAGCCCAAATTTTTTTCGACTTCTACGTCACTTTACCTCGTGGTGCAATATGTAGCGCACGCTGAGGGAGGGATACGAGTTACTGGTTCAAGTACCGTCAAAGTCGATGTTTTTGGGAAATGATTAAATTTCTTAGAAATTATCTAAGATTTCGAAGATAGTCGATTTCAACCAGTCCAGTCATTGTACACAGAACAGTTAGAATCTAACACATGGAACGGAAACCCTTCATGACTCAACATGCGAATGGGAAATAGGAAACATTCCTTCAAGTTTCCTCAAAATCGTATCATTGTTATTTTAGTTCTACTGTCATACGTAAACCGCCTTGCTTTAACGTATCCGTGAAAATGTACTAAATCATTCATTAATTTTGCATTCGAAAAATGTAATGTTGGAAACTGAATAAACAATTTTTTTATTTACTTTATTTATAAATAGAGGCCCTGTGTTATGTGAATGAATATTTCAAACACGTTCTAATTTTGGATCGATGGTAAATTTTGTAAAATTATAATGGTTTTATTTATTATTATTTCATACCAATTTAATATCAATTTGTTATTATTTCATAAAAAAATGACAATTTTAATTTAAAAAACATTACGTATGTTTTTTTAATTAAAATTATAATTTTTTATTTTTTGAGTTTACTCGTTCTCGTTATTATATTGGTTGGATCATAATTATCATTAATGGCTTGTAAGCAGTGCTTGTAAGTAAATAGGTACGTTTTATAATTGCGTAATCCCTCTTTTAATTACATAGTAGATCATCAGCAGAAAAACTTAATTTAGATACGGCTTATGAGTTAATATATAATGATACGTTATATACGTTTATGGTGTAAATCGATGGCAATAGCGAATATTAAAAAATAGGATTTATAATTTGTTGTACTAGCTAGACGTAGGTTTATGTTTAAGTTATTACTTTTTAATCGAGAAAAATTATTGCCGTTTATATATTTTTTTAATTTATATTTCTAAGTTTAATAATGGGATGCGAAAGAGCAATAGATCTTTTCATTCAACTGGTGGCGCAGCATTATTTCTATTTCTCTTTGAGAATTTTTAATGAATTCTTAGTTTGCAACTGGGTGTGAAACATCAATAGAAAATCGTATTTGGGCAACCAGTTGCGCAGCAAGATAAATAATTATTTTTTTACTAATACTTGTGCAACTTAGTTAACAAAGCGGCCCGAGTGGTCTTATTGTTATTCAATAAGACAGACTAGATAGAAAACAGGAAAAATATTTTAAGAAAATTCTGTTAACGTTTTCGAATTAAAAAATAAAACGTGCCATCGTAGGCACGGTTTATTTTTTAATTCGAAAACGTTAAAATTAAAAAAAAAACGTGTCGTATACAAGTAACAAAAATAAAAAATTACGTCTAATTAATATCTAAAAAAACATGCACTATCACACACCAAGGTAATTTCCCGATAACTAGGGTTGATATGATAAACAATTACGTAACACAAAACAGTTTTAGATATAATATCAAATTCATTATTATCATTCAAGGAATGTAGATCTTTTAATCGCAAATAAATCATTGACAACCTGTTATTTATTATTGAGCCTTATTATTATAGTTGGTATAAAATAATCGAGGCTTTGTTGACATTTTAGTGGAAATAAGGACAAAGCACATTATATCCCTCACGAATACCGTACAGCATAAAAATAAGCATTCAAATATGGGTTTAAATTCGTACTGATTCGATACACTTACAGTGACAAAGTAGCTTACCGCAAACTTCAAGCAAGTGGCCCGCGCGACCTGTCTGTTATCTGATGCAATCATAATAAAATACATATGTACATCAAAAAAGAAAAACAAATTTACGAGATAAATAAACCCAATATTTGAAATCGCATTTTTGTGCTTTTTTCATTTTGGTTTGGTCCAGATCTGCGACAACCTTAAGTCAGCAAAAGTACTGCGTTCATAGTTAAATTTGATATGACATGTGTTTCTAGGACGATTCATTTATTGGCCTGTAGGTTTGATTTTAATGATTATTTTAATTTAAGCCAATTTTGTCATAATTAAACGCGACACTGATTAAACTATGTAACGAGTTGCTGTTCGCAGTTCCTAATTTATGCAGCCAGATAATTCCATTAACATAATACCAATACAAACATGGGCAGAACGATTTAACAAGTTTATTAGATATCACTAAAAATTGTGTTAGATTCGGACAGAGAAACTATTCACACCAAAAGGTGTGGCTGGGTGCTTAAAATTTTATGAACGCGGACACAAAAGTGAATAATTTTAAGTTTATGTTTATACACGTAGAGTAAATAAAGGTTAACTCACCGGATTGAAATATGTAATGCCCATTTTCTTTAGCATCGGAATGGCTATGTCCGATCTCCAAGTTGTCGGGTTGCAGGATCCACCCAAAAATACCTCGGGCGGCGGCGACGCCTCGCTGCCTGTGCAACATTCATACGTCAAACATTGTTACGCATACACAGGATTCAAATATTGGGAAACTTCTTATAATAAAGCTGGACAATCCACATAGCATTATCTAGACCCAGAGCAGAGCTTGTATTAAGGGTTGGTACTATATAAGATAACTGACATAATTACTTTAATTAGGTACATAGATAGATATTTAAAAAAAACTCAGAACACTCGGAATAAATATCTGCAGATCGTACAAACATTTTTACGATCAGCTTTTTTTCGATTTAGTTGCGGCGGCGGGAATCGAACCCGAAGCAACTTGCGTCGCAGGCGGATCTTCGCCCGCTACGCCACTGAGGTTTTCATACCATATTATTAAGATCGTAATTAAAGCAAGCGTACGTTTTGAAGGCCTTATTAGTAAAGTAAGATTTTTATCAATCTATATAAATAATAAAAATCTTTCTGGCATTGGTATAATCATTTTCGATAAAATAAATGGCAATCATCATTCAAGGTTCACTCGGTTCACTCTGCAACGCTTGATCCGGCTTAATAGCAACATTATGATAATACAGATAGGTATTTGTCATTTTAATAGGTTTTGTGCGGTCATCTCTAAAACTATCCGAAATTTTACATCGATGATTACTAAAAAGCTATTCAAATACTCAAGAGTATCTGCTCTTACGTGTATAAAATACACAAACCTACGCTTTTAGACGTAAGAAATAACGTAGTCAACTTAGTTTATACGTCAATGAGTAATCTTTTAGATATCCCAAGTAAAAACGTTAAGAAAAAGGAAGATAAAGAGCGTGAAATTGTAGCAATCAAAGAGAGTCACATTAATTAGTAAGATGAGACGATCGCACAATGCTCTTAACTCAGTTGCTTGATATAATGAAACTGTTGTGCTGACCCTATTTCTAACATGATGCGGAGGCACGCAAAAGAACCACTGTTAATTGTGAACAATTGTACTGCAGTTAGACACGCAACCGATCATCTCAAAGTTCTCGAGCAAGATTTTAGGATTGAGAAATTGGGATGATGAACTGGAGATCAGCTAATTTCGAAACAAATAAGCACCAAAAATATGGAGGTGGTAGGCGTCGTATACAATATTTTGAATCCAATGATGGACTGATACCGTTGTTCAGTAAAAAACATTGGCCATTTAATTTACATAATTTGATTCAATAAAAAATCACACGTAAGTGCTGTCATATTTTACCTACGTATTTTAGTATTGGTTAATAATATCAACTAACAGCATTTATAAACTTCAAAAATATACAATAGAGCACAGTGCCATATAAAAACTTGAACGTTCACGAATATCATTCAATACAAAGAGGTTTACAAACTACATTAATTCAACTGTTCATTACATTTAAAGTTATCTAAAATCAGCGAGCACATCTAAAATCAATACGAAAACCTTGAAAGAGTACAACAATGAAATCGATTACGATCGTTCCTTATACGAAGATAGGTACCTAATCGATTCCTATGCAAATGTGAGATATCGAATACTATATCATGATTATACGCTAGTAGAATATGAAAGCATATAAGGAGCTCATAAATATCTCAATATGTATGCAATTGCATTATGTTCTCGTAGTCAAGTAAAAGCATTCGTCTGTTTGCATCTGACTGTAACGATTATTGTTTCTATTCATATTTGTTGTAGCATTGTATGTAACTGCAACATATTCGTGCAAAACATTTGCAGATTTAAGATAAAGCATATCTGGCGATAAAGGCTATGACTTATTTACTTGATGTATTATAATGCATTTAAAAGCTAGATCAGATGTTATCTACTACACCGAGAGAAGCCAAGAATGTTCGCCTCGTGAACCGTACATAGAAAAGAAAGCAAGGATGACGTATTCAGTACGGTCGTAGTGATCTTACACATCGGTAATGATTGATGGGTATGGAATCGACCGCGTAGGTTGCGAAACATGTAGGCCGAGCACCGTACTACTTTAAACACCCACTTGTAGATTAATGACCACCTTAGATGGACATGGATTAAGGCTGTTCGACTAAAGCGTTTTGAATATAAAAACAAATCCTTCTATAACCATTGGGGGATGTCAAATATGACCTAATGGGTTTGGCGTCGGCATGAAGACTAATATAGATGTGAGTTTATAAACATACAATTAGGTTTTGAGAGTAAACTCAAGTTATTAGAGGAGTTTGAGGCATCAATATAGTTTAATACTGAAATTTCTCACGTTGTCTATTTTCTGTTTAGTACGTCTAATATGCTTGTTGTTTTTGTAAATGAATGAGTAAAAATCTTGATATTCCTACTCTAAAACATAGTAAATATCGACTCATTCCCTAAATCATTTGAAACGTTTTGTTTAAACATTAAAATGCAACGACACCGGCGAGTCTGCAACTCATTCATGTTTACATTGAGTTTACAAAACGTAGCCAACCGACACATATCATCAATCCAATTCGGGAACTTTGTTCAATGCCAAAACCGAAACGTAAACACACACACGCTAATAGTCAACACACAACACACACGACCTCCATAGCACACTCACACAGATGATCTGAATAGATCGATGTCCCTGGATTCGTCACAACAAGCACGTGAATATTAGAACACAAGCACAATCCGAAATGCACATCTCATTCACCTCACAAAACTTATGGATCAAAACAAAACACTATAGGAGTGATGAAGCAGCTGTTTTGATAATTTTCGCGGAGTTTTTACTTTTTAATGCGGTTGGAGTTGCCTTCTCGTTCGAGGGAGAAAATAGTGATGAGCGGGTAGATGAGAAAAGTGATAAAGTTTGGACGCACAAGGTACTATCATGGTGGTCGGCGGCATGGCTGCGGAGGTATCGTGCCGGTGTGGCGTGCACGCTGTCCACCCGCGAACGGTCGGCGGCCAACTGGCGTCCGCGGCACTTCTACGCTCCACCACTAGCCAATTCCGCATTTTAATATCCGTTATTCCTATACTCACACACCAAGAGTTATACCATTTAATACTTTAAAAGCCCTATAACTCATCTCCTAACCAGTTATTAGATGATTTGATGAGCGTTGTCAGTTGAGAATCAAACGTCGTCATACAGTCATGGCTCCGTGACGAATGACAAAGATCTCAGTTATGTTTCCTAGTAAAATAGCAAAAAGTACTTTAATTAAAATTCGTAGAATACGAATTCCTGCAGGTAAAAAAATAAACCTGTCTCAACTGACTCATTCATCAAAATCAATAATTTATCATCAAACCCATTAACATAATTTACCGATATTAGAGCCCATGTCTTTAATAGTTCCGTCATCAATATTCCATTACTCATGTACTCGTATCTTACGGTGCCTTTAATATACAAGTCAATTCTATCAATCCCTTTACCAAATAATATATCTAAATTAAATGGGGGCGAGTAATGTGTATGTGTTATTGTGTACGAATTGTGTGTGTGTGTGTTCTAAGTCAAAGCAATCACATTTGGTTAATCGCATGCGCATGTCTATTTGTACAGAAGACAAGTAAATAATGTATTGTTTTTGTTCAGTAATTGTCTCCGTTCAAGAATGAATCTTCCGCAAAGATAAGGAAGTCGACGTTTTTTGCTCGGTTCATTTGTTTACGTTATTGTAGCAAGACTAGCGAGGGTTTAGTGTCATCCTTGGAGTTGTAATATCTAAAGACGCTAGAGATAATGCGTATGAACAGAATCAAATAATTTTATAAGGTTTTCGTAATGCCCATAATCCCCACGCTGGGCATGCGTGTAATTAAAAATGCATACATGTAATTATAAGTTTAATAATTTTCTTAACTAAATATATTTTCAATGAATTGATCCATAAACTGCTGCGGTCGTAGTTCATTCGGATTATTGCAACATATTATGAAAAGTACTCTCAAATTTATCGGATCTTTTCGAACTCTTAATTGTATCGATGAACTCTGAGCGTGGTGCCAATGAAATAAAAAAATATCGATAAAAAGAATAATCGTTTTATCAATTTTTTTTTATCGATCGTTTTTGTATTGTCTTTTTTTATTTTTTATAATGATGATTAATCACACAATAGTATAAAGTTAGGTACCATAATTGTTGTTATCTAATTAAGAGGTCTTTTTGAGTAAGTTTACTTTCGCCGGGCTTAACAACGATTTTTTGCGTTGCATGAGTTAAGGTTATTTTCATCAGACAAACCGTTCGGGTTCTACAGCCTGTTTTTTCACTCCGGAGTGTCATCTCATTTTGCAAACCTCCCACCCAACCACGTGTTATAAGAACCGAAGAGGCACCTTAGACGTTTCCGTGTGCCGTCTATAGTTGGCACGGAAGACACAGGAAGGCCACGAACAATTTACTAAGCAATGGTTTGTTTGTCTTTATAAATTCTATTTAGCACGATAATTCGTGAAACGGAACCGCTTTCTGTGAAGTTTCTGTTATTATCACCCTTGTGTCAATACCCAATTTGGCTGCCTAATAAGGAAACTCTAAAACGAGACTGAAAAGTCATTGTTGATAATTGTCATTACTGAACCACTAATGTTTATAATCGGACGTGCTACATAAAAACATTTCTGAATGCTTTATAAAAAAGTTTAGATTCGTTTATGAAAAGGGAGCTTTAAATTAATTAAACGAACGGTACTGTACGTTAGGGTATGACCGGACACGGGTGAAGACCGGTTGACATTAATTGTAGCCGAATTAACGCCATATTGTTTTTAACCCAACGCACTGTATCTAAATCAGGGGCCACGGTAGTGGTCCTAACAAGTCGAGTAGACGGCCGCCGCGCCGCCACCGGGTACCTTTTTCTCCTCTAAATAACTCATTCTAGTCAGATCATCTCATGCATTGAAGATTGACGCAAATCAGACGCGTGTCTTAGAACAAAATAAAAACGATGATCTTATAGCATTACATAATTGCTAAAACAATTATAACACACCCACGTACAAATCATGATCGTATGTAGGTACATCTTATGAGTACTACTGAAGTAAGCATACTCATGCATGACTGATTGAAACACAATAGGTGACGGACTCAGAAGCTCACAGATCACAAATGATAATAAAGTAATACGATCAATAAAAGTCAATTAACGTCAACGGTAACATAGTAGGTGATAGGGGCAACCAAATGTCTCATCAATTACAATTCAACACTGGCATTTCGTAAAAAAACACTCATCTTTGTTTTCCAACAGAGATTTGCATGCCGTTTGTCATTGAGAGGAGATTTATGTAATTTCTTTATTAATTTATTGCAGCAATAAAGTAGGTACCGTAAGAAACGATAAAATAAATGATAAGGAAGAATTAGCACCATATAAGCAAGAACCCGAAGTTATCGATATAGTTCTAAGAATTAGCAAGCTGAAGTGGCAGTAGGCCGGCCATATCTGGCGAAGAACCGACAACAGCTGCTAGGGTAAACTTGTTCTTGAGTTGAGACCACGATTCAGACTGGCAGATGCGTCAAGCTGAAGACAGGGCGCTATGGCGCTAAAAGGCGAAGGAAAGGTCTATGTAAGCAGAAGCAGTATACTAACATAGTGATGATAATGAAGGAAGAAAAGGGAAGTCACGAGAATGTTGTTGAGTCATCAGGGGCGTATTCAATGAAAGGTGCTAAACTGCTAAACATCGAGAACAACATACTTGTAGATAAGTGGCAGACGGTGCGATGCGTTGCGTGGGACGTGGGAAGCGAACAGCGACAGTGAACTTTATAATCCACACATACAGAATATCTAAGTGTAGTCGTAGTGAGGGACTACCGATGTGTATTTCTGGATTAGTACCGTGCGGAAAGAGTTACTCACGATTTGTTCGATCGCGGCGCTAAGTCTTCGGATCGACCTTCCGCAATACGCTAATTCACGACCTAAGACGACCAAGGAGCACATCGACTTTGCAATTTATTTGCACATCATGTCGCGAACAAACAAAGCACACCATTTAGTACCAATAAAAGTTTATAGCCGAATCGACACGAGCTGTGTCGACTAGGAAGGTCAGACTGGTCAGAGTTACAAGCAAGAGGTTTGAGGCAGAGTATTTATGATCTTACCGTTCACTTGTTTGCAAATGGTCTCCTTATCGCGGAGTTCTTTGTCGATGTTCCACACGGGCGATTCTGGCTTGTTTGACGTCCTGCAATTGAAAGCTCATATAAGAAACGAAACGAACAATGCAACGCAAGCTATAAATCGTGCTACGTACTTAGATACAAGTACATTACACGAAGGGCATCCAGCTTGCAAGTTGTTAGTGTCGTGTAGTGATTCAGTGCATGACAAATATCTCATTGTTTGGCATTCAAGGGTCAATGCACGCGCCAGCGGCAGCCAGCAAACCTCGGTTCAAGACCGGGTAAATGGCGGCTGATCAGTTTTACGTCATCTTTAAAATTACACTCATGCCCCGTGAAAGGGAAATGAATTACATACATAAACCGGTCATATGTAAACAACTAAGGAGGTACCTGCCACGAATGGTAATTATTTGTTACGTTTAACAGATTATATGGAATAAATTCAAATCGCTTAATTATATTATGTAATTAAAACCAAAACTGAGATGATTTCAAGTGGCTAAAATTAACAAAAGAGTGACAACATTCTTATTTTTAACCACCTTTATGCAGCATATAAAAAAACAAATAATAACAATAAAACATTTACGTGATATTAAATAAACCGGAACATCTAGTTTCTTCAGCATTCCCACTTCTGACTTGGATCTTGTCGTGGAACATTTAAAAGTAGTAGTTGACGGAATGCCTTCATGAATTTATAAAACGTTATTATTCTGTCAGCGAGTCACGATAATAAGTATTAAAGTTTCTGATAGTGCTTGTTCCTTAGATCTAATCTTCTTTATTTAATTTTTTTTGTTTTAATTTAATATTAACTTCTCTAACCTCAACGGTCATTTTTTATGCGTCCAAGTAAACATTTTTGTTTTTATTTAATATTAACTTCTATAAGTAATAATGTACCTACTTACGTCCATGAAAACTATTGTTTAGTCTTAACTAGTGCTCTCCTGACACCCAAGACACAAGCCTTGTGCTTAGTTTGGGTCTCACTAGAAATCCTTATGTAGGTAAGTATATTTTTGGAAAATAAATGAATTATGAATTAATTATGAATCATCTCATCAACTTCTGACCCCAATATTTTCTATGGAGGAAATACTTACAGTAAAGCGTCAAACATAATTTGCCCGTTAGTTTCCCGAAGGTGACGATTTATTAATATTTATTCCGCAAGGAAAATAGTTACGAGCTTGAGTCACATGCATCTTATTATCAGATAATATTGTAAAAAGAAATGTGGAATCCGGAACAGGTATGAAGCGGAAGGATATTAAGGTCAGGTGGTAATTACTTTACTGGATGAGTCGTATTCCAATGAAACTGTGACTAACTTCAAATAAGTGTCTAACTGCGTCATAAATAACGCACTTTCAGTCATCCGAAAGTGAACAATAGGACTTGCTCTTCTTAGATCAGCAACCAACTTTAACATTGCCACTCGACGAGAAATTATGGAAACAAGATATAAAGTACAAGCTTATTATAGTTACTTATTAAATAATAGTTTTTTTCTAATATCTATCTGTAGATATTAAAAAAAGCCACATCTCATCTTAATTTTAAAAGGAAAGTATATGTACGAATTTTATTGAGTTCAGACTGGGTAATTAATTAGCATGTCCCTCAAAGTCACCACTAGCTATTTATTGTTATGTATTATATCTTTTTGTATAGTTAGGAATATTTTAATTTGTATTCGGTTTTTTTTAGTATTAGTTGCCTGGAAGAAATAGCTTTAACAAAAATCTTTAACGAATTACAGATACAACAGGGATACAGAATAATAAAAAAAGCTTTGCCAACTAATATGGACTCGATCAGGATAAAAATCATCCTGACTGCGTTTGTATAGTATAGATAGAGTATAGACAGATACTTACTGCCTCGCCTGCCGGGAGCATCTCCTCAGCTCAGCAGCGAACACGCAGAACTCGCCGAATGTGAGCGTGAGCGACTTTCGCCGCGCACATTGCCGCGCACATACCAGCATTTCAAACACTGCAACAAACAATAACGTTGAAACGAAACGAATACCTACGATAAATAAATTGAAAGACTGCACCATACAGATTTTAGGAACAGGTAGCATTCATGTGACTGAAAACAATTATATTCGTAAATCAACAACATCATCAGCATGTTTGTAATGTAAGTATTATGGTATGTATTTTCTTTTTTAATCTTTATTTTAATTAAGTGCCTTCGTCTATATATTGTCCCTTCATGTCCAGTCCATCTTAAGGTTGTATGGAAGAGATCGCTCTCAACAATAAGGCCGCCCTTTGTACTTCCTTTTTTTTATTGTTAATTGCTGTATTGCTTTCTGTTTTGTGTGGTATAATAAAGTGTTTGCTATCTATCTACATATCATCAAATACCAACAGCCCGTGTCGTCGTCTGAAAAATGCTGGATTCAGGATACCGTTTATATCCGGCTGAGACAATCACTTTAAAAGACAAAGCTTCTTCATTAGGACCTAAAACCGGTAAATTGAACCAAAGGTCGTGGTCGCGGCTACATACAAAATTCCGCATTCTTGGCAAGGTTACCGGGATTGATTTTCTTTTACTCGCTCGCTAATTGATCACACGTCAGCCTACGCAAACGCACAGTGGCGTAAAAGTTTTAAAAATTAAAATTTATTTTAAACTTTCAACAAAGGTTGACCGTTGAAATTTTCAAAGAATATGTATTTTTTTGCCGTTATAAAATTAAATAAATATTATATGTACTTAAAGTTTAGTTATTATTACAAAAAAATTGTGGCTATTTCTGCTCTACTTTTGTCGACGCAATATCTCTTGAAACGTAATAGGTAGAAAGTTTAAATTATGACAGAATATCTATATTGCCGATATAACAACAAATAATAATAAAATAAATTTAATAATAAAGGGGTCCCAAATGTCACCAAATGTCCATACCAAGTTGAGTACCGATAACTACATATGTAGATGAAGTTAAGCAACGTCGGGCACGGTCAGTACTTTGATGGGTTACTGCGTCATGATGCCTTTTTTTACTATTAAATGTTTGTTAATCAGTTTTTAGGGTTCCATTACGAAATAGTCATCCGTGTGCGAGTCGACTCGCTCTTGGCTAGTTTTATTCAACTTTCAATTATATAAGTGACTTTGCCTTGGCTTCAACATAATGAGAGCGTGTAATTTGCAGTTAAGACTACAAACAACTAACGCTAACCTAACTAAGTAGCTACTATTAAAAATAAGCATATCCAAGCTTGCTTTATCTACTTGCGCTTGGACTTTGGTCACTTCAATTCCGTCATGACATGAGTGCACGAGGATGAATCAAGACAAATTCAACAAGGAGGATCTATCGTGTTAGCTAAGCTAGTGAACGTCGTATGGAGCCCAGTGGAAAGCAATTCTAAATATCACGAACTACCTATTGCACGGCCATTGCAAAATATTTTAACCGCAATGTTTAACTACCACGGTACTCGAACCAGCGCAGGTTCTAAAGGTATGCAATTAGAAATATCCCATCCATTGCTCTACCATGAACACGAATACCTCCACTATACTGAGTATGTACTTTAGATATTTAACACGCTAAATGTTTTTATCACCCATGGAGGCAATAAAACACCTCATCGTGACATGATTTATTCCAGTAAGCAGCAATTACTTTGCGAGTGCTGTTTACGAGTTAATCCACGAGGATAACAAAGGCAATTATCCACTTAAATGAGTCGTACTAGTACTACTAACAAATAGAATACGCTAGCGCGAGTTCATGTAAAAAAACAAAGGCGTCTGTGAATTCGATAATCGCGTATTAGTATAGTACCCAGGTTATGTAATCATTTATTATTATACAGTAAGCTCAGTGACCGGATTGTACAGAAATACAAAACTTGCGTACTCAATACGGTAAACAAATAATTTCGTACCCAAGTTAAAATATAATAATGATCTTTTAGTATAATTGCTCTGGTGCTTTTAAAGGAAGTTTGATTGGCAAAAAGTTCCTTGGCTTACGGAAAATGTAATAACAAATTACCCCCACACCTCCACGATGAAACTGCTTTTAGCAAAAAAAGGGTGAGATCAAGACCCTTAAAACAAGTAAGGCTTGCCCAATGACCGCCCACGTCAACTGATGATGCTATCGAAGTGATCGCAATAGGTTTTGAGAACCTAAAAAGCATGCGTCATTTATTCAACGAAGATGATTGCCAAAAGGTGCAACATCCTTTCTCTAGCAATAACTCTACTCCAGTTAGGGGCCGGACGCGTCGAACGTCCTAGCATTGGGCACATGGTTAGTTAAACACGAGTCATGAACTCATTCGGTGGTAATTGGTCATCAGTGAGCAATAACGGTGAGATCATACGTGCACCACCTGCCGCAACGGTGGCTTTCAAAGACGATGCCGCGTAACTTGAGAATGCTTATTAGGGCCTCTACAAACGAGCTTTCCTTGGACTATAATAAGTGTCGCACCGCGTTACGGATAATACATTAAATTCTGTCAAGTCAAACAACCATTATGTGAATTGAGCATAGAAAACAAATTTGTAACTTGATAGAAGCATAATATTTTTGGATAATATTGAGGTATCTTAGAATTTGGACAGCTTGGATCATAATAAATGTCGCACCGCGTTACTGACAATACTTTAAATTATATCAAGCCAATCGAACAATATGCCAATTAGCATAGAAAACAAATTTGTAACTTGAAATATAATAACTTTGGATAATGTTAAGATATCTTAGATTTTGGAATGTTTCATGTTCAATATACGAGGAATAAACTGTATTGAAAGACAATATCTAGGTAAATGTTACACAATATAGAGCTAGTATGCGTGCGTTATTTCATTATCCTTTAATGTGACCGACTCATCGTTATTTCCGGAATATAAGTCATAGTGACAAATGCTCCTCGGGTTGAGACTTGGAAGTTGGAACCTTTCTAGAAGTTTCTATGTTAGCACAACATATTACTGACGTGATATATGACAGACAAAAAGAAAAATTAGAGCATCCAGTAGGGCAAGCACGGATTGTTTCTAGGGTGTAGACTAAACATCGTTTCGTCATATATTGCGTACATTAATAAAGGAATGAATTTATAATAATTTTACGCTAGTTTTTAAATTTCATAGAGAAGAAAATACTTCACTTTGTCATCGAATACAAAGCGAGTAACTCTGTTTTATTCTACCATAGACAACTCAATCCCCATGCTTGCCCTACAGTTGGATCTATTGTTATAAATTTACCCAATAAAGCGACACAATCTTCATGTAAATAGGTCTCGTCGGATGACAACCCCGTATAGCATAAAATTGATTTTGAAGATGCGGATGACAAAAAACAACAATGGAAAAAACGTAGCTGCGGCCTGCGATACTGTATAAACTTGATTCATGATTTACTTTACTGGTAATTGTGTGCGGCGTCCTTTTGTCTGGTAGAGTATTACGAATTCGAATCGTATCATCCAATTCATTTATGTATTTCTGTTACAAATGTAAGACACTGTAATAGTATATTTTTTTACAAGACACCTAACCACTCCAATATATACCTACGAGGTTTTGTTATACTCCCTCCCGAGCTTAGCGAGGGTGATGAAAAGACAGAGTTATAATGGGTGGGTTTTGACCCGCATGAAAAACTCTACTTTTCATTGCGACAAAGTAAAACAATCAAAACATACCTTCAAATTGCACACTTTTTTCACGCTCTTTACGAATTTATGACATGACACACTTTTTAAGCAAGAGAATTGAAAAGATAATTTTTAATTGACTCTATATTTCCAAGATACTGTTTCTCTACATTAAAATACGAGTCTAGTTATATTCGATTGGTTTTACTATTCGAACTAGATAAGAATAATCAGTATTTCGTCTTAATGCACCTACTAGAGCTTTATCATATCACTCTACATGTTGTGCCAAAAAAATATATTTATATTAAATTTTTATACCAAGTGAGAAAAACTGAATGCGCATTCTCAACGTAAACCCAATTTGAATGCAAATATGCAAACTAAACGTTGTTCCACAATTGAATCAGATTCCTCAATAAACATAAGTTATATAGGTATACTAACTAGTGCTAGGTTAAGATTTATAGGAATTAAACAGAGGGGAGATCGCCAAGACAACGCACGCATTAAATGTTTTATATGACAGATGTTAAGTGGAATCATTATTTTGCACCTTTGAGATAAATTTGCCGCTCGCAGATGCATTGTCCACGTGCAAGTTACAATTCAAATATAGTGTTCCATTAATTAATAGTCCTAGTGGGTCCATTATTTAATGATATTTAATTTCGGACCAAACACCAACAAGTCGTTCATTTTGTTATTACAGATAGGAATCTGTCAGATAGCAATGCAGACTTTTAGATCCTGGAAGACTTTGGGAGTGGTCTATCTCCTTGCATCTATGCTTTGGGAAATACGATGGCGCCTCTTCATATATACAGAACTGCAGACACTACTACATAAGTAAAACAAGGTTTATACGACAACCCTAGTTAGTTGCGAGTAGGTCGTCATGGTCATACATAAGTCATAACGAAACCTACACAATGAAGCATGCAGATAAAAACCTTATCTATAGACTACGCTACGCATTTGTATTGTTTTCCAAAATATTATGTGTGTTAAATTACCCATTAGTCACATTACTTCAAATGGTAAATAACGCAGAAAGACTTAGAAGTTCTTATGTTTGCCGAGTGATTTCATAATAATGATAAAATAAATGCCTGTCTGATATGAAGACCTACCTATGAATCGAACGATCGACGTAGTTAAGGCGTGTTTCACGGTTGAACTAAAGATCTGAGATAAGAGCAATATGTGCAGTAAATTGATATAATCTTATGGAACGCAGTCGTAATACATCATTGCACTATAAGTATTTATGTTTATGAAATGCGGAACCATACTTTTAATGGCATATTGACACAACGCTCCGTTGATTCAGCCAAATGACGATGACGACATCGCATGTTAAAAGAACCAAAGATATTAAAATACAGGTTGGAGTATTGTAAACTCAATCGGCTTTACCCAATTTGTAGCTAAGCAAATGTATGAACCAATTAATTAAACAAATTAACACAACCACAGAAATAACGGTGAAATAATATATCTGCATTAGGTATATACTTATTCCTATTAAGTTTTAGAGAATCCTAGTGTCTAGGTAGGTAAACCTAATAAAGGATTAAAGGTACTATTAACCATAAACAAAACATTTAATATTTTTTGTCAATGAATAAAAAATCAATAAATAATGCTGTTAAATTACACACAGCACCAATAAACGATATCTATCTATCTGACTTAAACTTCACCACGGAAGATCAGCTATGTCATGATTCGTTCTGTCATCATCACATCAGTTATAGCACGCTGACGATTTTTTTAACGTCTAGTCTCTTAAATTTATTTTTTTACATATTTTGTACTTTATGTGACAATTTTTATTTTACTTTAACTTACCTAGTTGAACCTGTTGATAGCCTTATCTTAAAATCGACGAACTAAAAAATTCAAACGTACAATTTCGAAGTGAAGATGAAACACGTGTGTCAATCAGAATGTCACTGACACGCACTTGCTATTACTACTCTTCATATACGTTTAAATGTGAGAACGCTATTGTAATGTCAGTATCATTTACAAGGTCAGTCATTACGAAATACTTAGACAAGGTATTTGAGTATTCATGTAGATATGTACGTTTAATTTCAGTCCGTTACAATGACAACATTTTCAACAATAACAAATTTCCTACCGCGAGCTTACATCATGTTTCGGTAAAATTAACTACCACAAATTCTCTACCTACATGAATAGTTTGATGTCACTGATTTAATAGTTGGTATTAGGAACCAACAGGGGCACCGGCGTCTTCCATAGGAATTCCCGGAGTCCCTTGAAAACCATGGTCGCAGTTTGCAAAAATTAACTGAGAGCATATTTCTTACATAAAACAAAAATAGTTTAAGTGAAGAGTACATTAAGGCATATTTTCTGCTTACCCTGGGTCTTAGTAGGATATAGTTCGATGTCGTTGAAAAGGCTCTGCACCCTGTCTGCGGAGGCCGGCTCGCTGGGCTGGCCCACGCGGCACTCCCAGGCGTTCGCCACTTCCCTGCAACAACAAAACATTCATCTTAACATCGACTTTTAGGAACCTACTAGGACAAACCAATGGGAGAAATGGGAAACATTAACGTTGCTTTCTTAGTTCAGTTGTTTATTGATAACAATCTTTTATAAGACAAATATAATATACATGGGTAAAAAAATACTTAATTAGCCGAAGGAAGGATACATAACTCAGCCGAAGGACCTCTTTTTAGTCCCGAAAACAAGAACAACTAACATGCAAGACTATATTTAGTAGCAATATCAATCTCTGTGATCTCAACACCAATCATGCAAAAAATAAATTTATATAGGTATTTATATAGGTACTGACTTATATTCACTAATACTGATGGTACTCGCACAAGCAGACTTGGAAGAGTTCTGAGATCTTGACAAAGATAAAGATTTGGCACCGCAACGTCTACCAAAACATTGTTTTTTATACTATTTTGAATGAATGGATGGATCAACTGATTGTACTATGTATGTACTCACATGATAGTACTAAGATAAACAGATAAGTCAACAGAATTTAAAGATCGAAATCAAAAGTGATGTACACATTTCGAGTATTCTTAGTGGAATGAAAAATGTACAGATAAGACTGTCCTTATATCATTAGACGCCCACATACATTTTCTAATCGACGAGGAACACGTGTTCCCAGTGAAATAACAACGGTACATAACCTACCTCAAGTATTTTAGTTGACTAAAATGGTTAACAAAAGCCTTATTAACACAGCCTTCTAAATAAATTTAACTGCGACGATGGTCGATGCAAACCGACTTTGTCCGTTCCTCTGTCAATCACACACAAGCTGATTTATAGCAGCAACTATTGATACCTACTATTGACTTTTGAACATTTAAATTATACAAGAATAGGTCAAAATTTTTAATTGCTGTCACCGGGACATAAATCTGTCATTGAAAGATTCTTAAGATAAGGATCTCTCCCGAAGGCGATGACTTGCCCTTGATCGGGCTTGTTTACTATTTCTACATTTCAATATCTACGGGGGTGTACTTATCGTAGGTATAAATATACATATAAGAATAGATTTGCAATTATTTTCACAAATAAAATATATTTTAAATCATAATTCATATACCTATGACTCAATGAATTAATACACTTTTATTCCAGACAACTCAGCTCAGGACAAGTCCATAATACATACTACACATATTCCTTATAGAATTATGAAAATTCAACTCAGAGAACAACAATATTATACCTAATACTCCATTTTGTACCTAATCGATCGTTATAATGAATGAATTACAGGGAACAACCGATGAGTCGTCAAATAAAGCAATGTTTATAAATTGTCTACTGCATTATGCTGACCTGCAAAAGCTGCAGACGTAACCTACTTTCCCATCAGCGCTAGACTAAATCACATTCCTAAGGTGTAGGCAATGCAGACAAACAGGGTCAAGTTACTTGTGAACGCACCGACTACGAACAATTCCCACGTGAAAGAAAACACGACGACAATGATGACCATTCATAAAACTACACTTACTTGCACAGCGTAGATAAAACGATATGTCGTAGATCACAATTTTTACACGGAACCGACAAGGCGTTCAGAGATAAAACACAGAACATTGCGCAAACACAGTATTGGAGTAAGATACTCATTTCTAAGGAAATCACAACTGTATGGTACCGCTGCGACAATTTGTGTTCCTTGTTCGCAAGCCATACAACATAATTAGAACTGAGCATATTGCTATTGCGTATTGCTATTTAGTTTTAGTATGTTGGTCAACTGTAATTGGATAAGTCACAGTATGACGCCAGCACAGTGAAGCGGGGTAGGTACTTCTCGATCTTGACTTCAGCGATAACCTTTTGCCTTTCAATAAAATCTATGCCTCGTCATTTATTCGAAAGACTTTACATACCTAACCTATACTATAAAATATGTATATTTTCTTTTATTATATATTTATTTTATTAAGATTCGGATATCCTACTGTTTTTTCCTGGATATATCTTACTCATAACAAAAACTACTCCTGCCAGTTAGTCAGTCACAGTAACACCTACTTGGTTTCTTTCAACATGTCCGTAAATTACCTATTCCCTTCAATCAACTGAATGATTAGGCGTCCTGCGTATGACTAACCACATTCCAAGATCAGTTGATAATAGAAATCCACCAATGTTTTATTAGTCAGACGTATCAAATGTCAAATTAGGTATTGAATTTGATAGCTACGGTCATGAATTGATAATTATCTAGAGTTTATCTGCTACTATGATACAGGTTGATAGATAGATACGAGTAGAAAGCACTTTAGTATATCACATAAAACCGAAAAATACAAATATAAATCAAAATAGGGGAAGTATAAAGGTCGGCCTTATCACTGAGAGCGATCTCTTCTAGGCTAACTTAGGATGGACTGGACATGAAGGAACAATATAGACGATGGCACATTAAAAAAATATTGTTGAATTTATGACCATTTTGACAAAACTGTAAATTGCATTCAAAGTTCCAAAAGAAGTTTCTCAATACGCTACTACCAAGTTTTAAATGAAGAACGATATACAGTAGACAGTTTTAGGGTTCCGTAACTCAAAAGTAAAAAAGGAACCCTTATAGGATAACTTTGTTGTCCGTCTGTCAACCCTCTTTCCTCATGAGCGTGTGGAGGTATCGAGTTATACTTAACATCAAATACTTAGGTCCATAACCTCTGGCAGTAAGTCGTCGTGATATTAATCAAACATCAAAACGTCTCGTATCGTAAGTCAATGCAGACAAAAGTTACAGCCGTTTATACCAAAACTTTTAGATAACTCCAAGACATGCACACAAAACATATAGGTTAAAATTCCCGTTGACCTAGAATCATAAAATTTGGGAAGAAGCAAGGTCTTCTAATTATTCGGTACCCTCGGTGGGTTAGTTTGACTCACACTTGACGTTGAATTTTTAATAATGTACCTATCTCTTGAGTACCTACATTTAAAATTCTATGCGATTAAGGTTACAAAACTAACATGTATAAAATTAAAAGTAGATTTGTTCGTGCTCAAGCTATTTACTGGATTTCTTCTAGAGTCAAGGATAATACTGTTAAAATTACATGTTGGTCTAAGTCTAGACCTTACTTAGACCATCATTTAATTATTAAAGTTCTTGGTTTATATATATTTTATTGTTGATGTTTTTGGGCTTAATTTTTTTTGATAAAATATATATATTTTATTTTATATTTTTTATAAAATACATCGTCAAAATTGCTGTGAGACTGTCCTATTTAGCTCATGAAGCTTGAATCATGCATAAATTGTTATTTATAACGGATATAAGATGTTCTGGGTATTTTCTATGTATAATAAAAATAAACTTTATTATACATAGAATAAATATAAGAATAAACTATCTAATGTCTTGTGTTAGGTATATCAGTCAGTAGTACAAATAACATAAGCTCTGCTTTGATTGGGGCTAAATAATTATGAGCGGATTGTCCAGCATTATTATGATTATTTATTTAATAAAATAAAATAAAAAAGCCTTTTATTCCTTAACCTTAAATAACATTGATCAATCATGCTTATGAAAAAATTGTTAAACCTAATGTAAGTATGTCAAATATTATACAAAATGTCAGTATGTAGATTTCATGATTAATGTATGTTAGTTTATTTAGTAATGTATTTGTATTATTTATTTCGATTGAATTTAATGCATATATTTAATAAGTAGTTAGGACCCCTCTCGGGTAAAGGCCTCCTCCAGTTCTGTCCAGTGTTTGCGGTCTTCTGCGACGCTTGTCCAATTTTGTGTTTTTACATATTTTTTTATTTCGTCTGACCATCTTGCTAGGGGTCTACCAATTCTTCTTTTGCCCTTAGGACCTTTCCATGAGGTGACTAAAGTGGCCCACCTTTCTTTTGGCATTCTAGCTACGTGTCCGGCCCATCCCCACTTCATTTTAAGAGCGTGTTGTAGCGCGTCTATAAATTTAGTTTTTGATCTGGTTTCTTTATGTTGTACTTTGTCTTTTAGTCTTATTTTCAGTATATTCCGTTCTATTGCTCTTTGACATTTTGCTACTTTGTCCTTTGCCTCTCGTGTATAGGTCCATGTCTGGCTGCCGTAGGTAAGCGTTGGAAGTAGGCAAGAGTCGAATACTTGCTTCTTTAACCTTAAAGGTAGAGAACCTTTTAAAATTTCCTTCATGCTCCAGAATTTCTTCCAGGTTTTTGTTATTCTTCTGTCTATTTCTTCGATGTTATTTGATGCCTTAAATGAGACCTGTTTCCCGAGGTAAATATATTCATCTACGTATTCTAGTGTCGTATCTTCAATCAGTAAGTCTTTCTTTTCGTTGTTTGTCATAGCTTGTGTTTTTTGTAGGTTCATCTCTAGTCCTCTTGTTTTGCTAGCGTTATGTAGGGTAGTCAACATATGTTGGAGTTTAAGCGCGTCTTCTGCGAGAAGTACTATATCGTCTGCAAAGGCTAGGTATGTTAGGTTCTGGTCGTTAATTTTTATACCTTCATTTTTCCAGGAGAGCTCATTTATTATTGATTGTAGAATGGTAATAAATAGTGTGGTCGAAAGGGGGTCCCCTTGCCTTACCCCTCTTCCAATTTTAATAAATTTTCCCGTCGTTTCTAGTTTTACTCTACTTCTACAGTTTTCATATATTTTTCTTATTATTTCTATGTAGGTTTCTTCTACCTTAGCTTGTCTCATAGCTTTCCAGATATACTCATGTTCTATTGAGTCAAATGCTTTCTGGTAGTCGATGAAAGCCAGATATAGAGGTTTCCGGAACTCTTGGTATTTTTCGATTACTTGTTCTAGCGTATGGATGTGGTCGATTGTACTGAAACTTCTACGAAAACCGGCTTGTTCTACGTAGATAAACTTTTCCACTTTTGGAGTAAGTCTCTGTTGTAGGCCTTGTGAAAATATTTTATACAGGCTTGACATAAGGCTTATTGGGCGGTAATTAGCTATTTCTGTAGGGTCTCCTTTCTTGTATAGTATTACGATGTCCGACTCTGCCCATTGTCTTGGAATATTTTTTTCTTTTAAGATTTGGTTGAATAGGACAGTCAAAGGCGTTAATAGTGCTTTGCTTGATGTTTTAAGCATATCGTTAGATATTCCGTCGGCTCCTGGACTCTTTCGTGTTTTTAGTTTCTTGATAAGTAGGTCTATCTCTCTGTCTTCAAAATTTAGGATGTCGTTTTTCTTAGTTGTCATGCAGATAGAGATTTCTTGTGGTATCGTTTTTAGATTTCTTGTCTTGTATAAATTTTCATAGAAGTCAGTAGCAGTTGCAAGAATTTCGTTTCTAGTGTCCTTACATGTATGTCCTTTTTTTAGTTTTGGTATCCAGTGTTTTTTTTGGTTTAGTTCGGTTTGTGCTCTTTTTAGGCTTCCAGTACAAGTTAGGTGTTTTTCTATTATGCCTGTCCTGTATATTTTGTAATCTAGTTTTATTTGTTTGTTAGTTGCCTTGTATAGTGCGCTGAGCTCTATTTTGTCATCTCTGGTCAGTGGATTTTTGTTCTGTAGATTGTGTCTTTTTTGAAGTAATATTTTAGATTTTTCAGTTAGTATTGTTTTCTTATGTTCTTGATTTTCTTTTCTAGGGATGCTGTCTACGATTGCCTTTTCTAGCTTGTCGTAGAATGCTTGTACATTTTCACCATTATGATTGAGTATTTCTTCTTTCTTTTCCTCTAAGCTTTTTACAAATTGTATTTTCTCATCCTCTGTCTCTAGAACCTTTGGGATTGATGCTCGGTAGCTTGTTCGTTTTTTCTTTGGTTTATCCATGATGAGCTTGCCTCTGACTAGTCGATGATCGGAGGGGTATATAATATTTATTATTTCAATGTTACTGAACATTTGGTGTTTAGAAGAAATTATATAGTCTATTTCGTTTTTTACGGTCTTATCAGGCGATATCCATGTCCATCTTTGATTAAGTTTTCTCTTAATAAATGTACTTGGAATGGAGAGGTTGTTCTCCATAGCAAACTGTATAAGCTTTTGACCTCTTTCATTTCGTAATTCAGTTCCATGTATGCCGAATAGTCCTGTTCTTGTCTCTTCCCTGCTTGGTTTTCCTATTTTCGCGTTGAAATCCCCCATTATGATATACTTCTTTTCAGACATATCTTGAGCTTTGATGAGGGTTTCGTAGAATATCTCTAGGTCTTCGTCGCTTGCATCTGATGTCGGTGCGTGTACTTGGATGAGAGATAGTGTCTCTTGTTCGAATTTTAAGTTTAAAATTGCAACTCTGTCAGATAGCCCACGAAAACTTACGAAGTTTGTTTTGTATTTTTTCTTCATTATGAAACCGACTCCTAGTTGTCCCTTTTTTTGTCCAAAATAGCAAAATATGTTTTCGTTGTCTTCTTGGATGTCGTATCCTTCTCTTCGAATCTCGCATAATCCTATTATGTCGTATTTTATATTTTGAATTGCATATTTAAATGTTACCATTCTTTGTTCCGTAGAAAGTGATCTTGCGTTGTAGGTACATATATATATAATGTTTTTTTGTCTCTTTGTTTTCATGTGAGCTGGAGGGTTTTGGTCTAGCTCTCCCGCGGTGACCAACCGTGTTGGGATGCTTTTTTTTGTTTGTAACTGTTGTGTTTTGTTGTTAAGCTTTGGAGGAGGTGCCGCTAATTGCTATTGTTTTGTTATATTTTCTCTCGTCTGTGTCGTCAGGTATTGTGTTATATTTCTGTTATCATTGTGCGTTTTGTTCTTCTTCACTGGCCTAATACTGTCCCCGTTGCTCGTAGTTGGTCCATTGTCGCAATTTAGAGTCCTCTTATTATGGTTTATTACTTTGTTTGGCTTTTTTAATGGTGAGTTTGTTGGTGCTCGGACAACTAGCTTGTTGTATTTGATAAAAGCTTTGTTTCCTTTTTCAATTTCTGTTTTCAGCTGTATTTGGAGCTGTTTTCTTACTTCTAAGATTTTTGGTGGGAAATCTTCTTTTAAGTACAAGCCGGTGTGAATAAGTTTGTGTTTATTTTTGAGAATTGCAATTTTTTTGCTGTATGTGGTAAGGCCTACGTTTATCGGTCTAGGGTTTTCTCCCTTTTTTCCAATGCGACGAACATGTTGGATTTCGCTTGAGTTAGTCGGTGTTTGTAGCTTTTGGTTTAAAATGTTGAGTATCTCTTTTTCTAACTCCATATAGGTGCTTTCTTGTTCAGGTACGCCGAAGAAGACCAAATTTCTTATCCTAACCTCTTTTTCTAGCTGATCTAGGCGCTCTTCTTGCTTTTGTTGATTCATTTTTAGCTCGTCTAGTTGTGGCTGAAGAGCGCCAATTTTTTCATCTAGGTTGTCTATTTTTGAGGATAGTTTGGCGTCTGTATTTTTAATTTGTTGTGCGATTTCAGCGATAACCTTCATTAGTTCGTCCATCTTACTTTATCCTTTCAGTAATATTTAAATATATAAATGCAAAAAGTGCAAAAAGTATATACTAGTGAAGATTTGAACCAGCGGTCGTTTGACAGTCTCGGTGTATCTTAGTGCGCTTAACAACTGAGCCAGGGAGCCGATACTGTTGCAGTCGAAATAGTGGAATGCTTTCAGTGCTCTAACGGTCGGTTCGAAAGATTTTTCGCCCACCGTCAATTTGGTAAATAAGACGGAACAAACACGGCAAACAAATAATCACTGATTTGAATAACTTATTTCATGTTTTCACTGTATTTTCGATATGTTTTGTTATTTTATGGTTCTTCACTGCTTAGGTAATTTAAGATTGTGGTGTTTGTCGTCTTTTTCACTTGGCTGGCACTGTTTATTGTAGTTCACAGATCGTCCTTGTTTTTTTGTTGTAGTCACTGTTTTGTAGCTCTTATTATTAATTTTTCGTCGAGATAACGTTTCCTCCTGCGCTTGGTGCTTTTTACTTTACGTTTCACTAGTTTACTCACTGTTTTTGCCCGGATTTCAATTTTTAAATTAATTTTATTCGTAGAGTTGATGTTGATCGTGCGAGCGCAGCGCCCTCTCTGATTTTTTATTTAGGAAAATATTATTAAACTAGCTGCGCCCTGCGGTTTCACCCGCGTGGTGAATGGTGATAGATATTTTGGATAATATACCATATACCTTTATAAATTGTAGCCTATGTGTTATTCTGATGTATAAGCTATATTATTGTAAACTTTCATTAAAATCCATTCAGTAGTTTTTACGTGAAAGAGTAAGAAACATCCATCCCTCCATACTTACAAACTAGATAAATATATTATTAGGAAGTAGGATCCCAACACAAGATACTCTGCAATGAAATGGTGGTTTAATGGTCTTTTACTTCTCAATATAACTTAAGTAGAGATGCTGCTCTGTCTTTCTTTAACAAAGCATTAAATCAACATTTCGAAATCATGAGATTCATTGTTCTCCACGCAGAATGATGATATCAGCTGGCAGTGATTCAAAATTCAGAATAATTATTAAAGTTTAAACATCTCTGAGACAACCGGAAGACATTAAGCAGTGCTGTGACTGTTAATCTGGTTAAAATTTTGGTCTTGAACTGGTTCTGAAAACTTCTTAGAAGGAAATGACAAATCTTGAGTCTTGGAATTGTTTTCGTGCTCTACGGTATAATACAGGTATGGTCTTTGTAGTTTTGTTGCAGACAAACAGGGAAGTTTCCACCACACAATCTCACATTCATGGTGTCTGCTGATACCCTGATTCTACAGAGACTAGAGTCCCGAGGAGACCTAGGACTCACATTCCTCTCAAGAACACTCCCACATATACTCACACACTGACACTTGTCTCCTGGCAGGCTTGTGGGTATTGTTTGGACCATTTTTACATTAATATTAATTCGTTAGGTAAAGCTTTTCTTGTATATTTATAAATAACACTGGAAAAGACGAAAATCCACACAGCTTCATCTAGCCCTAGGCTAGTCAGAGCTCGTGCTATATACATAGATAACTGATTAAAAACTTACATATTTGGCTGTTACGTTCCAAGTACGTCGAATGAAGACCTGGTGACCTGTAATACAGGTTAGAACCCACTTCAGGCACCAATCTTCACTAAACAGGTTTTGGCAATTTTGTCAATCTACTAGTCCATAATCTTAGTCTATCCATTACTATACTTTCAACCACATTTGTGAAGAGAAATAAAGAAACATTATGACTGTTATTTTTTAAATTATTATTTAAGTAATTTAATTTTCATTAAGTTCAATTTGTTTTTTCAATTTCGATATATTCAACTTTAAGTTTATATTAAAATTTCGTCAAGTTGCAAATCCTCTACCTACGGTCAAATTTAGCCTTATTCGAAGCTGACTTTGTAGGTCACCTCACCGTCAACAATTTTAAACTTAATCCATCTAGCAAACACGATAAACTCCGCTCATTAATTTCCTTATCCACCTAACAAGAACATCACACATCATTGTATCGATAACGCTGCTGATACTACAAACGGAAAGCGCGTGCGACCCAGCCATTCGAGCAAGTACCTACAAAAATACACCATGATGTCATGGTGTGCGAATGAGACGAATGAGACTTTTGCGTTTCCACTCGCACGAACGCTTATAAATACACGAGTGCATTAACTCCATTCGTATTCGATTATGTTTGCAGGCTGAACGTGCAAGCGCCGTTCACCATCGATCGCTGATCGAAACAAAGAGATGATTGACGTGCTTATTAACTTCTTACATTAAATTATGGTTGAAAACGGTCACGCTCTATTTCTTAGAGGATAACAGTTATTTCGGGCGTATTGAAGTGAGGTCATGTTTGCCAAATTAGATATTATAATACCTCTTGTTATAATGGAAGCTCTGTTCTGTATATGTCGCAGTCGGATCGTAGAATCAGCCCGTCTGTACAATGGCTAGGCCAGGGTTGAGATGATTTAAACTACTTTGTTTAAATCAGGGATATAATCACGATTACTCAAATGATAACTCAAATGATTTTTTTAATAAATCAGGTACTTAATTTCAATCAATTATTATAATCACTGAAATGATGACAGAAAATAAAAATTTAGAGAGCTACAATTCTTTAAAAATATAAATTTGTATAGATCGAAATTTACATACGTTTCAAAAGTCTAACGTTACATAGCCATAGGCCATTGTTCAAATTAACATTGAAAAATGTATCTAACGTAACGCCTTATTATGAAAGCTTACTCCGTCACCGATCTGCGCTTGAGTTTTCTATGGCACAAGCGTTACTCTAGCATATTGATTCGGGATAAGTCTTGTATGTATGGTGCACATATGTACTACGTCTCTAAAAACAAACAATAAGAAGTGCAAAAAAATAGAAACGGTAAAGCTTTTAAATTCAAATAAATCCCTGTTCATATAATTAAGGCAAGGTATTCGCGTATTAATTCAACAATTGGCGTAGCGGCGTAATTAACGACATCACCTCACCCCGCGACCTGGCCACAGAATACACGCCAATCACTACGACCTGGCAAACATGTTACCATGATGTCATGCCGATGTTGTTGACCCAACTACAAGACGGATGATTGCTCGACCATCTGATTGTGAGAAGTTCAAAAGTGACATTTTCTTTCAATTTACGAGAAGTGTCTCATGTTGATAACCCGCAGGGAAATTACTCACGTATTGTTAGAAAATTTCTTTCTTATTTTATTTCGTATCGTTTGCTAATGTAATGATAGTTTAATATTGCGGTATAAAAAAACTAAAACTTAAACTAAGTACATAAATATCATACCTGGCTAATGTTCCTGTTAGCTTCACGGTCCCATTCGACTTGTTTGGCATCTGTACTTCCATGAGTACCGGCTTCGCTGGTTGCGGCGGTTCGAAGATAGCTGCATTGCAGACGAGGGGTTCCATGCGTGACGGGATGGCAGGCCGCTTGGGCGGCGCCGCGCGAGGGTAAGTGTGGTGGCGCGTACTGCTCGACGCACTAGGCTCGTTGCGCCTCTGCTTAGGCAGAGTCCTGGCGCAAATTGCACTCGCTGCATTCTTCAGATGCGTACGAAATCTGCTATTGTTGTTTGAGACACTGAGTACTGCTCCTTCCATCTTTACCGTGTTGGCCACCTCAACTCTTACATAGGGTACGGAAGTACGCACAAATTCATTTTTGATGATTCACTTTCTATATTAAAAGCATGATCTTAATATCAAAGTAGGGTGGGAATGGCTATTCCTCTTCTCATAAAATAAATGTGACACTTTGGATACGCATCTTTTGAGTCCTTGCTTTCCAATGATGCACTGGTAGACCAAGATTCTTTGAAATTTCTACCGCCATGAAATAAGCAGCACCACTTTGACTGTTCTGTTTTTTTCACAACAATGTTCATTTCTGAACTAAGTAGAAAAGGAAACGTTATTATTTACTTGTAGTCAAAAAAAAACTGAAAACTTTTGTCTGATCAAAGATGTGATGAAACTTACACATGGATGCTCTACCCATGCTCTACCGTTATCGCTAGAGCCAAAATCATGAATGAATAAAGTTGGCCTTAAGCCGTCACCGAATCAAACAGATCACGTATAAGCAAGCACATACCAACAAGATGACTACATTCAAATAAATTAAGCGATCGGGTTAGCATTTCTTACACGAACGTCAGATCCTAAGATCTAGCTCATTAGAATTTAAAATTTCTTGAATAAGTTGGATAGATTCGGTTTTATATTTTGCAACTTTTGCAAGTCACCTGTGGACTACGTCACTTTTATTTATTGTATCTTGAGCAACATGACCTAATTGAATACTGAAATAAAGTATTTATTGCGTGCCTGCAAGGGCAGGACAAACAATTAAAAGCAATTTGAAATGTTCTTCTATATTTATAAGCCAGCCTGCTCGTCTAATGATGCTATTTCGTTGCAGCCCTGCCAGATTGCTGAAATCATCGTTTCAAATACAATCCACCCGGTCAAGCTACGACGCAGTTCAGAACATCAACACAACTACATCATAAATCGTGCACAGTGGTCACACAGTACATAGGTACAATGTATAAATTGACAACAAAAGATTTATTCTTAATTTATTTAAAGAATGTAAACGTGGAGTCACGGAAGGCTTTGCGGCACCGCAGTCCGCAGGTCAGTCGAGGGGAGGCGCGGAGGCGAGGCGTGTGGGCGCGCTGACATCACCGCCGCCGGAGCCGATCTTACATCACCGGCGGCTGCCTGACTGCCTCCCACCGATAGCACCGCCTGCGCGCCCGCACCACCGACTTTACCCCTCCCGGCAACCACATTACCTACTCCATTGTAGTACACCGCCCTTTGTATGTATGCCCTGCCTGCTGATACATGTGCTATCCGGGATAGTGAAAGACTTCCCGCATCTTGTTTTTTCATACAAGTTCAAGCTTTTTTACCATAGATGTATTTACGTTTTTCACAAAGTTCTGATGTTTGATCAACAATGTATTCGGCAATACCCCTACTAGTACTACGCCTGACCTATCATCTTGAACCTGAGACGTACACATCTGAATGTTTAGTTGGCGACTTTATAAACATATTCACTTCCATGTTTGGAAACTGGATCAGTAGCCATAACATCGATTATCTGTTGTAATAAGAGATCAAGGCTAAAGTGTCGCCCACGGTACTTACCTACTTATTAACTAATTTCATAGCAATTAACATGAATTGGCTGTGGCCTTCATTAAGGAGTTAATAACCATTAAAACGGTAGTGACTGGACAGAATTGGAGCGTGATCTGAGTTCAAAGAGGAACTTACACGGTTGGAGTAGATTCAATGAATCCTGCTCTTTCGTATTCAAATCACCATCAATCATGTCGTTGAAGCATTTCATTCGCTTGAATGAGTAAGCTGAATCGGGCGACTTTCCCCTTTATTCCCTGTGTCAGCTGTAGCCTACATTTCCCACGGCAATGATGTCAAATTGGTTTATCAATCACGGCGCGGGGACGGATGCGGTCGGTGTCGGTGCCCGACTAGGTCGTGGGCGTTGTTGTATACCAGCCGTTGAGTTCACGACGCGATAATAAACGACTGCCGAGATGTGCCCAACAATTCAATCTCAAACCAGCATTCTCAGTTAATACCTTCCTTTTAAAGTCTTATGAACCAATCGTTTAAAACTGAGAAGTTAGATACTTCTCAGTTCAAATAATATACACCGTTAAACCTGGACAGTTCGACACATAGCAAGCCGTTTTGAACAGGTTTAACGGCACCTCCTCAGACCTCCTGATGTAGACGCGGATGTGGCCGGCAATTTAGTAACGATTGTAGCTGCTGAAATGAGGAGTTATGAATCGGTATTGTCCATTGATTACGACATTGGTGAACCGAGGTCAGGCGAAGTTCTTTTGTGAGATACCGATTGTGTTCTCATCTAAAGAGTCGAATAAATAGTCAAGACATCCTCTACGAGACTACTGTCGTCATGCTATGATCATAGTCAAGTGTCGAGATTACTCCCGACTTTTCGAAAGAGCGCCAGTTTTGGAATATTTGATAAACCTATATTTTATGTGAAATATAATATTAATGTTAATTTCAGGTGCTAAAGAAACAAATAACTACTCTCGCAATTTTAATTTATCTTAATTAGATTTTCCGTGTTCATTGTAAAGTAATTTTGTTTATTTTTTTGGTATCACATTTTTTTGTTAATTAGGTAGTTTAAATAGTTATGTATAGGTGTGAAAGTAGCAAAGAATTATGATAAACCGCAGTAATTTATCTCAGACAGTTGCGAAACAGGAAATTATTTAAACTTGTTATAATAACTTTTGTTATTTTATTGTGTTAGTTAGTAGATAGGTACCTAGAGACCGAATATTCATGTATTTCTTTGAAGAACATGATTCCACAATCACCCTACCTACCTATATCGTAATGATATGACGAGTTGCTTATCTGAAAACGTCACATTCTAAAAAATCTAATTGGGTGCTAATTTCGTACTCACGAAACAATGACAATAGTAATCAATAGATTTGTTTAAAGTTTTATTTCAGAAAAAATCTTAGTGGGGAAAAAACTACCGAAACAGATGAGCTATGAAGTCATGCCATGCCATTTACAATTCTTGCCCTCATCAATCTTGGTGATAAAAAACAAAGTTTACTTTAGAAAAAACTTACATCGTGACATAATACATATTCCACGTCACGATTTGTTGTAAGCTGATTTATTATTTGATATAGAAACTGTTTATAGAGGAAGATAAGTATACTAAATAAAACAATTCAACTATGTAATGCAATCAACTCCGTGCACAATACATTATATAGAGCGTTTCAAAGGAAAGTTTATCTAATTACTCTCAGAGTATTAAAGAACTTTACCTCAGAAACAGTGCATTATTATTATAAAATTATAAACATGTTGTGGATTTATATGTATCAGATAATATGGGGCACTCACTGGGGATATCGTATGTTCCATTATCCGTAATTAGATATGCTAGATAGGTCAACGCTTCAGCATATCTGTTGAAAGCGATGATGCCGTCAACGATGGCAAAATTGGCACAGGAAGCATTCTATTCAGAACGCAGTTATTGGCAAATTGTAGTGATTATATTACGAATGCTTATGGCAGGTAATATGAGGTATAGTTTCCGGTATGAGAGCGCTATGAAAGGAAAGTTATAATTAAAGACAAAACTTAGTTATGGCTAGTCAAGACAGGAAATTCGTAGTATTTATGTTTCTACCAATCAGCATGAAATATGGAGTTAATCAATACACGTATGTAGCTATCGTTGATAATCTGGAAACGTTCTTACATCACCATCCACGAAACAAAAGCATAATCAGAAGAAACGATAACGGGTTCAGGCAGAATTATGGATAAAATATGATATTGCTCCACGATCAGACAAAAGTATGCAGCTGATGACATAGAAACTACTGGTTTTCGAGCTCGTGCTTTCAGAATTCACAACCTGAACCAATGTTGTTGACAAGTTACTAGTTCTAGAACTCTTTCCACACAAGTCACTGTAAACAAACTGGTACCTATGTTATGTTCTATTAGCGGAACTAGGGTTTGTATTAGAGACCGCGCATCCAGCAAGCACGCGCGGGAGCTGTTCGCGTAGCACTGCTGTGGATACCGGCGAAGCGAACGATAGCGGCCAACCGACCCTACACTACACCCCGCACCACGAAATACACAACGATGCGTCCACACGCTCACAATCGCTAGCTAACTGATCACAGCGAGCACCGCCGACTCTATTACTCAATCAAACAAGCGACAGAAAACGAACAAGGCTATGAAACCACCGACGTAAGTGCGATGCTGATAACAGCTCCACTAGACTCCGTTCGCAAACATACTCGCTGAGTAAACAAACCATAAAGTAGTAAGTAGGTAGGTTAGGTAGATGTAAGCACCATTAATTCATTCGAATGACGTTCCCTTTGCTCCACGCTACAGAAAAACAACGTGTCTAGGCAGTGGTAACAACAATAAATCAAAAACAAAACAAATAAAATAAGTAATTTTCACGCGCCCTTTGCAAGTTTAAATAATTTACTAGACACTTGTATGAATGCATTTATATTAATGTTAACGTTAAGTTACCATAAAAATTTGTGGGCATTAGGAAAGTTACAAAGTCTTCAAAGTCAAAGTCATCCAAGGGTTCTTGTTCTTTGTGATTGTGAGGTAAACCTTGAGATAAGGGCTTCGGTAGAAGCTCTTTATAATTTAGTATTTGATCTGTACAATCCTCCTCGTCTTACCATTGATATCTAACATACCATACGATACGAGCAGACCATAATGTTTTCCCATGGTGGAAAGATCTACTCAGTGACAGAGTGAGTCAGAGCAGACAGAGATATGATTTCGTCTGTCAGTTTGTTGGTCCTCCTCTATCGTAGTATTTTAAAACTGATCAGGAGCCGATTATTGCTAATCAATCGCTTTACTATGACAATGGTATCGTCGCAGACCAAACTCTAGATATAGCGTGCGGTGCTTTTGGCACGGAAATCTTTATAGAATGGTTTTAAACTTGACATTTTTGACACGCATCCCACCATCTGTACTTTCTTCAAAGGTAAAATGCCAAAAAAATTGTCATTCTGTGACGATACCATTATCATGGTGACGGAATAATTTAGTGGAATTTGGCCCCTGGACGAAACTTGATGTAGGCCCTGGATTAACGACTATATACCTATACATATTTCATCGGGGTTTTTGATAAGAGTGGCAATTCCTCCAAAAAGGGGGCTAGATCAGTATAGCTCCTCAAAATCTGATTATTGGTTTTCCGCTACAGGTCGTATTTACATTATACTACATATATAAATACGATCTGTAGCGGAAAACTACAGGTTATACAACTTTATATTTTTTTGTCATCGAGCGACGGGGATTTTTGTCCGTCGCTCAAGGGAACTTCCTCCAAAAAGAAGTTATTGGAATATCTGCGCCTTATACGATCCAATTTTCAATTTTTTGTTAATTTTAAAAGGCAGTAATTTTCAATTGGCCTCATAAACTGAATTATTAAAAATAATACATTCGGAGAAGATCTGATAAGGATCGGCGGCGTGAGGAGCAGAATAGTTCATCGAAATGAGTTTGAGCTCGCGAGGTCTCCTGTTCGCTGAACTACTAGTACTTAGTTTGTTTGTATGTAAATCAATAAGATTATTAATTAAATCAGTATAGAGGAAGGGTTGCCTTTGTAGTATAAGTAGTTAATCTTTTGTGCGCATAAGGTAAATGCGCCTCCCAACAAAATACAAATTTTTGAGTTTTGATTTGTTACCTGCGCGCTAATAATTTAGTGCATCTGATTTAATAATAAATAAAAAATGCCGGACAATTCATTTACCTCATATTAACAGGTAACAAGGTTCCTTCATGTTGTTTCATTAAGGCACCTTGTTACCTGTTAATATGAGGAATTGTCCGACCAAAATAAAGTTGATCATTGCGGTACATCGCATCGTGGGGATCGCGCTGGTATATTTTGGCAAGTCGAACGGTGCGTGTCGCGGCGTCCGATGATGCCATCGCTGCGGTGGCTCGTGACGTCACCTCGCCTTTTCCAAACGTGGCCGCCAGACGAAAATAGTGGCCGCCCCACCACGACCGCGGCCTCTCAGTCACCGCCGGAATTAGCGGGAGCAACCGTCAACACGCTCCTCCAGCAGCAATGCGTAGCGGTTCGATAGCGTGCCGCCTTCAAAACAGATGCGCCTGACTGTTTCACGATTCATTTAATCAATTTGACGTGTGAAGGAAGAAACTAACAACAGTGAAATTTCTTTCTATTTTTGGATTTTTTGGACCGGGCAGTAAGGGCAGGTACCACCGGTGTAGCTACAGGAAAATGGTCTTAGCAAAAAAAAAATACATTACATTTAAATTTATTTAAATAAAAAATAACATTTCGAATGTTTTTGTCTATAATAAAAACTCCTCCCCCGCTTCGCTCGGGAGAACATATATCAACCTCGATAATGGGGTGGTTTGGCCCCTGACGAACTGAGATTACTATACTACTAAGAACAGATTTAAGCATTATTGGCTGTTAGTGATAGTTATAAGATAAGTTAATTTATAATTAAGAGCTGTGGATTTTGTTCATAAATAAAATAAAATAAATAAATAAGCATATTCTTTTAATTTGACTATTGCTATTTACTACAGCAAAATTGTAATTTTTTATCGTATTTTGAGTCATAGTCATCATTTAATTTAGTTACAACAATTATTATTATACATTTAACATTATTTTTTAGACTTATTTATTTTTTGACAATGATGATTTGAATCAAGAAAAAAGTCAGATATTCGCAAAAAAACTTTCCCGCTCGTATTGTGGAAAATTGCATCACAAAGTACGAAAACTCATAACTATACAACTCGAGTACACGGTGTGATGCGTTCTATGGAATATAGCAGCAAAGCATGACGATAAGAGTACCTACTTACAAAATGATGAGGGTATTGTTTGTCTTGTCACGTAAATTGCATGTATTTACTTACCTAAGCGAAAATTATATAATATGTAAGTACATAATGTGTATGCAATAAATGAATATAAACACATCTAGGCACGATTTTATTTATTTGTTTTTAAGGCAGGGTTCAGATGATTTATATCGCGCACTTAAACGTTTGTACCTTTCGTACCTACCCATAAAAACCTTAAACCCGGAAAAATCAAAGCGATTTAAAAATTATAAAACCTAATGAAAATCAAATAAATCCGATTTACACTACCTGATTTTCTTCCCTGGTCTAAGGAAGGCTTAAATCATCAGTCCCGCCAGTATTCAACCACATGACCTTAATGAATTCCAATCACAATAATCAGAACCTTACAGGAGCCGAAAATAATACACAGAGTAAGCATATCACCTACTCACCGTACTCGTATATATCGTTTGATGTCCAACAATTTCATAAGTAAAGAAGTAGTAATCGTGAGTTTTCGGTACTTAGGTATCCGAGTTTTGAATGAATATAAGTATATGAATATAAGTATGGAATGGCCCATGAAAACTAACTAGGTACATGATAAGTAAGCATAGCACCACTCTACCTATACCCCGCTAGATGTAAAACAATTTAATAAGTAAAGAAGTAGTAGTCGTGAGTTTTCGGTTCTTATCCTAGTTCTGAATTCAACAGATGGAATGGCCCATGAAGACTAACTCCATGATAAGATAACTGATAAGTAAGCATACCTACCACCTACTCTATTTATATCTCGCTCGATGTCCAACAATTTATTATGCAAAGTGATGCGTATTAAATTAAAGTCACACCTCAACGTATTTACCTTCCATATCACAATCATGGTCAAACTAAATATATTGCAAACTATGTAAATAGCACCAACTGAGATCTCCACTTCAGCGAGCAACGAGGCCAAACCAAGCAGATAAGATATGAAGACAGCGTGCTACATAGCGGGTACACATATGTTGTAATTTCATGTTATTCGTAAAGGTGCTACGCCATTCATTGCTGAAAACACGCGCGACAGTCAATCGGTTCCGAGAAACATACTCGCGTTTCCACGAAACGTTACTATGAGCGCACACACGCGTAATTCGGTGTGTTACCGATGCACACATAGCCACGGACCTGATAACGCGAGCCGTGACGGCCACAACGAGACTCAGTATCAATGCTCCCATTAACATCCATGCGAACCTTATACTTCGTCAGCTCATTTTACACCTATTAAAACAATTGCCAAGGTGGTGGCAGATACATTATACTCCCTCGTATTTGTAGTCACCTCCAAAATGTAGTATCGTGGTTATTACTACGATACTACATTTTGTATACATACATACACAAACCTTTTCTTCAGTAAGTAAAAGTACATTTTTATTGGAAGACGATATACCCTATAAAAACATCTGCACTCCCTGATCATGGCGCATGAAACTGTGCCGAAATATTGGAAAACTCATAAATTCAATCATGGCAAATATCCCATTATAAATGACTTTTGTGTTTTCTACAGTAGCTACCTATTGCTACTTTTCTTGTCGATGGTATTCGCATTGAATCTTGGTTTTTAATTGAATTTCTTTATGTTCAGATTATTTAGTGTATGTTAATAAGTACATGTTAACAAATTATTTTTAATGTGGATTGATTCTTTTTTCTGCACTTTTTTCTACTAGCCAGAAATTATATGTACGTTAATCGTTTAAATAAAGAACACCTACTGGGCATCACGCACCCGAGCACAAGGCATTATTTAGCCCCAGCAATGACTGAATAAATTTGCATACAATAAATAAAATTGCCTTTATTTATTGTACCTGCGAAGCACATAACAGAAAAAAATCCACACATGTCTTACAGAAAAAACTGTCGAAAAAGTCGGTCTTATCTATAAGTGACCAATCCATTTAAGTTTAATAGAATGATCACAGAGCACAGAGGTTAACAAGGAGATGCCGACGATCAATAATGTCCCGACTTCTGAACTGAACAGCAATGAATCAATTGACGTATTGATGGCGGCAAGATGATTTTGTTAGCGTTTCGATTTATTTACCCTAATAGCGATATTTTGCGAACTCCGAAACAAACTAGGAAGATAAACTGAGGAAATAGAATACTAGTTGAACGTTAGGTACATATTTGCTATAATAGTCGTCATAGTAATAGAAATATAATTAAACTCACGTAGTTTTATGTGTTTATGCTAAAGAGGTTTATAGTTATAGAAGGGTCAAAAGTGGCACCAAGTGGTTCGTGTAATAATACACTCGGCGCTGGCTAGCCAGTTCCTATGCTTGAACTTGGCTTGACACGATGCCGCGTGTCTAGATAGGAGAAAGTAGAGTCTTCTATTATAATATTTCGGTACATAAGTATTATGCCGGTCGTCGTATGCATAATTGCATATACACACTTTGCACAGGGCGGGAGATTCGATTTCTTTGTGGTTTTTTTACAAGGCATAAATCTAGTGGAAAAGCTCAGATTACGGAGTACCTAATCTGTGCGGAAACGTAATATGCTACAAACAATTTTTAAATGATACTATGTTGGAACAAATTATGATTCTTTACTCGAAAAGTTGAAGCTTTTGGGAATAGAACGTAGATTACTATGAGTCAAAAATCGAATATTTCCTAATGCTACTTTTCAGTTTTGTTTATCTGTGACATTACCTAATCTGTGATTTTAACTTACATAACGATCGATATAAATCGATCTTGGTACCTTAAATATAAATAAATTCAAACACTAGCTAATTCCATATATCAGGAACCACACATGCATGAATTTCCCGACAAAAGTATAGGCGAATACTCAAACGCAAATCAGATTTGAGAACGACTCAAATAGCCAATTTTTCATTATAAATTGAGAAGAAAACCCGATTGGAGGCGTTTTCAGAATCACATGCATGAATTTCCCAACAAAAGTCTAGCTTATCCCCGAATACTCACACGTAAATCAGATTTGAGAACGACTCAAATAGCGATTTTTTCATTATAAATTGAGAAGAAAACCCGATTGGAGACATACGTCAACATTGCATACGTCGTTTGAATTTTGGGGGGTTCATGAAACACAAATATAGGTACTTAGGGCCGCCCATTGTAGGTACTTATCGCATGTAATGTCTTTTTGTAATGATCTGCATATGGTGTACAATAAAGCATTTTTGAATTGTATTGTACTTACTTGGTAATACTGGAGACTGCATCGCAGACCGCGGCGGCGGCGGTGGGCCGGCGCTCCGCAGCCGCGTCTACCATGCCTCTGCATCACCGCGATGGGCATAGCACTCTACACCTCACCTCCACCACATTGACATCACAACACAATCTAACCTACAGTACAGTCACCGATACCCGATACACCAACTTGCAACTCGTTATACGATACCGATACGAACGGCTGCGGTTTCAGTGGACGCTACGAACTGTGCAGTATAAGTTATTACTATTAGGTAAGTTTAGGTATTGCACGATTCACTGGGAGATCTGAAACAAGATGAAACGTCTTTTAGCTTATTATAACTGACGAGGAGATTCTATGTGTATTTTTATGTACGTTTGTTCGGCGATTTCTCCGTGCGTTATGGATAGATTTTTATGGTTCTTGCGTCAGTGTGAGGATGATTCCTTAATGGTCCTAAGAAAGCATGGTAGGTAATAGAGAACAAACACGCTGCTGACAGCAGAAGGCCTTCTTAATGCATGCATGCATGCATTTTCCGCTGCGTTAGCTAACCAAAAGTTGGTTCTTGTTTAGAACAAGATACCGAAGATACCTATGTATGTGCGCTGCGTAAAATGGGGTGACTCAAACAAAGACTCAATTTTGTGGATGGTGCAAAGGCCTATCAGCACCCTTCAACTGAAGTGACAACGTTCGTCGCTATTTAAGGTGCCGTTTCATAATATTAAATATATCCTATTTAAACCGTTCTCAAGGCGTTGTTGTGGCCAAGCACAAGCCTCATCCTCAGATACAGAAAGCCATCATCAGTCTTAGCTAGTCCATTGGATATAGGCCTCCCCAATTGTAATAAAAACTGGCCAAGTCAAATCTAACCTACATAGATTTGACTTGGCACTCATTTAGATCTCCATTCTTTTTGCGGGGAAGCCCACAGCCAATCATAATTTTTGTATTGAACTTGGCTCTCCTTTTTTACATTTATGTTTTGGTGGGATATCATTACTTTTTGTAAAGAGAACTAGGCAGGTATTGAGATTTAATGTTTTTTCTTGCGTTTCCGCTGCGTGGTTTTGAAAATACTAAAAAAATGGAGAAAATAAAATTGTTTTTTTTTGTATGGGGACCACTTGTAGGGGCTCGTCGAAGGTGTAAGACTTCAACTAGGGCTGGTCGGGAGTGATGATCAAGTAAAACACCTCAGAACACTTAGTGTCGGTTTATTGTACCGAATACACACAACTACGCACTTATTACAAAGTCACTGCACTGCACTGTTCACTATTTACTTTCCTTAACACTTGCTCACTTGTAAAATAAGAACTAACTAAACTTGCAAACAAACTCGGCTTTTATACCTCCGCTGAGCTAAACTAGAAAATTCTACGATTTTCCGGGTTATACCTATCTCTTTCTATATTCCAGAACATTTCTGATTTCCCTTTCTATCCTTTCTATTCGTTCGACAACAGGTACATAGCTAGGTAGGTATATACGGGCCGGTCCCTAACAACTACACTGTATTCTATGGCGCAATCGGAGACGTTAGTACTATTGCTTATTCTATGCAATGCGGAATTCTATTTTAATTTAAACCTTATTTCATTGACATAATGTCGTCGCTAACATCACTTATTTTTTGACTTTTTTTTAGATTTTTTCCTACGCTTACACAATTACCGAGCTGGATTCCAAATTTCATCCTTCTAGGTCATCTGGAAGTAGGTTAGATTTAGGTACTATATGTATGTCAGTCAGTCAGTGCTAAAATTTACGACTTTTTGACCTTCATATCTTTATAACCGTTTGAGCTAGCTTCATGAAATTTGGACTTCTACATGTCCTTATGGATATAATTAAACACACGTAGTTTTATGTTTTTACGTTAAAGAGGTTTTGAGTTATAGAAGGGTCAAAAGCGGCACCAAGTGGTTCGTGTAATGATACACTCGGCGCGTTCCTTTGCTTGAACTTGGCTTGGACACGCTGCCGCGTGTCCTAATTATGTATATCAGTTATCTAATACCCATAACACAAGCTCTGCTTACCATGGGGCTAGATAATGCTGTGTGAATAGTCCAGCATTATTTATTTATTATTTATTTACTCAAGACGTTCGAAATGCAGTAATAGGTAGAGAAGCTTAGACAAACAAAGGGTGTGAACAAGTTGCTTCCTAAGCTAACCAATTTGTTACCAGCACTCCACCGACTTGGACAATTCAAATGTTTGAATCTACAAACTATAATAAGATTTTCGATTACGACTATAATTACGATACGTTTACCTACGTACGTTATTAACTGATTTTATTATTAAAATTGCAGCATTTTTTAAAGTGAACGCGTAACAATATTATTAATACAACCAGAATACAACTATGATGAATAAAATGGTGCAGTGAAAGAAATAACAGTGAGCGAAGAGTGAGCCGCGATATTTTATATTATATGAAAATAAACAGCCTCAGCACGTAGGGGGCGCCTGACACATATTTGGTTAGGTACCTATGAAACTTTAATGACAGGACATAAATTATAAAAGGGCGCGTGCAAAAAGCCACATCAATACGCATTTTCCGGAACCGAACAGAATGCAGGGAGTTCGGGAGTCCTGTAACCCTCCTGTAACAATGAAAAGGGCGCCTTTCACTCCTTGGTCAGTGAAACAACTTTTTATGCAAACAAGGATTTTGGCGACCCTTCGAAGCTGACGCGCCGCCGCCGCCACCGCCATCCACCGCCAGTGGCTAGCGACCCAGAGGCTAGCTAGATCCCCTAGATCCAACACTGGGTAGTACCCAGTGTTGGTTAGGTACCCAGTCGGTACCTAACCTACTAGAAGTGCCTCAATTATCGACCTAATTACTAGGTCTATGTATATATGTTCATGTAGGTAGGTAGGTACCTACCTATTTAGAATATGCTTGGTTTAAATTAGGTATATTCCTAGCCTCAAAGTACCTATACTAGCACAATACAAAAACACAGGTACCTACACTAGGTATTACCTATAATATTATGTAGGTATTTATCTAGGTTCCTTGAAACATAGCTACCTACCGCATACTTATATATTTATTATATATACCGCAGTACCTACAGTTTCTTTAGCTCTTTCGTCCCGTACTTTTGTATTGGCTAAGCGTAGCTAATTAAGGTTGGTTTAAAACTACCTATGAGCAAAGAAGTAAATTTATGTATGAGATCATCGATAAGTTTACAGCAAATGTAATAAATATAATTATGACTCACCCGTTATGTACTTCGTTGCGAAGAGACCGTGTAGGTTATCATTATCGCTTTATTGATGAACGTCACACAACACAATACATACAACAATAAGCACCGATGCTATTCGCAAAAACAACAACGTTTCATATAGAATAAATTGTTAGATGGTCGAAATGTTTGTGGAAAAGTCATTGTAGCGATTTTATTCCGTTGTGTTGACAGAGATTTTGTACGAACGATTTCAGGGAAAGAAAGAGAAACAAAACAAAGCTTGAACGAAAATCTATAAAGTTTCTGTCCATTTTTACTGGTCCTGCCATCTCTCGGTTTCTTTGGTAACTATAACGTTGTTGACGCAAGTTTGACGTAGGGTAATAAACAAAATTTGACATTTGCTATGCTTGTAGGGAGGTACAATTTCCCGGGAATTTTTCTTTTCGTCAAAGTCACGATAAAATCTATTTTATTTATAAATCGTTGATTATAGTACAGTTTATACAATAGTCATAATGTTATATGAATATTCTCATTACTCTTTAGTCCGTAATTTGCAAAGAGCTTTAATTTTTATCAAAAAAATAAAATAGAAAGTTGTATCTCGTCAAAAAAAATACGTTTTCAAAGGTTACTGCGTCCAAATCAGAACAACTTTTTTGTGACAATGTCTGCATCTGTTGATTAAAATTTGAAACATATTAGCTTCTAAACAAGGTCAACAGTTTTCATCAACTCGTAAAGACAAAAATAATTAGAATAAAGTGTAATAGCATGTATGAACATCCAACTGATGTACTCATTGTGCGTATTCGCCACAAAAACAACCTGAAGTGTCCGCGAAAATGATCTGTACTTTGTTTTTCGCAATCACAACGTTACATGAACATGGATGACCTAAAATGCGAATATGTGAAGAATAAAAGATGTTACAAACTCACAGAAAGTGTAAACTGAAAGAATTATGATGTTGCATACCTCGTCAAACAACAATCATTGACCTATCGTACCACCAACGAATGATCGTCGGATTGCTTGGTCACAAAAGTGAAAATGTGATGTGTCAAACCGATTGTTTACCTCTTGGACAGGTGAGTGGTTTGTAGAAGTGGTAGGCTCGGGCGGCGGGAGGCGGGCGGCGGACGGCATGTCTGGTCGGTCGAGTCCTGCGAACGGCGGCTACGAGTCCGCGCGGCTCTCCGTCCGCAAGGACCTCTTCCCGGACGCACCTCCGCCTGGCGACACCACTGACACCTCTGAAGATGACCCCATATCCACCATCAAGCTCGAAACTGATTTCGAGCAGAGAATAGACGAGATCGCCATCCAGAAACAACAAATCATGGTAAACGGGGTGGCCTCATCACCACCACCAAGATCTCGCCACAAGAAACGCAAGCAACGTTCGAGAAAGAACTCTGAACGCACTGCCAATGGATGTCTTCCCTCTGAGAAGAAGCGGAAAAAGCGCTCTCATCATAGGACTCATTCAAATAGTACAGTTATTAAAGTGAGAAGTGGTAAAAACTTAAATTTAGTGAGTAGTAGTGAATATCAGCAGGAGGAGGAGGACAAGGATGTGGAAGAGGAGGAAGCTCCTCCAAGTAGTAGTGAGGATGAGGTCCTAAAGTGCAGTGTTAAGTTACCTATAATACATGTGCCGCGACAAAGTGGTAAACCATACAGTCATGAACTTAGTCAATTATCTACAAAAAAGAGGAAAAAAGAGAAAGAGAAAAGATCTAAAGAAAAACACTCCCATGCTATCATACCTTGTAGTGGAAAGCCACGGTCAATGCTGGACATTTGCTCTCCTAGCAAAAAGAAGTCAAAGAAGTCTGAATTGAGCGTATCCACATATCGGAGCCAGATTGTAGATACAAACATTATGAAGATTAAGATTAAAAGAACAAGTGTCCATGAAACAGTAAGTAATAATAAATATGCCTCTGTTATCTTATCATTTCACAACTGCTTAATTTTTCTATAAAATCTGGGTAACTGCTTAACACTGGATTTGTTTTGATGTTTATAAAAATAGGATTTTTAAGCCCCTTGCCTTCAGGAACATTGAATTACCATTATTTGATTTTTGTGTTATCCAATATTGCGGCACAGTTTCATGTGCCATGATCACGGCATAACTGACTTTAGTGGTAATAACCATGATAGTTTCAAAAGATCATAGCCATCTGGAAAACTGAATTTTTAAAGTTAATCTTGCAGAAAGTAATACTAGAAAGGGAGAATTATTTTATGCAAACAGATATTTTCCTATCAAGTGTAGTGTAAATATGGATTTAAAGAATCCAGTGTCGTGCATAAAAAATGTCTGATTTCATATGTTACCACAAACAGGAACAGCAGTCAAAATAGCCTTGAACTAACTTTCCTCGATCAATTAATATGTCACCACAAACAGGAACAGCAGTCAAAATAGCCTTGAACTAACTTTCCTTGATTAAACAACCTTAAATTTAACTTCACTAAAAGCGAAGTACATATCATAACAGTTAAGTTATTCTGTTTGGTTACATGAAATTAAATAGGTATGTGAACATGCTTAAAGCTCACAGTTCACTGAATACATTAACCAGAATTACCACTTTTTGAGTATAGACATAAGAATCAACTTTATACCAGCTTTTCTGAAAAGCTGCCAAGGAATGTGGTCTACTAAATATTATATCTAAAATCTACTCAAAATTGAAATTCTTTAAAAGCATAATACAATACCTCTTTATTGCACACCAAATACATAAAAGATACACTAGACAGGAAAAGAAAAAAACAAATACAAAATATGCTGTACAATGGGCGGCCTTATCGCTAAGAGCGATCTCTGCCAGGCAACCTTTGGATGGACATGAAGTGCTAGAACAAGTATAGATGGTGGCGTGCATAATATTATCAGCTAACCACTACTGCCCAATTGCAGGGCACTTATCTTAGGTAGGTACATTGTAAACCTTTTTCTGCCTGGCTATTCACGCCACCCCACCACCACCATAGCTCAGTTAACATTTTTGGTTTTAGAACTTTTATGTTGTATTTGTGTTTTTGCCCACACTCTACCTAAAATGGTAGAAAAAATTAAACTCTACTTAGACTTAGCAAGCTGAAGTGGCAGTAGGCAAGACACAGAACTGACAACAGCTGTTGTAAACATGTTCTTGAGTGGAGACCAAGACTCGGTAAACGTAGTGTAGGAAGCCCTAAGGCCAGGTCGAGTTGACGATCTGCGGAAGACTGCGGGCAGATGCTGGATGCGTCAAGAGACAGAGCGCTATGGCGCTTAGTAGGGATGGCCTATGTCCGGATTGTCCGGCAGTGGACTAACATAGGCTGATGATGATGATGATGATGATATCTTCATCATCTTAGAAATTAATAAATAATGCTGAACTTGTGGTGGATGGATTACAAAGCATTATCTCCAAAGTAAGCAGAACTTGTGTTATGAGTACATAGATATTTTTATATGTAATGTCTAATGTATGAGAAACACACAGGGGCCAGAATACTAAAAAAAAAAAAATCTGCAGATCATACAAACATTTCTTCGGAGGTGGGAATCGAAACCGCAAAACCCTAAATTGATGATATCTCTCCCAACTTTACAGAGAAGTAGAAGTCATCATCCACCACCAGAACCAGTGGTCGAGTTACCACCAGCTCCGGCACCGATGCCAACATCCATAGCAGATCTCGGCCAAAGGAAATCCAAGAAGAAGCGAGCTGCTTCTCCAGTACCTAGCGAGAGCTCAGGCGAGGAATATGACCCTAACCGGGGCGAAACCGCCGCAGCTATGAGTGTAGCTGCGCCTAAGCCCCGACCCAACAGGATTAGGAATCGAAAACCAACTGCTAAGAGTAAGGGTAAGGGTAAGTAACACCCAATTTCGTTAAAAACCAAGCTAGCTCTGATCATGATTGATATGCTCTGATGTTCTCAGAGCTAGCGTGTTCTGGATAAAAAAAACATGATTCTATTCAGTCCGCCAGTTACATCATCCAAAGATATTGGACACGTATTCTTTCTTTTGTCAATCAAACAAAAAATTACAAAAATAAAGCGCGTCACAGTTTGAGAGTCCCTACTCCCACTTTCGTGACGTTACGAAGCGTGCTAGAAAGTATCGCAAGGCGTGACGTCACGCGGAACTTTTACTGGCTATATTTCATAATTTTTTGTTTAATTATATCGACCCCTTCAACCGAGCCTGTGGATGACGATCATCCACAGGCTGGGTTGAAGTGCTCTATAGGTTACTTTTGTCACTCTTACCGAAGAGTGATAAAAGGAACCAGAGGAAGGGCAGCAGGTTCTTTCAGAGTAATTTTCATACGATCATACCGTGGTGACTATACCTTAAACACCTTCTTGATAGGGTAAGGCACGTTCAGCGGTGTATTTATGTGCTGAGGAGGGACACGTTTTTTTTGTAACCATTCAGTCCAAAGAATTATGGGCATTCACATAGACGCTGGTGTGGTTTTCTTAATAGGCCTTTATTCCACCATTTTAATTCATAACAAACAGTTTTAGCATTACATTAACAGCTTTCCTGAATGAAACTTGCTTGCTCTCGAAGAATGCATTACAGATATAAGCGGGTTACTTACGAACTTTATTTGTGTTGGATGGAAGAACACCTACCTATTATAATACCTATATAATGAAACCTAATATGTGGGTTTATTTAGCAATAGAAACAAAAACACTTTATCATAAACGACTGTAACAATACTAGCGGACGATCCCGGCTTCGCAGGGTTTTAGTACGGTGCCCTACTTTTTTTAAATATAATATAGCCTATGTTCACCGGGGATCGTGTAGCTTCCCAACGTTGAAAGAATTTTTCAAATCGGTCTAGTAGTTTCGGAGCCTATTCATTACAAACAAACAAAAAATCAAACCTTTCCTCTTTATAATATTAGTATAGATTTGTAGAAAACCGTAACACATTTAACTTTCTCCACAGAAAAACGTGAAAAGACTGAAAGAACTAGAGTAAGTGCAGAGCCTAAGGACAAGGGACCGCAAGGTCCTTGGGGATGTGAAATGCCCAGTGAGATACTCTTGAAGATATTCGAAAATGTAGTGGCTTCTCAGGGCAGTTTACCTACTGTGATCAGGTAAGGAATATTTTTTTTGCGCTTTGCTAACGATTTACAATGCCGCGAAATTCTAATTGTAGCAGGACATATTTATAAAATCAAAATATAAATAATTTCAAGGCATTGTAAAATGTCATCTTTAAGTTATATATCGTATAATAAAAAGTAAAGCAACAAAAAGCACATGCGAGAAATTCACGCATTCATGATATCACTGAACTCATCCAAAAACTTCCCAGAATTGATATACCTTACATCTTAGACAGTAATCGTGATTGTAACCGATTTTAATAATTTTGTTATCTTTCAGATTGGGACGGGTCTGCAAGTTATGGCATAGTGTTAGCTGTAGTCCAGAGCTATGGAGAAATGTTGACCTCGCCCAATATACTAAAGAAAAATGTAAAACAGACTACAAACTCGTCTGGCTTTTAGAGAATAGATTGTCCAAATGTCAATCACTGAATATTGGTGAGTAATCAATGGAAGACTTGAAATCCTTTAGAAAATCCCTTCAACTAAGTGAAAGTTGCTTTTATAGTGCTATTTTTATTTTATACATTATTCTTTCGTTTTCGCTGGTAAAATATCCACCTTATTGTAAGCCTTGATTATTGAGATGCGTTCTAACATTGTCGCTAGGTGCGAAATGTTGGATGCTTACAAAACTCAAGGTCAATACTGGAAGAATAAAAAAACATAAATCCTGCCCTTTTGAGGTTTCTGAGCTTCCGCATATCCCAAACAGCGGAGCTATCTTATTAAAGTTTGCTAAAATTCAAAGTAGGTTTTTATGCAACAGCGCAGTATTGGTATTACGTCCATATTATTGAAACAGAAACGAAACATGTATGGCATAGCGAATGAGAGCCCTCAAAGTATAAATAACACAGTTGGTAGCTAAATAAATATGTTATAACATAAGCTCTGCTTAGCTTGGGGCTAGATGATGCTGTGTTGTTTGCTAGCATTAAGGGTTTTGGAGTGTGGGTTTGTAAATTAGCTTGGTTGTCACTGTAGCCCGAACGTCTGGCCAAAAACAACATCACCTCGTTTGTCGAAACCCAAAACGAAGTGTCGTTGGTTTTGTATCACGAATGTTACCTGAAACGATAAGTCGATTGCAAAGCCCTACGCGATAGTCGGTATCCCGAGCGGCAGCGAAAGTCGAGTAGGTATATGGTATTTTCAAAATGTCCAGCGAGGTGACGCAAGAAACCAAGCTAAATATGTCACTATGAACCCAGCTGAATATTGCACACATACATACACTTTGGGTAGCGAATACCATGTAACTAAGAGACAATTTCAATGTTCAAGTAAATTTGAGTAGAAAGGTTTTTATTAAACTCTTAATAACGTATTTTAATTGCCTTTGGTAATTTCTGCTCTGTGGAAAGTGTGCAATATACGGTACTTTCACAATGTCCAGCGGGTTGACGCGCGAAACCAAGATAAAATATGTCACTGCTGCTCTGGGTAGCGAATATCATGTATCTTTAAGACAATTTCAATGTTTAAGCTAACTTTCGTAGTAGGTTTAAGCGGAGGTACTCCTATGGCCGCATTTAGACTCGATTCAGTCAGTCTTTAATAGTAGGGGTTTTATTAAATTCTTAATAACCCGTTTTAATTATCTATGGTAATTTCAGCTCAGTGGAAAGTGTGCAATATATCGTGGGTGCTGGCCTGCATTGTGGACTACTGTCCGGGTCTGGTGGAGCTGAGCTTGGCAGGCTGGAGCCGCGTCACGCCCGACCAGCTGTTCGACCTGATGCAGGGCCTGCCGAGGCTGCGACGGATCGATCTGTCACTCACGGTAACATAGAGATATCTCGTCTCAGTGGAAAATGTGCCATATATCGTTTAACTGTGTGAGGGCCTAACCCTCGAATACTCAATCGCAACTCAGATTTAAGCTCGTCTCAAGTAGCGACTGTTTGACGGTTTTCAATGAAAATCTGTCCAAAATTCGTCACTTGAGAAGAGCTCAAATATAAGCTGCGTTTGAGTATTGGGGGGTAATGTCAATGTCAGCATTAGAGCAAAATAGCGATCATGTTTAGATCAAATTGCGGATTGTTAGCAACGAAAAGGAACACATCCTTAGTTTTTATTTTAGGCCCGCATCATCAGCCCATGATAGTCCACTGCTGGACATTCCTGTTTAAATAACCAAAGCCTTCTTTTGCCCTGTTTTTTCTGCTGACCTTCCTGGGACACCCTTGTAAATCTTTCGTGTCCCTTAAGGCGGTACGTTAAATACATCAAACCCTCGCATCTCTACCTAAACTTTACAAAATAAAATGTGATGTATGAGGCATTAAAAAAGCTTATAATAGGTATCACTGAAATTTTGATATTTCCTTGGTTCAACGTAATATAATAAGATAATAGTGGTCGCGGCGATAGTGTTCCTAGGGGTAACGCCTTAATTGAACTGAAATTAATACATGTATTTATATAGTACATACACTTAACATGTATATCGTTTTGTTCCAGTCTGAGACCGGCGGATCAAGCACGTGCCTTTCAGCAGCGTCGATGGCGCGTATAGCGGAGTGCCACGGCGCCCGCCTCACGCACCTCACGCTAGCCAATAACAAGTTCACCGCGCTGCCACAGATATTGACCTCTGTTGCGGTGAGTATAGAGTGCTCTTGTCTGTCCATGCGTCTGTGTGTCAGCGGGTTATAACTCGCAAATCATAATGGACTGCCATAGGACTTCTGAAATCAGAATTTAGTCAACTTTATAACGTCAGTATTCAAAGCTGTATTTCAATTTTACCAATATTAGAATTTCAAAGCCCTTCACATATTCTGCTCCTCGAAGACACCTTTGTATTTTCCATTGGCAGGCGTGCGTTTGACCAACAATAATAATTAATATTTCGTTTGAATCGTACTACTCGATATGTATATTCGGCATGCCGGCAACATTGTGCCCCGCGGCGATTCGTTTTTAAGCTCTAAGATGTCTAACTAAAGCTTTATTTCCATTGGCAGGCGCACTGTCAGAATCTCGAAGTGCTGGATATATCCGGCGCAATGGCAACGTCGCACCCCGCGGCAATTCCACTCGAGGCGCTGCAGAAAGGGTGCCCTAAGATACGTGTCTTCAGGGCGGCTAACTCACAACTGGTGCTAGCTTCTGCTACTACTGCGAAGCAGGTTTGTTAAATCTTCATTTTATTTGGTAGCGAGCTAGTAACTAGCTAATTTGTGCTGTGGTAGTTGCCCTAAGAATAATCAATTCTCTGCGTTGTTGAAAGCAACTAAGGAGTTTTACAAAAGTATGGCCAGCTGTTGAATTTTACCCGCGGCTTGGCCTGCGTGGAAATCTATGTGTCAAATGGTTTATAAATCTATTAAAAAAACAGCACCAAAATCCATTGCGTAGTTTTAAAGATCTAAGAGTACATAGTGACAGACAGACAGCGGGAAGCGACATTTTTTTACTATGTATGATAGTGATGATTTATAATTGCAGATGGAAGTAGAAGGTTGGACGCAATTAGAAGAGCTATCAATAGCAGGAGAAGCGGTCACAGAGTTCATAGGAGAGTACAGACTGGGCGACGACGCGCTATCACGCTTAGTACGCGGCGCCACGCGGTTGAGACTGCTCGATCTACGAGGATTGCAGCGACTCACTGATTCAGGACTCGTGAGGGTCCCGGCCTGGGATCTGCAGCATTTATTCCTCGGTGGTAAGTGAAGCTATACAAAAAAGTCTATTTACAAAAGCTTACAAAAAAACCTTAAGATGTACAATCGGTCTTTGATTTGGTTTCTAGTTAAGGTGGATATAGAATTTACAATGAACCCCGGACTAGGCTAGGCCTGTTTCGCAGGGTATAGAGCACAAAGTAACGGTACTGTGGCTGTTGCTGCCCGTGCAGCACCAAGGCAAGGAAAGGAACTAGCTGCCTGCTACTGTTTTCCGGCCAATTACAACCTGGGTATCTTTAAGACCGTCCCTTTCCATTAGATGAGATTATGGTCAGACGAAATTCTATTGTATATATAATCCATACATGCTGCACAGGCACACACATTTGCTGAATTGTGGAAACATCTGGGCCCACGAGATAATGCGTCTTCAAGTGCTGTTTGCCAGTTTTGTTACAATATTGTCTTAGTCCTGTTAAAATCATAAAGTATCTGGAGCTTTGGTTTCTTGGTGGTAAGTCACGATGACCCCCTTGTCTACAGGACAAAAAATATATAAAATTCAAGTTTCTGCCCGCGGCTTCAAAGTTAGCGAAAGAGACGAGAAACGCTTCTTTATATTATTATGATATAGTTGTTTTGCATAATACAATACAAAAATTCTTTATTGTACACCATAATCAAATCAATCATTACAAAAATACATTATATGCGACATGTACAATGGGCGGCCTTATCGCTTAGAAGCGATCTCTTCCAGGCAACCTTTGGACGGAAAGAATTATATGAATTTAAGAAAAGGCAGGGGGTGTATGTGGTACACCCCCTGCCTTTTCTTAAATTCATATCTAAATAAGAACATAACAGGAATACTAAAAAACAAATAATAAATATTACAAATACCAAACTAAATAATACATTAATTAAATACATAAATAAATAAATAGTAAGTACCAATATTCATTCTTTTGGCAGGAAAAACTCCTTGACGTGATGTAATGACCAGAGATCGGAATAGGTAGAACGATTTTATGTACTTGCATCAAAGTTTCATAACATGGATATGGCTTTTTTTCCGGAAAGTTCCGATATTAACCGGATTGCGTTAAGTTATGTAATTGGAGTAGTAATCTAGTAACTACTACATTTAAAATTTAAAGGAAGTGATTGTGAAACGTTTATAGGTGAATTAATTTTTATTGACCTGTTGAATAAAAAAATGTAGTTTTCGCCGTATGCTGGACAATCCACACATCATCATCTAGCTCCAAGCTGGGAGTTCAAGGAGTCCAAGGAGAGCTCACACACACATTTTTAATCTTCATCGACGTCCATTACAATTTCTAAATTCAGATCTTTATCTATACAATTAAAATAAATAACCATTAGTTTTTCAACATTTCCTATTTTCAGTCTATTTATTTTGGCGTCTTAAGATCCATTTATAGATGGAAAATGATCTTTCTACATCTACTGACGTCAACGGAGTGAATTTTAAATAAGATACTATATCATCTGCCTCATTTTTTTCAATATTTTCACTATATTCTCTGAGTTTATCTAAATCAGGGTTACGTTCCATAACATTTTCAATCAGCTCTGACTTAGTCTAATGCTACCAGTGAATCAGCTAAAGATAGATCTCGTTTTTGTAATTCTTTATAGACAGTTGTATAGAATAGTAATTCTTTTCAATCATTTAAATTATTTTGTAAACTTTCCTATTCTAAAATACGTTTTTGCATTTCGAATAGCTACCGCATCAGAGTCACAACCACAAGACTTGGAGATTGGCACACGCTAAGGGGGCCTCCCCCTTAGCGTGTGCTAATCTCCAAGTCTTGTGCTGCAGTAAGTGAAGTAAGACTGCAAATGATGATGATGATATTGATACGTTTCTCAATTTACGCCTCCATGTAATATTTATGAAATTACGGAAAATAATTCTGGATTATTTTAAAATACCGGAATTCCCGAAGCATATCCATACTAACCTATCGTTTGATGTCATTGACCCTAAATCGTTCTACCTATTCCGATCACTGGTAATGACATAATGTACACTATTAAGATAAGAAATGAAACTCTTAATTTACAGGTTGCAACGTGACGCGCCAAAGCAACGCCTGTCTGGAGCTGATCTGTGAGAAATGGTCGCACAGTCTCATAGAGTTAGATTTATCGTGGGCGTCGGCCGCGCGTGTCTTAGACGTCGCCGTATCAGCACTCGCGGACTCCACTACGAGCAGGCTAAAGTAAGTCCTATTTATTTGCACTTTAAGGCTCATTATTCCACAGCACAAAACCGTAACTTTCTAAGATAGCGTATTCAATACAGAAGCTGGCTATTCCTAATGGATAAAGGCTAATCGTCTTGAATGTTCACCTTATCTGTTCTGCCTTGTTGATAAACTAATGTATCTCTTACAGGACCCTCAATCTCTGTGGCTCTTCCGTATCATTAGAGCCCGTGAAGAGAGTGCTTCGAAAGTGCCCGCACATAGAGTCAATTAACCTCAGCTCCTGTCGCGCCCTCCCCAGGGGCATGAAGCGCCTCTACACCGGCAAAGAACTTCAGGACCTAAAAGACAGTCTGGATCCAGAGAAAGTGAAAGCCAAAGAAGCCTTAGAAGATGAAGAAGAGGAAGAAAAAGAGAAAGCCAAGGCGAAAAAAGACAAAAATATTAAAAAGACCGAGGCCGACTCGAAATCAGAGGCTAAAGAATCTACTTCCACCACCCTCGAAACATCCGATGCTAAGAACGAATCCGCTTCACAAGACAAATCCTCGTTCTCCTTCCAAGAACCAAAAAGCATCGTCAGTCCGGGACCAATACAAGGTAAAAGCACGCCTGAGACAAAATCATCGCCAGACAGCAAAACAGAACCGGTACAAAGTATACCTGAGAGGAAGCGATCTAGAGATACAACTCCGAAGTTGCTAAGCCCTATGCCGCAATCCCGACCAGATTCATCCTCCACGCCGCGCTCCGATCCTGCCAAACCAGAACACAATAGTCCACATTTCAGTCCCGTCCCTAAACCAGATAGCCAAGTACAAAACAGTCCCGATATTCAGTACGAACTCACGAAAACTAATTCGTGGAACATGGGCTACAACAAAACTACCCCTACTCATAAGTCTGAAGCGAGCCCTCTCAATAGGTTAGATAGTAAATTAAAACACGGTAAAATGATAGAGCAATGCAGTCCTACCACTTCCTTAGAGAATAAACGTAGTCCCGAAACTATAAAGCAGGATAAAAAGAATACAAACAGCTGGAACCACGGTAATTACAGTCCGATGCCGCGGCAGGACGGACAGTTCTCATCACAGAGGAGTCCATACTCCGCTCAGCCGAGTCCCGCTCAGCCTAGCCCTTACTCCACTCAGCCGAGCCCGTATTCTACTCAACCGAGTCCTTACTCTTCCCAACCCAGTCCATACTCCGCACAACCGAGCCCTGACACCAGCCAAATAGTCAAACCGGATCTTCCCAAATCCGGCGCGTGGAACTCCGGTAACTACAGCCCTATGCCTAAACACCACGCACCTTTCTCCCCCCACCCGTCCACGCACACGAGCCCCGACCCTGGGATAGGCATGAAGGGCGAAACCCTCCGAAATAACCCGAACAGGACGCCCGGACAATACAGCCCTATGTCTAGACAAGATCGTATACACCAAAGTCCTTATTCGCCGAGGCCGAGCGTCGATAACATTGTCTATTCTAACAAGAAAAGCCCGGGGATGGGTAACTACAGTCCGATGATGAGGCCAGACTGCCACCTGCCCAGTCCTGACCCCGGAGTGGCGTCTCGATCTGTGATAAGCGGGAGGACGCCAGATTTCTACGGTCGAGCGGTCTCAAAAGCACCTGAGGCCATACAGAATACAACTGCGCCGCTGGAAGTGACCAGCCATTGGGCAGGAGACAGATTTAGTCAGATTTGCAATACTACGCAGAACGCGCTAGAGTCCTTAGGTTGGGGAGTGGAATCGTTTACTAATGAGCCTTCAGTGATGCCGACGCAAGCTGGAAGTTTACCGTCGATGCTGAACACGCCACCTCCTCAGGCCTGGCCGGGCCTACCTCCGTTCGACAGTAACAGGCGACCCAACCAGGACATGCGCGACCCGTGGACCATAGGCCAGTACCGCGAGGAACCACCTCACCAAGGGCACAATACGTTTGTAGAACAAAACATTAGTTTCGAGTCTCTACGGCAGCCGCATCTTGGGCACTCGAGCCACACGTTACAAAGCTATCTAGACGACTTCACATCTTCGGAAACGTCTCGTGTCGAATGACGGTCGCGTCGGCGAGCGCCGTTCCGTGCCTTTTGTAACAGTGGGTGTAATTAATAACAGACAAAGTTTATACGTTCTACGAGAACTAGGGTGATGTTGTATTAAGATTGAACAATTATTATATTAGATTTTTTTGTAAATAAGATACTATAGTTAGATATAAGATAAAAAGCTAGAAATGCATTATGATTATTTTGCAGTTGATATAGTCTATGAAATATGTCTAAGGAAGTAATATAATTATAAAATATAGTTAATTTATCCATCGAGTTAGATATTGTTGGATTATACTCATGAGTTAAGCCAAAATGTGTTTCCAACTAGGCCAAAATAATTATTTATTTCAATTTTTATTCAAGAATTTTGTTGAAATGTAATTGGTTGTTACAAGTCCTTTAAATTGTTGTGTATTGTAGTAAACAGTTATCATTGCAGTTTCTATAGAACTGAACATTCCTTTTCACATTGTCTCGGTTTCACATTATCTCAATCTACATTTTAGTATCTGTTATTGAAGAATGCATTATAGGAAGCTTTAGATATTGTTGAATTTGATTGATGAATTAATATATTGTTGGTTCATTAGAATAGGACTTATGGATAAGGATACGTCGCGAAAATTTTGTCTTTGCAGAATTTTGTTATTTTGTCTTCAGAACTTTGTTGTTTTCAGTCTGAGAATAGACGAATCGAGTTTCTATCTTAGATAACACTTGCTTTTGATTGAAAGAATAGTTTGATAACCCTCTAATTTGTGCTTGAGATCATTAAACTAATCAATTACAATATTTTTTAAGAATTTTCTGAAGCTCTTCTATTTATGCTTTTATCTCCAGTTTCAATCACAATCATTATGTTTGTAGGACTACACTACAATCTACAAATCATCACGCATTAGGTATATAATTATTCATGATAAACCTTTAAGAGCAGCTAGATAAAAGCGTAGTTAATATTTTTATTTGCTATTCTACTTTGGCATAATGCATGATTTATTGATCTGCAAAAAAATCGTTTTACAGAACAACAATGCACAAACTCATTATTGTATTGTGATCATGTTTTGTTAAACTTGTGTAGTTTGCATAATTTTGTAGATTATTGGTCAGATACTCAATTTTAGAAACATCCTATACCTACCTACCAACTTGTAATTCAGGAAGGCAAAAACCTCTTTTAAACCCTGCAGAATAAACTTGTGTTGCAACTATACTCAAGCCATTTTCAAGGTTCAATGTTTGTATAGAACTAACAATACAAAAACTCATCTCATTTTAAAACTTAATTGTCAGCATTATTATTATTATTACCACCTTGGGACTAATGTTGGTTCGGGGTATATTCTATGCACAATTAGAAAAAACTATCTATGTAATGTATTGTATTATATATATCAGTCATCTATTACCCACTCGCTGAGTACCCATAACACAAGGTCTGCTTAGCTTGGGGCTAGATGATGCTCTGTGACATTATTTATTTTATTATGAATTTATGAATCATAGAAAATAGCTCAAATATACAAGAAGTGAAAATTCTTTCAAAAATCAACAACAACTGAAAGTTTGAGAGTAATGTTTACAAACATTGTATCTTAATTTTGGCTGAAGTATACATTGGCAAGGCACATCAATTATTTTGTTCTTTAACAAATGATAATGTACCTTTCTACAGAATTTAGTATATGAATATTATACCAATCGATGGGCTATTTACAATTCCTTTTTTTCGCGTTTTATGTATCAGTGACAAATTAACAACATTGTTGTGATTATGACTTTCTTATGATATCCATCATTTAAGTCCGTTTTTTTGACATTGCATTAGCTTGTTAATTCTCCCAGCTAACAAATTCATAAATCATGCCTTTACCATAAACCTGAATAATTAACGCGAAGTACAAAGTGCTTTGTATTAATTATATTTATTTATATTAAAAGGTACATAATTCATGTTGTATTAAGTAAACCATGAAATCACCAAATATAATTTCCAATACCTGCATTAGCCTTAAAAATTGCCTAATGTTTAACTGAAGAGAATATTTTATAGTTTTATTAACTTATTACAAAATGAGAAATAATTATCTAACTATACATAGAATGTATAAATAAAATTAGGCGATATTGTGTTATATAATCGTGTACTATATAGTATGTATAAAATAAAGTTGACTAATATCTGTAAGTTCTGTTATGTAGAGATTTTTTGTTTGTAAGTTTGTTACATCTGGATGATGACTACTCGCAGGTGGTCCAATTTTTTATAATCTAACCAATAAAATATCGATGTGGTTGTACATTTACATTTTAAATAGAATGTACTCTATTTATTAAAATTCTTTTGTTGAAATGCTATCATCCCTTCTGTTTTAACGTACTTCTTCCCATTATTTAAAAAAAGCTCAAATATAGTCGACTAGTTTCTGTCCACGGCTTCGCACGCATTTTTTCCATTGAAACTGTTAAATGGTTATTTCTATCACATGGACACTGATTTATGGGATAAAAAGTAGCCTATGTTGTATTCCGGGCTTGGAACTACTTTTATGCAAAATTTCAGCCCGATCCGTTCAGCAGTTACATGAAACAGTAACAAACATCCAAATGTGAAACTTTCGCGTTTTTAATATTAATAGGATTAAGTGGATACACGTGAAATGTTCTAAAAGACGAGAAAGAAAATATCTGACGTAGGTAAGAGTTTGAGATCTCAATGAAAAAGCACGCTAAACTCTTTAATCTGTGCTATGGCGCATTCACACAGGATCCATTTTTTTCGCCATGATGGCGTATGTAGTCGTATGAGTGAGCTCACACACCCAACAGTATTCCGAAAATAGTAAACGGTTGTTTTCACTAGCGAGGAATCCGTAAAAGCGTTTAAAAGAGCACATTGACACAGCGAATCCGCTGTCAATGTGCCCTTTTAAACATTACAAAAGGAAGAAGGTATTAAGACAAACCAATTGGAATGCATGATTAAATACTTTTATTGCATACAACAAGCATAAAATATGAACAATAAGATAACATTTTGCCACAACAATAAATGGTTAAACATTATATACAGAATAACGCTAACAATAGATACAATATTACCTTGCATTTCTCACTTTAATGTCATGGTTGATTTTACGCCACTTATGTTATAGCTAATAAAGTTTGGCATGATTTTTATAGGGAAGCATTATCGAAACTTAATACTCTGTTAATTCAGTTTTTTTGACGATAACAATCAATAACAAAAATATAAAATCCTTTTCAGTTTTATACTGAAAATCGGCAAAGCCTCGACACGCAAGAACATCTTATTCGAATGAAGTATAAAAGCTACCTTTTATGTATCATAGCGTGCGTTCGTATTCAAAACTGATAAAAGTTTAGAACGTATAGCTAATAAATTTAAATATGCGAGCACATCACTGGGACTGTCCGACTGTCCTTTTAAGTGGATGCACCCGTAGTAACTATGTAAGTCTTTTTGTTAAATACTATCATATTCGTCGTAGTCGAAATCTGCGGTGGACGGAGCTAATAGGTCTTGTTGAGGATTCGGAGTCTTTTCTTTGGATTTCTTGTGCTTGTGTTTCTTCTCTTTTCGTTCAGATTTCTCACTATAATCGCCGCGGTCTTTGTCCTTTGACTTCTTTTTCGATTTCTTTTTTTCAGTCTGTAAATTAAATCGTCTTATCAAAAACTGTGACCTAGCACTTACCCATATCCAACACCGTTACCGCACATCACAATAATGAGCATTCAAATTATGGGCTTTAACTCGGTAGTTTTTCGATGCATTTTATAGTGACATCATATAACATACAGGGCGCGGGAAGCTTGAAGCTTGCAGTAAGCCTATGGGTCACTATATAAAAGCACGCCACGCACGGAGCGACTACGCACGTGTGTCTACCTTCGCTTTACATGAAAATGTATGTGATAACGTCCACGGCAACCCACGAATACGAGATTAATGACGTCATTGCTACCTACACGCGTGCCTTGCTCGAATATGGCACCCACCGGTAACGTTGACCCACGTCAAACAAACGCAGCCAAAATGCGCTGCGTGGCCGTGCACAGCGTGGGACAGCGGCTTTAATGGTCTAAGCCCTTGAATGCACATTTTTGTGCTGTGCGGCATATCTGCGAAAACCTTAAAATACCCACACATTTCGTGTTCATGCGATTGGCATGAGAAAAGTGAAAGTGCGCCTACATAATGAAACGAAACATTGTTTCTTATTGAAAGAGAAAGTAACGCGTAGCATGCCATTCTTTTCATTTAGTTTAGTATTGACTTTGTAGAATTTGAAGTAATAAGTCGCTACGTTACCTTTTCTGGTTCCTTGGGAATAACGGGATCTTCACCACCTGCAAAAGAGATAAGAATTAAAATAATTCAAGCAAATACGCAAGAACCAACATAAATATTAATGAATTATAATTTTACCAGTTAAAAATAAATGTATTAAGTACTATAATACAAAGATTGAAATTAACGAAAAATCAAAATAATCACTATTTCCTAGTTTTACTTCATCATCATCATCAGTAGTCCACCGCTGGACATAGGCCTCCCCCAATTAGATAGCACCCTGTCTTCAGCTTGCCGCATCCAGCATCGACCTGCAGTCTTTCGCAGGTCGTGATCCCACCTGGTCGGAGGGTTTTACTTATGTAATTTGAATTTTGTGACGTGTCCAAGAATCTTATCAGGTCTATAGGAAATAAAGCATTTTGATATTACATTGTATTGACAAAATATACATGAAATATTTGAGCTATCTTCACACTGTTGTTAAAAATCAAGAGGCCAATATATACTTAAAAAATCTAAGTACCTATTGAAAAAAACTTAATATTACCTTCCGGTGATCGTCTCGCGCTAGAATCCCCAGCCCAAATCGGGAAATCACCGTCCATCGACAAATCCATACTGCGCCTGCCAAATATCGGACCACTTGGTACACTATCTTCAAAACTCAAAGTTCTGCTCATCAATCTATCTAAATGTTCCGTTTCTCTTGGAATGTGCTCGGCGGCGGGTCTGTTCACTGCGAATGCTGCTGAGGAGGTAGTGGGTTCGTCTATGTCCAATTCGTCTTGGTCCACTATTACTTTTGGATTTGTGTTGTCGTCATCACTGAAAAATAATGTTTAGAAATTTAAAGAAAGATTAAAAAGGTAGGTGTTGAGTACCTTAACCGGGGTATAATATTTCGTAGGCTCGGAAACTGTTACTTTCGAAATTTCCTAGTAACATTATTAAAGGTGAAGGTGTGTGAAAATGTTTGGCTGAAGAGAACGTCAAAACTACTGAACAGATGAAGGTTACATATTGCAGATATATAGTTCTATTATTCCTGATTTATAAATCAAGAATAAATCAGGAATAGCAATATAAGCTACTTTATTCTGGTTATACGCGAGTGAAGTCACGAGCAGATGCTATTTCTTAATATTCTATTTTCACATCTCGCCCTATCTATCAGGATTCAAGCTGAATAATCCAGGTAATCCATGCAAATGACTTTGTTTTAAGGAGAAACTTCTAGGGGAAAATAGGCACCTACCTATAAAAAATACAAACCTATCACTTTCGTACGCCATGTCTTGATTGGGTAACGGCGTGAGATCATCAAGGAAGCTGCTGTCAAGGGTTCCCGCGTAGAACTCGTCTAACGCTCCTGATGATACCGATATATTCACTGATGGAGTGCTGGGAACACTGAAAACATTATAAGCGGGGTCAAGGAAAGAAGTTGGTACTATTATAAGTATTTGCATATGTTCTACGAAAATCTTGATAATCGCGTTTTGGACAGAAGTTTTCAATAAACTTGATAGTTACCGACGCAGCTGCAATTACGGAGAATACCAACTAAGGTTAGCTTACTCGCACCGAGATGCGAGCGTCGCGTGTCGGTGTGAGCTGACCCTAAGATATCGGAAAAAAGACGTATTTTGGTTTGTAAGAAACGACCGTGCGACGTCCTTTCGATGATGTGGTGGCACGATTACGACACAGATAAATAAATATATACATATTATATATGATATTGGTATTTTTTTTCACACAGTTGTTATCTGGCGTAAGCAGAGCTTGTTATGTGTAAGTGTGTGAACTGACATAATACTTAGACACCCAGCCCTGGAAAAAAAGCTTGCAAATCATACATTTGTCCTGCGGAATCGAATCTGCAACTCCCTGCGTCGCAGGCAGACCATCGCCCACTACGCCACAGAGTTAATCTAGAAAGATACCAAATTTTTTGCGCTAGACCGCAGGCTGTGTTGTAAAATACTATTATTTTCTAACTGGATGGAGTCACCGGCGACAATGATGACAAAGTTTTGCAACCTACCTTTCTTGCGGGGGTAGCCGTGGCGGCGTCATATCCATACTGACTTTGTGCTTCGGATTCAAAAGCTCTTGGCTGACGAACTGATTCTGTTGTTTTGCTGGCGAAGGTTCTTTGGGGACGGGTAGAGATTGTGCGACCTGAAAATAATGCAGTTTGTAAATGTAATTCAGGAACTTTTATTTGAAATACGCTGTTTCTATAAATGTAGGTACTTTTGGATGTCCTGTTCTTATCATCATCATCAGCCTATGTTAGTCCACTGCTGGACATAGGTCTACCCCGATGAGCGCCACAGCGCTCTTCAGCTTGACATCCAACATCTACCTGCAGTCTTTCATCCTACACTAGGTTTACTGAGTTGTGGTCTCCACTCAAGAACACGTGTGCCCCAGGGGTTGTCGGTTCTTCGCGAGATATGGCCGGCCCACTGCCATTTCAGCTTGCTAATTCGATAACTTTGGTTCTCTGTCGGATATATTCGTTACGAATTCTATCCTACAGAAAAACATGTGGGTGTACTTATATGAATCTTACATTAGAAAATAAGATGACAAAAGATTACGACTCCACATACCAATGGATTAACACTAGCGTTAGGCGGTATAATCGGTTTGCCCCCACCAATAACGATGCTCGGCGAACGGTCATTGTTCAGCTTTGGCTCTGGAGCAGTTTGCCGTCTTTTATTCGCAAGACATTCAACAAACATATCGTAGTGGGCCTCCTCCGATTTCTGAAATATACAATAGAATAAGAATTAAAAAACCTGTTCTATCACAAAAATAATTTTCAAGAACAGGACTTTAAAACTTGTATGGCAAACAGGTTTTATGACATCAGTCAGATAGGTAATTGACTGAAATTTTGCATTAAATTCAAAATTCAATATCATTATTCCTTTAGCCTTACAAAATAAGCACTTAGACAAGTCATATTTTATACTATAAATTATCATCAAATAAAATTATTTTACTATTCGCTCAATTTTTTGTCCACTTGTGGAAGAAGTGAAAAAGAAACCACTAGTATGTTCATCTCTTATATGTCTAATACATGGTTATTTGCCTATTTAAGAAATATAGTTATTTGCATAGAGGGAGTTCTAGACCCGGAGAAACATAACTCTCTTTTTATCCGGGAAAAACGCGTTCTAAGCCGCGGGTGGAAACTAGTAGAAAATAAATTTGCTATCAAAATATCCAAAAATTCTCAAAATTTCGTTTCGTGGCACTTGTAACCTTTGTTAGATATTATCATATTTAAATGAAAAAAATACCTGATACTTGTCAAGTTCTTGCTCAATTTCCTCCATATCCCTCTGGTTTCTTTGAAGCTGTTCAAGCAGACTTGTCTTCTGAAGTCTCAGGAATGGTACACTGAGGAATTTATGCAATAATCGCAGTCCAAATCCATTCCTCATTGAGCTCTCTGCATACCTGACTGGTGCTGTCCTAGTAAGTAAAGTTACATATATTTGTTTTTAGATAAAAAAAATTTGAAGCAGAAACTTAGTGGGTACAAAAATACTTAACAGATTAAAATAAACGACTAAACATCAGCATCATCATCATCATCATCAGCCTATATCAGTCCACTGCTGGACATAGGCCTCCCCCGATGAGCGCCATTGCGCCCTGTCTTCAGCTTGCCGCATCCAGCATCTACCTGCAGTCTTTCGCAAGTCGTCATCCCACCTGGTCGGAGGACGTCCTACACTACGTTTACCGAGTCGTGGTCTCCACTCAAGAACACGTTTGCCCCAGCGGCCGTCGGTTCTTCGCGAAATATGGCCGGCCCACTGCCACTTCAGCTTGCTAATTCTTTGAGCTATGTCGATAACCTTGGTTCTCTGTCGGATGTATTCGTTGCGAATCCTATCCTTCAGAGAAACTCCGAGCATAGCTCTTTCCATAGCTCGCTGAGCGACTTTGAACTGGTGGACCAGCCCTATCGTGAGTGTCCACGTCTCAGCTCCGTAGGTCATAACGGGTAGGACGCACTGGTTGAAAACTTTCGTTTTCAAGCATTGCGGTATGGATGACGAGAAGACTCGACGTAGTTTCCCAAATGCTGCCCAGCCCAGCTGGATCCTCCTTTTGGCCTCCTTCTCGAAACTGTTTTTACCCAACTGCAGAATCTGCCCAAGGTAAGTGTACTCGGAAACAGTTTCGAGAAGGTGACCATGTACGACCACCGGCCTTGGATCAATGTGGCCATTGATCATGACTTTGGTTTTATCCAAATTCATGCCAAGACCGATACATCGGGAGGCTGAAGCTAGGCCGTCCAGCATCCGGTTCAGTTCCTCAAGCGACTCCGCCATTAAGACTATGTCATCAGCGAATCGCAGGTGTGAGATGTACTCGCCGTTTATGTTGATGCCCTTTCCTTTCCAGTCCAGCAACCTAAACATATCCTCCAATGCGCAAGTGAACAGTTTCGGGGATATGACATCCCCCTGCCTCACTCCTCTGCGCAATTGGATGGGATTAGATTGCTGGCCCTGTACTTGGACACTCATGGTGGCGGCCTCGTAGAGACATCTCAGCACCTCGATATGACGATAGTCTACTTGGCATCGCTGTAAGGAATCCAGAACAGCCCAGGTTTCGACGGAGTCAAATGCCTTCTCATAGTCCACAAAAGCCAGACACAGGGGCTGATTATACTCTTCGGACTTCTGTATAATCTGCCTCACTGTGTGTATGTGGTCTATGGTGCCATATCCTCCGCGAAACCCAGCCTGTTCCGGTGGCTGGAACTCGTCGAGTCTCCTGGCGAGACGGTTCGTGACCACTCGTGAGAACAGCTTATAGACGTGGCTCAAGAGTGAAATGGGTCTGTAATTCTTAAGAAGGGTTTTATCTCCCTTCTTAAAAAAGAGCACCACCAAACTCCCGCTCCACGCCTTTGGAGTTCTCCCACTGTGAAGGACGGTGTTATAGAGGTTCTGCAGCTCCTGTATAACAGGAGCTCCTCCGGCTTTAAGAAGCTCTGAAGTAATTCCGTCCTCCCCGGGGGCTTTTCCATTTTTAAGCTGACTTAGAGCTAACACGATCTCGTCTTGACTGATGTCAGGCAGTTCGTCGGTATAGTGGCGTGTCAGGGTGGCTCTGGAATCTCGGTCATCTCGTCGGTAACGAAGGGCATGTGCAGCGTATAATCGGCCATAGAAATCCTCTATCTCGGCGGATATCTCCGGCTTTGACAATACGGTCCTCCCGTCGTGCGTTTAAAGCTTTGTCAGGTGGCTCCTGCCAAGCTGCTGAGTGAATACTTTGGACCCTCGGTTACGCTCTATCGCCTCTTGAATGAGGCGCGTGTTGGAGCTTCGAAGGTCGTGCCGTACCATCTTCGCAATCCGCTTGTTCAGGTCTGACCTCTCTGACAAAGTCGCTTGGGTGGTCTCCCGTCTTTTTGTCATCAGCCCAAGAGTCTCATCCGAGAGTTTGGACTTCTTGCCAGTACGCTGCTTTCGACAGAATTTGATGCCCTCGTCCCTCAACGTTTCAACCAGATTGTGTAGGGTCTCGTCAGCGTCATCAGTGGGTTCCAAGGCAGCAAATCTATTCCCGAGAAGCTGCTGAAACTTCTCGGTGCCCGCCATGATTTGGATTGGGACTAAACAGAGTTAAGTATTTTCCTTTCATAATTTTAGTTTAGAAAAAAAATCATAGAATTTTTTATTGAGTAAAAAATGTTATAGACAACCGATGTGGCGCGGTGGGAAAAGGTCCGCCTGCGGCGCAGGAGGTTGCGGGTTCGATTCCCGCCTCGGAACAATTGTGTGTACTGCAGATATTTGTTCTGGGTGTTCTGGTTGTTTTCTATGTATAATAAAAATTATCTATCAATGTAATGTATTGTATTATGTATATCAGTTATCTAGTACCCATAACACAAGTTCTGCTTACCATGGGGCTAGATAATGCTGTGTGAATTGTCCAGCATTATTTATTTATTAAAAAAAAAATAACATAATAATTGCTTTAAACTGATCAAAAACTTCTACCATACTGACTCAGGTTAGAGTACTAAAAACCCTTACATCCCATATGTTTTTACATTTTACTGAAGTAACAGGATCAACAATCGGCAACAAAAAAGTTTTCTTATATAATGCTTTTTTTTAAATTGAGAATGGGAATGGTAATTTCTCAAAATAATATGGTCTCTTAAGCCTATTTTACGGTACCTACATCAGTTATGGAACTTCCCCTTACCGGCTTGTCTAAAAAATTCATTGAAATATTTAAATGAACCATTTAACATAAACACCAAAGCACACAAAAATTACCTACAATAAATTATCATAATGCACATACATTAAGAAAATCAAAAACATCAGAAAAATCAAAAAGATTTTTCTTATTATAAAAAGCAAAAGACAGATCATTAGCATCACCCATTATTGAAACACCCGTATCTTACCTATTCATCTTGGCTTGATGTAAAGCAGTTTCAATATGATGAGGATGCACCTGTCTGTGATGCTGCATATCACAGTGGTTTCCAAGTATCACCACGGGTAAGTCTGCGGGCACCTGCGACAGCTCCTTTACCACATAGTCAAATGTCCTGAAAATTATTTTCATGGTATTCCATCATCGAGTTAGAATTCTAACTGGATGTATTCAATACATTGTGTTAACAAACCCAGTATAATAAATGAATGAGTAAACAGAATAATTTCTGAAGTACCAGGTTCACCAGTTTGTTCTCAATAGTCTGCAAATAGTTTGTGTTTGGTTTGTGATTACTTATTTGTAACTATGTATTGAATATTTATTTGACGAAAGATGAATCCCAGAAACTTTAAATTACGAAAAAACTTATAACCTAGTTATTTAGCACATATAATATTTATATATAAGGAATAAGGTAAGTTGTGGCCTTGCCACAGGTGGTAGGTTCATGCAAGTTCATATTTTCTTTGCTTTTTGTGTTATATTATAATTGCTTGTCATGTGTTTTGTGCAAGTAAAAATAAATAAAAGTTGTTAATTTTTTCACAAACAAAATAAACAGAAACTTACCATGGCTTAGTAATGTCAAGCATTAGTATTACTCCAGTGGCATTTTTATACACATCTAGAAAGGTAGCATCAAGTACAGGTGTATCATAAGCATCCTCGGCAGATGGGTTAGCTGTCTGGTTCTCCAACTTTAATCCCAGCGGAGGCTTCTTCTTTGTCTTACCTTTGTCAACAACCTCCCATACTTCAACCTACAGAAATGTATAGTTAGAAATAGAACAGATAACATTCTATATTAGTTTATTCATCAACAGATTCATTCTAATTATCTATTCATCAATATGAGGCCTCATTTGTACAAGTCACTTACTTTTACAATATAATCAGTGTTCTTATAAGCCCAGTGTATAGGAGCTACTTGGATCTGTTCTGTTGGCACATAATCTTCAATAAATGAGCCACCTTGTAGTCTCTGCAGTAAACAGGATTTACCAACATTTCGATCACCTTTTATCAAAATTTTCACTGAAATTGGACAAGCGTGTAAGTAATGTCTCCACTAATAAAACTGCATAAATAAAGAGAAGCATTGTATTACTGTTAAAATGAACTCCTTTGGAGAATTTCTTCTGCAAGGATGAAGACATGGGAGTAGGTGCCTGGCAACGGTCATCTCCACTACGGGCTAACTTTTTGAGGGCCGAAAACATTTTCGATTTTGGGACAAACTTGAAGGGATGTTTTACGTTGTAGATTGTATTTAATTTATACAAATTTCTTGCAAAAACAATAAAGAAACAGAGATGAAACCTGTTTGTTTTCTTCTATGACGGAGGATCGGACGAGTATTGCCAACTAGATTTTTTAAAATTCGCCAACTCCTTTAATTGTTTATTTGTACGCACGCACAAAACTTAAAATAGGTAACTAAAAAATATACAGGGTTATTGGTAATTTGACGTATTCCCGTTAGGAGGTGATAGGGGTGACTATTTGCGATAATTTTCATCCCCATGTGCTTCGTGCAAAAGTGAAAGTGAACCATTTTTAAGTTATCATGATTTTTAGCTTTTTTCAAAATAAGTCAAAAGTGCAACATCAAAAATGTATTTTAAAAAACTGTCTATTTAAATCTATTTTTTTCCTCTGATTTATAAAAACGAATAAACACTGGTTATTTATCAATATTAAAACAACAATTATCGCTCCAAATTTAAAAATGCGAGATGAAAAACGATATTATTTCATTATTCATTGAGATTTTTTTCCACTAAAATGCCTTAAAAACTAAAAAAAACGTTATGAAACTTGGCTTGCAGATTATTTTAAAAACATAACGGTTTTTTTAGCTCTCCAATAATGCATAACAACTATGAACTTATTTCAAAGAAACTGAAAAAAACATCGTTACAAAGGAAGCAGGTGGAAATTCGTATACGAACTAAACCTAAGGTCTTTCTATAAAATTTCTATAAAACTAACTTAAAACAATACCCAATGTAAATAAAACGAAAAATACATATTTAAAATAAAATTTAGAACAGTTAAGTAGTAACAACATTAAACAAAATTAATAATAAGTAACAAATAGGACATTTTGTAATTTAGCCTAATTAAAGTTTCTTGCTCGAAGTGAAACGCAATAGGGGGCGTTTATAATTCTTGTTTTGAGTTATTCCGCGGAAGAACACAAAACAAGAATTATAAACGCAGCATATGCGATGCGAAATTTGACTACTTCGGTAGTTAAGTCACAACTCAGAAAAATAATATAATGCTACTTTGCGAACGCAATAGGGGAAGTCAAGAACTTTAATTAGGCTAAATTACAAAATGTCTTGATTGTTACTTATTATTAATTTTGTTTATTGTTGTTACTACTTAACTATTGCTAAATTTTATTTTAAATATGTATTTTTAGTTTTCGCCTTATTTGTTTGTTCTGTGCTGTAACAGTGCTTGTTCAATAAATGTGTGTCTATCTCTAGAAAATGGTTTAGGTACTAATGGCAAATAACTTTAAAGATTGTATGTAACTGCCAATGATGTTATATAAACGTAGATACGTTGTATCGAGCTCTGCCTTACAAAACGAAAATCAGGTACGTATCCTAATTGAACTCAGTCCGTCGTGCTCCTGGCCGCGACGCGCACGTTCGTTGAACACGAGGTTACTTACGGAATATACTTAAATAAACCTCGAAAATGCCAAGTTGTGTGTTCCGAAAGTGCAATAACTACACTAGGACTATAAAAACCAGAAAGGGTGTATCTTTTCATACGTAAGTACTGTTTAATATGTTAAAATGTAAAATGCTGAATTTTATTTTACTCAACAATCATTGCCGCGCGGCGTTGCCGCACTGCCACCAACACGAACGAAACAAGCAATGCGTTAAGTTTATGAGTGACGGAGATAATGCCATGCGGCGTTGTATGTTCGAACGTCGACGCTAGGTATGTAGCTATAGTAAAATATCGCAATGTTTTTATTTCTTTACAATGAGTATGACGTCTCTTTATGTAAAATCTCTTTGGTAACTGCACTTTGCTTCAATGTTACCAGTATCTTTAAAAATGTTTTCCACCAATATTTCTTGGGTTTTGTTACCTCTTTGTATTACAAAAAATATCTAAGAATTTGAATCTGATATTAGGTTCATCTGTTTGTCAGTATATCAGTTAAATTTAGTTTTGAGTTTATTTTAGTATGTATGCAGCTAAAACCTCAAGCAATGTTCTATTATCCTAGTCAGATCTTATAAAAGAAACCATACAATACAGCCAAAAACTTTTATTTTACAATGAGTCTTATAATTTTATTGTAAGCATTCACATTATTAGGATTATTTGTATATTCGTTTAAATAAAAAAAGCGCATAAAATAATAAAAGAAATAAAACACTGAAATCATAAAATAAATTACTCAATTGCTAAAATGTTTGGGCATTCATAGTTACACTGGGACAGTATATACTTAAGTAAGATTAAATAACTTCTATTTAATTGACTAAAAGCAAAAAGTGTAATAATCTACAATTACACTTTTTGCTGAACATTAATCCCACTTAGACTTTTTCTTCTCAAAAATCTCTACCCCATCTTTATCAATTGCAGAGTAGTACCCCATTGATTCTGCTTGGTGCCTCATGTATGCAATGTATCCAAGGGTCAGGCCAAAACATGTAAGGCCTGCAGTCATGATGACAATATTCTGAAACATGGAGAAAATATCATGAATAACTTGTCACAAAAGGGTGTAAAACAATCTCTGTGACACAGAGGTTGCTGGTTTGATTCCCATCTCAGGATAATTTTTGTGTTCCTACATATATTTGAATCATTTCCTATTATGGGTGTTGTGAGTGTTTTTTATAATGAAAATAAATAAGTAAGTAGTTATATCAGTTATCTAGATCACTTTACACAAGCTCTGCTTAGTTTGAGGGTAGATGCTGTGTGAATTGTCCAGGATTATTTATTTGTTAGAAGCGGTCAGTCAGATTTCTTTGTTTGATTATGATTTAGTGTGGTATTTATAGTAGGTACCTATAGGTTTCGTTGATCAGATCAATGTTCTTTTTATCTTCTTGAAGGTCATCAAATGGTAAGATTATTGATATGCAACCAAAGGAAGTGTAGAAGTTCGATAATTTGAATGAAAATGTACGAATTTCTTACCGGCTTAGCATACAGTTCGAAATTAATAAGTCGAAATGCTGTGCTAGTCCTCATTGACCTCAGTCCATCTCCTGCTTTTTCTTTTTCGTGTGACATTACAATTTGGTCATGAACTCAATTTGAAACTAATATGGTTACGTACAGACAGATGCAACAAGAGCCCAAGTACGCTTTAAATCTTGAAAAAAAAGCTTATTGGCTTTTTTGTAGCATTTTCAAGAACGAATGTAGACTGACTGAATTTAAGTTAATTTTATGATATAATTTTATTCAGACCTCCTTCCTTAGCCAAAACAATGACGCACAGCATAACAGCTGATTTTGACGTTTTTGTTACCAAAAAAGTATTGTCTATTTGTCAATCTTTTCCCAATATTTCTTGGCCTAGGGATGAACATTTCGTCTCCCAAGCCAATCTAATCTGCTAGATATCGAAATTGAACTAGTGAAAATATCAAACTAATCTAATTGTTTTTTATTACTGACACTAGTAGAATAGTGAAGTTATTGTATTTTCTTTAGAAAAGTATCCTACCAGACACATATTGCCAATAACAAAGAATCATACATAATCATCTCTGCATTTCTAACTTCGTTTACGACGAAAAATACACCCCGTGTGATATAGGTTTTGTTATCTGTGACTTTTTCAAAAAAGAAGTAAAGAAATTTCGTCTATGGTCGCGTTCGTAATGTAATGAAAGCGTTCTTGAAAACCCGTGGATTGTCAAAAAAACTATTTCTTTTCGTAATATTCAGAAAATGCTTAAAGTAACTGCCTAATTTCTGGTGTATATTCAAAATATACAAGTTTTAAAGGTACACGAGGCTTTTGTAGCGTATCATGGAGTCAGAATCATCTTTACACGCCGACGGACCTGATGGCGCGGAAGTATCCCCTCTCGGCGAAGACCAAGCCGCGGATGCTATTGATGATCTTTCAGAAAATAATGTTACTAGCCACGAAGATGCTTCTGCGGCCGCTGACGAAGCAGGTAAATATTACTCCCAAATCGTAACGAGGACTTGTCGAGATACAATAGTGTTTACAATAACATGCAATGCACCTGTTTTGGTTTTGAAGTTTTGGCACAGTTGCATTTTGTAGTTAAGGTACTGGGTGACCACTTAGATTAAAGCCGATTTTTCCAATTAGATCTTCAACTAAAAAAAACTATATATGAAACCTTTATAATATTTAAATTATACATAAGTTCAAATCTTTAATATCCTCTACATATCCTCACATATAGAAAGTCATAGTTAGTTTTATTGATACAGTTCTGCTTATTGTAGAATCCATGCACGGGATTTTGAGATAACTATTGTAGTTCTTTAGTACCTATGCTAGTTTTAGTTATGTGTTTTTGAGCATGCTGTGTTTGAGTATAAATAGTAATTATCCATGTAGACACTATTGGAGGCCCAACTAGCAGCAGCGATGGCATGCACCCTGAGCTTCACATGGCACTGGCTGAGGTTGACGAGCAAGCGTTGCTTGAACCGGTACCAGGTAATTAAGATGTTTTTATCCCATAATTGGTCTCAACATCCACTAAAGATGGTTTTTGTTGTTTGGTGTTGGTTTTAATTATTTACTTGCATAATCAGCATTATTTTGTATGTGATCTGTCCTTATGCGAGGTTTTTATTATATTATTGTATAACAAAAACCAAAAAATTATGCATATTCTCGAAGAATAAATTCGTTGTAATGTATTGAAAGCCTTGTCTGTCCCATGTCATCTCTGTCTGACAAGAAAATGTACATATATTTTGAAGTCATGAGATCATTAGAATTTTTTGGATGTTTATAGCCAATGCCGAAGGTGATGAAGAGATGGATATAGATGACTCTGCAGGAAATGCAGCTGACGCATCTGCTTACATCGGCGACAATTGTTTATCCACACCAGTAAGTTTTACAAAGAGATTTGTTTCCAACAGTTCATATGATCTTAATGTTGTTATTTACTATTTCTGAGCTTCTTTAAACTTCAAAAGAGGAGAAGGCTCTTAATTTGGCTGTGTTTTTTAAATTGAACCATAATCAAATAATGATAATACAGGCTGAGACTGAAGATGGCTCTCCAGATGACAATGATAACCAGTTGGATCCGATGATGAAAGAAGATGACGAAGGGTTGGACGCTGCTGAAGAGTCTCCCGATCAATCTATCAGCTCTGCAATGCCGAGTGATAGTGGTGTTGAGGGAAATCCACCTTTAGTCCAAGATGGTATGTTGGTCTGTAAAATATGTTGTGATTAGAATGGGTTTTTGCACGGTTTTGTATTATAAATGTAGTTGTATAGTTGGGATTTGTATTTCTAATGCGATTGTATTATAATTGTATAGAAAGGCACATAAATAATGGTTGCCCTTTTTTAATCTACTCTTAATCATCAGCAGAATGTTGATGACTTTTCAAATGAACTATTTTTGCAATATTTGCATTATAAATTTATCTATAAAGAAATAAGTACACTTTCACTATGTCATAAAACGAATGGCTATGAAATGCTAACTATGGCCATGATAGGCCTATTGTGATATGAGATACCCATGGATGTGTCTGATAAAAAGTACCCCGCGATGCCACGAAATAAATTAGTGTTCATGGTATGATGAACTTGCACTCATTAATTCGCAAAAAGTGATGTAGACCGCCGTTAGTTATCTATTTTTTCAAATTACGATTGGTACACACGTTAAAAGTTTTGCCGATTCAAATATACGGATCAGAGTGCATTTTGAGATTTTTCGAAGTAATTCTGTCTTGTTCCTAGGGGTGCGATGTACATATAAGTGCTAAGTCTAGATCTACATCTATGCCAAATTTCAGCCCGATCCCTTCAGTAGTTTCGACGTAATGAAGAAACAAACATGCATCCATACATTCTAACTTTCTCATTTTTAAACTGAGTGCGATTTAAAGGCAATTTACGTATTAAAATAATAACTGTCCAAAATTTTACTGTGTATGTAAAACATCCTCAATCTATATTACCTAATTTTGTAATCTACAGATGAATCCAGCACAATGGACGAGGACATGGGCGGCGGCGAAGGTGTTGCCAGCAGCGATGATGTGAACGACATCAGCAGTGCTGCCCAGGAGACTGCCAGTACAGGAATCAGGTAAGCACTGAGTCTACAAGGTTTTACAACCAAGTAGCATTTAGCTTCCGCCCCCGGCTTCGCACGTGTGTTGAAAACTTGCATTTTTGCATGAAATTAGATTGGAATAATCCAACAATTAACCATGAATGTATGAAAAGAAAGCAGTCATCAATAGGTCCCTCTAGTCTAGAGTACATAGCAGCGTAGCGGTGTAAAACAGATTGATTATATATCTGTACCTTTTTCTTTTCATATCTTCCAATACGCAAAACGAACCTCAACATCCGTTATAAAATTCTTAGGTTTGAAACAGCCGGGGGCGCTTTCGCTTCTAGAAGCCTCCATAACATGTCCATTGTCCTCAGTTCAAGCACCGCGGAAGGCGGCGCTGATATAACCAGCAGCGGCCAGCTCGAGGCAGGGCTTATCTCGTCGACAGGCAATGGGCCGTCCATTCTGCATGCCTTCTCAATAAATCCGCAACAGCACACGGATGAGTAAGCATCCAATTTGTATGCTGCAGTTCTGAAGATGATGAGAGGACCGGATCTTTTGATGTAACTTCCCAAAATGAAGACTGTCACCTATGTTTAAAACTGTCTTGTGAATGCCGCATGTTAAGTTAGTCTCTCCCCATCTTCAGAATTGCTATGCTATTAACGTAGCGCAGTCTTATTAAATTTTAATAGCTTACTCGATTTCCTATCGAATAGGTTTAGTGATGCCGATACGTCGGAAATGGATGGGGCCGCTGATACGATGCCGACTGTTAGCGAATCTATGCCGCTTTTGACGATGGCCACCAATGGATCGGGGTTGATGTCGCCTACTTTTACACAGAGTGAGTTGTTTAAACATTCATCATCATCATCAGCCTATAGCAGTGCACTGCTGGACATAGGCCTCCCCCAATGAGCGCCATAGCGCCCTGTCTTCAGCTTGTTTAAACATTAATATGAATGATTTCAAGGAATATACACATACATAATTCGACAGCATATATAATTCGGACATTCCATTCGAAAGATATCACAAGTTCAAAAATGTAAGTATTAGAAAAAAGTCGTGGCTCACACTCGGCTAACTATAACTATTTAAGCAATATGAGGCGTCTGTCACTGGGGTACGGGGTACGGGAAGTCAATGTTACGAAATAAACGGCCACAAATAAATTAAGAATAATAAATATCCGTGTGAAGCCGGGACGGTCCGCTAGTTTTTTATGTAAATATTATAGATATAAGTTACGTTTTTAGTATATTATGCAGTACCTGTAAAGTGTAAGTAGTTATAAGTTCAGGCAATAAATCACTATTCTATTCGAATGTGCCTGTCTGATAGGCGAAAGTATCCAGTCAAGGTTCTTATCATGATGCAAAGTTCGATGATGATGATAGCTTAAGGCAATTTTTTCAATAACAGAAGACGAAGACATAGGTGCAGGCGTATCATCTTCCGGCGCCGGCGGCGTCGCCGAGGGCGTCACAAGCGAGGGCGACGGCGCCGTCAGCAGTTCTGGAGCGTCTAACGGCGCGCCATCGTTACCCCCGACTGACGCGGCCCACGCCCTAGCCACTCTCGCTAGTGCTGCGTTGGACCATCGTGAGCAGGTAAAGTATTAACATAGATTTCAATTTATTTTTTTAGAATGAACAAAGACTAATATAACTAAAATACAACGGGACACTGGAAAGCGCATAAGTTTAAAACTGTGTCATAATGGAGTGTGTGCAGATAGCTACTTTACTTGCCGTTTACATGATATCAACTTTTAGGGTCTAGTAAATTAATTAAACCATAAAAAAATCGGAAGGGTTTAATTGTCGTCCTGAAAAAACGTTTCTTATAAATTATAATCGAAAGTGGGTGTTCTGGTTTATTTAGAGTTCATAAGGAACAGGAGGTCTATTTTGAAAAACTATTGAAGTTGACGGATGACGTTGGATCGCACGAAACGAAGGAAGGCAGTTGCGCTCTTTCAATGACCTTACTATAAAAACAATTTAACAATTATTGCATAGAGATTCGAAACGTCAACGGTCAGTTAGTGACGCACCCGAAGCAACTTGGCAACTGTGTTAACACTTTGACTGCTGAAATCAACGGTATGTGTTTTCTACAAGTGACTAATATTCGTAAGCGGCGGCTGAGAAAAAACAGATCTTTGTGACTCAGCACAGCCGTAATATTTTTCGAACGAAACGCATGTGCGGCGCAACACAACCGCTGTGTAGAGCGGCAGCACGAATTTTTTAGGTTAAAAAAAAGATCGCAGTCGTCGAAAAAGTCAGTGTTAACACTTTGACTGCGATTTTTTTTCGACGACGGTTGTTTGTTTCGTGCGATCGATGTCATCTGTCAACTCATTCGTTTTTTTTAAAGTAGACCTCTAGTTTCGGCACAGCCACGAACGTAGCTTAGCTGAGATACTATTAGTAATAGAAAACTATAATTTCGCATGTACCTATACCTAGTAATCACGTCGACAAAGTGGTCAAATAATAAATTCCTGAAAAAACACTTCTTGTTTAAGTAGGATAATTAAAATACCTTGATAGTAAGTGTTTCAAATTAACAAAATATTTAATTGCAGAGTGAAACAGAAGAGGTTAAACATGACGAAGATGCCTGGTTTACCGTCGGCATTGTGAAAGGAACCTCGTTTACGGTAAGAATTAAATGGCATCTGAAATAAATCACCTTTTTTATCAGTAAATATGTCATAGTGAATTCTATTTTGTTATCATCAGGTTCAAAATTACCTTTCGGATCCGAATGTCGACCTATCCAATTTATCGCTGGACAGCCTGCCAGATCTCACTGGTTTGCCCACAACTCCCCTTGAACATGGAACTGCATACAAGTTCAGAATCGCTGCCATCAACTCGTGCGGCAAAGGCGATTACAGTGAAGTAAGTATAAGTACTAGAGCTTGTATATAACTGTTTTAGATCACACCTACGCGCAGCTACACAGTGCGGAATTGAAAACCGATCATAAGCCTACTGTTCACTAAATAACTTAGTGGGATACCGCGTGAAGCAAAAAAAATCCGAACTAAATGTAACCGAAATGTTCGCTCCGGGTAGTGAATATCGCGTATATCGTATGATCTATCTGAATAAGGACTCTAAGGCGGCGTCCTAATTGGCGTTGATCGTACGAGCGAAAGAAGCAATTTCTCCGCACGACGGAATAACGTACACATTTATATCTCTTATATATATATATATATAGATGGGGCTAGATAATGCTGTGTGAATTATCCAGCATTATTTATTTATTCTTCTTAGTCGTATACTCTTGGCTGAATGGTCGTGGTTATCATGGGGGTCCTGATGAACGACTGCTCGTGCAATGCGCCGCCATCGTTTCCTATCAGTGTCACTGTAATGAGGGATGGCATGGATGTCTATAACACAGGCTTTACAAGCCTAGCGTAGATATCTAAGGCTAGCTAATAAAATCATTGTATCCATAGATTTAGTAAGTACTATTTAGAATGATTGTTTTTGAAATGATTTTTGTCCACGTTTCTATGCAATAAAAAAGAAAATTCATATATCTTTTCACATACTGCTCCCAGAACGCTACCACGTTCTGGGAGCAGTCGGTCATAGTGGATTTTATTAGGGAAGTGATGACCTGACCTGTGTTGGTGACCGACCACGGGGCCCTTTTCTCTCCATTCGGGTAATTCTTAAAACGATCGTAAAGGTATTTGATCGTGCGATCGAGCAATCAAATCCACAAATCTCTTGAGTTTTCTAATTGGTCACGCGTCATCACGCGAGCATTGACATAGGTACTGATTGAGATCTCACATCTGGCATCGCGTGATCGACGGGCATCGACACCTACCATCGCACGATCATTTTCATCGCATGACGAAAGCTCATCGTTCAGTCGTACGATCATTAGCCAGTTAAGACAACGCTTAAAGCTCTTATATTAATTTTGCGTGCGTTATCTAACAGATAGGTATCGTCGTATAGTGTCTCTTGAACGTGATGTTTATAAGTTTTTGTGGCCTGTTTCCTAAATGAAAACGCCATTAATTGGATGATACTTGAGACAAGACAATCCACTGTGTCTATCGTATCTCTTGAGATTTCGTCCCTCGCGATCGCGACTGACTGACTTTAGCCTTACTCTTAGGAAGAATTATCTTAAAAAAATAAAGTTCTAAGATCATCTTCAGTAAAGTACAATAATTATAAGTATCATCATAATCATAATATCTGCCCATTGGCAAGCAGCCCATTGGCAAGTTACTCCCTCCCATAAGGTTCTTACTAATAAAAAAAACAAATAACATATAAATATAAATAAAAAATATAATAAGATTCCTATTCATTATTTATTTCACAGGAATCAGCATTCAAGACTTGTTTACCAGGCTTCCCCGGCGCACCCTCTGCTATCAAAATATCCAAGTCCATAGAAGGCGCACACCTCTCTTGGGAACCACCGCAAGTCGCTGCTGAAGGCATATTCGAGTATTCAGTCTACCTCGCAGTTCGTTCTAACACACAGCCAAAGGTTCGTTTCTTAAGAGGCAATAACTAGTCGCAATTCTAGCTTTCAAAGCTAAGCGATCTTATTTTTTGATAATGAGACCCTGAGAGTCCTGAATGAAAAAAAAAATCAAAGTGATGACTTTATTTCCTACTTGTACTTATGTAAGTTGACATTTCGCCGCGATTGCTTAATATGTCCACACAATAAAAGCGAATTACGGATTTAAGTCGCTTCAAGTCCCGGATCCGAGTGAGGGGTCGATTACTGTTCACAAAGATCGCGAAGTACCTACGCCTATGTTTCAAAGTGCCCAAAGAAGTTTTCATTTCATAATAAATATTAAATTAAAAATAATGGCTGAATTGTTAAGACGTGTATGCACTGCAGAAATTCGAGATATAAATAAAAACGTTAGAAAAGGCAGTTATGGCCTTACTGTTTATAGCCTGTTTAAGCACAAAATATGCAATTGAATAAAAAAAATATTTATTTACAGGAAGCTTCCAAGTCCCAGCTTGCATTCGTCAGAGTGTACTGCGGTAAAGCCAACACTTGTGTCGTTCCTTCGACGTCGTTAAATGCTGCGCACGTAGACTCTTCTACCAAGCCCGCGATTATATTCCGAATTGCAGCGCGGAATGAGAAGGGATACGGACCAGCCACGCAAGTCAGGTGGTTGCAAGGTGAGATTCTTTATAAACAGCTTTAGATTGGCGTTTAGGGTTCTAATTGATAAAACAAGTATATGGCCAACCTCATAACCTAGAAATAGACTCGGCCCACGCCACGCAATTTACGCGATACAATGTTAGTACCTCATTTGTTCTGTGCTGTGACTGAGCTTGATCACTAAATTTTTCTCTATCTATGTATCTCTAAATGTAGAAAACATCGGATGGCGTGGCTTATGATTAGTGTCTACTCTCTAGGCCATCTATTTTCAAGCATCCAGCTCGCATAATGCGTCACGTCAGTCTATCCTTTGATCTTTGTTTGTCTTGTCTATGGATTTTTTCATTAAAAAGTACAACCTAATACCTAAATTAGAAGAGTACTCTTAGAGGCGACCTCTTCTAATTTAGATGTATTGCTCTAAGCTTTTCTTGTATGAGTCCTCAGGTATGGGATATCTCCCTTAACTGAGGGTAAAGAAAACTGGCACGAGGCAACTTAGAAAAACTCATAAACTAAATAAGTAAAACTATAAGTATTCGAAATCACTCTTTTTAACTAAACTTTTTCATAATTTCCAGACCTTAAATCTACGGCAGTGAAAAGAACAGGCGATGCTAGATTACCCGGCGCTTCACCTTCAAAACAACCCAAGCAAATACTACATTAAGTGTTACCTTCCTATATGGAAGTTACATAGAAGACAGTGTTTCATAGAAATGACTATCGAGTGAAAAATATTCATGGTTAGTACCTAGTTATATTTAAAAATAAGACCACTTTCGCGTAAGAAATCTATAACATGTTTCTATTCTACAGTGACTATTTCATGATCATTCACAGTTACAGTTTAAGTAATATTTGTTTTTCATTGTTAGATAGGCATTTTATACTAATATAATATGGTCTGCTGATTATTGTGGTTGGTAAATTTGACTGAGAGAATGAAATGCATTCAATGAGGTAGGATAATTGACTACATGTTATAAAACATAAATCTAGGAAAATAAATACAGTATAAGTATTCAGTTTATTTTTTTTAATCCTAATGGTCGATGTATATTCAAGTCCGCTATAATACAAAACAGATTTCGTTAAGGACTTTATAGGAAAAGAAAATATACAGAAATTGCATTTGGCTTTTAATACTTAATTACATATTATTGAGTACACTATACATTTGTTTCATTGCTATAAAATGCTATCTATTCAAAACTCCGGTAGGCATTCAAAAATGAAAATAAATAACAAATTATTAATATTATTATTATAATCTTTCGTTTATAGAAAATTTCCTATACTTAAGATATTTGCAATTTATTATGATATTAAAGCATTATCACTAAATTTTATAGTTGGACAAGTTAATTTTATTGTGATTATGTAGGTCCTCCAATCACCTTGCCGAACCTACTTGTAGGTCACTGAAAATAAACAAAAACATGCTATATATCATTTGATTGTTTAAAAAAAGTAAAAATCTACTTCAAATTCCGTCCTTCCTACTACACTGATTTTTTAAATCTTTATATTAATTCCTCTCAAACTCTCTCTCTCAACTCCATAATTAACGAAGGAATTGACAAACATATCTACATAAAAAAACGTACAAACAGGCCAACATAGAACCTCCGATTTCGATCAGGCCGGTGAATTCAGTAAGAGTACAAATCTTGGTATGCCTTGCTGATTTGAAACTAAATAAATGCTTCAGAGATCTAGAAAGCTTACAAGAGATGTGGTTCCAAAGAGTTTGTACCATCCAATCACGATGTTAGACAGATTTATATCGTCTAACATTATCTGCGCCACTCCCATGAATATTTTTTTACCCTCAATGCGGCCGTAATCGCCCCATACTGTCACCTGAAAAGTACAAGCCAATTTCAGTGCATGATATCATGCTACTACATTTTCTGCGCTACAAATAGAATAGAAAATACATTTATTTAGACACAGGTACAAAATACAGGTAGGTATCGAATAAACAAACGGAAAAGAAAAACAGTTTAACATATATGTAGGTGACATATAATGACACAAAAGGTGGTACTAAAAATAAGGCTGCCTCCATTACCCTGCTCCGAAATGGTTGGGTCAGCGTGTGCTGAACAAATAATCTCTATTTCGAACGTCCATTTTCGAATAATTCGACCGCTTTATTCAAGTTACATTATCAAAAAGTCTGATTAACTCTAAGCCACTGAGTTCCATTATACAAGTACGCTGGAAGAATGCATGTTAAGTATTGTTTAACACTTTGACTGCGATTTTTTATCGACGACTGCGATCTTTTTTTTAACCTAAAAAATTCTTGCTGCCGCTCTACACAGCGGTTGTGTTGCGCCGCACATGCGTTTCGTTCGAAAAATATTACGGCTGTGCTGAGTCACAAAGATCTGTATTTTCTCAGCCGCTGCGCTAGAGTGGATTTACGCATATTAGTCACTTGTAGAAAACACATACCGTGTGATTTCAGCACTCAAAGTGTTAATGTGCTGATTCAAAGCGCCGCCGTCGGTCGTATTTGGTTTAAACATGTCATTTGTTGAGGTTTACCAAAACAGTACGACTATCATAATATAATTTCTATAAACGTCATGCGATGCATGGTTACGCTGCTCACGCAAACGCTGGCGAAAATCAAATGGCATCAATCTGTCATCGATAATATCACTTCCAGCGATTAATGGAGCTCAGTGTTCTAAGTGAGAAATATGCTGTATTCAGCAATATTACTAACCTGCAAAACACATCCCTTGAAATTGTCTTTGAACGTCAATGATTGTTGGTACAGTGGGTCCAAAGTTCTACGCGCTGTAACCGTCTTGGCTTTAGCGATGCAACGCTTGCCGCTGACGAGATATACTTTCACGTAAGGCGCTGGAAGGTTCCTACTGCCTTGTCTAGCCTGTAGGCCCCTTGCTCGAATCACCTCCACCTAGAAATAAGAAAAAATCCTGAATATCTTCTTTTTAGTTCAAACCTCCCTTAATTTGCCTTGAGCACATACGCGGAAAATAGAGTGAATGCGCGTGTTCGTTAGCGTGCCTTGACTCTTAATTCTTTGATGCTAGCACAATCTCTGTGTGAAAACTATGAGCTAATCGCGTACCTCAAGAAATCCTTTTTTGTAGCACATTGAGAGTTGAACATCACCCAATGTTGATGATCCAAGCACTTGCCGGCCGACCAACTGTCCCGGTCCAAGGCCGTCGATAAAGTCGGATATACCGGTGCCATCCGACGATCCCGACCCTCGCATACCAGGCGACCATCTGATAACAGAGGACATTCGATAATATCTATTAATGCAATAGCGTAAAGTTCAAAATGCCTCAAGCCAAGCCAAAAACATAAGCTCGTCGCGCGCACCTATAGAAGCGTCTTTCAGCACATCAAAAGAAAATGCTTTTTACTGCCGAAAAAAATAACTATATATGTTTAAATGTCTACCTGCTTCGTCAGAGCCTAGGCCTACCTAGGACAAATCCGTAAGGTCCAAATGCTCAAATTCACCTTTGTACAAATGTTTTATTACCTTTGGAACGTGTATTTAGAAATAAAATAATATTTGCAACAAAAAGACAGGTCATGCATTAATAGCGAAAAGCAATGAACAGTTATTGTAGTTTCTAAATTCAGTTCGAGATAGTTCAGGAACGAAAGAACACAAAATTCGTCAAACCTTGATTTTCGCTACAGTTAAGAAAAATGAAATACATAGTTTAAGATATAAACAACATTGATACAATAGTGAAGAAAGGGCGGTAGTTTTCGGATGCATCGGTTGATAAAAGTTAAGTAAACGGTGAGAATCAAAACAGGAGGAAAGTTGTAAAAATAGGTAGCTAGGAGTAACTTTGTACACTGGTGCTAGAGATGCTAAAGAATGGTCTGCAATCTGCATCTATTTGAAAGACAGTTAATCACGGAAGAATTTCCTAACTATTTACATACGTGCTACGGACTCCTCTAGATATTTATACTTCAACACTATGCTATTTATTTACATACACAAAATGGACCTGAAAGCTGACTGTTTTAACATTTGGACAAGTTTTAAAAGCCGTTATGATGTCTATATTTTACATGTCAACAGAAGCCCGATTAATATTTTATTTTCTCGTATTTTATATTTAAAGATTCGCAATTTTTATGATGATTGGTGTACTTTTTAAACATGCATGGTTAGAGGCAGGTGTCAATCGTTCTTACAAAACTTTTAATTGAAATTAATAAAAAAGTGCACATCATAGGAACAGGCAACATTTATCGTCCAACAACCGTGCAAGGCAACGTAACAACAGTGACCTCAGCGGGCATAACCGACTCCGTCGTCGAACATAACTGCTGGAATAAAACAACAACTTGCAACACCGAAGATAAATGTAGCTGTCTCGAGTATATTCGAGAGAGTGCTTGACAAATGCGAAAGAAGACTCGTGCGTGCTGAACAGAAAGGAGAATGAGTGAGAAACACCAATATGAAGTTGGCAACATGCGGTAACAAGACGATAGGCACACAGAGAGGGGCAGAAAAGAAGACGGGACAACATCGATGCGGTAATACAAGGAACGATTCTGCGATCTGCGGCTATAGAAGGGAACGGACGGGCGGGCGACTTACGAGGATCCCTCCGAGCTAGAAATGGAGACGAGGCTGGCGGAGCGCACCTCGTGGGACCGCTGGAAGGTGGTCGTCGCGGGCCCCGATCGCTTGCGTCGCACGCCGCATCCTTCAAAGCGCGACGGGCGCACTACGCGGGCGCCCGCCATACACACATTCAGTAACCATTACACAGACCATATTTGCAATACATTTGTACATTTATTACACATCTATTATAAATAATACCAATTATTTATGAAACATATGAACTGAGAACATGAAACGAGTACCAAGGACCTACTTCTGATTAGTGGCGTGGATCTTATTCGTGTAATCAAGGCGGTGGTTCCTGTCTTACATTACACACTTACCAATGAAAGCTGAAATAAGCTCAACATTCGGCTTGTTACAAAAAGCGACACAGCGGTTCTATGTATTTGCTATGTGTTGCATGCTAGCTAACTTTCGACTGTTCGATATTGCGGTCAATAGGTGAAACCGGTGGAACTATGTTTTAGTAGGATTCTGTTCGCGTCTACCGCCCCGGCCGCACTATTGTTTCAGTGTTGTCGGCGTTTTCCGCCGCCAACCTGTCATCGTCGTTTTCACTGGATGCGGAGGACGCTCGCGATACTCCGCCGACTCCTCGCATTTCTGGCCCCACTTCTTCGCTGCGTTGCACCGTGAACGAATTTTTGCCACGTTTACCGAAACCTAACCTCCTTTTTCGTCCTGTTGGTTATTGTAAACATATCAAAAAGGTGAAACTGAAATTACTGAGTCTGGGGCTTGCAGCTGTAAGTTTGATGATACTCGACTAATTTATCCAAGCATTAAAATCAATACGATGAGAAGAACAGGCCCTATTTTTATTATTTGAACATTACCTACCATCTTTCAAGCAATATTTCGTTATGCTACGCGAGTTGTTCTTTCATGCTATCTAACCAAACTAACAGAAAGTTGATAGTAAAGATAAGAGTTGAGGGTAGTTTTCACCTGTAGCTGATAGTTGGGACGTAGAATTGCTCTTTTTACCCATTCCTGGGCCGAAGTAGTCCCGAGGCTCCGCTTTGAGAAGAGCGTCGTCGCTGGCTGGCTCCGGCTCGTTGGCGCTGAGAGCAGTGTCGCTGAGGCTGCCGTCTTTTGTACAATACGACACTTGTGAGAAGTTACACCTTACTTAAAATAGCATCATGACGCATGACGCTTATTAAGATGCAATATCAGTTTAATGGTAGACTTGTAGTATCATATCATTGGGTTTTAGGGGATACTAAGTCTGAGCATTGCTCAAAGTAATCATAAAATTTGCTTACCAGCTTTTTCATCTGGCGGAACATCAGCATTGCTTAGACTCCTCGTGAATTGGTTACGGCGCGACTCACGTCGCTCAAGCGGCTGCTGCTGGTTGTTATTGCGGCCGTTCTCTCTGCCGCCGTAGTCATTGCTGCGTTTGGAAACGTGTCGCGAAGGTTTATCACGTTTCGTAGGTTTCGGCGTCGCCGGCAGCGTTCGCATTGATTCCCGACGTTTTGGTAGTTCATCGAAGACCGGTGGTAGTTCCGGTGGTAAGTCCACGGATTCGGTGTCGTCCGTGGCGTCAAGAGTGTTGTCATGAACGTCGAGAGGCAGATGAGATGCGACGGAAGTGAGCGCACGACGATTCGAGCCGAGGTTCGGGGGAGAAAGAGCAATACACATATAGTTAGCGACATAACTAAATTCTCTATCTATGTGGTTGGTGGCTGTTACAGAGTACGATCGACAACGAGCATTTTTTATAATAGATGGTAGAGGTTTTTTACTAGAAAGGTCTATGCTAGATTGAGGTGAGTTGGAATTAGGTGAACGATATTCTTGAAAGGTGGGGATCTCATTGATGCTTACTACGTTTTGCTTTTTTGGAGATGCGTTTTCATTTTCGGTCATATCCGGTCCAGAAATTGACTTTCTGGAAACCATTTTGAAAATATCCTCTGTTTTATCGGGTGTTGCCCATACAGTAACAGGAGAAGATTTTAATGTTGCACTGGATTCCGAATATCTTCTACGAATACTGGTATTGGTTTTGGATTTTGCTATGTTTGATATTTCTTTGGTATTATCAGTTTGTTGGGTGTGTGCAAATGTTGACCCGACATCATCATCTATTTTCTCAGTTTTACATAAATCAAGAGATTTTGATTGAATAGTCCCGCCGCCTTCGTAACTCGTTCTCAAATCTAACGACAAATACTTCTTACGATTGTATGTATACGCGTGTTCAGAGGTTTCTTTATGTTCTTGTGTAATTTTCAATTTATCGTTAGTGTCTACTTTATTAATATCACTTTTAAATAGTTCAAAGCTGTGTTGTTTTTCGATACTAATGTGAATAGTAGTTTCAGCATCACTGCCTCCACTGTCGTATCCGTGGTATTCAAAACTATTTGCTTCCATTTGCTTCGTCATATCCGACCGTGAGTCAGACTTTGCTATTCGCGAGTTTTCTATTACATTGACTCTATCATCGGAGGGAATCACCGGAAGTGCTCTATTTTGTGACGTTTGAAAAGAAAGTTGTTCTATATTTGGTAAACGTCGTCTCCTACCTTCCTTAGATTTTTGCGTTCCTACGAAATCTGAATCTAACGAGACGGTTCGGTCATAACACGACGCGAGTCTGTGAGGTGTCTTAGTTAGTAAGTAACTAGGTGTGGGTCCGAAATAAATATTGGCTGGCAAAGTCTTCCTTTCTTTAGAAAAAGGGGCTTGTACAGGGATAGGTTGTTGTAAGATAGGGACTTGAAAAATATACTCGCGCTCATTCTCTGTTATCTTGTAGGTGTTGTACTGAACCGGGTATTCAGGGCAGCTGTAGCTTCGGCTATAAGCTTGTGTACAGGAGCGCTCACGAGTGCTAGAACCATCGGAACGGCTACGGAGAATTCTGCGAAGGCGGCGGGAAGGACGCGGGACGCGAGCGGGTCGGTTGCGATGCGGCAGCGGTGCGTGGATGGTATCGCAGCGGGCACGCAACCGTCGTCGAACCGCACGCTCTGCGACTGCGGGTAGGCAGACAGGGGGCAAACGACGGGAGGGTATATCTGTACGGCGATATGGCAAAGGCATTGGGGTAGCACTATCGCAAGACGAAGATGTACTACATGGAGGGAGGATCCGCCTCCGGCTGTAAAATTATTTGAATACTGAATTCACTTCTTCCATGCCCTAGTTCATGGCGATGTGTGGGTGTGAGCCAAGTAGCCTTCACATCGAAACCTAGGCTCTACGCACTTGATTCTGGCCATGTGCCAGTTCAAACCACTTGTCCCATAACTTTGCTTGCGGATATTGATTTTTATTCAGATGGGGAATTAAAATATTTGTTGTGAAATTCCTTAGTATTTACAGTTAATATCTGAGAATGGAATCATTAAATAATAAATAGCGCTAATGAATGTGTTCATACCTGAGCATCCTGGTGGTCCGCGGTCGTTCTGACTGAGTGCTGAACGCGCTCGAGGTGACAGAGCCGACTGACTCTAGGTCGGAGTCGGCTGCGGCTGCGTCCGGCGACAGCCTGCGTCTCGGCGGCGCCCATGCGCTGTTGTTACTGCGCGCTGCCAATTCCGAATCTGATAACCCGGCGTAATGCCGCTCCCACCCTGTATCACAAGTCGACGCTTTTGTTTTCCACTACTATCTAACAATCATCTACACTGAAGCTAGAGCTAATTGCTACACCTATTTGCAGTGCATGAGGTGACATGTAGAGTTTCTTGTATTAGCTATGAAGGGTTATTTTCTAGTGAAGGGTATTTTTAGCAATAAGAAATGGGGACTTAAACTTAAACCGTGTAAAGCCAGTAAGTGGCGGGACATCTTAGCGGGGTTTGCGTGTATTGACCTTGTGGCGTGCTGCGGTACGTGAGTGTGGCGCCAATGTGATGCGGGCCGATCCACTTACGTTCCTCGAGATCCGCCGATACTTGGGCGCGAACCGCCCGGGGGCCACTCTGTTATGTAAAGCGAAAAAGTTTAGTATCATGAATGCTACGTATTTGGGAGTTAATGTAAGGGATCGAAGGCTTACTTACCTGGTGAGGGGGTATTTGAGGCAGTTGGCGCTTCTTAGGGCTCGTGGTCGGCGTCGCGGTGGCGGAGCGCGACTGGAACCGTGGCGCGTACGCGTGTGTCGGCAGTCGCGACCCATCCCCGCGATCCTCGTTCACTGCAATTTATTACCATATTCCTGCTTTCGATCAGCCCGGACTTGCACCTACTTTACGTTTTACACCAATGTTAGAAAATTTAATTTTAGAATGAATACGGAGACTGCCCTAGAAGATAAAGTCGCATTAGTAGGTACGGCATGCATCATGAAATGAGCGTAATCGAGTGCGTTATATCCGCATTTCCATGCCGCTGCGGATACGACGCAATCCTATAATCTAGAGTGGACAGCGTGCTCACAGGTAGAGGACAAGGTCAGCGGAAGATGCGTGAGAAAAAAAGAGTGGAACAGAGCGAGGAAGTCAAAACAGTAGTGGCAGTAAAGTGGTCATGAGCGGACGCGAGAACGTGCGTGTCTCGAACGGTAGTGTTCCGTGCGGGGTCTGGGCCCGCTGTGTTTGACATCCACGGACCAATCGAACCCTTAGAGCTAGGTTCTGATTGGCTGGTAGAGTCTGGGCGCCGGGTGGCACCTGTGAAGCGCCAGTCGCGGTCGGCCGGGGGAGACAGCGAGCGGCGCGGCGACTTGCTGCGGGCACGGGCAGGACGCGCCACGCCGGCCGCTGATTGCGAACGCGCCACGCTGTAGCCACCGTTCTGCGAAACAAATCGTGAGTTACCTACCTTATTTTTACTCATTTTGATTGACGTCTGGAAGAATAAAATTGTTTAAAACTCCTGAGCCGAAACCTCCGCTTTCGGATTTCAGGTGGAAAATGCCTCTGCATTTAGCCAATATTTTATAAATTTTTAGTGCAGTATAGTTTAAAAAATAAAACTCACCCGTTCCCTCGACAAGCCCTGTGCCCGAACTCGACCCGCAGGGGACATATCTCGCCTGCTGCATCTCGCACCATCCATTTCTATCCTCTGCAAAATTCAAATAACTTTTGATATCACACACACTTAACCTACACACAACAAAGAAATAATAAAATAAGGAACAGTAGAGCTCACTTCGTGCGGTGGCGGAGGACTGGAACTCGATGCAAGGCTAGACAGTGAATGATGCCTACGAAGGTCGCTTTCGCTTGGCGTATCGGAATCTGATAGTCTCGAGGTCGAAGTCGAGGGTGGCGATAAGTGTTCCCCATCTACGTCTTCCTCTCGATACCAATGCTCGCCTTTAATCGCACCAAAGTTCCCTGTCTCCTCATGAGGCTTTAGTGTGTACCAGTTGGCTTCATGGTTCATCATTACAGTGTCTAAATCGAGTAGTACTTCACCCAGGAAATCATTCCGTGCGTAACGATTAAGGTCCCAAACTGTAACCTGAAAGAGATGTGGGTGTGAGAAATTGTTTACCTACGCTTTCATGCTACTATCGACAGAATTAGGATGAAATCATCAATTTACCTCCAGTGTCCGCTTTTTCATATCAGTGATTCGGACACCACAATATACAAAAGTTTGGTTCCATCTTGGTTCGCAAGTGTTAGCTAACGTTTTAGTTCTTCGTTTGCTCTTTTCGCTTTTATCTGGGAGAAGAAATATCTTGCAATATGGACATCTTGGAGAGCCATCAGACCGAGGGCTCAGACCCGTTGCAGACACAACTTTCACCAGAAGTTGAAGCATGGTGATGTCAAAGTATATTTTAAGCTGAAAATTAAAAGGACATTGTAGCATTGCCAATATTTTTAGCTCATTGATCTCTAGAAATCGTACAGCATTAATTCAATCGAACAAGCTACAAACCTGTATTCGCCCAGCGACATTGGCGTTAGGTTGACCAGGCCGTGGAGGCCGTCGACGCGAATGCACATCTGGGGAGCCCGGTGACGTCACTAGAACGCTTGGCTTATCGCAAACGCCCATCACCTCCGTGTACACTTCTGTGATAAAGCAGATTAGACACATGAACGATTCCATATAACTCGCTCATATAACGAACGATCAAATATCTTGCTCAGGCACCTTTGTGTGTTCTCCAAGGTTGGGCCGGCGGTCGCGTAGCAGCCAGTGGTCTCGACACAACCAATTCTACATGAGAATCAAGTTTGCTGTCTGCAATCACTGTTGCTACCTCTTCCGTACTTCGACCCTGCAGTGGCACTCCATTCCACTGCATCACTTCGTCGCCTAGATAGGATACCCAATTGTTTATACAGAATTCTTATAATAAACTTAACAAGTTTAACAAAAAGTTTTCCAACCTATTCGAAGCTGTCCTTCTAAATCAGCAATGGAACCCTTTTTGACTTTTTCTACTATAGCACCACGGGTGCCGTCAGGTAGCAGTTTGCCACCGACTACTTTGAGACCAAGAATAGAAGTGTGAGAGCCTCCATCCACAATTGATTTTCGCAGCACCATGTGTCCAATCATTCTTGTACCGTCAGTCGACACTTGCCAGCTCTGCGGGAACTGTTACATAAACAAATTCATGTCACAAGAACAATCAGGTGAGAATAGATACATCGAAAATGCCTACACGTCCAGCACATATGAAAGACAGACAACATTTAAGAAGATACGTAGCAAAGGGTGTGGACTCTAAACACAGAAGTGCACATTCAGTAAATATACATTTGGGGTGCATGCCTGCGAATGCAATCATGCTGCAGCCAAACACAAAAATATGTTCACTTTGACCACACAAAAGATGATACAGACAAATCGGTACGTCCCATAAATGCGTAAATTTTAAAGTGCAAAATTTAAGGCGACTTTTATTAAATGCGATTATCAAGAGATTAATTACACCAGTAATAATAAAAATAGATACATATCAAGAAAATATTTAAAATGCTTATAAACATAATTCAAGGCAGCAAACTAGACTGATTAATTATTAACTCACAAATACGAGTACCTAATCAAACAATGTGTTTTATATTCATGTATAAAAATAGTTTTCTCTAGAGAAATTGAAGGTAAATCTATATTGCAAATATTTATATCCAGTAGGTAACTAGCAATTACGCTTGGGGTATTATTAGTCAACTAGGTCTCGTATAGCTAACCTTTGGGCAATCGCCTCTGTTAGAATCTTCACTCGACGTGAAGGTGCTAGAGGTATCGATGCCCGAGTCTTTGGTGGCGGAGTCCTGGCTGGTCTGCCGTTCAGACTCCCAGCGCAAAGTGGCCCAGTCGTGGGGGGCGGCCGAGGAGTCGCGACCTCCTCGCGGAAAGGTTGCCGAGCCTTCGTGACCGTCAAAGCGGACTGTCTTTTTTCTTCGTTCCGTAAAACGTCTATTGTCAGAGGAGTCTTCCCACAAATAGGCACTCTTATATACGGCTCGCTCGGAGCGCGGGCCCTCGTCAGGCGCAAAGGGCCGCAAGTAGGCGCCTTCGCCATCGTCGCGAGCTCGCCACCGGCAATCGGTCACGGAGTCGAAGCTGCGACCACCGCCGGGTGTCGCCCTCGCGTCGAATTCACCGCGCGCCTCTGCTTCGTAAGCGCTCGGTGAATGATTAGTCAAATTGTAATAATTGTTCGTAGCTACGGTGGCGCTGCGTAGATGCGGATGCCGCAGAGAAGTGCTCGCTTCTAGGTGTCCTAAGAATGATACGTTATAAATATCAAGGATTCCAAGCTTGCGTCCAATCTGCGCCCGCACGCGCCCGGCGCCCTTTTATTTTATGTTTCGTTCTGCATCACCGACTAAGCAAATTGTGCAAACCATGATTAATGGATTCTTAAATGATGGCATTGATTAATTTAATGGCTCCCTTGACACCTCACAAACAAAAATAAACCAATTGAAAGCAGTGAACACGCAAAAGCGGAAAGAATGTGTATTAACTTACCCATGTTGGTAAAGGTAAAACAATGATGGTAAAAAAATTAAAGACACGATCACAAATTCTAACGATTGTTATCAGATTCTGATTATAGTAATAACACTTCTTTTCGCCCAAGCATGCGGTCGTGTTTGAACCACAAATTCATGTTGCTATGCTAAGTCTGCAAAGTTACGCTTCCAAAATATACGCTTCTTTATTTAAATTTCTTCTTTCCATTTCTGGTTCAAACTTAAGAAAGTTATACTCAAGTACATTCACATTTCCTTCTAATACCGTAGTAAGTTACTAAGACAGGAGAGCGTTATGAATGTTTTTTGAGTCGTCGCTCATTTCTCGAGGCTACAATATTTATTTTATCCAATTCAGTACTACCACACCATAAAGGATATAAGTTAATTAATGCTATGTTAATGTTGCAGGCTCGGCGTACTACTGGGAATTCATTTGAGGTCAATGCCATACAAAAAATTCTATGTTATTTTAGTAAAATGACTACGCTTTCCGAGAATAGTCTCCATAAGAGTTTCTTTCTGCGAAACATTTTGTTTCCGAATTACAGTAGAATAGAGTTCTAGCAATTCAAGCTTAAGGTAGGCAATGTAAATGTACTTAATACAATGAAAGACGATTGTTTTTCAGAAGAAAGGACGCAATGTTACAAACAGCCATCACAGTAAGTCGGCCAGAGGAAGAAGTGTTTGCCAAAAACAAGTACGGAGACATCTAAAATTCAGCATTATACAACGCAAAATACATTGCCGATAAAACACGTCCTCTCACCGATAAGAATTTATTCATTTTCTCGTTTAACATCGCCTGACGCTGGCTCCTGGAGGTGTCGGAACCGCTCCTATCTCTATTAGTACCTGTGAAAAGGTTGATGCTGTGACCAGGGTGGCAATACAAGGTGGCTACCGGGCGCGTACTTGGGCTCACACAAGCAAGACAAACTTACTCTAGGAGTAACAGACCTTCCAACCTGGCACACACTCAGCAGTTGTGCGAGGTTCGAAACAAAAGAATCCTTTTCTCGTTGACCATCTGAAATCTTTTGCTGTATAATGTTAACCATGAAACTAAATAATATGTAGTGGGACAGTACGAGAACTACCTAAATGAGCAGACTTAATGAAACAGGTAGGTGGCGGACAAGTTTAGGTGC